>OX451740.1:1195135537-1195752244 GCA_948472305.1 Vicia faba | reverse complement strand
TATGATTCAATGAGAAAGATAGAGAATTCATTGAATATGATTTATCAAATTTTTTTTTAATTTGAACTTATTAATTTTCTAATTTTGTTTACCTATTTTATTTAATTAAAATTTGTAATACTTGTATTTCTAATTAAAAAATGTGAGATGTTAGATTGAGCTCTATTGAATTGAAGAGTAGCTTCTGGTTCGACAGGATTTATGCATGTCGTTGAAGTATGTTCACATGCTGGTGTCAAAGACCTATATATTATAGTTAAAGTGTGTTCTAGTATATGAATGTTGAAATGCTAGGGTTGTCGGTATTTTGAATCGGGTCTGTTTGTTATGTCAAATTGTTTAAGTTAACGTGTACCCTAAGTTAGTTTGTAATGGATATTTGTGAAAATGTCCATTAGTTTAATATGTTAGGTTTTATTATAAATAGCATACTAGTCTCTCATCATTTCATATTGTAAATCCTAATTTAGGGTAAGATGATTATTTGTTATTCTTGTAACACTTGTAATCTTGATTGAAGAGAAAGTAAAGAATAACAGTTATAACAAATCCTTGTTGTTCTTTCACTATTAAAAAAACTGACATTTGAGAAAAGTTTTTACATCAGGTATCAAAATATACGATGTAAAAAATAAAATTAAAAAAATTTTACATCAGGTATTTATTTGCAATGATATAAATAATATGAAGAAAAAAATTTCGCTATCTATTACATCGGCCCATTAAATCCACCGATGTAAAAGGTTTCGTGAAAAAAACACGGCGATATTTTTGTAAATAACAAACCAGGTGGCATAATTGTAAATAAAAAACTGGCCAGATATTACATCGGTTCCTGCAATCCACCGATGTAAAAAAGTCTGTGGCAGATTGGTTATATAAAAAATATGTTAACCCTTACATCGGGCTATTTATTCCACCGATGTAAAAAACATAAAGAACCTTACATCGGGCCATTCTTTAAACCGATGTAAAAAACATCAGCGTCTGAACCTTACATCTGGCCATTCTTTAAACTGATGTAAAAAACATAACCGCTCGAACCCTTACATCGGGTCAATTGTTGCATCGATGTAAAAACATATATATATATATATATATATATATATATATATATATATATATATATATATATATATATATATATATATATATATATATATATATATATATATATATATATATATATATATATATATATATATAATGTTGAAATAACCCCTAAATACAAATTATTTCGTCACTGTTCAACTTCTTTGTCCCACGCGTCTCACCTACGCCATTCCGCCCGTCTCTTTAATTCAACCGGGTGAGAATACAGACTGGTTTACTTTGAAGCTGCCTTTTGCGGTGAGGAAAGAGTTAATGAACCGGCAGTTATAATGCACAAGTAGTTTGATTGTGTTACCAAGATAAAGTAGCTCGAGGCATGGGTATTGAACCGGTGAAGGAAGTAGTAAAGGGAAAAGTTTGAGGTGGGTGGACCGGAGTTTAAAATCGGACCCGTGGGTTTTTACTAGGGCACCTTCGTTTTTGGCTAGGGCGTTGTCGTTTAGGTCACCAAGGCCAAAGGTTAATAATAGTGACGACAATGTAGGAACTTCTTCTGCTACTGCTCCAATCATGCCGCCATCTGCACGCTGTTAAATCTTGAAAAAACTGGCTGCCTTTAGTTTACACCGTCCAATACTACCATTTTAAGTTACGGAGAATATGTGCATTGGAGTTGGACTATTAGCCACGGAGAGATACAGGTCTGAAATTTGACTGTTCTTTGAATTTTGGGTTTTTCTTTTCTTGTCTAAATCTAACTGTTTCTATATCAGTACCACATTATTTTTTTTTCAATTGCTTAATTTGTACAGTTTTTTTATTATTAATAAGTTAGCACGGTACAAATATTTTTCTCTTGGCCAATTTCTAATGAAGTAAGTTATGAACGAGGAATCGATGATGTTGTAATAAGTTGAAGTTATTGAATTCAGTTTAGATTTAGACATGGAATTGATTTATTTTAATCCTATTTATGAGTTGAATTAATAGTCATATGTTTGAATTGGTACTTTGGACATAATCAATCAATTTTATCTTCCGAGCTTGCTTGTAATGATGTGAGCCACTATACTTCTACGATACGTAGTAAAATGAGATATTTTCCACTTGGGTGTTGAGTGGGGCTTTGTTTATTTTAAATCCATGCTATATCCTCCACTTTGAGATGATGCAAATGCTCATTTCTTATAATCATGGGTAGTAAGTATGTTTTCTACTCGGATATGACGATGATGTCTCCTCTCTTAAAATTAACCAACACACATGTGTTTGAAAACTTTTAAGGTGAACTATGAGTACCATAATCCCCTATTGCACCAAATGTGGTATGTAGGCACTAAAGTTTCGCAACCGCATCGGGTACAAAATTGTAAAAAAAATACTTCTTTTCTCATCTATACCATCTTATTTTGTATACACCTTTTATAGCCAAATATACGGATTTTCAAAGAGGTTCCTGCGAAGTATCCTACATGTTTATGATGGTAATAACTTCCCTTTGCATAACTAACCACCGTACCTAGATTATCCACCTCTTTTTTTTGGTTTATTCACTCTTTTCCCATTTCCTTTGGAAACAATAAAGCGCGGTGGCGATTTTTATTTGATTTGTAAGAGTTAAGTCAATCCAATGGCTTAGTCTCAGCATTTTTACTGCTACAACTATAAATGATCAAGATATTACCATTAGTGATCCGCGTGAAACATAAATTACTTTCATTATAAAAGCATTGTGAAACTATCAAAATGTTACCATTATTGCTCAACTTTAACATTTACAAGAGTCTTTGTCATGAAGAGTTCTCTATGATTTAAAGTTTGTGTTCTTAAATATTTATTTGAGAAGAAAATCATTTATTTATCTAATACTTTTTTTGTGTAACCCTTTTCTTTTGTATATATCAGAAACAAATGCAAGAAAAAGCCAAAATCATGAAGAGTTTAAAGTTTGCAAGAGTATTTTCCATGAATAGTTCTCTATGATGGATTGCAAGAGCAGAAAATTATTTGGGTTTAAGGTTTGTGTTCTTAAATATTTATTTTAGCAGAAAATTATTTGTTATCTAACCCTTTTTTTGTCTAACCCTTCTATTTGTTTATATCAGAAACAAATGCAAGCAAAATCCATATAGAATATATTGGTGAACTTATACGATATGAAGATCTAAAATTTATATCGGGGAAATTAATTTACCTAACCGTTATTTTTTTGTTGGTAGAAAAGAGTTTTTCAGCATTTGATCTTGCCCAGAATATCAAAGAATTGAAGATCCAACATATGATCTTCATGGACAATTAATTTTTTTTGTGAAAAAACTTAATATTATGGGTAAACAATATAATAAGTTTTATAAAAAAAAACTAATAACCCCTCGATTATTTTGGTAAACTGAGATAAAAGATATGCTAGTTTTGAAAATAATAAAAGTTGCAACTTTGGGGTTCAAATCCATGCGCTAATAAAATTTTACTTTGGTGTTTTAAACACCGATGTGATAAGTCTTTATTTTTTATGACGACCTCGCATCTATTGTCGAGGTAAAATGCATTTCGCGTCTGACGTTACAAGCGTTATTTGTAGTAATGTCGAATTCACTCTACCACAAATCTCAAAATCTCAATCCTATTTTAAAACCTAAACTCAAACTCAAATCTAAACCCAAACTTGAATCTACCCATTGCTTCAGTTTCAGATAATAGCAAAATTGAAAAAACACATAAACCTGGAGATGGATTTGATCCATTTGATTCTTTGCTTACTTCATCTCAAAAATTTGATCCATTTATAAACGACCATTTAGATTTGAAAATGACATTTCTTAACATGTTGAAATTTGTTTGAATAATCCAATTAGAACTTAAGAAGGAGAATTGAGAGACATGAGTATTGATGGTGTTTTCTAATAAGGAGAAGAGATAAGAAATATATAGATGAAGAAGAGAGAAAGAGTAGTGACGCTAAGGGTTTTGGTGAAGAGAGGAGAAAAGAGAAATAGAATCGATGTTTAACAAATTAAATTATAAAGTATTAATAAAATAATTCCATGTCAATCATATTAGAACGAGTTGGGCTGCCAAATTAGCCAAAATTAATAGAGGTTAATAAAATTTAACGGAAAGGATCAATATGACTTACAAAACTTAATTTAAGAGACTTAAAATGAATATTTATTAAATAAGAGACGGAAGTTAAATCTGAAATTAATTTAAAGGATAAAAAAAGTATTAAGCTTAAAATAAATTAAAAACCATTTATAATCTTTATGTTTGGCAATATATTGATTTTAGATGTTTAAAAACCATTTATAATTTTTATTTTAAGTGTTAAATTGAGACAATTGTTTCTAGTATTTTTTTATTTTGTGAATGTTGATTATTCAAACTAATATATTTAATAATGTAAAACCCTATAAACTAATATAAAAGTAAAGATAGACATTTGTAATGGTAATTTTTTTAAATATTTCATAATTAATGAACAACTTTATTACATATGGCTTTATTATTTTTGTATTATTTAGTCATCAGTTGATTTGTCATTTCGAACCATATCAATAATTAATATTGAGGAGATTTTCGACGTTATTAAATCATTGACATTGAGAAAGTCTTCACAAGTGTATTAGAGAATAAATATCTCTAATAGAATATTTTTCAGATATAATTAAATCGTCTAGAAAATTGAGGGAAGACCTGACAAATCAATTCATACACTATATATAAATATATATAAAAAATAGAAATATTAAATACAAATTAATATAAAAATATAATTTTCATTTTATAAAAAAATAAACAATTGTTAAAATATAAATTGTATTGTAAAATAGAAATACATTTTTTAGATGAATTTTTAAATACATATCTTGACATTCACTCTATTTTTCTTTTATATATATATATATATATATATATATATATATATATATATATATATATATATATATATATATATATATATATATATATATATATATATATATATATATATATATATATATATATATATATATATATATATATATATATATATATATATATAATATATATATATATATATATATATATATATATATATATATAAGGACACTTAGCAATTTGTTCTTTTTATTATAAGAGACTTTTTTTTTATATTTGTAGTTTATTTATATAAGTTATTTATTTATTTATTTCAATTTTACACTTTAACAACTATTTAAAAATACATTTAGTTTTATATAATAAATAAAAATCATAAGATAATTAAATCATTTGTTAAAACTTGTACGTTAAGAATTTTTAACAATTATTTTCATAAACAAATTACATATTATTAACTTTTAATGAACTTAATCTTTCAGTAAAATTTCAATTTTATTTTTATATTATAATGCTATATATATTAAAGAAAAATAAATTACTGCTTTGACTTGATTTTGAAAGTAGCACTTATTAAATTAAATTATTGGAATTAAATTTTCATAGGTTATATAAGAGCTTCGTCCTCCTATATTCATCCTAATATAATTTTATAAATAATATTAAAAAAAACTATACCATGACATATTCAAAGTAAAAAATAAGGTTCAAATGAGATTATAAAAGTTTTGATGTAATTTTTATAGTGGGATAGAACTATGACAAATTAGGTATATAATAATACAAAATAGATAAATCAGATAAAAGTTAAAATTAAAATATATACTATCAAAATTGATACTTTTTTCTTTATTCTAATAGATTAACTTCCACTGATTCATACACAGAGTTCCGATAAAATTTGTCATAAAAAAAATTCAAATTAAAGAATAAGATATATAAAAAACAACACATTCATATTATTATTAATATTATAATAATTAATATATTATAGAGTTTGGTGTTCATCTCCATTATAAACATTACATCTTATAATATGAGACTGTTAAAAGATAATAACTAATACATAAATATAATACAAAATCAGATAATCTAAAGTATGTATTAACCCTATATATAATATTTTGTCCAAAATCACAATATAAATATAGAAAAGAATAAAAATAAATTACTAAGAAAAATTAATTTTGATATATATAATACATAATATAAAATACTAAAAATTTATAGTATATAGAATAGATTTTCTCACCCAGCTAGAATGACCTCAAAAGTCATATATAATAGATGAAAAATGAAGAAAACATATGAATTTATTTACGTGATAAAGTATTATTCGGTGTCCATGCATTTTGTGTTTTTTTTTTATGATTCAATGAGAAAGATAGAGAATTCATTGAATATGATTTATCAAATTTTTTTTTTTTAATTTGAACTTATTAATTTTCTAATTTTGTTTACCTATTTTATTTAATTAAAATTTGTAATACTTGTATTTCTAATTAAAAAATGTGAGATGTTAGATTGAACTCTATTGAATTGAAGAGTAGCTTCTGATTCGACAAGATTTATGCATGTCGTTGAAGTATGTTCACATGCTGGTGTCAAAGACCTATATATTATAGTTAAAGTGTGTTCTAGTATATGAACGTTGAAATGCTAGGGTTGTTAGTATTTTGAATTGGGTTTGTTTGTTATGTCAAATTGTTTAAGTTAGCGTGTACCCTAAGTTAGTTTGTAATGGATATTTGTGAAAATGCCCATTAGTTTAATATGTTAGGTTTTATTATAAATAGCATACTAGTCTCTCATCATTTCATATTGTAAATCCTAATTTAGGGTAAGATGGTTATTTGTTATTCTTGTAACACTTGTAATCTTGATTGAAGAGAAAGTAAAGAATAACAGTTATAACAAATCCTTGTTGTTCTTTCACTACTAAAAAAATGACATTTGAGAAAAGTTTTTACATCAGGTATCAAAGTATACGATGTAAAAAATAAAATAAAAAAAATTTTACATCAGGTATTTATTTGCAATGATATAAATAATATGAAAAAAAATTTTCGCTATCTATTATATCGGGCCATTTAATCCACCGATGTAAAAGTGTTCGTGAAAAAAACACGGCGACATTTTTGTAAATAACAAACCAGGTGGCATAATTGTAAATAAAAAACTGGCCAGATATTACATCGGTTCATGCAATCCACCGATGTAAAAAAGTCTGTGGCAGATTGGTAATATAAAAAATATGTTAACCCTTACATCGGGCTATTTATTCCACCGATGTAAAAAACATAAAGAACCTTACATCGGGCCATTCTTTAAACCGATGTAAAAAACATCAGCGTCTGAACCTTACATCGGGCCATTCTTTAAATTGATATAAAAAACATAACCGCTCGAACCCTTACATCGGGCCAATTGTTGCATCGATGTAAAAACATATATATATATATATATATATATATATATATATATATATATATATATATATATATATATATATATATATATATATATATATATATAATGTTGAAATAACTCCTAAATACAAATTATTTCGTCACTGTTCAACTTCTTCGTCCCACGCGTCTCGCCTACGCTGTTCCGCCCATCTCTTTAATTCAACCGGGTGAGAATACATACTGGTTTACTTTGAAGCTGCCTTTTGCGGTGAGGAAAGAGTTAATGAACCGGCAGTTACAACGCACGAGTAGTTTGATTGTGTTACCAAGATAAAGTAGCTCGAGGCATGGGTATCGAACCGGTGAAGGAATTAGTAAAGGGAAAAGTTCGAGGTGGGTGGACCGGAGTTTAAAATCGGACTGGTGGTTCTTTACTAGGGCACCGTCGTTTTTGGCTAGGGCGTTGTCGTTTAGGTCACCAAGGCCAAAGGTTAATAATAGTGACGACGATGAAGGAACTTCTTCTGCTACTGCTCCTATCATGTCGTCATCTGCCGTTGACTCTGCACGCCGTTAAATCATGAAGAAATCGGCTGCCTTTAATTTACACCGTCCAATACTACCGTTTTAAGTTACGGCGAATATGTGCTTTGGAGTTGGAGTATTAGCCACGGAGAGATACAGGTCTGAAATTTGGCTGTTCTTTGAATTTTGGGTTTTTCTTTTCTTGTCTAAATATAACTGTTTCTATATCAGTACCACATTATTATTTTTTTCAATTGCTTAATTTGTACAGTTTTTTTTATTATTAATAAGTTAGCACGCTACAAATATTTTTCTCTTGGCAAATTTCTGATGAAGTAAGTTATGAATGAGGAATCGATGATGTTGTAATAAGTTGAAGTTATTGAATTCAGTTTAGATTTAGACATGGAATTGATTTATTTTAATCCTATTTATGAGTTGAATTAATAGTCATATGTTTGAATTGGTACTTTGGACATAATCAATCAATTTTATCTTCCGAGCTTTCTTACTGATAAATTTCCACTGTTATAAAAAATAGATATAATGAAAAGTTGACCACTAAGAGAGCTAGTAATTTAATAAATGTTCCTTCCTCCTTTTCAAAATAAATCTCACAAAATACTTGTGAATTTATATTATCGATATAATTTTATTTTTAATCTTTCAATTTTATCTTCTAATAAATACTCTTAATTTTTTGTTTTTTCACATAATATTAATGTTAATTTATATATACTAATCGTTAATTTAACATAGAAAATGATCCTCCTCCATATGTCAAGTATAACTTTATTACGGAAGACGCATGGAAAGAGTTTCTCATGATTCGAGATACCCCTGAATTTAAGGTTAGTAGGAGTTATATGTTTTTGTGTGCATAACATTTTTATTATATTTAGTGATTAATTACTTGTTTGAGTTTATAATAGGAAAAAAGTCAAAAGGGTAAGGATAATGTGGCTAAGAATGTATACCCACACTTATTGTCTCGTGGAGGGTATCCCTTGCTTGAGGAGAAAATTATGAAAGAAAAGTCATCATCGAGAGATAATTCCATATTAGATGATAATGGTAGTCCATCTCCACCATCACGCCATGGTATTTTGTTCACTTCATCGGGAAATTGACCAGAACACGAAGAAAATTATTACAAAGTAAGTTTATCTTTCATGTGACTTTCATTGGCAACTAATAGTTATGTGATTTTTCATTGGCGAGTAAATTTAGTTATGTGATGTTTATTTTTCTGTATTAGTTCTTTTGGGATTCATCAAATGGCAAATGAAAATAGAAAAAAGGCTACATGACTTCATCCCAATGTAAGTGTGATATAAATTTTAATTCTATAGTTAAATTTATGATAAATATTCACTAATTATGTCATTCAATTATAGACAATGCAACAACATAACTCTAATGAGTGTGGATACTATGTGATGAAAAATATGTTGGATATTGTCTCTGCTAATATAACCGAGAATTGGATGCAGGTACTAAAAATAACTTTACTTTGTTATTTACTTTTTGTTTTTCGACTTAATATGAATTTTTTAAAAATAATTCTATATTGTTATATTTATGTATTATAGGTATTTGATGACCCAATAAAATTAACACAAGATGATTTGTATGATTTGCGACTCTGTTGGACAAAATATTTCTTTGAGTTATATAAAAATTAAGTTTATCTTGGTGAGTTTTATAGAATTGTCTAAGTTGTGGTTTTTGCACATAATTGTTATTATTGAGTTTTTGCATATTACATGTGGTTTTTGCACATGTATTGAGTTTCTTGATTTTTTTTGCTGATGTTAATTTTATTATTTATTGTCAGGCAATGTGATTTTGGTGTTGTCTACCGAAGCTATAACTCATCTACTTGTGGATTTTATATTGGTAATTCAAGTTTGGAAAAAGACTTATAAATAGTTGAATATTTTTGTATGTTTTGTGAAGAATATGTAATTGTTTGTTTGTTGTGAGTTTGTTTGTTGTGATACAATACAAGTTTGCAATACAATTGTTCAATTTGTAAGTTTGTTGTGAAAAATACGAAAACATCGACCTAGATGTGGTGTATGTGATGTTGGAAAGCTATGAAATCTATATAGCAACATAAATATAGTCGGTGTGATATTGGAAAAAATGAAAAAATGGGTACAAATTATTTTTGTACAGAGAAACATCCAAAAAATAAATAATTTATTCTAAAAAAATTTCTTACATTTTACATCGGTTATTACTCCCAACTGATGTAAAAAATTTCAAAACTGTATATATTACACCGGGCTTAGATTATAACCGATGTAAAAAAGGGACTTTTACATCGGTCCACATGTTTAACCGATGTAAAAAGTTGCGTCAATTTTTTTAAAATAATGTTATAATTGTTTTTTACATCAGTCTTAGATCACAACCAATGTAAAAAGGGGACTTTTTACATCGGTCCACACGTTTAACCGATGTAAAAAGTTGTGCAGTTTTTTTAAAATAATGTTATAATTGTTTTTTACATCAGTCTTAGATTACAACCGATGTAAAAAGGGACTTTTTACATCGGACCCAAAACCGATGTAAAAAGTACCTGATTTACTATATTGCCTGACTTTACCTCGGACCCAGAACCAATGTAAAAAGTGAGTTTCACCCGATGTAAAAAGTCATTTCTGCACTAGTGTTTGTGTTCTTCCATCTTTTTTATCCTAATTATTTCTTAATCATAAAGAAATAATTTATACTTTATTTCAAAGGTATCGTGTTTCACAATAAAATTGTGCAGTGAGTATAAAGAAGATGCCTTCAACAAATTAAAGTATGAGATTGAAAAGTTCATCGAAGTGAATGATTTCGGTCTGTGGCGCTTGAAGATGAAAGCCCTACTGGTTCAGTAGGATTATTTAGAAACGTTGAATGGAGAGGAAGCCATGATTGCTGCATTAACGTCAGTTGAGAAGACGACGATGGTAGAGAAAGCCCATAACACAATCTTATTGAGCCTTGGTTATAAGGTTCTTTGACAGGTATTAAAGGAGACGACGAATACAATGTTATGGGTGAAAATTGAAGTTTGTACATGACCAAATTACTGGTTAATCTACTCTACCTGAAGCAAGCTTTATATTCATTTAAGATGATTGAAGATAAAGTGTTGGTTGAGCAGATAGATATGTTCAACAAGCTGATTCTTGATCTTGAAATATTGATGTGAAGATCGATGGTGAAGATCAAACGTTGTTGTTGTTGTGCATTTTGCCCATAACACATGCTCACTTCAAAGAAACTCTCTTTTATAGAAGGGAATCCCTGACCTTTGAAGAAGTTCAATCAGCCTTGTACTCTAAGGACTTTAACAAACGAAAGGAGTATAAACCTTCGACGATTGATGAAGGTTTGGCTATTAAAGGAAAATTCTTGCAAAAGGATGGTAAGTTTGACAATAAGAAAGGTAAAAGTCAGCAGAAGTCTTACAGTGGCGAAACATCTGATATTCGATGCTATCATTGTAAGAAGGAGGAACACACAAGAAAGGTATGCCCTTAACGCCTGAAAGATCATGGAGGTAAGGATAATGGAAATGCAACCATTGTTCAATATGATTTCGACTCTCTGATGTTCTTGTGGTTTCAACAGTGACTCAAGAAAAGAGTGGATTATGGATTCAGGTTGCACTTAGCACATGACTCCAAACAAAAACTTGTACGAGGAACTATGTGATCAAAATGGTGGATCTGTATTATTGGGAAACAACAAAGCTTGCAAGATTGTAGGTGTTGGATCTATGAGATTCAATCTCCATGATGAGTCAATAAGGTTATTGACTGAAGTCGGGTATGTACCTGATTTGAAGAGAAATTTGATTTCTCTTGGTGAATTCGACAAGAAATAATATTTTTTCCAAGGAGATAAAAGTATCCTACGAGCCATGAAGGGGTCGAAGGAAGTCTTGAGAGGCGTGAAGAAGCAACGCTTGTATACCCTTGAGTCTGAAGTTGTAAGTGGTTCAACAAATATTGCATCCACGAAACCTTTGTCGAAGATAGAAATTTGGCACATGAGATTAGGCCATCTCTATGAAAGGGGTCTGGTCGAACTAGGGAAAAAAAATTTCTTGGTGGAGACAAATTCGAAAAACTGAAATTTTGTAAACCCCGTGTACTTGGAAAAATCTTGTATAGTGAAGTTCAACAAAGGAAGACAAAGAGCACATGGATCCCTTGATTACATCCATGTTGATCTTCGGAGGCATGCAAGGTTTCCATCACATTCAAGAGCAAGGTATTTTCTACCCATAGTAAATGATTATTCTATAAAGTTATGGGTATTCATCCAGAAGACTAAGGATGAAACTTTTTTAGAATTTCAAAAGTTGGAAGAGTCTTGTGGAGAATATAACTGGAAGAAATGTCAAGAGGTTTAGAACCGACAATGGCCTTGAATTTTGCAATGAGGCTTTCGACAGCTTTTGTGCTGCCTCTGGTATTGCAAGGCACAAAACTACTGCAGGTACTCCATAACAAAATGGTTTGACTGAAAGATTTAATCGAACTATTTTGGAGAGAGTTAGATGCATGTTGACTAGTGTTGGGTTAAAGAAGGTGTTTTGGGCTGAGGCTGTTTCGACAATAATATATCGGATAAACAGATGTCTTTCAACTGAATTAGATATGAAGACACCTAAAGAAGTTTGGTCGGGACATCCACCAGATCTCGATAAACTGAGAGTATTTGGCTGTGTAGCCTATGCTCACATTAGGCAAGATAAGGTCGAACCTAGAGCTCTAAAATGCATGTTCATGGGATACCCTGAAGGAGTCAAAGCTTATAGGCTATGGTGCCTAAAGCCAGGTCACAAGAGGTGTATCACCAGTTGAGGTGTAGTTTTCAATGAAGCTGAAATGGCTTTCAAGAAAATTGATGATGTTGATTGAAGTGCAGAAATATCTGATAAAGGTTTGGAACAGAGAGAGATTCTTGTTTAGGTGGAGCATGTTGATGTTGAATTGCATATCCCAGATGAAGTCGAAGAAGAAGAAGATGCCGAGGATGTTGAAGAAACTATCAATGACTACCTATTGACAATAAATTTAATGCGAAAAGTCATCAAGCCACCTTAGCGACTTGGATATGCAAATATTATAACTTATGCCTTAATCTCTTCAAGTAAAGTTCTAGATGAAGAACATAGAGACCATAAGGAAGTTATGAGGAGTCGAAATAAGACCGAATGGTTGAAGGCCATGGATGATGAGATGAAATCTCTTCATGATAAAAACACTTGGGAATTGATCAAGAAACCTGTTGCAGCAAGGTTAGTCAACTGTAAATGGATTTTCAATGTTAAGGAAGGAATCAAAGGAGTGGCGTTGAAAAGATACGAGGAAAGGTTGGTTCCAAGGGGTTTCACTCATAAAGAAGGTGTCGACTTCAATGATATGATTTCTCCTATTGTGAAGCACATGTCCATTCGAATGTTGCTTTCCATGGTGGCACAGTTCGACCTTGAACTGGAATAAATGGATGTAAAGATTGTGTTTTTATATGGTGATCTAGATGAAACAATTCTGATGAGGCAGCTTGAAGGGTATGTAAAAAAGGGAAAGGAAGATTGTGCAAGTTAAATAGATCTTTATATGGGATGAAAAAATATCCTCGATAGTGGAATAGAATATTCAACAAGTTCATGGCATACATAAGTTTCATTAGAAGTCAGTTCGACCACTGTGTTTACTTCAGATTTCGACCTAGTAATTCATTTGTTATTTTGTTGCTTTATGTGGACGATATTCTCATAGCAAGAAACAATGTCGAAGATGTAATCAGGGTGAATGTTGAACTTAATAAGGAGTTTGACATAAAGTATTTGGGAGCTGCATCTAAGATTCTTGGGGTTGACATCCGAAGAGATAGAAAGCAGTCGAAATTCTGCTTATCTCAGGAGGCATACCTATGGAAGATCTCGACAAGTTTGATATGTCGAATGCAAAGCCTGTTGAGACTCTTACAAATCCTCAATTCAAGCTAAGTATAGATTAGTGTCCGAGTAGTGGTGTCGAAAGAGCTTATATAAATAGAATCTCATATGCTAATATAGTAGGTTCTTTGATGTATGTTATGGTCTGTACTAGACCCGATATAGCATATGCAGTAAGTCTTGTAAGCAGGTACATGGAGAATCCTGGAAAGGCTCACTGGAAAGCATTGAAGTGGATTCTAAGGTACATAAATGGGTCTCTGAAAAGAGTCTTAATTTATGGTGGAGCCTTGGGTGAATATAGTAAAGCAGTAATTGAAGGGTATGTCGACTCTAATTATGCAGGTTGTATGGATTCTATAAAATCTATTTCTGGATATATTTTCACTATGTTTGGCACAACAATCAGTTGGAAAGCGACACAATAGAAGGTGGTTGTCTTATCAACCACTGAAACAGAATATATTGTCCTCGCTGAAGCTGTGAAAGAAGCATTGTGGCTTGAAGGTTTTGTTAAGGATCTGAAACTTCAAGGTCGAGTTATCACTGTTAAATTTGATAGTCAAAGTGAAATACACTTGTCGAAGAACTCATCCTATCATGAGCAAACTAAGCACATTTATGCGAGGCTACATTTCGTCAGAGGGGTAATCGAGCATGAAGAAGTTCAGGTGCTGAAGGTTTCGACATATCATAATGTTGCTGATATGATCACTAAGACATTGCCCAGTTGCAAGTTTTTCCATTGTATGTGGTTGATAAAGCTGCATGAAGAAAGCTAGTTTGTTCTTTGATATTAGAGTTTGTTCCAAGATGGATATTTATGAGATATTGGGTTGAACTTTATTGGGTCAAAGAGTAGCTTGTGGTTCAATAGGATTTATGCATGTCGTCGAAGTATGTTCACATGCTGGTGTCGAAGACCTACATACTGTAGTTGAAGTGTGTTCTAGTATATGGTTGTCGAAAGTAAGGGTTGTTAGTATTTTGAATTGAGACTATTTTTATGTCCAATTGTTTAAGTTAGCGTGTAATCTAAGTTAGATTGTAATGGATATTTGTGAAAAAACCCATTAGTTTAGTATGCTAGGTTTTATTATAA
This sequence comes from Vicia faba, assembly GCA_948472305.1. NCBI lineage: Eukaryota > Viridiplantae > Streptophyta > Magnoliopsida > Fabales > Fabaceae > Vicia > Vicia faba. Next base: position 1,195,737,321 of record OX451740.1, on the reverse strand, counting down.
ATTGCATACTAGTCTCTCACCATTGCATACTGTAAATCATAATTTAGGGTGAGAGGGTTATTTGTTATTCTTGTAACACTTGTAATCTTGATTGAAGAGAAAGTAAAGAATACTCGTTATAACCAATCTTTGTTGTTCTTCATGTTTTTCCACCTTTTCTTGATTATAAAGAAATAGTTTATACTTTATTTCAAAGGTATCGTGTTTCACAATAAAAAATTAAAGGGTTAATAGTTATTTTGCTTCTTACCAAATAAGCGAGTTTTGAAAAAAACGCCAGTAAAGAAACTTAGATTCGGTCTTGTTTCGGACCCTCTTAATATCCAGTCATCAGAATCGTGGACGTTAGTTATCTTATTTTATTGATTGTGTGTTATAGTTAAGGCCAAATTTCAAAATTTGATCCCCAACAATTATTTTATTTAATTTAAATTTGTAATACTTGTATTTCTAATTAAAAAATTAAAGGATTAATAGTTATTTTATCCCCTGTTATATAGACAAGTTTTGAAGAAAAAAAATCATTAAAAAAATTTAGATTCGGTCTTATTCTAGACCCTTTTGAAATCCAATCATTCGAATCTTGAACACTTAATTATCTTATTTTATTGATTGTGTGTTACAGTTGAAACCAATATTTAAAAATTGATCCCAACAAAATTTGAACTTGAAAACCTTACTATGAAAGAGAGGCACCCAACCACTAAGTTGTGATTGTTTCTTGTTTAAATACTTGCAACAAATATATCTAATACATACGTGTGTGCGCGCAGTATTTAAAAAAAAAATATCATTTCAATTACATTTTCATTTCAATTCCATAAATCTCTCTCACACTTACATATATATTATATAATACAAATTTATTTATAAATATTATATATGAGATATTTATTCAAATTATTCACATTAATATTAATAAATAATATATTTATCTATTCATACCTATTAATTTAATAATATGAATACATATATTCATTCACACATATTAATACATTAATTATTCATATAATATTTATTTTTATTATATAATATATTATAGGAATAGTATAATCGTTAGAGTTCGTACTCTTCCAGTATTGCTTTTATTTATTCGGATCCTCTAAATTATTTTTATTATTTAAACAACATACTTTTATTATTATTATTCTGATGAAACTTAGATCCATTTTCCAAATTAATTATCAATGAATTATAACACTTTATTTGAAGATTTTTGGGGAAAAAAAATATGTTCAACAAATCAAACAGATTTAAAGATGTATTATAATGACAACTTTTTAGGATTAAATATGTCTTTTGTCTCAATAAATTATCAAATTTTATTTTCGATCTCTATAAAAAAATATTATATATTTTAGTTCTTATAAAATTATTATATACGTAATTTTAGTTTCTGCTGTTAAATTAATATGTATTTTTGAATGATTATTTTTCACATATATTTAGAACGTTATCAAAATTTTCTCAAAAAAAAAGAATTCAAAATTTAATTTCTAAATCGAGAATTTCATTACTTTCATAAATATTTTTTAAAATAAAAAAAAATTCATATTTAATTCATATTATTTTAAAATATTATAAAATTTAGTAATGAAAATTTTTATAGTATTCTAAACACGTATGAAAAAAATTATCAAAAATTTAAACATTAAGAGTAATTAAACAGTTTTTAAAATTTTAGAAAATAACAGAGATAAAACTGCATAAATAAAAATTTTGCAGGAACTAAAATATATCATTTTTTAATAGAAATTGAAAATGAAATTTAATATATTAATAAAAATCGAAAACATATTTAATCCAAATTTTTATTATCAATTTAGTCCTGCTTATAAATATTCTTATAACTATTATACTATTTTTGTGATATGAATAAAACATATGATTCTCGTCATATATGGCATTTGAAAATAGCATTATACTATTTCATATTATTTATATATTTATAAATAAATTTTTATTATATAATACATAAATATTTTAGTGTGAGAGAGATTTATGGTTCTATAGATTCATATATAAATAAACTAATATAATATTATGAATAAATGTATTCATATATTAAATTAATATGTATCAATAAATGTGAATGAATAAATATATTATTTATAAATATTAATGTCAATAATATGAATAATATGAATAAATATCTTATATAGAATATTTATAAATAAATTTGTATTATATAATACATAAATATCTAAGTGTAAAAGAGATTTATGGAATTGAAATGATTTATTTTTAATATTGTAAACGTATAATGTATTAGATATATTTATTGCAAGTACTTAAACAAAAAAATAGTCACAACCTAGTGGTTGAGCAATTCTCTTTTATCGCAAGGGTTTAAACCTTGTTGGTATCAATGATTGAATTTTTAGAGAGTCTAAAATAAGAGAATCTTTAAATGTTAAGAATTGAGGAGTTTTTCAAAATTCGCTGATCTTATCAGTTGATCAGAACCTGTAAGATGGTCGGATGATGATCTTCGGACGAGCATGAAAGTCAAGGAGGAAAAATGGGGATTGTACCTGCAAGGCACTCCGACGATCAGGTAAGTGCGGGAGCACAAGAGATACAAACAAAGTTTTAGGATTTTAGTGATGAATAATGGATATTTGATACTTGGCCCTCACATATGTAAGGGTTTGTATAATGCCCCGACGCTTGGTCATTGTCCCTATTTTTGAGCTTAGATATACGGGTCTGCAAAAATAGGTAACTGCCAGGACTCAATCAAAATGGGCAGGTATGCCCGTAACTAGCCGTTGGATCCGAGGATGAGGCGGGTTACGGGCAGATGGCCGTTTCGGATGAGTCCTGGTTGTCTGCTCGACTCGTGTTGGGTTGATGGGAGAAAACTACTGACTAGGTCAAGTGTGTGTGTCGGGCATAGATGGTAAAATGCCCAGAGGGAAAAATTAACCAGAATATTGGTCCACCGTTGTTGGGCCGTGCCAAGGGTAGAAGTGGATTTGACAAATTCTAGCCGTTAGGCCAGTCCAGAACAGTAGCCCCCGAAGTCGTTGCTTCTAGGCATAGGAGTGATGACTTAGAGTCAGTATGTATGCCGAGGAGGAAAACACGTTGTTGGCGCTTGTTGTTCGCAACGGGTACATTTCGTGATCTTTACGAGAACATGCTCATACGTGGTATATTGTTATTTATTAGGTTTATGTGTGTTTGTATGCTTGTCTGCTTGAGACATTTTATTTTGATTAAGAGTTTCGAGGGTTTGCTTGTCAGTATTCGTGTCTGTTAGTGTGGGTGAGTGGTTGAACGGCCAGGGTGATCACCTGGCATGGGCCGGAACTCCGGTCTCGTTTTGAGGGCCCATGCTCGGCGGCATGAACTTCCCATTGTGAGTTGGGTGTTATGCCATCGTGGTACGACGATGGTGGAGCTCGTTTGAGTTTTCCACGTCGAACTTAGAATATGCTCGTTAAAACAGTGAAGACTTGCCTCTCTTTTTTTAATTTGGAGTTCCAGTCTACACTTGGTGACGCCCCTGACCCCTCCGTAGTCAAGGAGGGCGTCGATATTCTCTATGTGTTCATCAGGATCAGTCGTACCGTCATACGTTCCAAGCAGGGGTGGCTTTTCCAGGCCGAATGGAAGCTAGGTCTCTGTAATCTCTTGATAATGGATCGCGGGGCTCGTCATCATCACTTTCCTCAGAAGATAAAGGCAGGGAGTGATAGTTTCTTCCTAGTCGGGCATCATTGTCTCGTCGGAGGGAAGGGCTTCTTTGGTGTGGTCTTAGTTTGGGCGACGGTGATTGGCCACGGTCAACTTGGAGGTCGCTCTTCTTCCTCTTGGATGATGGAGAGCTTTGATCCTTCTTGGGATGTGTGCGGTTGTGTTTCTTGGAGAAATAAACATTTCGCTTCTCCCTTCTTGGCGGTGAAAATCATCAAACAATGAAGTCGCCATCAAACGTCTTTTATCCCATATGAAGGGAAAAGTAAACATTGAGAAAACCTAAGGGAGAAGTTACAGTCTTGTGACCGAGAGATTGAATAAGGGATTCTATTACGCAATGGGAAGGTATTAGCACCCCACACGCCCGCAGTACTCTATGGTATCCACTATTGTTATCTATCTTATGGGTGTGTCTAATCTATGCTTACTGCTTAATACTGAGGAAGAATGCATGCAAAAGAAAGGAGAAAATAATGTAGGGAAAATAAAGTTGTGCTCGCTTGGGCCTACCCCAATGCCTACGTATCGTTTTTGAGGAATCAGAGTTACCGTAGTTCGGCTCACATGTTTTGGTTTGTTTTGTATTTTTTTATGAACAATGTTAATTTCTCCTTTTGCCGCAGGTCGACCGTTGGAGACTCATGTTTTGGCACAGAAGTAAATTAACATGTCCTTACCTTAAATTTTTTTGGAGTCACGCCCTCAAGGCAAGATGCCACATTTGATTGGTTTGTATTTTGTTACCTTGAAAAGGGGTTTAAGTATGCTTAATATGCTTTATGATTTGCTAAGAAAAACAAAGTTTTAGTTTTAATGCATATGCAAAAGGGGGAGAAAAGAGTCTATGGGGGACTAGTCTATTTCTAATCCTAATATTATCATACAATGGTGGCTCTACGTCAAGGATGAAAGAGAAATCTCTACCTAATTTTAATACGCATGGTTTGCAACCTAAGTTCTAACTTACATCTGCCTCTAAAGATGAGCGGAAAATCACATGTTGCATCTTGCTTTTCCAACTAGTGAGAGATGTTCCTAAGAAGAAATAGAAGCATGTGGTTGATCTTCTAGTGATTGGGCAAGCATCTGTTGAATCACTATATAGGAAAAGTATTTATATTATCATTTTTCACAGAGATTGGTGTGATATTATTGTCGTTCTACAGTTAGAATTGCTTTAAACTTAAGATTCATAAAAGGTTTTGGTGTTTGAAAGTTTTGTTTGCATGAAAAGTATCAAGTATCGGTAGAAGAGAGTTTTGGTTTTAAACTATTGGTAAAAGCATGTCAAGATTAGGGCTCGATAATCTATTTAGTATGTATTTTCTTAATAAAGCATGTGAACTCATTACACTCAATATAATCACATATCCTATCAACATGTTTCATGATCCTTATATGATCTCTCAACCTAACTATCAATAGGATAACTTTAAAAGCTTGATATAGGAGAATATCAACTCACAAAACTATGTCTAAAAATTGTTCTTTAATAGATGAAAACCTAGGTCAAGAGTTGAAACATATTTCTCAATAATGACCAAAATCATACAAATACCATAAAAATAAGGTTTTTCACCATATATTAATCATCACTTGTTCACATACAAAATATTAAGAGAAGTACATACAAAAGTGGAGATTATTTACCTCTAATCTTGACACAAAGAGAGATTTAGCTAATTATCATCATGATAGCTCGATCAACAAGTAAACAACAAAGCTTTATGAACGTTAAACTTGAAGTCTCAAAGATTGATATTAGAAATATTTGACTTTGAATAGAAATGAAGAAAATAAGTTTTTCTCCCACACACAGGTGTTTTTAGGTTACAAGAATGTGTGAAAATGTAAGATCATGTCAAAATATCTTAAAAGTATCTTATAAGCATGACCTACCCAGACATCATTGTTGGGCGCTCCAAAAGCCTCACCAAGCGACACCAATGATCAATCCCACGTGACCACAAGCAGCGCACGTAGCCAACATAAATATCTATCATCGCTTGATGCTCAGGATGCATTGTCGGGCGACACCTTCTTGCTTCTCCATCACCGGACGCTTCAAGTAGTGAGACACTCTAGTAACTTATCAACTTTCAGTATCCCTCGCCAGGCTCATCACTTCTTTATCGCCGGGAGACACTGCTTCTCATCGCTAATCCATCGCTGGATGATGCTTCCCAAAACACTGACACTGAGCTTTCTCTGATTCTTCATCTCTAAGCCCGCTTTAATCCGCAACGTCTAAACATAAAATGCTAAAAAAACTAACAAACACATTAAAATTTACCAATATTATATACATCGATGCAAGAATCCCTTAAAATAAGTCATTTTCATAATCGAGAGCATAGAAAAGAGCTTAAAAGTGTCAATATATGATATGGAAAATAACCTAAAATTGATACATAACAACTCTCCCCAAGTTGCATCTTTGTTTGTCCCTAAATCAAAGGTAAAATTCCATAGACAATAAGAAGATATTCCAAACACAAAATCAACCCTAAAACAAGGATGGTTCAAACTCGAAAATCACAAGCACAAGGCATTTTCGCTCACTTTGGTAGAGTCAAAACATGATTATGACTTAAGTTCTAAACACCAACATCCCACAATGCAAACTCAAGTGACCACAAGTTCATAATTGAATCACCTACTTCACTCATCAACAATTTCATGAATATTATGTACACAAATTTACAAGGGACAAAACACTATCTCTAGTAACGTGGCACATCCATAATAATTCATGCATTCATCTAAACAAACTAAAAGAAAATTATGGAAACAAAAGATAATATATATACTGTAAATGAAATAAAACGGGTAAAACCATGAAGAATATTTTATTTTTATACAACCCCCACATTCTTTTCCACCATTAGTTTCTTTTCTTACAATGCATTTTATCACCTCTTTTTCAAGTTTGTTTTCTTTTCTTTTTCTTTCTTTCTTTTTGTGTTCTTTTCTTTTCTTTCTTTTTGTGTTTTTTTCAAGAGATGCATTGTACCACCAATTATTTTTACTTTTTTCAAATAAAACCTCTCCCCAATTTTCAAAATTTCTATCTAATTATACAAAAATTGCTCTTATTCAAGATTAAATGGGTTAAGTGTTTTCAGACAATAAATTTTTTGAATGAATCAATATCAAATTTCTTTATGCTCAACAACAAAGTTACTAAGTGGTATACTTAATTATTTGTTAGGATTTTGATTGATTCATTCACACACTTTTGTAAGGCTCAATAGGGTTTACTAATGTGCTCTCACTACAAGGTGAATTGAAGCCTTTTAGAATGTTAGTTCTTCTCATAGTACACAAAAAAAATACTTCAATTATTTCCAAATTTCCATAATTTCAAAAAGTAATGCAAGATTAAACATGAATTAAACAAGTTAAAAAAATTACTAGAATTCTTCTACTTTTGGTGAACAATAGAAAGCTTCTCACTTTTGTGGTTTTGTCCTAATGATTCAAACATGAACAAGTGTTTACAAGAATAATGTATTAACAAGAATTTTCATAAAGCACTAACTTCACAATCATGTTATTTTTCTATAAAGCGGTAAATTACACCTTTCTTGTGCAAAATATCGAGATTTTTATCATCACCACTTCAAGGTAGAGGTTACAAAGCACTATTCATATTTTTCTTCTTGTGCTTTAGCACAACTCACACTAAATCAAGGACAAACACAGAAATTTCTTTGCACAACATAAACTAAAACACACCAAACTAAAATTTAAATTAACAAAAGCCTCCAAGGAAAAATGTACTCGCTGAAGCGACAAAATACCAATGTAACAACCCAAAATAATTTGTTCCAACAACGAAAAACTTATTCAAACTAAGCTATAAAGCAATAAACTGAAATTTAGATTAGTAAAAATTATTCACTTTGACGCTCATTGGTAAACTTTCAAATAATTCCCCATTTGATCAATATCATAATCATCATCACCCAAATCACCAGGTGCTTCCCCCTCCAGAAAGAAAGGGTGCATGCCCACAAGGCAATCACAATAGGAAACATACTCCTCAGTAGAGGAAAAAGAAGTCACTTTCTAAGGCGCATACTGATGGAGGTACAACTTTGCCATGAATTCATGAAGAAATTGGTTGGACCTCTGAGCGGATTCCATCATGTACCAATTATAGTTGTATATTGCCCTCTCCCTAGGATCATATTCAGAATAATCAAGAGGCTCAGAAGCCTCACCTGTACTAGAAGATTCACCTGCATTTTTATTTTTCTTCTTCAACGCCAACTTTCCCAAACAGTGTCTTCCAATATAGTTGTCATCAATCACCCCCTCACTTTCTTGTTAATCACATCTTGCATTAAAATCCACTTTTGTGGCACGTAGCAGTAATAAGACAAGGGATATTGAGAGAATTATGAGTGTTTACCCCTTTTCTTCTGGTGATTTCAACGAATGCCTTCATCTCATTTGCAATTATTCGGGAAACACCCATCTCTCTGCTTTCAAGGATAAACTACACAAGCAAAGAAACATCAATAGGTACCGTGGATCTATGCAACCTTGGTTTGATGTTGTTAAAAATCAATAAAAAATAGCTTGTGCTTCTGCTGTCATGTCTTCTCTCTTATATATCAATGGAAGTCCCGTGGAATTTAACTCAACACTTCTTCCTTCCAAAAGAATTGCATTTACAGTTGATCCATGTTCTCTATCCTTCTTCATCTCTTTAGTAAAGGAATTCGTCTGAAGAATACTTATACTAAGCATATTACCAAAATGCTCATTTATTGATAAAAATTCAATTCAATTCCTCAAACCATGGTCTTGAAACAAAAAATTTTCCCCTTGGGCTGAAGAGCATTTGCATAGAATACCTACACCAACTCATAACTAATTCTGTCCACCAGATTGATCAAATTGTCCCACTTTTTACTTAATAAAATTCTCATAACTTTCCCATAAGGTCCATTGCGATCAATTAAGAACCTTTTCTCTGAAACAAATTTCCTATCCTCAAGTAGAGTTCTCCTTGATCCGCTCTCTGTGCTGAGGAACCGACGTTGATTAAATTCCCTCGGTTGGCTAGAACAACTACCAATGGTTGTTCTCTGCTTCTTAGAATCTGCTACACTTTTTGGAGGCGTCTGCAAAAATAAAAAAATAAAACAACCCACCAGAAAAAACACCAACCTTGGTAGAATAAAAAAACAAAAACTACATAATAGAGCAGAATTTTGAATTGTCGCCCCTGGATCACCCGGCGTCACGGACGTGATGCATCGCCTCTCCCTCGTCGGGCGACTCACACGATACCTAGAATTTTTTTATAGGAACCATGTTTGTTTCCTTCAAAACCAGAAAAACCCAATGCTATCTATCATCTCATAGCACAATCATAGAGAGTCACAAACAATTTTTACAAAACTCAAAGCAAGAAAAATGTTGTGTTCTAACAATAGCAAGCATTTCACAATTTTTTTGGGTTTTCTCCAATAACCTAACCTCATGCCATTATAATATAACTCAATGAAAAATTAAAATAAAAGGTTTACCGTGAGAGATGATGAAGATGTGTGCAAGATATAACCAAGGAAGAGCAAGAGATAGCACAAAGATGCTTCACACGGCTAGGGTTCACTTTGGTTGACAAAGGTGTGAAAGTGAAACCAAATGGGTCAAAGGGAATATAAATATAATGGGTTAAAATGATGGGCCCTGGAGGACCCATTTAAAAAAGGGTAATAATTAAGACCCATCGCAGTAAAAGCGCACCTGACTTGTGCTATAAAAACATCGTCTCCCCGTGACGCAGGCGCGATGGATAGGCGACGTAGCCATCGCCCGACGATGTAGGCGCGATGGACACCAGAAACAGAAATTTTTTATTCTTCCAGCACATATTCAAACATATAATTTTTTTCGATTTTTAATATGTAATGAATATAAACAATAAAACACTTAAAATATTGGGGTGCCTCCCAACAAGCGCTTTGTTTAACATCGTTAGTGCTCGATAGTCTATGGTGATTTCATAGATCACCAAGATGAACAACGCTTGTTTCACGATTCACTTCACCTCCAAAGATTTTCAATCTTTGACCATTCACTGTCCAAATCTCTTTTGAGATCGGATCCTCTAACACATTTGCTCCATAGGTTTTCACCTTAATAAAAAACGGACCCGACCATTTGGACTTCAATTTTATCGAAAAAAGATATAACCGCGAATTGAAAAGAAACACCATTTTGACAACTTAAAAATCTTTTTGTCAAATTTTCTGGTCATGGTAGAATTTGACCTTTTCCTTGTAAAGCTTGTTGGAATGGTAAGCATAATTGTGCATTTCGGCTAAACCCTGCAATTAAATTTTTCTCTTTTTTTCGGACAAGTTAGAATCAAAGTTTAAAAATGTCAAAGCCCAAAGAACTTTGTGCTTTATTTCAACCAAAATATGACAAGGTTTACCATACACCATTTGGAAAGGTGTCAGACCAATCAGAGCCTTGTAAGCGGTACGACACACCCATCAAGCCTCATCTAGATTAAGAGACCAATCCTTCCGCGAACTTGACACGGTTTTTTCCAAAATTCTTTTCACTTCCCTATTTGAAATCTCCACTAGACCATTTTCTTATGGGTGTATGGTGTTGCCACTTTATTCTTTACACAATAATTTTCCATAAGTTTTTCAAGTGGTGCATTGAAAATTGCGATCCACCATCACTGATTAACACTCGAGGTGTGCCAAAACGGGAAAAATGTTTTTCTTTAAAAGATTAATTATCGTTTTGCCATCAAGTTTTTGATAAGCTGATGCCAAAGTATGCTTTTAGACTCCTGCAATGACACACACCTTCTTAACAAATTATCACTTCCAAACCTAAAATGATTAGGCTCATACCAAACATAATATTTCGCATCCGCCAAGAAATCCCTCTTCCGGTATCAATCTGGATGCCTTGTAATTTGCAAGGTCGGCAAACCAAAGTCTAACTTGTACCATGAATAGTTTTTCATCGATAAATTCCTCTCTAACTTCACTTTCTTTGATTGTGACTTCTACATTGACCAAGCGGGATAAGTGATCTTCTACCAAATTCTCAGAACCCTTTTTATCGAGAATTTCTAAATCAAATTCTTGTAACAAAAGGACCCACCAAATAACTCTTTGCTTAGAATCCGGTTTGGTAAGCAAATACTTTATCGCCGCATGGTCAGTGTACACCTTAACTTTCAAATAAATAAGGTAAGACCTAAATTTCTCAAGGGCATGCACTATTGCAAGAAGCTCTTTTTTCAGTTGTTGCATAATTCATTTGAGCTTCATTTATAAATTTACTTGCATACTGTATGTCATGAAATTTTTTTATCTTCCATTGACCAAGCACCACGCCAACAACATAATCACTCACATCACAAACTAGTTCAAAATCAAGAGTCCAATTAGGGGTGATGATTATGGGTGTGATGATAAACTTTTCTTTCAAAGTATTAAAAGCATTTAAACAATCATCACCAAAAAGAAAAGACTTATCTTTGTTGAGCAAGTTTCTCAAAGGCCTTATTAACTTTGAAAAGTCTTTAATGAATCTCCGATAGAATCCATATGAACGAGGAAACTTCGGATTATTTCATATTCGTTGGTGGTGGCACTTATCAATGACTTGAATCTTTGGTTAATCAACTTCAAGGCCTTTGGAGGAGACTTTATGGCCAAGCACAATTCCTTCTGTAACCATAAAGTTTCACTTTTCCCAATTAAGCACCAAGTTGGTTTCCAGACACCTGTCAAGCACAATATCCAAAATTTTCAAGCACAATTAAAATGAAGCTCCAAAAATGGAGTGTTTATACATAGATCTATTTCCTGGGCTAGAAGAGATAAAAGACAAGGCATGGTTGAAAGACCGAGTAAGGCAAGTAGACAATCAGTCGCTTACCACCCCGGGTCGAGATCATAAGGCCTAAACCAGGTTGTGGGATCATAGGATCATGTAATTGGCCATAGAAGAAAATGAAGAGGCAACAACCTGACTCATACCCTGGATCCAGAGGTTACCCTAAGACCGACCTTAATGGAGCCGTTACACAATGGCCGGTTCATTGAAGGTATAACAACTCATCATTATACGTCGATGCATGTTATGATAATAGCCACCATTGGCGATAATCAACGTTACTTGCCTTTAAGGAAACTCAATTATGTAACATGGAAAGCCATAACAGTTACATGCAGTAATCAATGAGGTTCATGCACCTCTATATATAGGGATTTCGACTAAGGGGTAAGCAAGACACATTACTTGGAGCTTACACATACTTGTTAGAACAAAGTTTGAATCTACTACCCTATGTTTAAGTTTTGATGATAACAAAGTGAAAAGATATATCATTTATGTGATTCATGTATGAACTATCTGCTGCCTAAATTATTATGTTCTAATTTGCAGATACTCTGATTGATATAAGAAAGAACACACCTATTCAGCATCAGAATTTGGTTCCTGACATCAGCATCAGAAGTTGCCATATCAGAATATCAGAATCAGAAGATCAACTCACGTATATGCTGAAGACTGATAAACAAGACTGCGCTCAACACTCTGATAAAGAAACACAACAGTTCATCAGCAGCTAAGCAGAGTCAGAATGAGCCAAGCCAGAACTTGCATTAAGTAAGCAACGGTATTGTGCATTGAAAGCAAATTAATACCAACGGCCTCATTCCAGACAAGATCTGCTCGATAAGGAAAGTTTGTTAATAGCATTGAATCAAGAATATTGCTCCAACGTTCAACATCTCAGTGCTATATAAACAAGACTTTGAAGATTGAATTGGCTAATGCTCTCCAAATCTTTACACGCATAAAAGCTGATCAAAATCTTCTTTCTCTCAGTTTTGCTAAACACTACACATTCTGATATTCTATCATTGTTTAGCAATCTAGTTTCTAAGCTTTAATTTGTGTATACATCACAGTTGTGATACAGTTTTGTAGAAAACATTCACACACTTAGATTTGATTTCTTTGTAAGAAAGTGTTTCCTTGACAAAACGGGTTGTGGTTTGCATCAAGAAGGCTTTAGCAGTTGTTAAAGCAGTTTGTAATATTCAGTTGAATATAGTGGATTAAGACCTCGTTGGAGAGAGGTGAAATCACCTTGACGGGTGGACTGGAGTAGTTTGAGATTAAACGAACCAGGATAAAAATATCTTGTTCATTGCATTAGATTTCAGTTTTACAATTCAACCCCCCTTCTTGTGTTTTCACTACTTCAATTGGCATCAGAGCGCCTGGTTCTGAGCTAAAACACTTAACCGTGTTAGTACAAGATCCAGCGTCAGAAAAACACAATGGCAGGAAACAACTCTCACATCAGCAATGACAACAATAAGGACAAAGACAGATTCAGCGGCAAACCTCCAGTCTTTGATGGGGAAAACTTTGATTACTGGAAAGACATAATTGAAAGCTTCTTTCTGGCACATGATGCTGATCTGTGGGATATGGTGACAGACGGATACACGCACCCTGTGAATGCAACCGGTCAGAAGATTGATAGAAAAACAATGTATGACCAACAAAAGCGTGACTTCAAGAATCACCACAAGGCCAGAACCATCCTCCTCAGCGCCATCTCCTATACTGAATATGAAAAGATCTCCAACAGAGACACAGCAAAGAATATTTTTGACTCACTCAGAATGACGCATGAGGGTAACGTTCAGGTCAAAGAAACTAAAGCTCTGGCGCTCATTCAGAAGTATGAGGCGTTCAAAATGGAAGAATCTGAATCCATTGAAACAATGTTCTCAAGATTCCAGATTCTGGTAGCTGGTCTCAAGGTTCTGGACAAAGGATACTCTACTGCTGACCATGTCAAGAAAATCATCAGAAGTTTACCCAAGCAGTGGAGACCAATGGTTACAGCTCTGAAGCTAGCTAAAGATCTCAACAAAATCACTCTGGAGGAACTTATCAGCTCCCTCAGAAGTCATGAGATAGAGCTAGAAGCTGACGAGCCTCAGAAGCAAGGTAAGCCTTTAGCATTAAAATCTAACAAAAAATTTGAGTCTAAAGTTTTGCAGGCAGTTGAAGAAACATCTGATGGATCCTCATCAGAAGAAGACGAACTCTCTCTCCTCTCTAGAAGAGTAAATCAACTGTGGAAGCAAAGACAAAGGAAGTTCAGGAATCCCAGAAGATCTGATCAGAACGAGTCTTCTTCCAGATACAGAAGGACAGATTCTTCCTCTGGATACAGAAGATCTGAAGGCTCCTCTAGTAGCAAAAAGCCAAACACCAAGGACATCATCTGCTATGAGTGCAATGAGCAAGGACACTATAAGAGTGACTTCCCAAAGCTTCAGAGGGAAAAGCCCAAAAAGAAGTTTGGAAGAGAGAAGAAGAAAAGTCTCATGGCTACATGGGATGACTTTGACTCGTCTGAAGCTGACTCAGAATCAAATGATGAGAGGGCAAACATAGCTCTCATGGCTAACATCTCAGAAGATAGTGAAGCTTCTGAATCAGACTCAGAATCAGATACTGAAGAGGTATTTCCTAACTTTGTTGTTAACTTTACAAAGGCTGAACTTGCTGAAAGCCTCAATGAGATTCTGGAACGGTATCAGCAAATTAGAGTTAAATTCAGAGACCTGAAAAGGAATCTTGAATCTGACTCTAATAAGACTGAGAGTCTCAAATTGGAGAATTCTGAGCTGAGAAATAAGATCTCAAAATTAGAAAACACTTTACAAAACTCTCAGAAGGAACCAATTTCTGAAACTCCCAGCAACGCTGATGAGATCATCAAGGAGTATGATCATAGTTTCCAGAAGTTCCTAGCTAAAAGCATAGATAGAAGCAAAATGGCTTCAATGATCTATGGAGTTAGCAGAAACGGCAGGAAAGGAATATGATACCAAGGTAAGGTTCCTACACCAAAGAATGTCATGGACTTAACCATTAAACACACTCCTCTGAATTCACACTTTGTGTATGGTCACACACATGATATTAAATACACTAGCAGTAAGCACTCTGTGAAACCAAAATTCAACCAGAGTTTTGGTAAAACTAACAAATCAGGACCCAAGAAAATCTGGGTACCTAAGGATAAAATAATACATGTTGCAGATATCTTTAGCAGCAAGTCAGAAACACTAGTCATGGTACTTGGACTCTGGCTGCTCACGACACATGACGGGAAGAAGGCATATGTTCCAAAGCCTGGAACTTAAGCCAGGAGGCCACGTTGGCTTTGGAGGCAATCAGAGGGGAAAGATAATTGGCTCTGGAACTGTAGGTAATGGAAATCTTCCCTCTATTAATAATGTTCTTCTAGTAGATGGATTGATGCATAATCTATTATCCATAAGTCAATTAAGTGATAACGGTTATGATATAATCTTTAATCAAAAATCATGTAAAGCTGTTAGTCAGAAAGATGGGACTATCCTGTTTAATGGTAAGAGGAAAAACAACATTTACAAAATCAAACTTTCTGAACTAAAGAGTCAGAATGTAAAATGTCTTCTGTCTGTTAACAACGAGTAGTGGATCTGGCACAGAAGATTGGGGCATGTTAGTATGAGAAGAATATCTCAGATTAACAAACTCAATCTGGTCAGAGGACTTCCTAATTTGAAGTTCAATTCAGATGCTCTGTGTGAAGCATGTCAGAAAGGCAAGTTTGCAAAACCTTCTTTTAAATCCAAAAATGTTGTTTCTACTTCTAAGCCATTAGAACTTCTGCACATTGACTTATTTGGACCAGTTAAAACTGCTTCAGTCAGTGGTAAGAAGTATGGGTTAGTAATCGTAGATGACTATAGCAGATGGACATGGGTAAAGTTCTTAAGACACAAGGACGAGTCACACTCTGTGTTTGTTACCTTCTGTAACCAAGTTCAGAATGAAAAGGATCTTAGAATCGTTAAAGTCAGAAGTGATCATGGTGGAGAATTTGAAAACAAAGATTTTGAGTCATTCTTTAATGACAGAGGCATTCTGCATGATTTCTCTTGTCCTAGAACTCCCCAACAAAATGGAGTTGTAGAACGAAAGAACAGAACATTGCAAGAAATGGCCAGAACCATGATCAATGAGACAAACGTTGCTAAGACCTTCTGGGCAGAGGCAATAAACACAGCGTGCTACATTCAGAATAGAATCTCAATAAGACCTATTCTGGAAAAGACTCCATATGAATTGTGGAAGAATAGAAAGCCCAACATTTCATATTTTCATCCATTTGGATGTACTTGCTTTATATTGAATACAAAGAATTATTTGAACAAGTTTGACTCTAAAGCACAGAAGTGTATTATGTTAGGATACTTTGAACGCTCAAGAGGGTACAGAGTATACAATACAGAAACACAGATTGTGGAAGAATCAATCAGTGTTCGTTTTGATGATAAGCTTGACTCTGAAAAGTCAAAGCAGAATGAAGTTTTTGCAGGTATGGAAATTGAATTTACAGGTTCTGAAGACAAGTCATCAGAAGCTCTCAACACAGACACTCCTTCAACGTCTGAAAGGAGCACTGCTAGCAATCCTACAATAGCTGCTGATCAACCTCAGAAGAGATTACCCAGAAGCAGCTTGGATCACCCAGAAGAGACTATCTTAGGAAGAAAGGAAGATCCAATCAGAACAAGAGCAAGCTTCAGAAACTCTGAAGAAACTCTTATGGGACTTGTGTCTCTGATTGAACCATCTTCTATTGATGAAGCACTTCTGGATAATGACTGGATTCTGGCAATGCAAGAAGAGCTGAATTAATTCACCAGAAACGACGTATGGGATCTCGTTCCCAGACCAAAAGGATTCAACGTCATTGGAACAAGATGGGTGTTCAGAAACAAGCTAAATGAACAAGGTGAAGTCATCAGAAACAAGGCACGACTGGTTGCACAAGGTTATAGTCAGCAAGAGGGGATAGACTATACAGAAACCTTTGCCCCAGTCGCCAGGTTAGAATCTATCAGACTTTTAATTTCATTTGCTGTTAATAGAGGCATCACTCTGTATCAGATGGATGTCAAAAGTGCATTCTTAAATGGTTATATAGAAGAAGAAGTCTATGTACACCAACCCCCTGGGTTTGAAAATACAAAACATCCAGAACATGTTTTCAAACTAAAGAAGTCACTATATGGTCTGAAACAAGCTCCCAGAGCTTGGTATGAAAGGCTAAGTAACTTTCTATTAGAAAATGAATTCACCAGAGGGAAAGTGGACACTACTCTATTCTGTAAATCAGTTAAGAATGACATCTTAGTCTGTCAAATTTATGTTGATGATATTATTTTTGGTTCTACTAATCCTTCTCTTGGAAGAAAATTTGCTAAGTGTATGCAGGCAGAATTTGAGATGAGCCTCATGGGGGAACTGAAATTCTTTCTAGGAATTCAGATCAATCAAACTCCAGAGGGAACTTACATTCATCAGAGAAAATACATCAGAGATCTTCTGAAGAAATTTGACCTCTCAGAATGTAAGCCATCAAAGATTCCAATGCATCCCACGTGCATTCTGGAAAGAGAAGAGGTAAGCAAAAATGTAGAACAAAAAGTCTACAGAGGTATGATTGGTTCTCTCCTCTATCTGACTGCTTCAAGACCTGACATATTATTCAGTGTTTGTATCTGTGCTAGATTCCAATCAGATCCTAGAGAATCTCACTTAACAGCTGTTAAGCGAATTTTCAAGTATCTGAAAGGTACTACTAATCTGGGTTTGTTTTATAGAAAATCTAGTGATTACAGCTTAGTAGGCTACTGCGATGCTGATTTTGCAAGAGACAGAGTGGAACGAAAAAGTACTTCTGGAAGCTGCCAGTTTCTGGGAGAAAATCTGATCTCTTGGTCCAGCAAAAGGCAATCAACAATTGCGCTATCAACAGCAGAAGCTGAGTACATAGCAGCAGCAGGATGTAGCACACAAATGCTCTGGATGAAAAGTCAGCTTGAAGACTTCCAGATTTTTGAGAGTAACATTCCTATACTCTGTGATAATACTTCTGCTATTTGCTTAAGTAAGAATCCCATTTTACATTCTAGAGCTAAGCATATAGAAATAAAACATCACTTCATTAGGGACTATATTCAGAAAGGAATTTTGAACTTAAAATTTATAGATACAGACCATCAATGGGCTGATATCTTTACTAAACCCCTTTCAGAAGATAGGTTTAATTTCATTCTGAAACATCTCAGCATGAAAATCTGTCCAGAGTGAAAATGTTTTAATTCCATATATTTACTTTCAGAATGTAATTGTTTTACTGTGAACTTCTGATCAATCTTCCTTCAGAAAGATAGAACATGCAGATTGTATCAGATGCAAGTCTAAAGATCTGAGAGTCTAAGCTCAAAGACAGACGTGCTGATCACTACATCAAACAAGTGTCATCCAATCATCAGCAAATCTCTGAAGCAGAACGCGTGCACGCTTTTGAGAAGGCAAAGCGCTGATTGGGTGCATTGAGACACATGTCTGGTAACCGTTTCTAAGTATCTTTCTCAAATCCCCCAAAATCAGCAAGCATTTAATAAAAAGTAATCACGCTTTTAAAATGCAATCATGATTTTTCTCTTTCTTAAAAAACATTTATTTTTTTCAAAATATTCTGAAACTCTATTTAAACACATTAACCTCTCATTCCAATTCTTTACAGTTTCTCACTAATACTCAAGAATTCTCTGCATATTTCTATGTTCATCTCTTGCAAAACCCTTTTCTCAGTTTCTTCTCAAAATCTTTAGCGTGAACATGGCAACCTCCAGCAGTGCTTCTGCAGGTCCTCAGAAGAAAGCATCATCTGAGCAGTATCAAGTTCCATTCAGAACACTCCTCACTCCTGTGAAGAATCTTGAGGTGTTATCTGAATTGATCATTGATTTTAGAAGCTTGAAGGAGAACGGTTTTGACCTAACTGAAGAAGTTAGGGCACAGAAGTGGGAAAGGTATTTTGACAGGTTGGTTGGACCAACATTCCCTATGTTAGTCAAGGAATTCTGGATTCATGCCAAGGCTTCAACACATCTAGTCACCTCCTTCGTTATGGGGAAGAAGATTGTGATCACTGAGGATCACATTGCAAGGTTAATCGGTTACAGTGGCGGTGGCGTCCGTTGTATGGACATGGCTGAGAGATGTGCTGACGTGGGCGTGATAGCTGCAAGGATTTTCACCCATGGGGTGCCCAGCAGCAAGATCAAAGATCTGAAGGATCATTACAGAGTTTGGGCTAAGATAATTCTGGGGTGCTTCAACCATAGGAAGCCAACCAGTTCACCTGATTACATAAATGTGGATCAGCAGTTTCTGATCTACTTTATTGATTAGAAGGTAAAAATCAATTTGGCTCATTTTCTGTTCAACCACCTCAGAACAAGTGTGAAGGAAACCAGGGAAGAAGAAAGAACAAAGAGGGATTGGATACCCTTTGGAAGGTTGATATCAGATATTCTGACAGAGAATAGGCTGATTGAGCATCTGATAGAAGCTCAGGAGTTAAGCACCATTGAACCAACAGTTGGGAAACCTCTGAACGCGAAGAACTTAAAGAAAATGAAGTTGATAGAGAATATCCAAAAGGAACCCACAGCTACTCCTATTGCTGATATCACCAGCAGAAGAGTTCCTCTGAGTGACTTTCCTTTATTTTCTGAGATAGAATCTAAACCAGAGGTGGTTCTCAGATACTTGGATGCGTGCAAGGCAGATGGTACAGATCCAAATCTGATTATCAAAGCTCTGCATCAACCTCAGCAAGAAGTGACTCTGAAGAAGACGAAGAAGAGGAAGGCACCTTCAGAAGGATCATCCCAGCAGACACCCAAGAAAAGAGGTAATTTATCTGCTGCTTCTGTTTTAAATTCTTCTACTATTCCAGCATCTATTCCTCCTCAAACCTCTCATAGAATCTCAATCCCCATCCCTACAATAGATGAAACTGTACCAGAAGATGACCCTTCTGAGGCATTAAAACTCAGAAGACCCAGAACCAAACATCCCAAACCAACAATCTCAACAACATCAGCAATTGACAAAGTGCTGTCTGACATTGATCAACACACTTCTGATCAATCAAACTCTGAACCACAAATTGTCCCTCCTCCACAACCAGAACAACAACAATCTGCTGATCAACCAGAACAACAGCAATTTGCTGAAGAACCAGAACAACAACAACCTCTCTCATCAATTCCTGAAGAACCCCTTATCCCTGAATAACCAGAAATTCCAACAACTTCTCCTCAACCAGCAATTCCGTCTCCCTCTCCTCAACCAGAAATTAATCCACCATCACCTCAACCAGAGTTTCATCACTCTGAAACTCCTTCTCCTCAACCATCTGAACCTCATTCACCTCAACCATCACCTCTGGCAATCCAGCTGCCAGGTGGAACAACAATCACCTTAGCACAGTTGCCATCCTCACCAGAATCTACACCACCAAATACTCCCAAAACACCAAGCAGTCCAATCATAATTTCTGACTCTCCCACTCCATCTCCAAAACAAACAGCTGCCAAGCAAACCACCGAAAACCCCAGCAGGACTTTCATAGACTTAACCAGTCTTGACCGTCTTGCTGATCTGAAACATAAAACAGCCATCCCTAAACCAAAACAACCAGATGTTGGCTCTGGTATTATGAATTTTGAAACAGGTGTGCAGCAATGGATTGCTTCTTTGAAGCAAGTCTGTCCTGGAATGATTGACCCAGCTGCTTCTGATCAGCTCTGGTCACAATTCAGACTTTGGGTACGTGCTGAAGCCCTCAAGTTGCAGGATATCAACTATGAGCAGGCACAACAGAATTTCAGCAAGCTTCTGAATGAAGTTGGAAGTCAGCTTCTGAAAGAAGACGTGCTCCCTCTGGATAGTGAACCTTGGTCTGAGAAACAGCTAGCTTCAAAGGTGCAACCAGAAGAAGACAAGACCATTCAAGCTGAAGAAAGTCAAGCAGAAGATGTTGCAGAAAGCTCTCAGAAGCTTCCTGCTTCTGATGCTTCTCAAGCTGCCTTGGACAGGCAGACTCTGGAAGAACTAAAGTTGAATGACATGCGTCTGCAGCAGAGGATGGATGAAAATGACCAGAAGATGAAAGAAAGAATGGATGTGCAGGATAGTAAGATTGACACTGTTGTCAGCATGGTGCACAAGCAGAATGAGACTGCTGATCAGATCAAAGCCATGCTGGAGAACCTGTTCACACGCTTGCCTCCTCAACCTTAGTCTTTTTTCATTCATGTCCTTTTCATGTTTTCTTTGATTTTCTGTTGTACTATTTGAATATGTTTTGTACTATTTTCATGTTTTGATTCTGAACCTTTCAATATGACAAGTTTTTCTGATCTTAATTGTTTTAGCACTCACCTACACTTTTTGATTGCTGACAAAAAGGGGGAGAACAAGAATGATATTTTAAACTATAACGGTTAACTAAGACAGAAATTCTCAAACATTCTAACTCTATTACTTGAAAATGTTTTTTCTGTTTTGCTTAAAGTCTACAGGTACAAGGAAGCTCCTGGACACTCTGAAGACTAAAAGATATGAAGCTCTGATCCGCTCTGATACTCTGATCCAAAGCAAAGCTCTGACAAGAAAAGCTCTGATACGCTGATCTGAAGCTCTGCTCTGATATGCTGATCTAAAGCTTCTGATAGTCAAAGACTCTGATACTCTGATGTTCAAAGAAAGGCAAAAAGATCTGATCCTGAAGAACACGTGTAATCAAAGGGAAGTAATAAACTCAGGGGGAGTATCTCTCAACTCTGATATCTCTTTATCCCTCATCTTTGATAAACTCTTACTTTGATGCATCTCTCTGATTCCTTTTCACGTTATTTTCATTTAAAAATATCTAGTTTTTGTCATCATCAAAAAGGGGGAGATTGTTAGAACAAAGTTTGAATCTACTACCCTATGTTTAAGTTTTGATGATAACAAAGTGAAAAGATATATCATTTATGTGATTCATGTATGAACTATCTGCTGCCTAAATTATTATGTTCTAATTTGCAGATACTCTGATTGATATAAGCAAGAACACACCTATTCAGTATCAGAATTTGGTTCCTGACATCAGCATCAGAAGTTGCCATATCAGAATATCAGAATCAGAAGATCAACTCACGTATATGCTGAAGACTGATAAACAAGACTGCGCTCAACACTCTGATAAAGAAACACAACAGTTCATCAGCAGCTAAGCAGAGTTAGAATGAGCCAAGCCAGAACTTGCATTAAGTAAGCAACGGTACTGTGCATTGAAAGCAAATTAATACCAACGGCCTCATTCCAGACAAGATCTGCTCGATAAGGAAAGTTTGTTAATAGCATTGAATCAATAATATTGCTCCAACGTTCAACATCTCAGTGCTATATAAACAAGACTTTGAAGATTGAATTGGCTAATGCTCTCCAAATCTTTACACGCATAAAAGCTGATCAAAATCTTCTTTCTCTCAGTTTTGCTAAACACTACACATTCTGATATTCTATCATTGTTTAGAAATCTAGTTTCTAAGCTTTAATTTGTGTATACATCACAGTTGTGATACAGTTTTGTAGAAAACATTCACACACTTAGATTTGATTTCTTTGTAAGAAAGTGTTTCCTTGACAAACCAGGTTGTGGTTTGCATCAAGAAGGCTTTAGCAGTTGTTAAAGCAGTCTGTAATATTCAGTTGAATATAGTGGATTAAGACCTCGTTGGAGAGAGGCGAAATCACCTTGACGGGTGGACTGGAGTAGTTTGAGATCAAACGAACCAGGATAAAAATATCTTGTTCATTGCATTAGATTTCAGTTTTACAATTCAACCCCCCCTTCTTGTGTTTTTCACTACTTCAATACTCGTGTAAGCCTGTGAATCCCTCAATATCATAAACAACATCCTCTCACTCGTTTAAAGTTATCTCTGTCATCCTCAAAGCAACAAGGAAATCTCATATTTGGTGTTTAGCAAGAACGTTTGGCACCCATTGTGGGGCCTGGTAAAACTATCCCAGGCCATATTAACCAACCTTTGAACAATGTCTTCTGAGAGGGACCCTCCTCCAGACATGGCGCAACTATTGGCCATGATGTATGATCTTTGCCAACAAAATGATACACTATAAGATAACATCCAGGTCCTGCAAATGAAGAGCTAGGATGATGCTGACTCGGGGCTTGAGCTTTTGGAACCTCAATTATTGTCCCAAGCCGTTTGGGATGATTAGGTTCCAGAGAACTTCAAGCCCCTGACATTTGCAACTTACGACGGAAAGTCCGACCCCATGAGCATATCATTGCCGCCAATAATATGATGGCAATAATTGGGGCTAAAGATTCACTAAAGTGTAAGCTTATGGATGACACCTTCAAGGAATCGGCCCTGAGATGGTACATGAATCTCCACAGATAATCTATTGTCAGTTACCAAGACTTCACCAAAAAATGGTTCAATAGTTCTCGACGAGCCGACATTGGAAGGTGTTGACTACAACATTGTTTAATGTTCGTCATCTCCCATCAGAATCACTGAAGGATTACATGGCCCGATTCAGCGAGCAAACCATAAAGGTCTCTCATCCCAATCAGGATATCTTTGTGGTAGCTTTCAAACACAGTCTTCAGGACGACCAATTCAACGAGTTACTAGCCTAGAAACCGGCTTCCAGCATGGATGAGATAATCACTTGGGTCGAATGCTACATAAAGGGAGAAGAAAGAAATATGGAAAAAAGAACTAGAGATGCTATAGAAAGAGAAAAAACCCTAGAAGAAAGTTCTAGGCAGGAGAAGGAGCAGAGTAGGTCTCGTGATCGACCACCACCTCGAAAATGACCTCCCCAGCGATCATCCCGACAACCTTTGGTTTCGGAAGAAGACCTCACTCCTCTAAATGCAAGAAGAGGGGACATTTGGAAGGATGTGAATCACATCAACTTACTGCCCAGACTGTGGCGTCCCAAGGGAGTAAATGCAATCTTGGGTGACGTTGAGGCATGGTGTGTGTATCACCGAATCCGAGGATACCACATCGAGGAATTCCAGCAACTGAAAAAGGAAATTGAAAATCTAATCCAAAGTGGAAAGTTTCTATCTTATGTCAAAGGTAATGCCAAGCAAGCCAGAAAAAGAAGCCCTCCCAAGGGGAACGACACCTTGGAATTCCCTTTAAAGAAGAAAGGGAAGGCAACGAAGGAAGTCTGAGAAACGAGATTACCTGTCACACTCTTAATACAATATATAGAGGACTTACCGGAGGAGGATGCACTAGCCTAGCACAAAAAAGGTATGCCTGAAATATAATACATGTGGCTCAGGTGGAATGGACAGACAAAGGAAGATACCCCAGGGCTATTAGCTTCTCCCAGGAAGACACATAAGGAATCTTACAACATGAGAACGACCCCATGGTCATTAAAGTTCAGATAAGGGATTGGAATATCAAATGGGTACTAATTAATCTCAGAAGCTCAGTCGATGTAATGTACTGAGAAGCCTTCAAAGGCATGGACTTCGACCCGAAAGAGTTACTTCCATTCAATGGAACCTTAGTCGGATTCTCCAGTGAGAAAGTGCAGGTGCTCAGACACCTTTTGGTTCTTAGCACATTCTGAACAAAGGAGAATGCCAAAGAAGTTAGAGTAAGGTACTTGATCGTCAATGCAGTGTATCCCTACAACACCATAATCGGTAGGCCATCATTCAACACACTGGAGGCGCCACTATCGACCCTCTACCTCACTATGAAGTACCCTCTCGGCGAGGGCCGGGTAGGAATGATAAGAGGAGACTAAGGCCTGAAAAGAAAGTGTTACAAAGATATCCTAAAACTGAAAAAGAAGGCTACAGTTATGGAAGAAACAGACAGCCACAAAGTCAATGTGGTTGATACTGATCCCCAGGAAGATCGTAGATAAGATAGTCTGGCTCCTCAAGAAGAAACTAAAGAAATACATATCAGCCTCCAATCTTTAGAAATCACCCACTTGGGAACTAATCTATCACCAGAGGAGGAGGCCGAGATTGTTGACATTCTGAAGAGAAATATCAACTTGTTTTCCTGGAAATCGTCTGACATGCTCGGAATCGACCCTTACATCATGTTTCATCACTTAGAGCTTGATCCCAGGGTGAAACTATTGTCCCATCGAAAGAGAAAAGGGAGCGAAGAAAAGAGAAAAGCAACAATAGAAGTGGTGGATAAACTGATGAAGGTTAGACTCATCAGAGAAATCCAATATCCCACCTGACTATCCAATGTGATTATGGTTAAGAAGAAAACCGGGAAGTGAAGAATGTGTGTAGTATTTACCGACCTCAATAAGGTGTGCCCAAAAGATCCATATCCACTACCTCACATTGACCAGTTGATCGATGGAGCTTTGGGGTCTAGGCTGCTAAGCTTCATGGATGCTTATTCTGAGTATAATCAAATCCATATGAACCCGAAGGATGCATTAAAAATAACATTCATAACAGACCAGAGATTAATGGATATGATCTTCGCTCCCCAAATTAGACGAAACATGGAGGTTTATGTAGACGGCATGGTAGTCAAGACAGCCGAAGAGCAGAAACATATTCAGAACCCGGAAGAAACTTTCATAGCATTTTGAAGTTATAGTGTGCGCTTGAATCCGGATAAATGCACATTTAGAGTTCAAGCCGAAAATTTCCTTTGTTTCATGCTGACGAACCGAGGAATAGAAGTTAACCTAGACAAATGCAAATAGATCAGTGACAGGAGAAACCTGGCGTCCATGAAGTCCAACAACTTATCGACCGTTTGGACGCCTTATCTCATTTTTTGTATTGTGCAGGTGACAAATAAATTCACTTCTTCGCATCAATTAAAAAGAAGGTTGATTTGGAGTAGACCGACGATTGTGAAAGAGCTTTCCAAGAAGTAAGACAATTCTTGTCAGGTCCCCCAATACTAGTCAGACCTAAAGAAAATACACCATTGGTATTGTACTTAGCAATGTCAGACAGAGCCATAAGCTCGGTTCTAGTCCAAGACGGGGAGTCAGGCGAGAAGCAGGTTCACTTTGTCAGTAAGATATTGCGAGGAGAAGAACTCAGATACTAAAAGATTGAACAGTTAGCTTTGGAATTAATCATAACAACAAGAATGTTGAGGCACTACTTCTAGGACCACCCCATCCTGGTGAAAACAAATTTCCCCATAAAACAAATCTTCATGAAATCATACTTAGCTATAAGAGTGGTAGCATGGGTTGTAGAGCTCTCAGAATATGACATAGAGTCCGCCCTGCACACTAGTATAAAGTCTCAAGTGTTTGCCAATTTCATGGTAGAATTGAGCGCACCGATGAACGAAAAAACATCCTTAAAATGGGTTATGTTCGTGGATGGATCATCAAATTTGAGAGGCGGTGGGATTGGCATTATATTAGAAGGACCCGACGATTTGGTCCTGGAATACTCATTGCGCTTCAACTTCTAATCTAGCAACAACCAGACCAAGTATGAAGCTTTTCTCACCAAAATGAAATTAGATAAAGAAATCGGGATTATCCACCAACTCGTCCAGACTGATTCACAATTAGTGGTCAGACAAGTCGGGGGAGAGTCCCAGACAAAAGACCCCATTCTGCTGAAGTATTTAGAACAGGCTATGCAGCTCATAGAGGAATTCCAAGAGTTCACAATGTGTCACATATCGAGAGAAGAAAATACTCAAGCCGGCCTGTTGGCCCGGATGGCTAGCATAAAGGGCTTCGGTCTAAACAAAATGGTGATTCAAGAAACATTATAATTACCAAGCATAGAGAAAGGAGAAGTCCTTGTTATAGAAGAAAAAGTTGGGTGGATGACTACCATAATCAAATACTTGCTACAAAATGAACTGCCACCTGAAAAAGAGGAGGCCAAACGCATGAAAAGGATCTCAGCAAGATACCTCATGGTGGCAGATAAGCTATACAAAATGGGAAGATCAGCACCCATGTTAAGCTACATCTCAGAAGAGGACATGAGCCTAGTAACCAAAGAGGTGCACGAAGGCGTATGTGGGAATCACATCGGAGGATGGGCCTTGTCCATCAAAATACTGAGGGTCAGGTACTATTGGCCCACCATGCTTAAAGATTATGTCCGATTTATAAGCCGGTGTGACAAATGTCAGATATTCTCACTATTCATTCACACCCCGGTCGAATTGCTCCATTCTATAGTATCCCCATGGACTTTTCATCAATAGGAAACATACATACTTGGACCCTTCCCGGTGGCACCAAGACAACTAAAATTCTTAATCATCACGATTGATTATTTCACCAAATGGATGGAGGTAGAAACCGTGGCCCGAATCATATCTGAAAGGGTGAGACGTTTTTATTGGAGGAATATCATTTGCAGATTTGGGTTACCCTGGGTTATTGTTAACGAAACTCAGTTTGTAAGCTCATCTATAACAAAATTTTGCAAAGAGCTAGGAATCATCAACCGCTTCATTCCAATAGAACACCCTTAGGCAAACGGACAGGCAGAGTCAGCTAACAAGGTTATCCTAACTGAGATGAAAATGAAGTTAGATGAAGCAAAAGGATTATGGGTCGAGTATTTCCATGAGATATTATGCTCTTATCACACCCCAGTATGTTCCACGGCCAAATAAACTCCATTCAGAATGGTATATGGGGATGAGGCCATGATCCTGGTAGAAGTCAACACTTCATCCTGTAGAAGAGTAAGCTTCGAGGATAGTATAAACAATGAGCATCTAGCAAGTGAAGCCGACCTACTTGATGAAATCAAAAACACGACACATGTCCGTGAGATTGCAGCCAAATAAAGGATAGCCCAGAGATTCAATATGAAGGTGAAATAAAGAGGATTCTTCAAAGAGGATCTGGTTTTAAAGAGAATCACAAATCCAACAAAGAAGGGGAAGCTCTCACCAAAATGGGAGGGACCTTTCGGATTTATTGAGAAACTCAGTGTTGTACCCCAAAATTTTCCCTCCCTTTTTTTCAAGACATTCTCCTAGGGTTCTCAAATGCTCAAGGTTGCTCAAAAATTGATCACAAATTCTTCTCCTAAGCAAGGGACTTACAACTAGGGTTTCATCTTTCTCAAGGAAGTTTGGGTTTATAAGGCCTAAAATGGATTACATGGTTCCTTATATGTATCAAGGAATTCTCATGTCAAGTTTCATGCCTTGCATCACAAGTTTGCTCAGTCAATTGCTCAGATGATTGAAAATCAATTGTATTGGATAAAAAGTCAATTATGGTTAATGTACAGTAAAACTTCAAGATTTTTGGTCAAAATTAATATTTTGAGCTTATATTCATCATTTGATCAAGGATTGATCATGATTTTTCAAGGAAAACTCTCAAATCATCAAAAGTCAAAAATTTCCAAATTAGGGTTTCCTTAGGAGAAGTCAACTGAACTTTGACCAAGCATAACTTTCATATGCTTCATCAGTTTTTCCCCAACCAAAGCTTGTTATTGTACCCCAAAATTTTCCCTCCCATATTTTTCAATACATTTCAAGCAAGATCCTCAAATTGCTTAAGGAAGTCCAAGGGTTGACCAGACAAACTCTCTCCTAAGGCAGTCTACCTCAAATTAGGGTTTCATGTTGCATCAAGATATTTGAGTCCAAGGGATCCCAAATGCTCACTATTGTCATAATATGTTCTCAATATCATCCATGTCAATATTCAAGCCTTGCAAGAGAAAGTTTGCTCAATCAATTGCACAAAGGCCTGAAAATCGACAGTGCTAGGGCAAAAGTCAATTGTGGCCCACATACAGTCAAACTTGAAGATTTTTTGTCAAAATTCTCATTTTGAAGTATTATTCATCATTTGATCAAGGGTTGATCATGATTCATCAAGGATTTCTCCCAATTCATCAAAACCCAAAAGTTACTAAATTAGGGTTTTAGAGGAAAAGTCAACTCAACTTTGACCAAGCATAACTTTCTCATACTTTATGATAAATTACCCATCCAAAGCTCATTTTGAAGAGGAAGAAATTCCATACAATTCATCTTCATCTCACAAGTTCAAAATATGTACTCACAAGAAGTTATGAATTTGGACATTATAGGTCATTTTGAAAAGTCAACAAAAACCACCTTTTTTGTCAAAGCTTCATACATGAACATGGAAGACTCAATTGAGATAAGACCAAAAGGGTTTCATAGAGGACATCTAAAGCTTTCTAAAAAGTCAAATAACACCTTCAAAGAGTCAAAATTTAAGGAGTTATGCATTGGTGAAGTTGACCTTTTTTGCAAAATTGTCAAAAGTGCCTCAAATTGCAATTTTTGTCAAATGGCCCCAACTTTTTGCACTTGTTTTGAGTTTGTAACATGGTCCACGAGCCCTAATTATTACCACTTGCCTTTATTTTATTTTTTCCATTTATTTTGATTTTTTATTTTAATTAAATCAAATTAAATCAAAAGAAATCATGGAAATATCAAAATCATTTAAGTCTTGAGTTTTGGTGCATATTTCAGGTCCCTTATACAACTAGCAACAAAATCAAATCGTGAAAGGCATGTTTGTGCATGAAAAGATTGATTTTTGGCTTATTTTTGAAATATCTTCATGAGAATCAAATCTTGATCAATGACCATAATTGAAAAAGATTCAAGGCATATTTGTAAACCTAATTCCATCAGTGGTATATAGTGGACAAGTGCATACAAAAAACACAAAGTTTTAGAGGCGTGGAGAGGAAGAACAAAACTTGAAAAAACTCAAGAAAAGTGGTGATCTGTTTTCATATTTCCAGGCAGTTTCAAGACTCCCAAGCCATCTCATTCGCTTCCTGGGAGTACAAGGAAGCTATACCAATCAAAAGCAAGCGTCCTCGTGCCCAGAATCCGGTTCCACGACCCCCATGGTTTGTCACTATTTTCAAAATCGAATCTCTTTATTCTTGTATCTTTATCATGTTTCAATAGCATATTTATAATCCTTAACGTGTTTGCAAGCTCATGGTGACAATTAATTTCATTTTTGTTGGCTATATTGAAATCCACCGTGGCTAGGTCTTCTTGTTGCGTTTTGGGATCTTTTTATACAGGCAAAATTGGTCCACGAGAAGGGAACCATGATGCTCACCAGGACAAGGTGATTTGATCCATAGCATTAGATTTCATTTATCGTGCCTATTTGTGATTTTGAAATGTGCAGGGGTTATAGCTACGGACATTTGTCTGTAGGTAAAAGCCATTGGACCTTTTAGCAACGGAGAGAGGTTAGGGACGATGGCGTGGAAAGCCTTGATTGCTCCATTTGAATTTCGCGCGCAGGAAATTATAAAATTGTGTTTTATTAATAAAATATTTATTTGTTTCTCTATGTACAAAGAAGCGTGCCAGCTCAGTTGGTATGAAGGTAGATGGAAAAGGGCCATAGGACCTGGGTTCGAATCCTAGGTCCCCCATATTCTTCAATATTATTTTCTCTTGTATAATCATGTGCTTGTACAGGCCAAAAGACCACCATGTGCCACCAGCTTGTAGCCACTAGATCTGAAGCAGATTTAATCCAAAGGTCATCATGTGATGGTCCATCATGCATCCCAGTCAAAGTGCAGCGCTGGATCCAGGAAGTCAACGTGGACCAGGGTTCTTGGGCCCAAAAGTTGCTAATGGCACCCCTCCAATTTGCTGATTGTCAGACCCATTTTCTTTTTCTTTTCTTTTATATTTTCTTTATTTAATTTATTTAATTATTTTACTAACACCAAAAAATTAATTCTTTTTATCAAAAAAATCACAAAATCAATTCTCACCCAAATTAGATTTAGGTTTTATTTTTATCAAAAATTAATTTAATTAGTTTATTTAATTTTAGGATAAATTTAATTTGTCTTTGTAAATAAATAAATTAGAAACTAGGGTTTTTGTTTAATTTAAATTCTATTTTCTTTTCTTAAAAATAACCAAAATATAAAAATAGGTCAAATGTGATTAATTTTCTTAATTTAAATTAATTAGTAATTAGGTTTGTACATATTTAATTTAAAACCTTATTATTTTCTTAAAATATCAAAAATAATCAAAAATAAACTTTTCTTCTATTTAGGTTTAGACGGGGTCAAAACCCTAATTTTATTCGTCCTCGATTCATCGCGCGTTTACTTATTTTTACCATATTGATGTAATTGCTCATGCGATGTAATAGATTAATTAGGACCTTTCTTTTTCGTTTATTTATCGTTTTGACGGGTTTTTGGCTATGTAATTAATCTCACCCGAAGCCTTGTAATAGAGTAGCTTTACTTTCCGCATTTTAATTTCTGCAAATATTAACTGTTAGATGTTTGACAATAGGGTTGCATGACAAGAATGTATGTTAATTTTAAAACAGTTAGCAAACCCTAAATGTGCAAAGATAATAACTTGAAATTGAATCACTCGCACATGCGCACTCCTAGGGTATACTCCCACTTCGGTTGCCTTCGGTAAACGATCATTAAGTATAGAGTATTTTAGTGGTCGCTCTTTTGTTTAAACAAAGATCAAATGTCCCATTCGAAAAGGTTGCCTCGGAAATGTTGCCTCGAATATGATCTTAAGATATTAGGGTTATTACTAAGACGTATGTGATCGGTGGGAATGAGAACTGACTGTTTTTAATGCTGGTTCGCGTTTGCGTTTGTTTTCACAAAGTTTCGCGGTAAGAAAGAGTCGCCACCGTATTTTATTTTATCCAACAAGGAAAGGACAAAAGCACAGAAAAATTCCTTTTCGAGATTTTTCTCGGGTTCGGGAGGTAGATTATAGAAAGGGAAGGTGTTAGCACCCTTTCTATCCTTGGTTATCCACGGGCTCTTAGGTACTTGCTCACTATGTTTTCAAAAGTTTTCTTTTCTTTGTGTTTGTGGGTTTTGAACAGAGTATTGTTTTGTTTTTGAAGAAAGTGTAAGTGCGAAAAGTTTTGTTTTGTTTTTAAAAGGAGCAAGTACTTAAGAACCTCTACCTACTCAAAAAGGAATTAAATTGTGCTAAAGTCCTTTAGAAAATGCTATCCCACTATTGAGGAGTAGGTAGCATCGTCGTTGGAGTTTTAAGGGTCAATTCGGTTAAGGGACGTGTGGTAACTAAAGCAACGTTGGGACGCCTTAGCGGTAATCCTAATGTCTTAGATCATTTTTCCGAGGCAACCATTTTCAAGGCAACTTATGATCTTGGGACAAAAGGACGGCCTCTAAAACATCCTATACTTAATGACCACGTTCGAGGCAACCAAGTGAGGTGTACCCTAGGAGTGGCATGTGCAAGTGTGTCCATTTTAAGTTATATTATTTTTGCATGTCATGGTGAGCTACTGTTGATTTTAAGTTCTTGTCATGTAATCCTAGTTAGCATACATCTAAACAGTTAATATATGTACAAGAATTTAAAGTGCGGGAATTGTAAATCCTACGCTATTACAAGGCTTCGGGGAGGTGGATTATTTACATGTCCAAAAATTGGGGAAATAAGAGCAGTAAAGTGTAAAAGGTCTTAGCTAAGTTATTACAAACCAGTAGGCAATTATAATAAAATAAACGCACGCGAATCTGAAAATAAACTCTAAAAAATCCTAAGAATAAAATATTTTTGTTGTTTTATTTTATTTTGGGAAAATGATCTAAATCTACTTAATTTTAGTTTTTTTTGAGAAAATGTTAAGATAATTAAAAGATTAATTGACAAAGTTAATTTTAATAGAAAAAACTAGCCTAATGTTTTTTGTGGTTTTTTGATTTAATGTTAATTAAAAAAGATAAAAAAGATGTCAATGAAAACAAAAATAAAATACAAGGGGGGATCCTTCGATCTAGGGAAAAAAAGGAGTTTCGACCCAGGGAGGGAGTGGAAGCTTCGATCCAGAGAGGGTCATGGTCCTTTCGATTGGGCAAGACAGTAAGGCATGAGTAGCCTTCTATCCAGGGAAGTGGATTGTCTTTTGATCATGGAGGTCATGGCTTTCGATCCAGGAATGAGATGCCTCTTTCGATCCAGCATGCTAATGGGTTCGATCCAGAGAAGGTGTCTCCTTCGATCTGGGATGTTATACCTGCAAAAGTATGTTAGCATAATAAAATGCAGGGCCTGGGTATTGAACCCCAGGCCCTTCGATCCTGCGCTTGCTGGGTCTCTTCAGGCTATGTCTGCAGCAAATATTAGCAAATGATGAACAGGGCCTGGGTACCAAACCCATGCCTCTTGATCCTGTCTAGGATAGAAAATCGAAGGTAACAACCAGTATGGATGTATTATGCAAATATGAGGTTGGATAGTTTACCCTTTCATACCAGCATATTGGACTTTTAATTTGGGCGTTTCCTGGATGTAGGCACCTTCGATCTGGGCACTTCCTGGATGTAGGCACTTTTGATCTGAGGGCTTCTGGGCGTGGGAACCTTTGATCTGAAGGACTGCTTTGGCTTGGAAAATTCTGACAACCTTTGAAGGATTGTATGGGCAGCGCCTCTCCAATGTTTTTTGTTCTCCTGTTGTTTATTTTTTCGTGTGTTCCTTTTGTAACATTTGTGATCTCTTTATATAGAGGGGGTGGAGGGGACAGGAAGACAAAGGTTTAAATGACCTTGATTATGTGTTTGACAGCCATGAATGAGAATTTGTAACGTTAATTATGTGTTTGAAAGCCACGAATGAGAGTTCGTAACGTTGGCTAAACACATGGGATCTTGTCCCTTTTTGAATTTTGAATGACATGTAACTGGCCTTCGAATGCTCCCTTTCGAATGAGCTGATGGCCTCCTTCAAATGCTCCCTTTCGAATGGGTTGATGGCCTCCTTCGAATGCTTTTCGAAAGCTTCTTCGAATGGACCCTTTGAATGCTTCTTCGAATGAACCTTTTTGGAATTCCAATCGAAGGACACTGTTATAATGCCAATCGAAGTACTTGTCCATAATGCCAATCGAAAGGCTCCTTCAGAATACCAATCGAAGGGTCTTTCAGAATGCCAATCGAAAGCCTTAACATAATGCCAATTGAAATGCTTGTCCATAATGCCAATCGAAGAGCTTGACAGAATGCCAATCGAAAGGCTCCTTCAGAACACCAATCGAAGGGTCTTTCAGAATGACAATCGAAATGTACTTAAAGCACCACTCAAAAATTTTCCTTTTCCTTAGGCAACATTTTGTGATCAACCATGCAGGGGGAAGACTTTGGGAAACATGAGAGGGCAAATTTTGGGGTACAACAGTTTCCCCTGTTCAATCTTCTTAAACCTGAGGATGTAGATTGGCTTGCGTGCCTTTCGTGATCCGAAGGTGGAAGATGATTGAACACTAGAGTGCCCAGAAATTTGCACTCGCATGGTGTAGTATCAGCAGTGTGATGTCAGGAATGGGCCTACAGATGCCATTTGGAGATTCTTGGTAGGAGGATGGGCTTATAGATGCCATCTGCAGGAGTGTCGATCGCATAAGATATTCCTTAGCTAGAACTTGCATACCTGTTGTTGTAGAAGATTCCACTGGGGAAGTCTAACTTTGTTTGAGATTTAAGAACTGACTCATGCTCACCGGGAGTATACCATTGAGGTTATAGAACTTGTTCTGTCTGGTTCCAAGTATTAATCGCTGACCTGGGAAAGAAAGATAGTTTTCCTGGCTTGTTACAGGTATTAACCTTCGTGTAGATGATTTTCCTGGCTGGTTTCATGTATTAACCTACAATCAATCGTCCAAAGATATTTTTCCTGGCTTGCTACAGGTATCAAACTGGGACTTGAAAAGGTTGGTCGAGGAGATAGTTGTCCTGGCTGGTTTCAGGTATTGATCACTGACCTGAGAAAGAAAGTCTTCCTGGCTTGTTACAGGTATTAATCTTCAATCTCTTTATGTAGATAATTTTCCTGGCTTGTTTCAGGTATTAATCTACAATCAGTCGTCCACAGATATTTTCCTGGCTTGCTACAGGTATTAAACTGGGACCTGAAAAGGTTGGTCGAGGAGATAGTTGTCCTGGCTAGTTTCAGGTATTGATCTCTGACCTGAGAAAGAAAGGTCTTCCTGGCTTGTTACAGGTATTAATCTTCAATCTTTTCATGTAGATAATTTTCCTGGCTTGTTACAGGTATTAATCTTCAATCTCTTCATGTAGATAATTTTCGTGGCTTGTTACAGGTATTAATCTACAATCAGTCGTCCACAGATATTTTCCTGGCTTGCTACAGGTATTAAACTGGGACTTGAAAAGGTTGGTCGAGGAGATATCTGTCCTGGCTGGTTTCAGGTATTAATCTCTGACCTGAGAAAGAAAGGTCTTCCTGGCTTGTTACAGGTATTAATCTTCAATCTCATCATGTAGATAATTTTCCTGGCTTGTTACAGGTATTAATCTACAATCAGTCGTCCACATATATTTTCCTGCCTTGCTACAGGTATTAAACTGGGACTTGAAAAGGTTGGTCGAGGAGATATCTGTCCTGGCTGGTTTCAGGTATTAATCTCTGACCTGAGAAAGAAAGGTCTTCCTGGCTTGTTACAGGTATTAATCTTCAATCTCTTCATGTAGATACTTTTCCTGGCTTGTTACAGGTATTAATCTACAATCAGTCGTCCATAGATATTGTCCTGGCTTGCTACAGGTATTAAACTGGGACTTGAAAAGGTTGGTCGAGGAGATATCTGTCCTGGCTGGTTTCAGGTATTAATCTCTGACCTGAGAAAGAAAGGTCTTCCTGGCTTGTTACAGGTATTAATCTTCAATCTCTTCATGTAGATAATTTTCCTGGCTTGTTACTGGTATTAATCTACAATCAATCGTCCACATATATTTTACTGGCTTGCTACAGGTATTAAACTGGGACTTGAAAAAGTTGGTCGAGGAGATATCTGTCCTGGATGGTTTCAGGTATTAATCTCTGACCTGAGAAAGAAAGGTCTTCCTGGCTTGTTACAGGTATTAATCTTCAATCTCTTCATGTAGATACTTTTCCCGGCTTGTTACAGGTATTAATCTACAATCAGTCGTCCACAGATATTTTCCTGGCTTGCTACAGGTATTAAATTGGGACTTGAAAAGGTTGGTCGAGGAGATATCTGTCCTGGCTGGTTTCAGGTATTAATCTCTGACCTGAGAAAGAAAGGTCTTCCTGGCTTGTTACATGTATTAATCTTCAATCTCTTCATGTAGATACTTTTCCTGGCTTGTTACATGTATTAATCTACAATCAGTCGTCCACAGATAGTTTTCCTGGCTTGCTACAGGTATTAAACTGGGACTTGAAAAGGTTGGTCGAGGAGATATATGTCTTGGATGGTTTCAGGTATTAATCTCTGACCTGAGAAAGAAAGGTCTTCCTGGCTTGTTACAGGTATTAATCTTCAATCTCTTCATGTAGATACTTTTCCTGGCTTGTTACAGGTATTAATCTACAATCAGTCGTCCACAGATAGTTTTCCTGGCTTGCTATAGGTATTAAACTGGGACTTGAAAAGGTCTTGGAATATCTTCAACTGGATCGGCATCAGAAAAATCTTTAGGAATCGATTTAACTGGACCAGAGAAGGCCTTTGACTGGATCGGCATCAGAAAAATCTTTAGGAATCGATTTAACTGGACCAGACAAGGTCTTGGAATATCTTCAACTGGATCGGCATCAGAAAAATATTTAGGAATCAATTTAACTGGACCAGAGAAGCCCTTTTGATATGGCTGAGAATTTAACTGCATCCTTCCTGAAAGGTAAAGGTCTGTCATATGCAATGCATGATATGGATCAAGCAATGATGTTCTCAACATAAATGAGATTGTGTGGTATGATGCGTTTATTCATGTACCATGATGTATGGAAATGTAATGTTTTAGCTGGGGAAAATAAATCCCAGAGCTGCTGGAGAATAGAGTTGATTCTGGATGATTGTCAGAATTGCGTCTGCATCTGGAGCGTATCTAAAATGTATTTGAATGAGTGACAGAATGGTATCCGAATCTGGATCGTATCTGGACTGTAATTTGAATGAATCTGGAATAAGTATCAGAATGTCATCCATATTTGGGTCGCATCTGAACTGTCTCTAGAAGGAGTTTGGAATAAGTATCAGAATGTTAGCCATATCTGGATCGCATCTGAACTGTCTCTAGAAGGAGTCTGGAATAAGTATCGGAATTTCAGCCATATCTGGATCGCATCTGAACCGTCTCTAGAAGGAGTCTGGAATAAGTATCAGAATGTCAGCCATATCTGGATCGCATCTGAACCGTCTCTAGAAGGATTCTGGAATAAGTATCAGAATGTCCGCCATGTCTGGGTCGCATCTGAACTATCTCTAGAAGGAATTTGGAATAAGTATCAGAATGTCAGTCATATCTGGGTCGCATCTGAACTGTCTCTAGAAGGAGTCTGGAATAAGTATCAAAATGTCAGCCATATCTGGGTCGCATCTGAACTATCTCTAGAAGGAGTCTGGAATAAGTATCAAAATGTCAGCCATATCTGGGTCGCATCTGAACGATCTCTAGAAGGGATCTGGAATAAGTATCAGAATGTCAGCCATATCTGGGTCGCATCTGAACTGTCTCTAGAAGGAATCTCAGAAGATGATGATCTTTTCCTGTTGATTGATCTTCCCTGAAAAGGTAAAGAGTTAGTTGCATGCAATGTCATGATGTATGCATTGTCATGATGTATGCATTGTGTAATGATGTTCTCAAAATAAAATGAGATCTGTGTCATATGTATGTTGTATGCATATGTTATGAATGTTGTTGAAGTGTAATTTTGTCTTGGACTTTGCTCAAAATGTTTCCACCGGGGATCCCTGCTTTGTTGTTTGAGGAGAACTCCGTTGGGGGATATTGAAAACTTTGTGGGGAGTATGTTTATTTCTGCTTGGGAAAAGAGTCTAGGAGTCTTAGTCGTCTGTTGCTCTACTGGGGAGTCGAAGTTGAACTGATATCTGGTCGGGTCCAGGTTTCGCAGTAACTTGCTGGGGGTGATCTTTCAGTTGCCACTTGCTGAGGATAACCCAGTTAGACTCTTGTGAGGATAACCTCTGAATTTGGCCGAGGAGACTTATTTGTGCTTCGTAGGGGACAAGCTTCCAGAGTCTACTGGGGAAGAGGAGTTGTGGTCCTTTGATTTGTAGTAGTCGGAGAGGCAACCCAAGCTGGGGAATCCTGGTGTTGTTGGGGAAATAAACCATGTTGCCGGTCTGCTAGAGAGGTGACGACTTCGTTGAAGTTGTCTCAGCTGGGGAAAGGTTTTCAGAGATTAAACCCTTGCTGGGAGTCATCCTATGAGAAGGATTTTGGGGAGATTTGTCATTGCCCCTAGTAGCAAGTGTTTGTGACATTGCCAGAAAATGTTTAACTGTATGCATCCCTTCACTGAGATTGATGTTCAATGCCCCAAGTGACGGAGATGGAGACTTGCCCCTGGTTACTCTGCACTTCTTCAGAGATTTCTTGAAATCTTGACTGGACTGCCCCCGGTGTGCTGGATAGTGACATGTCAAGTCCCCTTGTTGATATGAGATTTTTCAATGGAAGTGTCATCCTTTTTGAAGTGATTTTGTTCACTGAGAGGGCTTTCGTTCATCGGATATTCGTTGTGTGAATTTCTCCGCTGTCAAACAAATAGCCAAATGCAAACAGTGATATTCAAATAATGCAAAGTTTATGCTTGTCTTGAATTTTTGAAAAACGCATTTTTTAGCAGAAAATTTTTATAAGACAAATTCAACACAAGATTTAGGGCAAAGCCTTACAGGAGTCAGGATACCTTTTGTAACAGTATGCTTTTGAACTAACCCATGCTT
Organism: Vicia faba; assembly: GCA_948472305.1. Taxonomy (NCBI): domain Eukaryota; kingdom Viridiplantae; phylum Streptophyta; class Magnoliopsida; order Fabales; family Fabaceae; genus Vicia; species Vicia faba. The sequence continues at coordinate 1,195,698,816 of OX451740.1, read as the reverse complement.
CAGTTAGGACTTTTGAAGGGTTGTAACGTGGATTTGTTCACGGTTTAAGAAACAAAGAATAAAGGCTCAAAGTATATTTGTACCCACCCGCTCTTCGTGATGTTCTTCAATCCTAAACTCAGTTAATTGTGCGTCGAACTCTATATGAGTCTGGAACGACATTTTTGGTGATGGTTCACACAAGTTGAATTTGTTGGAAGGCAGTCATTTTTGCAACATTTTTCATGTTGTCGAGGATTTGTAGCGACCTTGTTCTTTTGATTTGTTATCCCTAACTTTTGCCTGACTGTTCCTGTTTTCGAGATTACAGTCAGCGGGATGCCCCCAACTTTCTTAATCCTCCTTTATAGGTTTTGGCTCAATGGGCTTTTATTTCTAAGAGATAATGACTGCATGTCCTTACGATTATTCAGAACCATCACTGTCTCTTGTTTTGGAAGGACTCCTTTGATGCCATTCATTGTGCACCTGGATCAACTGAGAAAACTACCCTGCCCCAGGTTAATTAAGGGTTTTAATTTGTGAAAAGAAAACTCCAACTTATTTGGCTCAAAGGGGTTGACGAGGGATTATCTTCCTTATAACTCCATTGTTTAGGATTTGAAACAATGCTTGTACATCGTCAGCGGGGTCTGTTCAAAAGCATACTGTAGAGATTATGGTATCGTTTTCGTCATCCTCCCTCTAAAGGCTTAGAGTTTTTTTTAATCAAGAGTTGAACATCACAAAAAGGAAATATGAAGCAATTTAAGCATAGTGAAAACAATTAATTCAAAACAAGACACGTGCATTGCATTAATGAAATAAAAAAAAATTGACATGACAATAATTGTTTGAATAAGTAAAGAAAAATACAATTTCAGAATTCAAATGAACAAAAGTGCTTTCAATCCTAGCCATATTTTGGCAAGGGAGCAGTGATCACATTGGGAGCCTCAGGAGGGCCGAATTTGATCTCTTTCGCATCAATCAAGTCTTGGACCTTATTCTTCAAAGCCTAACAATCATCCGTATTATGCACCGGGCTATAAGAGTGATAAGCGCAGCGGGTGTTAGGGTTGTGCTTCAGTGGTGTTGTATTTAAAATCTTCGGAGCTTCTTTTAGAGTCACCATGTTGGTCTCCAGCAACTGTGGCAACATCTGAGACAAAGTCATGCTGAGACGAGTGAATTTCCTTCGAGGTTTATCGCCCCTTTGTTGGTTGTGATGCTGAGGAGCACCAGCAGGTTTTGAAATAACAACCGCGTTGACAGCTTGGCCGTGTTCAGGTCTATTCTGTCATTTTGAACTGTAGACAGCATTGGACTCTTTCTTCCCATTGTAGGGCTTTTTCTGAACATCAGAAGGTGTAGCTTCTTGAATCTTCCCACCTTTGATGCCAACTTCGACCCTTTCGCCGGCCAGTATTAGCTCGGTGAACCCGGCTGAAGAGCTTCTGATCAAGTGGTTAAAGAATGGACCAGACAGGGTCCCCAAAAACATATCAACGAGTTCACGATCAGCTAAAGGTGGTTGTACCCTTCCAGCAAGGTCTCTCCATTTTTGAGCATACTCTTTAAATCCTTCACCCGTCCCTATTGACATACCCTGGAGTTGGGTACACGTAGGAGCGAGGTCAGAGTTATACTGATACTGCTTATAGAACGCAGCAGCCAAATCCTCCCAGTTGCGAATACTCGCTCTGTCCAACTGATAGAACCACTCAAGCTGAGTCCCTGAAAGACTGTCTTGAAAGAAATGGATCCACAAGTTCTTATCAGCAGTGTAAGGCTGGATCTTCCTCACATATGACCGAAGGTGCAGCTTGGGACAGGAAGCTCTGTCATACTTGGAAAAGGCATGTGCCTTGAACTTGTGGGGAATCACCATCCCAAATGATATACCTAGATCTCCGAAGTCCAGACCGGGCACCTTCTGTATTTCCATAGCGTTTAAACGGTCCTCCAGCTGTTTGTACTTATCCTCAGCAGGAGGATACTGTTCTTCATCATAGTCCGTCTCATTGTCGGAGACTTCAGGGCTAGGAGCCCTCCTTTCTTGTGGATTGTCTTTCCCTTCAGATGGGGTGGTCAGATCAACTTCGTTCTGCAGCCCGTTTCCAAACCTGCGTCCAGTATTGAACAGGATGGTCCTCTTTTCTTCTTCTTCCTCTCTTTCAGAATCAGGGTCTTCAGGTCCTGCTGACCCTTAGCTAGGCTCATGACCAACTCTTGAAATTGGGCATTCTGGGCCTGGAGGGCCTTGATAGCTTGCTCAGTGGAAGGTTCAGTAGACATGATAATTGCTGAAATAAACAGCGAAGAAGATGAGAAACTTGTAATGGTACCTGTAATGCAATGATATGTATGATATATGTATGCAATGTTTTCAAGGATCTCATGGGGTAAGCAAGAAACTGTTAGAATCTGAATCTGGTAGCTTGATTGAAGGAACTTCATGTTGCTGAGAGTCCTTCTTCAAGAGTCAAGCTCACCATATCGAGTGGGTCATAGCCCATGACTCAAGTCATCATGCTTGGATTTCTAGACAACCTTGGCTAGAGGAAAATAAATCCCCTTTGCCCCTTTCTAGCCATTTGATTTACCATAACCTGCATCACAGACCCTTGAGATCCTTGAAATGGTTAAAGAAATGTTAAGGCATGATGTTATGATGTGTATGCTATGCGTTTAAGCACAAGTGTGAGGTGATGTAAGTAATCCCTGCAGTAAGTCCAAATTATTGGATAAGGACTGTAAACAAAACCTGCAAGGAACTCATGCTGTCAGATAACAAGAATGTGCAAGTAGTTAAAGTTTGAAGGCACATAAGTCACACAAACAGCCTTAAGTTTAGGCTGGCATGGAGTTTTATAGGTAAGTACCCTCTTGAGTGTAGTTGGCTCAAAACCTGTCCTATAAATAGTAATCGGGTTCTAAGGAGCTCAATATCATTGGATTGTTTTCTATGTTCATCGTTTTGGTTTAGCCACTGAACTAGCAACCAAAATATTCCAAGAAAACAATCCTTAATGAGTGTAGTATCGAGTATCTACCAACTTCAGACTACACCAAAGTCGGTCATCTCACTACCCCTAAAAAAGGCCAAGATGGTCAAGTAAGGTTCTAGGTCATTAGTGCTTAGTGACATCACTCATCGGCCCTGTGTTCTCTTTGATTGACTCAAAGGCTATCGGTACTCACAAATATGTCGCACTAATATAGCTATTGCTTCAACCGTGTCGGTATACCCCGCACAGTTTCCACAACGTATTGCTATCTATGAATGTTTCCCCAAATCCGGGTGGAGGATTTATAGAACTCCGATACAAGCCCACAAAATTAAAATCATACAAAGCAATACAATTGAAAACACAAGTGATCTAGTCCTAAGGTACACCTCACTTATAAAGAATCCCCAACAGAGTCGCCAGTTCTGTGATCGGTGGGAATGAGAACTGACTGTTTTTAATGATGGTTCGCGTTTGCGTTTGTTTTCGCAAAGTGTCGCGGTAAGCAAGAGTCGCCATCGTCTTCTATTTTATCCAACAAGGAAAGGACAAAAGCACAGAAAAATTCCTTTTCGAGATTTTTCTCGGGTTCGGGAGGTAGATTATAGAAAGGGAAGGTGTTAGCACCCTTTCTATCTGTGGTTATCCACGGGCTCTTAGGTACTTGCTCACTATGTTTTCAAAAGTTTGCTTTTATTTGTGTTTGTGGGTTTTGAAAAGAGTTTTGTTTTGTTTTTGAAGAAAGTGTAAGTGCGAAAAGTTTTCTTTTGTTTTTAAAAGGAGCAAGTACTTAAGAACCTCTACCTACTCAAAAAGGAATTAAATTGTGCTAAAGTCCTTTAGACAATGCTATCCCACTATTGAGGAGTAGGTAGCATCGTCGTTGGAGTTTTAAGGGTTAATTCGGTTAAGGGACGTGTGGTCACTAAAGCAACGTTGGGATGCCTTAGTGGTAATCCTAATGTTTTAGATCATTTTTCTGAGGCAACCGTTTTCGAGGCAACTTATGATCTTGGGACAAAAGGACGACCTCTAAAACATCCTATACTTAATGACCACGTTAGAGGCAACCAAGTGAGGTGTACCCTAGGAGTGGCATGTGCAAGTGTGTCCATTTTCAGTTATATTATTTTTGCATGTCATGGTGAGCTACTGTTGATTTTAAGTTCTTGTCATGCAATCCTAGTTAGCATACATCTAAACAGTTAATATATGTACAAGAATTTAAAGTGCGGGAATTGTAAATCCTACGCTATTACAAGGCTTCGGGGAGGGGGATTATTTACATGTCCAAAAATTGGGGAAATAAGAGCAGTAAAGTGTAAAAGGTCTTAGCTAAGTTATTACAAACCAGTAGGCAATTATAATAAAATAAACGCGCGCGAATCTGAAAATAAACTCTAAAAAATCCTAAGAATAAAATCTTTTTGTTGTTTTATTTTATTTTGGGAAAATGATCTAAATCTACTTAATTTTAGTTTTTTTTGAGAAAATGTTAAGATAATTAAAAGATTAATTGACAAAGTTAATTTTAATAGAAAAAACTAGCCTAATGTTTTTTGTGGTTTTTTGATTTTAATGTTAATTAAAAAAGATAAAAAGATGTCAATGAAAACAAAAATAAAATACAAGGGGGGATCCTTCGATCCAGGGAAAAAAAGGAGTTTCGACCCAGGGAGGGAGTGGAAGCTTCGATCCTGAGAGGGTCATGGTCCTTTCGATTGGGCCAGACAGTAAGGCATGAGTAGCCTTCGATCCAGGGAAGAGGATTGTCTTTTGATCATGGAGGTCATGGCTTTCGATCCAGGAATGAGATGCCTCCTTCGATCCAGCATGCTAATGGGTTCGATCCAGAGAAGGTGTCTCCTTCGATCTGGGATGTTATACCTGCAAAAGTATGTTAGCGTAATAAAATGCAGGGCCTGGGTATTGAACCCCAGGCCCTTCGATCCTGCGCTTGCTGGGTCTCTTCAGGCTATGTCTGCAGTAAATATTAGCAAACGATGGACATAGCCTGGGTGGCAAACCCAGGCCTCTTGATCCTGTCTAGGATAGAAAATCAAAGGTAACAACCAGTATGGATGTATTATGTAAATATGAGGTTGGATAGTTTACCCTTTCTTACCAGCAGATTGGACTTTTAATTTGGGCGTTTCCTGGATGTAGGCACCTTCGATCTGGGCACTTCTTGGATGTAGGCACTTTTGATCTGAGGGCTTCTGGGTGTGGGCACCTTTGATCTGAAGGACTGCTTTGGCTTGGAAAATTCTGGAAACCTTTGAAGAATTGTATGGGCAGCGCCTCTCCAATGTTTTTTGTTCTCCTGTTGTGTATTTTTTCGTGTGTTCCTTTCGTAACATTTGTGATCTCTTTATATAGAGGGGATGGAGGGGACAGGAAGACAAAGGTTTAAATGACCTTGATTATGTGTTTGACAGCCATGAATGAGAATTTGTAACGTTAATTATGTGTTTGAAAGCCATGAATGAGAGTTCGTAACGTTGGCTAAACACATGGGATCTTGTCCCTTTTTGAATTTTGAATGACATGTAACTGGCCTTCGAATGCTCCCTTTCGAATGAGCTGATGGCCTCATTCGAATGCTCCCTTTCGAATGGGCTGATGGCCTCCTTCGAATGCTTTTCGAAAGCTTCTTCGAGTGGACCCTTTGAATGCTTCTTCGAATGAACCTTTTTGGAATTCCAATCGAAGGACACTGTTATAATGCCAATCGAAGTACTTGTCCATAATGCCAATCGAAAGGCTCCTTCAAAATACCAATCGAAGGGTCTTTCAGAATGCCAATCGAAAGCCTTAACATAATGCCAATCGAAATGCATGTCCATAATGCCAATCGAAGAGCTTGACAGAATGTCAATCGAAAGGCTCCTTCAGAACACCAATCGAAGGGTCTTTCAAAATGCCAATCGAAATTTACTTAAAGCACCACTCAAAAATTTTCCTTTTCCTTAGGCAAGAGTTTGTGATCAACCATGCAGGGGGAAGACTTTGGGAAACATGAGAGGGCAAATTTTGGGGTACAACAGTTTCCCCTGTTCAATCTTATTAAACCTGAGGATGTAGATTGGCTTGCGTGCCTTTCGTGATCCAAAGGTGGAAGATGATTGAACACTAGAGTGCCCAGAAATTTGCACTCGCATGGTGTAGTATCAGCAGTGTGATGTCAGGAATGGGCTTACAAATGCCATTTGGAGATTGTTGGTAGGAGGATGGGCTTATAGATTCAGGAGTGTCGATCGCATAAGAGATTCCTTAGCGAGAACTTGTATATCTGTTGTTGTAGAAGATTCCACTGGGGAAGTCTAACTTTTTTTTGAGATTTAGGAACTGACTCGTGCTCACCGGGAGTATACCGTTGAGGTTATAGAACTTGTCCTGTCTGGTTCCAAGTATTAATCGCTGACCTGAGAAAGAAAGATAGTTTTCCTGGCTTGTTACAGGTATTAACCTTCGTGTAGATGATTTTCCTGGCTGGTTTCAGGTATTAACCTACAATCAATTGTCCACAGATATTTTTCCTGGCTTGCTACAGGTATCAAACTGGGACTTGAAAAGGTTGGTCGAGGAGATAGTTGTCCTGGCTGGTTTCAGGTATTGATCACTGACCTGAGAAAGAAAGTCTTCCTGGCTTGTTACAGGTATTAATCTTCAATCTCTTTATGTAGATAATTTTCCTGGCTTGTTTCAGGTATTAATCTACAATCAGTCGTCCACAGATATTTTCCTGGCTTGCTACAGGTATTAAATTAGGACCTGAAAAGGTTGGTCGAGGAGATAGTTGTCCTGGCTGGTTTCAGGTATTGATCTCTGACCTGAGAAAGAAAGGTCTTCCTGGCTTGTTACAGGTAATAATCTTCAATCTCTTCATGTAGATAATTTTCCTGGCTTGTTACAGGTATTAATCTTCAATCTCTTCATGTAGATAATTTTCCAGGCTTGTTACAGGTATTAATCTACAATCAGTCGTCCACAGATATTTTCCTGGCTTGCTACAGGTATTAAACTGGGACTTGAAAAGGTTGGTCGAGGAGATATCTGTCCTGGCTGGTTTCAGGTATTAATCTCTGACCTGAGAAAGAAAGGTCTTCCTGGCTTGTTACAGGTATTAATCTTCAATCTCTTCATGTAGATAATTTTCCTGGCTTGTTACAGGTATTAATCTACAATCAGTCGTCCACAGATATTTTCCTGGCTTGCTACAGGTATTAAACTGGGACTTGAAAAGGTTGGTCGAGGAGATATCTGTCATGGCTGGTTTCAGGTATTAATCTCTGACCTGAGAAAGAAAGGTCTTCCTGGCTTGTTACAGGTATTAATCTTCAATCAATCTCTTCATGTAGATACTTTTCCTGGCTTGTTACAGGTATTAATCTGCAATCAGTCATCCACAGATATTCTCCTGGCTTGCTACAGGTATTAAACTGGGACTTGAAAAGGTTGGTCGAGGAGATATATGTCCTGGCTGGTTTTAGGTATTAATCTCTGACCTGAGAAAGAAAGGTCTTCCTGGCTTGTTACATGTATTAATCTTCAATCTCTTCATGTAGATACTTTTCCTGGCTTGTTACAGGTATTAATCTACAATCAGTCGTCCACAGATAGTTTTCCTGGCTTGCTACAGGTATTAAAATGGGACTTGAAAAGGTCTTGGAATATCTTCAACTGGATCGGCATCAGAAAAATCTTTAGGAATCGATTTAACTGGACCAGAGAAGGCCTTTGACTTGATCGGCATCAGAAAAATCTTTAGGAATCGATTTAACTGGACCAGACAAGGTCTTGGAATATCTTCAACTGGATCGGCATCAGAAAAATCTTTAGGAATCGATTTAACTGGACCAGAGAAGGCCTTTGACTGGATCGGCTTCAGAAAAATCTTTAGGAATCGATTTAACTGGACTAGACAAGGTCTTGGAATATCTTCAACTGGATCGGCATCAGAAAAATCTTTAGGAATCGATTTAACTGGACCAGAGAAGCCCTTTTGATATGGCTGAGAATTTAACTGCATCCTTCCTGAAAGGTAAAGGTCTGTCATATGCAATGCATGATATGGATCAAGCAATGATGTTCTCAACATAAATGAGATTGTGTGGTATGATGCGTTTATGCATGTACCATGATGTATGGAAATGTAATGTTTTAGCTGGGGAAAATAAATCCCAGAGCTGTTGGAGAATAGAGTTGAGTCTGGATGGTTGTCAAAATTGCGTCTGCATCTGTAGCGTATCTGAAATGTATTTGAATGGGTGACAGAATGACATCTGAACCTGGATCGTATCTGGACTGTAATTTGAATGAATCTGGAATACGTATCAAAATGTCAGCCATATCTGGGTCGCATCTGAATTGTCTCTAGAAAGAGTCTGGAATAAGTATCAGAATGTCATCCATATTTGGATCGCATCTGAACTGTCTCTAGAAGGAGTCTGGAATAAGTATCAGAATGTCAGCCATGTCTGGATCGCATCTGAACCGTCTCTAGAAGGAGTCTGGAATAAGTATCAGAATGTCAGCCATATCTGGATCGCATCTGAACCGTCTCTAAAAGGAGTCTGGAATAAGTATCAGAATGTTAGCCATGTCTGGGTCGCATCTGAACTATCTCTAGAAGGAATCTGGAATAAGTATCAGAATGTCAGCCATATCTGGGTCGCATCTGAACTGTCTCTAGAAGGAGTTTGGAATAAGTATCAGAATGTCAGCCATATTTGGGTCGCATCTGAACTGTCTCTAGAAGGAGTCTGGAATAAGTATCAGAATGGCATCCATATCTAGGTCGCATCTGAACTATCTCTAGAAGGGATCTGGAATAAGTATCAGAATGTCAGTCATATCTGGGTCGCATCTGAACTGTCTCTAGAAGGAACCTCAGAAGATGATGATCTTTTCCTGTTGATTGATCTTCCCTGAAAAGGTAAAGAGTTAGTTGCATGCAATGTCATGATGTATGCATTGTCATGATGTATGCATTGTGTAATGATGTTCTCAAAATAAAATGAGATCTGTGTCATATGTATTTTGTATGCATATGTTATGAATGTTGTTGAAGTGTAATTTTGTCTTGGACTTTGCTCAAAATGTTTCCACCGGGGATCCCTGCTTTGTTGTTTGAGGAGAACTCCGCTGGGGGATATTGAAAACTTTGTGGGGATTATTTACACGTCCAAAAATTGGGGAAATAACAGCAGTAAAGTGTAAAAGGTCTTAGCTAAGTTATTACAAACCAGTAGGCAATTATAATAAAATAAACGCGCGCGAATCTGAAAATAAACTCTAAAAAATCCTAAGAATAAAATCTTTTTGTTGTTTTATTTTATTTTGGGAAAATGATCTAAATCTACTTAATTTTAGTTTTTTTTTGAGAAAATGTTAAGATAATTAAAAGATTAATTGACAAAGTTAATTTTAATAGAAAAACCTAGCTTAATGTTTTTTGTGGTTTTTTGATTTTAATGTTAATTAAAAAAGATAAAAAGATGTCAATGAAAACAAAAATAAAATACAAGGGGGGATCCTTCGATCCAGGGAAAAAAAGGAGTTTCGACCCAGGGAGGGAGTGGAAGCTTCGATCCAGAGAGGGTCATGGTCCTTTCGATTGGGCTAGACAGTAAGGCATGAGTAGCCTTCGATCCAGGGAAGAGGATTGTCTTTTGATCATGGAGGTCATGGCTTTCGATCCAGGAATGAGATGCCTCCTTCGATCCAGCATGCTAATGGGTTCGATCCAGAGAAGGTGTCTCCTTCGATCTGGGATGTTATACCTGCAAAAGCATGTTAGCGTAATAAAATGCAGGGCCTGGGTATTGAACCCCAGGCCCTTCGATCCTGCGCTTGCTGAGTCTCTTCAGGCTATGTCTGCAGCAAATATTAGCAAACGATGGACAGGGCCTGGGTGCCAAACCCAGGCCTCTTGATCCTGTCTAGGATAGAAAATCGAAGGTAACAACCAGTATGGATGTATTATGCGAATATGAGGTTGGATAGTTTACCCTTTCTTACCAGCAGATTGGACTTTTAATTTGGGCGTTTCCTGGATGTATGCACCTTCGATCTGGGCACTTCCTGGATGTAGGCACTTTTGATCTGAGGGCTTCTGGACGTGGGCACCTTTGATCTGAAGGACTGCTTTGGCTTGGAAAATTCTGACAACCTTTGAAGGATTGTATGGGCAGCGCCTCTCCAATGTTTTTTGTTCTCCTGTTGTGTATTTTTTCGTGTGTTCCTTTCGTAACATTTGTGATCTCTTTATATAGAGGGGGTGGAGGGGACATGAAGACAAAGATTTAAATGACCTTGATTATGTATTTGACAGCCATGAATGAGAATTTGTAACGTTAATTATGTGTTTGAAAGCCATGAATGAGAGTTCGTAACGTTGGCTAAACACATGGGATCTTGTCCCTTTTTGAATTTTGAATGACATGTAACTGGCCTTCGAATGCTCCCTTTCGAATGAGCTGATGGCCTCCTTCGAATGCTCCCTTTCGAATGGGTTGATAGCCTCCTTCAAATGCTTTTCGAAAGCTTCTTCGAATGGACCCTTTGAATGCTTCTTCGAATGAACCTTTTTGGAATTCCAATCGAAGGACACTGTTATAATGCCAATCGAAGTACTTGTCCATAATGTCAATCGAAAGGCTCCTTCAGAATACCAATCGAAGGGTCTTTTAGAATGCCAATCGAAAGCCTTGACATAATGCCAATCGAAATGCTTGTCCATAATGCCAATCGAAGAGCTTGACAGAATGCCAATCGAAAGGCTCCTTCAGAACACCAATCGAAGGGTCTTTCAGAATGCCAATCGAAATGTACTTAAAGCACCACTCAAAAAATTTCCTTTTCCTTAGGCAAGAGTTTGTGATCAACCATGCAGGGGGAAGACTTTGGGAAACATGAGAGGGAAAATTTTGGGGTACAACAGTTGCCCCTGTTCAATCTTCTTAAACCTGAGGATGTATATTGGCTTGCGTGCCTTTCATGATCCGAAGGTGGAAGATGATTGAACACTAGAGTGCCCAGAAATTTGCACTCGCATGGTGTAGTATCAGCAGTGTGATGTCAGGAATGGGCTTACAGATGCCATTTGGAGATTGTTGGTAGGAGGATGGGCTTATAGATGCCATCTGTAGGAGTTTCGATTGCATAAGAGATTCCTTAGTGAGAACTTGCATACCTGTTTTTGTAGAAGATTCCACTGGGGAAGTCTAACTTTGTTTGAGATTTAGGAACTAACTCGTGCTCACCGGGAGTATACCGTTGAGGTTATAGAACTTGTCCTGTCTGGTTCCAAGTATTAATCGCTGACCTGAGAAAGAAAGATAGTTTTCCTGGCTTGTTACAGGTTATAACCTTCGTGTAGATGATTTTCCTGGCTGGTTTCAGGTATTAACCTACAATCTATTGTCCACAGATATTTTTCCTGGCTTGATACACGTATCAAACTAGGACTTGAAAAGGTTGGTCGAGGAGATAGTTGTCCTGGCTGGTTTCAGGTATTGATCTCTGACCTGAGAAAGAAAGTCTTCCTGGCTTGTTACAAGTATTAATCTTCAATCTCTTTATGTAGATAATTTTCCTGGCTTGTTTCCGGTATTAATCTACAATCAGTCGTCCACAGATATTTTCCTGGCTTGCTACAGGTATTAAACTGGGACCTAAAAAGGTTGGTCGAGGAGATAGTTGTCCTGGCTGGTTTTAGGTATTGATCTCTGACCTGAGAAAGAAAGGTCTTCCTGGCTTGTTACAGGTATTAATCTTCAATCTCTTCATGTAGATAATTTTTCGGGCTTGTTACAGGTATTAATCTTCAATCTCTTCATGTAGATAATTTTCCAGGCTTGTTACAGGTATTAATCTACAATCAGTCGTCCACAGATATTTTCCTGGCTTGCTACAGGTATTAAACTGGGACATGAAAAGGTTGGTCGAGGAGATATCTGTCCTGGCTGGTTTCAGGTATTAATCTCTGACCTGAGAAAGAAACGTCTTCCTGGCTTGTTACAGGTATTAATCTTCAATCTCTTCATGTAGATAATTTTCCTGGCTTGTTACAGGTATTAATCTACAATCAGTCGTCCATAGATATTTTCCTGGCTTGCTACAGGTATTAAACTGGGACTTGAAAAGGTTGGTCGAGGAGATATCTGTCCTGGCTGGTTTCAGGTATTAATCTCTGACCTGAGAAAGAAAGGTCTTCCTGGCTTGTTACAGGTATTAATCTTCAATCAATCTCTTCATGTAGATACTTTTCCTGGCTTGTTACAGGTATTAATCTGCAATCAGTCGTCCACAGATATTCTCCTGGCTTGCTACAGGTATTAAACTGGGACTTGAAAAGGTTGGTCGAGGAGATATATGTCCTGGCTGGTTTCAGGTATTAATCTCTGACCTGAGAAAGAAAGGTCTTCCTGGCTTGTTACAGGTATTAATCTTCAATCTCTTCATGTAGATACTTTTCCTGGCTTGTTACAGGTATTAATCTACAATCAGTCGTCCACAGATAGTTTTCCTGGCTTGCTACAGGTATTAAACTGGGACTTGAAAAGGTCTTGGAATATCTTCAACTGGATCGGCATCAGAAAAATCTTTAGGAATCGATTTAACTGGACCAGAGAAGGCCTTTGACTGGATCGGCATCAGAAAAATCTTTAGGAATCGATTTAACTGGACCAGACAAGGTCTTGGAATATCTTCAACTGGATCGACATCATAAAAATCTTTAGGAATCGATTTAACTAGACCAGAGAAGGCCTTTGACTGGATCGGCTTCAGAAAAATCTTTAGGAATCGATTTAACTGGACCAGACAAGGTCTTGGAATATCTTCAACTAGATCGGCATCAGAAAAATCTTTAGAAATCGATTTAACTGGACCAGAGAATCCCTTTTGATATGGCTGAGAATTTAACTGCATCCTTCCTGAAAGGTAAAGTTCCGTCATATGAAATGCATGATATGGATCAAGCAATGATGTTCTCAACATAAATGAGATTGTATGGTATGATGCGTTTATGCATGTACCATGATGTATGGAAATGTAATGTTTTAGCTGGGGAAAATAAATCCCGGAGCTGCTGGAGAATAGAGTTGAGTCTGGATGATTGTCAGAATTGCGTCTGCATCTGGAGCGTATCTGAAATGTATTTGAATGAGTGACAGAATGACATCCGAATCTGGATCGTATCTGGACTGTAATTTGCATGAATCTGGAATAAGTATCAGAATGTCAGCCATATCTGGATCGCATTTGAACTGTCTCTAGAAGGAGTCTGGAATAAGTATCGGAATGTCAGCCATATCTGGATCGCATCTGAACAGTCTCTAGAAGGAGTTTGGAATAAGTATCAGAATGTCAGCCATATCTGGATCGCATCTGAACCGTCTCTAGAAGGAGTCTGGAATAAGTATCAGAATGTCAGCCATGTTTGGGTCGCATCTGATATATCTCTAGAAGGAATCTGGAATAAGTATCAGAATGTCATCCATATCTGGGTCGCATCTGAACTGTCTCTAGAAGGAGTCTGGAATAAGTATCAGAATGTCAGCCATATCTGGGTCGCATCTGAACTGTCTCTTGAAGGAGTCTGGAATAAGTATCAGAATGTCAGCCATATCTGGGTCGCATCTGAACTATCTCTAGAAGGGATCTGGAATAAGTATCAGAATGTCAGTCATATCTGGGTCGCATCTGAACTGTCTCTAGAAGGAACCTCAGAAGATGATGATCTTTGCCTATTGATTGATCTTCCCTGAAAAGGTAAAGAGTTAGTTGCATGCAATGTCATGATGTATGCATTGTCATGATGTATGCATTGTGTAATGATGTTCTCAATATAAAATGAGATATGTGTCATATGTATTTTGTATGCATATGTTATGAATGTTGTTGAAGTGTAATTTTGTCTTGGACTTTGCTCAAAATGTTTCCACCAGGGATCCCTGCTTTGTTGTTTGAGGAGAACTCCGCTGGGGGATATTGAAAACTCTGTGGGGATTATTTACATGTCCAAAAATTGGGGAAATAAGAGCAGTAAAGTGTAAAAGGTCTTAGCTAAGTTATTACAAACCAGTAGGCAATTATAATAAAATAAACGCGCGCGAAACTGAAAATAAACTCTAAAAAATCCTAAGAATAAAATCTTTTTGTTGTTTTATTTTATTTTGGGAAAATGATCTAAATCTACTTAATTTTAGTTTTTTTTGAGAAAATGTTAAGATAATTAAAAGATTAATTGACAAAGTTAATTTTAATAGAAAAAACTAGCCTAATGTTTTTTGTGGTTTTTTGATTTTAATGTTAATTAAAAAAGATAAAAAGATGTCAATGAAAACAAAAATAAAATACAAGGGGGGATCCTTCGATCCAGGAAAAAAAGGAGTTTCGACCCAGGGAGGGAGTGGAAGCTTCGATCCAGAGAGGGTCATGGTCCTTTCGATTGGGCCAGACAGTAAGGCATGAGTAGCCTTCGATCCAGGGAAGAGGATTGTCTTTTGATCATGGAGGTCATGACTTTTGATCCAGGAATGAGATGCCTCCTTCGATCCAGCATACTAATGGGTTCGATCCAGAGAAGGTGTCTCCTTCGATCTGGGATGTTATACCTGCAAAAGCATGTTAGCGTAATAAAATACAGGGCCTGGGTATTGAACCCTAGGCCCTTTGATCCTGCACTTGCTGGGTCTCTTCAGGCTATGTCTGCAGCAAATATTAGCAAACGATGGACAGGGCCTGGGTGCCAAACCCAGGCCTCTTGATCCTGTCTAGGATATAAAATCGAAGGTAACAACCAGTATGGATGTATTATGCGAATATGAGGTTGGATAGTTTACCCTTTCTTACCAGCAGATTGGACTTTTAATTTGGGCGTTTCCTGGATGTAAGCACCTTCGATCTGGGCACTTCCTGGATGATGGCACTATTGATCTGAGGGCTTCTGGGCGTGGGCACCTTTGATCTGAAGGACTGCTTTGGCTTGGAAAATTCTGACAACCTTTGAAGGATTGTATGGGCAGCGCCTCTCCAATGTTTTTTGTTCTCCTGTTGTGTATTTTTTCTTGTGTTCCTTTCGTAACATTTGTGATCTCTTTATATAGAGGGGGTGGAGGGGACAGGAATACAAAGGTTTAAATGACCTTGATTATGTGTTTGACAACCATGAATGAGAATTTGTAACGTTAATTATGTGTTTGAAAGCCATGAATGAGAGTTCGTAACGTTGGCTAAACACATGGGATCTTGTCCCTTTTTGAATTTTGAATGACATGTAACTGGCCTTCGAATGCTCCCTTTCGAATGAGCTGATGGCCTCCTTCGAATGCTCCCTTTCGAATGGGCTGATGGCCTCATTCAAATGCTTTTCGAAAGCTTCTTTGAATGGACCCTTTGAATGCTTCTTCGAATGAACCTTTTTGGAATTCCAATCGAAGGACACTGTTATAATGCCAATCGAAGTACTTGTCCATAATGCCAATCGAAAGGCTCGTTCAGAATACCAATTGAAGGGTCTTTCAGAATGCCAATCGAAAGCCTTGACATAATGCCAATCGAAATGCTTGTCCATAATGCCAATCGAAGAGCTTGACAAAATGCCAATCGAAAGGCTCCTTCAGAACACCAATCGAAGGGTCTTTCAGAATGCCAATCGAAATGTACTTAAAGCACCACTCAAAAATTTTCCTTTTCCTTAGGCAAGAGTTTGTGATCAACCATGCAGGGGGGAGACTTTGGGAAACATGAGAGGGTAAATTTTGGGGTACAACAACGTCCTAACATTGCTTTAGTGATCGTACGTCCCCTTTCGAATTGACCCTTACAATTCCAACGACGGTGCTACCTACTCACTAATAGTGGGATAGCGTTGTCTAAAGGAAACAAGACCAGAAACATTCTTTTTTCGAGTAGGTAGATGCTAGTAGGTACTTGCTCAAAACAAACTTTTCAACACTTACACTTTTTACAAACAAAGTTTTCAACAACACTTTGTAACACTCTTGAAGACAAAAGCAAGGGTTAAATCGAAGTAAAACAAAAAACTTTTCAAATCACACAAACACGGAAGAAATTTTTAAATGATGAGCAAGTACCTAAGAGCCCGTTGAAAACTACGGATAGAAAAGGTGCTAATACCTTCCCTTTCTATAATCTACCCCCCGTACTCAAAATCTCGAAAAAATGAATTTTTCTGTGCTTTTTTCCTTTCCAGTTGGATAAAATAAAAGTCGGTGGCGACTCTTGCTTACCGCGACATTTTACGAACACAAACGCAAAATGCAAACCAGCATTTTCCTAAAACAGTCTGGTTCTGCCACCGTATCACAGAACTGGCGACTCTGCTGGGGACTTAAATAAGTGGGGTATACCTTAGGATTAGTTCATCATATTTTCTTCTTTTGTTTGATTTGATTGCTTTTTTTTTGTGGGCTTTGTATTGGAGTTACTATAGATCCTAACCTGGATCTGGGGGACACCTTTTAGGTAAGTAGCAATAAACTGTGAGGGAACTGTACAACGTAGACTGATACGGTTGAAGCAGTAGCTACATTGATGTGGCACATTGGTTGGTACCGGTATCCCTTGTGGAGAAACGAGGAGAATACGGGGCTGCTATGTGTGTCGTTAATCATCAACTGACCTTAGAACCTATAATTGACCAACTTGGCCATAGGAAGTAGTGAGATAGCCGGTCTCGGTGTAAAGCTGCGAACTGGTTGATACTCGATGCTACACGCAATGAGACCATACTCTCGAGATAGTTCCGGCCGCAAGAAAAGGTTGCGTGAGCTGAAACCATGATCGATGGAGGATGGTCGATGATATTGAGATCCTCTAGAACCTGGTTACTTTTCTAGGACAGGTTGAAACAACTAAATTTCAAGAGGGTACTACCTTAAAACCCATGCAAGCCTAAACCTAAGGCTGTTTGTATGACTTGTGTGCTTTCAACTTGAACTACTTGCACATTTTTATTATCTGACAACATGAGTTCCTTGCAAGTTTTGTTTACAGTCCTTATCCAATAACTTGGATTTATTGCCGAGTTTACTTGCTTACATCACCTCGCAATTTTGCTTAAACGCATAGCATACACATCATAACATCATACCATAGCATTTCCTTAACCATTTCAAGGATCTCAAGGGCATGTGGTGCAGGTTATGATGAACCAAACGTCTAGCAAGGGGCAAGGGGATTTATTTTACTCTAGCCAATGTCGTCTAGAGATCAAAACACGATAACTTGTGTCAGTGGCTATGACCCACTCGATATGGTGAGCTTGACTCCTGAAGAAGGGCTCTCAATGACACGAAGTTTATTCAATCAAGCTGCAATCAAACTCTAACAATTTCTTGTTTACCCCGCGAGATCCTTGAAAACATTACATACATATATCATGCATATCATTGCATAACAGGTCTTCCATTACAGGTCTCTCATGTTCTCGCTGTTTATTTCAGCAATGGCTCTCAAAGAAGACAACAAAGATCTTCGACCTCAAGAAGCTCAATTCAGGGAAATATTCCTAAACCTATCCAAGGGGCAGGAAGAGTTGAAAACACTCCTCATTGGGAACTTGGTCAAGAAAAGTCCTGAAGACAATAAGGACAAACGGCTGGAACAACTGCAAGTTGAGGTAGGTGCAATGAGAACCCAGATGTTGGGGCAGATGGCTCTTATCCAAGGCCTAGCCCGGGGACAAGTAGAATTGAGAACCATTATCAACCAACTTCATCAAGACGGATATAACAGTATGAAGTAAACAGTCGAGGTCGGGGACCAAGTCATTGATCATCCTCCAAGAAGACAAGAGTTTGGTTTGGTGAAGAGTGGACCTTTCTAAGTTGCTACTACATCACGGGTCCAACAACAACCTCGCCAAAAACAACGGGTTAATCAGAGTAAGCCAGATGCACCCAAGAGGCAGTTTACCAAACTCAACATGTCGCTGTCTCAAGCTTTACAAAACATGTTAAGGATGAATCTGGTTACGTTGATAGGACCTCATCCGAACCCCAAGACCTCTTCCCCTAACTACAATCCTGATGCAAGGTGTGCATATCACTCCAACAATCCGGGGCATGATACTGACAACTGTTGGAGGTTGAAATACAAAATTCAAGACCTGATTGATGAATGAGCATTAGAATTCACACAAGATAGTCAACTGGAATGTTTCTGTCAATCCTCTAAGGCTCACCATTTGAAGTGACAAGTTCTGACAAGAGAGGCTTTTGTTCATTAGAATTTTAAATTTGCAGTTTTCTTTTAATTGTTCGAACATCTATTCATGTCAAACTCTGTTACTTTATTAATGCATTGCATATGTCTGTTTTGAATCAATCCATTCGTATTCACTATATTTAAATTGCTTTCCTTTTTGTGATATTCAACTCTCAAACAAAAGCTCTGAGCCTTTAGAGGGAGGATGACGAAAATGATATCAAAATCTCTACAATATGCTTTTGAATAGACCCCGCTGAAGATGTACATGCGTTGTTTCAAATCCTAAACAGTGGAGTTATAAGGAAGATAATCCCTAGTCAACCCCTTTGAGCCAAAGAAGTAGGAGTTTTTCTTTTCACACAAATTAAAACCCTTTATCACAACCTGGGGCAGGGTAGTTTTCTCAGTTAATCCAGTTGCACAATGAATGGCATCAAAGACGTCCTTCCAAAACAAAGGGCGATGATGGTTCCGCATAATCATCCAAGCAGGCAGTCATTATCTCTCGAAATAAAAGTCCATTAAGTCAAAACCAATGAAGGAGACTTAAGGAAAAAAACTAGGGCATCCCGCTGACTGTAATCACAAAAGAAACAGTTCAGGCAAAAAACAGGGATAGTAAAACCAAAAAAAAAGAGGTTACTACAAATCCTCGGCAAAAAAAAAAAGAATTACAAAATGACTGCCTTTTTCAAGTAAACTGTCAGTATCCGAACCATCACTGGAATATCAGAGCAAAGACTCAAACGGGATCTAAATGCACAATTAACTGAGTATAGGATCGAAGAACATCACGAAGAACGGGTGGGTACAAATAAATTTTGAGCCTTTATCCTTTGTTTCTTAAACCGTGAACCATGCCACGTTATAACCCTTAAAAGTCCTAGCTGAAGCATGGGTTAGTTCGAAAGCATACTGTTACAAAAGGTATCCTGACTCCTATAAGGTTTGCTATAAATCCTGAGTTGACATCACACTTTTACAAAAAAAAACTTGTTTTACTAAAAAGTGAGTTTTCAAACTTCAAGACAGACATAAGCTTTGCATTATTAAAATAACATTGTTTGCATATGACTATTTGTTCAAACGGCAGAGAAATTCGCATATCTAGTGAACAAAAACCTTCTCAATAAAAAGGATCACCTCAAGTGGAAAAAAAACTTCCAACCAAGGGGCACAACATGATCATTGTCCATCATCTGGGGCAGTCAAGTCAAGATTAAAGGAATCCCGCAAAGATGCCAAATAGCCAGGGGCAGATCTCTATCTGAATCACTTGGGGCATTGGACATGAATTCCAGCAAACGAATCTTGTATGATCAAACGAACATCTTCTGGTAGTGTGGCAACACAACACTACCGACAGTGACAAATCCCTACACCCTGAGAGCGTGGACATAGTCAGAAAATACTGCGCATGAACAAAGACCCGCTAGGTTGACTGGCCTAGGAAAAAATAAGGGCATCCCAGCGAACCAAAAGGGTTCGGGAAAAAATTAGGGATAAAAACAAAAAGATATGTACACCTGGCAAGCCGAAAACTTGAAAAGGCGGCTTGGGCAAAAAAGGGTATCCCAGTGGACTGAAAATCTGAAAAGACAGTCCAGGAAAAAGTTAGGGATTAAAGCGTACGACTATGTCCCCTCATCTCGTCACTTGCCTACCAGAAGAAGACTTATCATTTCGATCGAAAGTTACCAAGCACCTCATAAGTTGGGATAACACTCAATCCACAAGGCCTCCGCAGGCACTTTCTCCAACAGATACAAGGGCAGAAAAGTCTCGATGCAAAGTCATTGTCATATCCTCAGCATGCGTCCCAGTAACATCTACACTCCCTGCAGAAATAGAAATACCCAAAAAATAGCGGTGTTAATTGTCCCCAAGCGAAGTTCATCTTTCACCAACAATGGAGGATTATCCCTAGTGGAGTTTATTTCTTCCACAAACAGAAACTTTATCCTCGATAGAGTTCATCACCTCCAGCAACGGTAATTCATCCACAGTCGAGGTTATTTCTCCAAATCAGCGGATCTTCTGACAGAGTATCTCTTCCCCACAGAGTCATCCTC
This sequence comes from Vicia faba, assembly GCA_948472305.1. Classification (NCBI taxonomy): domain Eukaryota; kingdom Viridiplantae; phylum Streptophyta; class Magnoliopsida; order Fabales; family Fabaceae; genus Vicia; species Vicia faba. The sequence continues at coordinate 1,195,678,511 of OX451740.1, read as the reverse complement.
TCACCAGTTTACTCTCCAGCAGAGTTATTCTCCCACCAATTTACTCTCAAGCCATCTTCGGTCGTTATCCCCAGTGAGCGAAACTCTTTATATTTTCCAACAGCAGGCCAGGATTTATTTTCCTCAACTAGAGAATATCATAAAGACATTACACATCCATACATCATGGCATGCATATACATTTTTGTGATACGGTGGGAGAGAACTGACTGTTTTTGGAATGCTGGTTCGCGTTTTGCATTTGTTTTCGCAAAATGTCGCGGTAAGCAAGAGTTGCCACCGTCTTTTATTTTATCCAACAAGGAAAGGAAAAAAGCTCAGAAAAATTCCTTTTTCGAGATATTTCTCGGGTCCGGGGGGTAGATTATAGAAAGGGAAGGTGTTAGCACCCTTTATATCTGTGGTTATCCACGGACTCTTAGGTACTTGCTCAAAGTATTTTCAAATTTTGCTTTTCTTTGTGTTTGTGGGTTTGAAAATAGTTTTTGTTTGAAAAGGAGTGTAAGTGTGGAAATTTGTTTTGTTTTGAAGGAGCAAGTACTTAAGAACCATCTACATACTCGAAAAAGGAATCAATCTGTACTAATGTCCTTTAGACAATGCTATCCCACTATTGAGGAGTAGGTAGCATCGTTGTCGGAGTTTTAAGGGTCATTTCGATTAAGGGACGTGCGGTCACTAAAGCAATGTTAGGACGCCTTAGCGGTAACCCTAATGTCTTAGATCATTTTTCCGAGGCAACCGTTTTGAGGCAACTATGATCTTTGGACAAAAGGGCGACCTCTAAAACTTCCTATACTCAATGACCGCGTTCGAAGGCAACCAAGTGAGGTGTACTCTAAGAGTACGCATGTGAGAGTGTGTTGTTTCGGTTAATTTCATCTTTATACATGTCACTGGTTATCTAGAAACTACTCAAGCACCTTCCCCAGGGGTTCATTCTAGAAAGCATTCTTCAGATACAATCGAGCGTAGACTCAATTTGATACTTCTATCAACAGTTACTTTGGATGGCATCTATAAGCCCGTCACCGAAGACATTTTTCACCTCTCCGAATGGCATCTTTAAGCCCATTCAAGCAATACAATCAATCAACAGTGTTACTTCTTACACAAGCGAGTGCAAATTTCTGGGAACTTAGGTGTTCAATCCTCTTCTACCTTCTGGTCACGAATGGCGGACAGGCCAATCTAACTCTTCAGGTTTAAGAAGATTGAATAGGGAAAGCTATTGTACCCAAAAAATTTCCCTCCCTTTTCTTCAAGACATTCTCCTAGGGATCTCAGATGCTCAAGGTTGCTCAAGAATTGATCAGACAAATTCTTCTCCTAAGCAAGGGACTTACAACTAAGATTTCAAATTTCTCAAGGAAGTTTTTGTTTATAAGGCCTCAAATGGCTTCCATGGTTCGTTATATGTATCAAGGAATGCTCATGTCAAGTTTTATCCCTTGCATCACAAGTTTGCTCAGTCAATTGCTCAGATGACTGAAAATTAACTATATTAGGTAAAAAGTCAATTATGGTCAATGTTTAGTCAAACTTCAAGATATTTAGTTAACATGAAGATTTTGAGCTCATATTCATAATTTGATCAAGGATTTATCACGACTCTTCAAAAAAAACTCTCAATCATCAAAAGTCAAAAGTTGCCAAATTAGGGTTTCCTTAGGAGAAGTCAACTGAACTTTGACCAAGCATAACTTTCACATGCTTCATCAGTTTTTCCCCAATGAAAGCTTATTTTGAAGGAAATTCAATTATCTATAACTTTGTCTCTCTAAGCCCAAGCCCAAAAAATGCTTCATTTGAGAGATATGAGTCAAGACATTACATGTCATTTCAAAAGTCAATAAAAAGACACTTTTTATCAAGGAGACTTACATCAAGATAAAGTCTCTAAATGCAAAAATGATCAAAAGAGAGATTGTGTAGGATACCTTGAGCTTTCCAAAAAGTCATAGATCACCTACAAAATATGAAAATTGAGAGAGTTATTACTAATGAAAGTTGGGAAATTTTGAGAAAATACATGAAGTTCAAATTAAGCAAACTTGATATTTTGGGCTATTGGGCTATTGTTTCAGAGTCCAAATGTGCTCTATACTCCTTATACACCTCAAATCTTTTTCATTCACCCCTTGACCTATTTTTATTTTAATTATTTTGATTTATTCATTAATATTTCATAAATAAATAAGATAAAATGTAAGCCTTTATTACACAAAGACCAAGCCCATATCTTTGACCTAATTTGTCCTATATATTGCCATTCATTCTCATGCAAACAAACAAAAAAACCTTTCCATAAAAACTTGTCAAAACTTCAAATTTTCCAAAGAACCGTAAGGAACTTGAAACCCTTATCACAAGCCCTTTCACTACAAAACAACCACTCCATTCATTCCCAACAATCATATAGGGTAAGATTGAATCAAGTTTGATGGTCCAAAGCGCATAAAATACCATTGCATGGTATCTCCAATTTCATGTTTTTGCAAAAAAATCATTTTTTTTAAATTTTATTTTTGCTTTAACACATACTAATGTCATTAACATGTTCATAGGGTTTGATAGTGCAGGATAGAACCATCGCGGAGGTTCTATGAAATCGAAATTATAAAACACCATGTTAACACTGATCTAGGTCGTTTTCGCCATAACTCTTAAACCAGGCTGTTTTAGCTCTAAATAATTATCACATTGAACTCGCAACCCTCGATTTAGGGGGATAAGGTGTTTTTGGCTTGCTAACCTCTTATGTTTGACATGGTTTGACAAAAAAGGGAAACCGAAGAAGGCAACCGGAGCTAGGGCTCCAGCGTCTCTCTGGTTCAGGCATCATTCTTATATTATATATATTGGCTTGTTTTATATATCGGATGTATCACTGCCCCAACATTTGAAGAGCGCCCGTTAAGGACTTGGTATCAAAGGGCACGAATTTGATCATGCCTTTTGCTATTTGTTTTCTTCACATTTTCATATTTTGCAGGTTTACTACATAACGTGTTGGATGCCTTTCCTTAGCACTAAGGCACGCTTGGCCTGGTGGTGAGCCTGTTGGTTGAAGCTGCTGAGGGCGTGTGTTCAACACCCACCCCTACAATTTGATTTATTTTTATTACAATTAACTCTTCTTATTACTCTTCCTCCAAAAACCCTTTTTTTACAAACCTTTTCAATAAACCCTAATTTAGTTTTAGGTTTTTAATTTAACCCTAATTAGTTTTTAAGTCTTTACTTGATAAATTAATTAAGTTTTTAGGTTTTTCACTAATTAATTTCCTTTTAATTAAAACCGACTTAGGGTTTTTTAGGTTTTTAATCAACTTCCTTTTTAATTAATTAAAATTAATTAGGTTATTAGGTTAATCCTCAAAAAATTTCTATCAAAAATCACAAAACAATTTCCCGTTGACTTTCCCTTTTTTAGCTTTCACGCATTTTATTATTTCGCCTTTTTTTATTATGTAACTACTTACAGTTTGTAATAGTTTAATTAGTTTTTTTTTTACTTTTTCCCCCCGTTTTACTATTTGTACCCCCATTCCCGAAGCCTTGTAATAGAGTAGAATTTTACTTTTTTGCACTTATATTTTTATGCCTTGTATATAATTGTTAGATGTATGCTAATAGAGTTTGCATGGCAAGATTAAAAACAATCATGGAAAACCCTAATTTCAAGATAATTTAACTGAAAACAAATCACTCTTCGCACTTGCACCTCTAGGGTAACCTCACATGTTGCCTCGGAAAACAGTCATGACCCTCGAACATGGGGACGCTTTAGCACTGTCCCTTGATTAAAAAGATTGTAGTCCCTCGATGACCCTTTTGAATGTTGTATTTGGTAAACAATCTAGTCCCTTACGATAAAATTTCTAAAACTCTCCTACGAGTTGCCTTTATGACTGTATGATGACCCGCGCTTGTCCCTTCACATCTGTTGTACCCCAAAATTTGCCCTCCCATATTCTTCAAGAAATTGCCAAGTCAAACTTCAAAATCTCCCCAAGGGTTGCACAGTTCAAGGGCCTCCTAACAGTCAAAATTAGGGTTTTAGTTCTGACAAAGAAAATGAAGTTTCCAAGGGTCCAATCAAGTCTCACATGCCTATAAATATGGTCAAGCATCCTCATACCAAGTTTCAAGACTTACAGTACAAAATTGCACAGTCAAAACCCTAATTGCACTACAGTCAACTGTAAGGGCAAAATGGTCATTTGACAGTCAAAAGTTCAAATTTTTGGTCAACATCTCATTTTGAAGCCACAAACATCATTTGATCAATGCTTGATCATGATTCTCAAAGCTTGGCTCAAAAATCATCAAGATGCAAAAGTTTCCATATTTGGACAGTTGAAAAAGTCAACTGTAAATTGACCAGGGCATAACTTTCACATGGATTATCAGAAAAATTCCATCCAAATCTCATTTTGAAGAGAAAGACATTTCCAGCAACTCCTCTTCACACTTCAAGTCCAAGAAATGCTCTCACAAAAAAGTTATCAATTTCAACATTATAGGTCATTTTCAAAAGTCAACAAAAAGGGACTTTAAGTCAAAGGCCATAACTTGAGATTGGTAAATCAAAATTACATGGGACCAAAGACATTGGTTAGAGGACTCAAAGACCTTTCCAAAATGTCCCAGAACATGAGCAAAGCTTAAAAATTGAGCAAGTTATGCCTTGTAGAAGTTGGGAAATTTTTGGATATTTTGAAAAGTCAACATTAATTCAAATGACCTAAAATTGCTAATGGGCCTCTTTTTCTTCCACAATTCATCATCCAAGGCATGGGAACGACCATTTGGACCAAAGGGAAGTTTTTTATCATTTTTATTTATTTATTTGGATTTTTAATCATTAATAATTCATTTAATTAATTAAAATACATGAAAAATACTAAGCCTAATTTTCCAAATCTTTTTGTGCAAGGAATAAGCTTATGATTTCGTGCCTAACTAAATATAGAAAGAATCAATGGAATTAGACATGATTTGTATCAAAGATGCTTGAAAAAGATTGGAAAATCATGGCTTAAAAATCAAATATTCTTTTCATCAATTCATGGATTTTTTGATCCAATTTCTAACCCTAATCTGATGCCATACATATATTGATCAAAACCTAATGCTAAAGGGACTACAAGCTGCGCCATATCCAAAGAATAAAACTTGCACTTTTGTCAAAAAAACTCAAGAACTGAAAACCAATTTCTAGGACAATTCAAGGCCAAAGATCAGTTCCATTAGCTTGCTGAGGCTTCAAAGAAGGGATTTGGATCAAAAACCATAAGCTTTAACACCAAGAAAAGTGAGAATGATCGCACCCTGTACAGAAAATTTTTCATATGCTTGCATCATGATTCATGCGATTTCAATGCTTGTTAATGTTTGATTTATGTTTCTTGAATGATTCTGAAGCTAACCCATTTGTTTAATTGCATTTTTATCACTCATATGCGGTTTCACCATTGTTGGATATTAGGGTTCTTAAGCTTTCAATTTGGGCGTTTCTTAACGCTGTAAAATTAGACCACCACGATGCCATGACCATACTCAGCGCACTTGGACGAAAAGAACAGGACCCTCGCGCTCAATTTATGAGCCTCCCTGAGCTAATCGCTATTTTCCCAAATGGCCTATTTTGGAACGGTGTAAAACCGTTGCTGATTGTTCTTTGTTTCAGAAAAAAATAAAGCCAACGAAGAAGATAATGAAGTGGCGAGCGGTGGTTGGTCCGTTTAAAAATTCGCGCTAAAAGGTCACTAACACGTTGTTTCATATTATAATAATTGTTTGTTGTTTAATATACAGAAAGTGCAAATGGAGCAGTTGGTCAGGCGTGTGCATTGGTAAACCACAAGACCTGGGTTCGAGCCCCAGGTCCCCACCCTTTCCAATATTTTTTCAATTGACATCCTGTGCAGGTTCTACGCTAAGGAACACCATACACCCCTTGATCCAGATTGCCACGCGCCCACAGAGATTGATCCATTGGCTCTGATCAGAGGAGCACCATGATCGTTGGTCAACACACATACACGTTGGCATAGAAGTCAACGAGGCCAGAACTTATTGGGCCTAAAAATCCTGATATACACCTCCAAATTAGGGGCAGAACCCCCTAGGTTTGCATTATTCCTTTTCATTATTTTGGTATTATTTTCAATTATTGTCTTTATTTTAATTAATTCTTTAATTTAATTATTTTCATAAAAAATATAAAAAACAATATAAAATCAGAAAAAGACAAAAAATAACATTTTTGTTTAATATTTCAATATTTTGTAAATAAAACCTTTGTTAATTAATTAGTTTTAATCTAGGGTTAAATTTTAATATTTTTCTTAATCAATTTAAAACTTGGTAGAATTAGGGTTTGTAATAATTTTTATCCTTTTTTCTTTTCTTTCATAATAATTAATTATTAAAATATTATTTATTTTTATAAATCAAAATTCCATGTAATTAATTAGGTTAATTTAGGTTTAAACATTAATATTTTTTAATAAACTAAAAACAATTAGAATTAGGGTTAGCATGTTAATTTCAATTAATCTCATTAAAATCATAAAATACCAAAAACAATTTCTTTTCATTTTAATTTTATTAATTTAATAATCGTTTAATTTAATTTAATTAAAAAGGGTCCAACGCCCTCGTTTCTAAGTTAAATTTCAATTCGCGTATTTATTTCTTTTTCTTTTAATATTTATGTACCTCTCCCAAAGCCGTGTAAACATTTTTATCTTTCACACCTTTACTTTATTTATTTACTTTCTGTCAAATCGGGTTCTGGAAATTTCGGCGATGTGGACCCGCGCCATTGTAATAGCTTTAGAACTTTTATTTCTCGCAATATTTTAACTGTAAATAAATGCATGCAAGACTGAATGACTTAAATAAAAATAAACGCGTAGTTCACCCATAACATGACAAGATAAAATATCTGAATCTGACACACAAATCACACACCACCCCTAGGGTACGCCTCACTGTTGCCTTGCCTCGAAAGGTGATCGTCGAGTAGAGGATGTCTTAGTAAGTCCTCATGATCCGGGAACCTGGCATGAGGGTAGCTTCTAAGGTGTCTTCCTATTGCTCCGGTGATCACCATGTCCCGAACCTCGAATTAACCCGAACACCTCCAATGGTGGTGCTACCTACCTCTCAATGGTGGGATGGCACTACTTTAAAGGACATTTACACAGACGAATTCCTTAGGGTAGGTAGACGACTCTAGATACTTGCTCTAATTTCAAAAACAAATCAAAAATACTTTTCACACCGACACCTTTTCAAAAAGCTTTCGAAAGCAATTTTTCAAACACTCTTGAGGACTGATACAAGAGTCGAACTGGAATTTTCAAAGAAACTTTTTAAAACCCACAGTTGAAAAGCAAACAAACCATTTTGAAAACACAATGAGCAAGTATCTAAGAGCCCATGGATAACCATGGATAGAAAGGGTGCTAACACCTTCCCTTTCTATAACCTACCTCCCGAACCGAGAGCAATCTCTATAAGGAATTTTTCTGTGCTTTTGTCCTTTCCATTTGGAGAAAATAAAAGACGGTGGCGACTCTTGCTTCCGCGACATTTCGCGAACCAGCGTTAAACAGTCGACTTTGCTGGGGATAAAAACTTAAAGTGAGGTGTACCTTAGGGTTAGTTTATAACTGTGTTTTCAATTGTATTGACTTGTCTGCTTTAAATTTGTGGGTTGCATGGGAGTTACATAGATCCTAACCCGGATCTGGGGATACCCTGTTTAGGTAGCATAAGCTGTGAGGGACCTGTCCGGCGTAGACCGACACGGGTGAAGCAGTGGATACGTTGGTGTGGCACCTTGGTCTGTACCGATATCCCTTGTGTTGCAACGAGGAGAATATGGGTCTTCTAAGGAGTCATTAAGCACCAACAACCTTAGAACCTTAATTGACACAACTTGGCCATTAGAACAGTAGCAGTATGCTACGCCCATTGAGGCTAAACTCTCGTGATGGTTCTGGCCGCAAGAAAAGATTGCGATGCTGGAGTTATGACCGATTGAGGGTAGTCAATGATATTGGGATCCTCTAAGAACCCGGTTACTTTGATAGGACAGGTATGAACCAACAAACTGAAAGAGGGTAGTACCTAGACCTCACGCTGGCCTAAACTTTAGGGGCTTGCCTTGTGTGACTTGTGTGCCTTATCATGTTTGTCTTTGTAAATATCTGTGGTGTGTTTAATCATAGCATCATAACATCATAACATCATGAGCATTGCATGCATCCTGCATAAGGACTGACCATTTCAAAGACAAGAGGGTTTCACCTTTGCTCTATTTTGTAGGATATCATGATACCTGTGCAAAGGAATACTATCCGGTTCGACTTTGTTCACTCACCTGAGTTGCTTGAAGAGTTGGTTAGCAGAATTCCAAATACCACTTCCTTCATTCAGAGGCATGGTTCTCTTCTCAGTTTAGTCACTGCAAAGCGGGATCAACAATTGATGAGTGTTCTGACCCAGTTCTATGACCCTCTGTACCAGTGCTTCACCTTTCAAGACTTCCAGCTGGTCCCTACCCTGGAAGAGTTCTCTGATTTGCTTGGTATCCCTATCTTGGATCAGACTCCCTTTACTGGTTGGGAAAAGACCCTCAGGCTTGAGGATGTTGCTGCAGCTCTTCCCCTGACACATCAAGAGGTAATAGACAACTGGGTAACTAGAAGCGGAGTTAAGGCTTTCTTGGCCAAGTTTCTGATTGGTAAAGCTAACAGTTTCTGGAATGACCTGGACTTTAGGGCATATGAAGATATCTTGGCTCTCCTAATCTATGGGCTAGTCTTGTTTCCCAATCCTGACAACTTCATCAATGTCACTGCCATAAGGATCTTTATGTCTCAGAATCCTTTACCCACTCTCTTGGGTGACATCTTGCAACAACTTCATGCTCGTACTACCCGAAGACGAGGAACCCTATGGTGTTGTATCCCTTTGTTGGTGAGGTGGTTTATTTCGCACCTCCCTAAGTTCGTACTGAAGAACCAAGAAGGAAGAGGTTGGGCTCATAGGTTAATGTCTCTTACCGATAAAGACATCATTTGGACTTGCAGAGGTTTGGATGAGATAGCTGTCATTGATCGATGTGGGGAATACCCTAATGTTCCACTGATTGGTACTCAAGGAGGGATCTCTTACAATCCATGTCTAGCACTCCGTCAGTTTGGAAGAGCCAGAAGAGCAGGCCCCCATGAGATGTTGGTGCCTCACATCAGTTTTGAGTTTCAGGTGGATAGTGACGAGCTGCGTCGTAGGTTCATCAAGGCTTGGGACAAAGTTCATAAAGCTGACCCACAAGAGTTGGGGCCAAAGACTTCTTTACCTATGGAAGCCTACTACAAATGGGTTCGCATCCGTGCTCAGAAGTTAGGTATGTCGTATGAAGCTGTCAGACCCGTCATTCTTGAGTGTCCTGACAAAGATGGTGTTCCTCCAACTGTCCTTCCTCCTCAGATACCTATTGATTATGAGACATTAAAAAGGTCTTGGTCGCAACTGCGAGAAGAACGGGATTCTTACCGGGAAAAGTTCAACGAACAGGAATTAAAGATCCAGAATCTGACAAAGCAGTTAGAGAATGAGAGAGCTCTGAATGCTTACATCCGTACTGAGAAGAGGAGACCATGGGATCAATAAGGAGCACTGGATGTTCTTTTACAGTTTTATTTCCCTTTTCAGTATTTCCTTTCATGTAACGCCTAAGGGCAACCTGTTGAATAATTTTAGTCTCAAAGTTGAATCTAATGAAGTGTGTTCCTTTTTTGTTTACAAAGTTGATTCCCGATTGTCTTTGAAAACATATATCATACGCATTCCATTCATCATGTGCATAGCAGGTTTTCCTCTTTTTAGGTTGCTTACCGTTCATCGCTGTTTATTTCAGCATCATGAATCCTGACTCATCCTCAACTGAGATGTCCATCAAAGCTCTTCAGGCGCAGAATGCGCAATTTCAGGAATTAATCATGGGTTTGGCTCAGGGCCAAGAAGAGCTGAAGGCTCTGCTCCTGAAGAAGGAAAAGAAGAAGAAGAGAAGAACTGTTCTGTTCAACTCGGGCCGAAGGTTTGGCAATACTCTGCAGAATGAAGAGGCTGGTTCTTCTATTGGCAAGAGTACTCCTCAAGTGGAAAAAGGTCCTAGTCCGGTAGTCTCCGACAACGAGACTGATTTTGATGAAGAGCAATATCCTCTGGCAGAAGACCGTTACAAGCAGTTGGAAGACAGGTTGAATGCTATGGAGATCCAACAGGTACCTGGGCTGGATTTTGGAGATTTGGGTTTGTCTACTGGTGTAATTATTCCTCGTAAATTCAAAGCACCATCTTTCACTAAGTACGACGGGGCGTCTTGTCCCAAGCTACATCTCAGGTCCTATGTTCGGAAGATTCAACCGTACTCAGTGGATAAGAATTTGTGGATCCACTTCTTCCAGGAGAGTCTTTCAGGGACTCATCTCGAATGGTTCTATCAACTGGATGGGACCAAGGTTCGTAACTAGGAGGAGTTGGCTACTGCTTTCTATAAGCAGTATCAATATAATGCCGACCTTGCCCCTACACGTACCCAACTCCAGGGTATGTCGTTAGGATCAAGTGAAGGTTTTAAGGAATACGCTCAGAAGTGGAGGGATCTGGCTGGCAGGGTGCAGCCTCCGTTGACTGATCGGGAGTTGGTAGACATGTTCTTGGGGACCCTATCTGGGCCATTTTTCAACCATCTTATCGGGAATTTGTCTGCAGGGTTCACTGATCTGATTCTGACTAGAGAGAGAATTGAGGCTGGTTTGAAGTCTGGAAAGATTCGGAAGGGTGCATCGTCTAGTTCAGAGAAGAAACCCTTCAAGAAGGATGCTAGTGCTGTGTACGGGTCCAGAAGACTAGAGAAATCTGAGCGCCGCCAATCTGTCAGTGCGGTAATGATTGCCAAGCCTGCTGCCGCTCCTCGGCCAACCAATCCTCAAAGGGCTGAAAGACCCCGGAGAGATTTTACCCGTTTGAGCATGACCTTATCGCAGATCTTGCCGCAGTTACTATCCACCAACCTAGTGACTGTCAGAGAGGCCCCCAAAGGTGTAAACACTGCCTCTCCAAAATACAATCCAAATGCCCGCTGTGCGTACCATTCCGATAGCCCGGGGCACTCCACTAATGACTGTTGGGCATTAAGGAGCAAGCTGCAGGATCTTATTGACGCCAATGAGGTACAATTTGAGGCATCAGAGAAGCCTAATGTAGTGACAGCTCCCCTGCCTGCTCAAGGAGTGAATGCTGTTGGGGACGAAGACGAAGTGGATGAAGCTGAGTTTGATAGCTGGATTTACCCGACAATCGACAGTGGACCTAGCAATTGGAGTGCAAAGGACAATCTACCTGTTTCTCTTGTTACTAAGTAATGAATTCCTATGTTTTTGTTATTTGTAATAAACAATAAATAAACTCTATGGCCCGGTGTCTTACCCGAGACACCGTGGTTTCATTTGTGAGGGCATATAAATTGTCATTTCATATATCATAAATGAAAATCTTGGACGTTTTCTCGCATTTCGAATCTTACGCTCCTTTTCTGTCTTTTCTTCCTTTATACATATTTCAAAAATAGCTGTATTTACACACACACACTCACTCATACAGGTTTCAATCCACTCTGGATCTCACTGGTAACGACTCTGCTACTGCCAGTTATGACTTCGAAAATCCGATCAACTTAGCCGAAGACGAAGGTGAAGATGATTGCGAAGTGCCTGGCGAGCTTGCAAGACTGTTACTTCAGGAAGAGAGGGCGATTCAACCACATGAAGAGCCAGTGGAAACAATAAACTTGGGTACTGAAGAAGACAGGAAAGAGGTAAAGATTGGTGCCAACCTAGAGCTCAGCGTGAAGCAACGGTTGACTAAGATGCTACATGATTATATGGAGATATTCGCCCGGTCCTACGAAGACATGCCCGGGTTGGATACCGATATTGTGGTCCATTATTTTCCTACTAAGGAAGACTGCCCTCCGGTTAAGCAAAAGGTCCGTCGTATGCGTCCAGAGATGTCTGAGAAGATTAAAGCCGAGGTTATGAAACAGTTTGATGCCGAATTCCTTGCAGTGACTTCTTACTCGCAGTGGGTTGCTAATGAGGTGCCAGTACCAAAGAAGGACGGAAAGGTCAGAATGTGCATTGATTACAGGGATCTGAACAGGGCCAGCCCCAAGGATGACTTCCCTCTACCTCACATTGACGTCCTTGTTGATAATACAGCTCAGTATAAGGTGTTCTCTTTCATGGATGGCTTTTCAGGTTACAATCAGATCAAGATGGCACCTGAAGACATGGAAAAGACTACATTTGTTACTCAGTGGGGCACCTTCTGTTACAAGGTCATGCCTTTTGGACTAAAGAACGCTGGGGCAACCTACCAACGTGCCATGGTTGCTTTATTTCATGACATGATCCATCATGAGATAGAAGTGTTGTTGACGACATGATCGCAAGGTCCCAGACTGAGGAAGAGCACCTAGATCATCTGCAGAAGTTGTTTGACCGGTTGAAACTGTACAAGCTGAGGTTGAACCCGAACAAGTGCACCTTCGGGGTAAGATCTGGAAAGCTGCTAGGCTTTGTTGTAAGTGACAAGGGTATTCAAGTGGACCCTGGCAAGGTTAAAGCTATTCAAGAGATTCCAGTTCCTAAGACAGAGAAGGAGGTCAGAGGCTTTTTAGGACGCCTGAATTACATTGCTCGATTCATCTCACACTTGACTGCTACCTGTGAGCCAATCTTCAAGCTGCTGAAGAAAGATCAGGTAGTACGTTGGAATGATGAATGTCAGGCCGCTTTTGACAGAATCAAAGAGTATCTCCAAGAACCACCCATCCTTATGCCACCGGTTGAAGGGAGACCTCTGATATTATACCTAACAGTGCTTGACAACTCAATGGGGTGTGTGTTGGGGCAGCATGACGAGTCTGGCCGAAAAGAGCATGCCATTTATTACCTTAGCAAAAAGTTTACCGACTGTGAGACCCGATACTCACTGCTTGAGAAAACTTGCTGCGCTTTGGTATGGGCTGCTCGCCGGCTGAGACAGTATATGCTGACTCACACTACCTTGTTGATCTCAAAGATGGATCCTATGAAGTACATATTCGAAAAGCCCGCTCTGTCTGGGAGAATTGCAAGATGGCAAATGATCTTGACGGAATACAACATTCAGTACACGACCCAGAAAGCCATCAAGGGAAGTGTATTGGCAGACCACTTGGCACATCAGGCCGTAGATGACTATCAGTCAATGAACTTTGAGTTTCCGGATGAAAGCATCATGATAGTAACTGATTGTGAAGTACCTGGACCGGATGAAGGACCTGAGGAAGGATCCCGATGGTCTATGCACTTTTACGGAGCCTCCAACGCTTTGGGTAACAGTGTCGGCGCCATAATCATATCACCTCAAGGCATTCATACTCCACTCACTGCCCGGCTATGTTTCAACTGTACCAACAACATGGCAGAGTATGAGGCGTGCATCATGGGTCTTCAAGCTGCGATCGACCTAAGGATCAAGTTTCTGAGTGTCTTCGGAGATTCCGCTCTTGTGATCAATCAGATCAAAGGAGAGTGGGATACGAAACATCCGAACCTTATTCCTTACAGAGAATGCACTACTACGGAAAAGGGCTTTTAAAGCGCTTATTTTGGCCTTTAAAAGCGCTTAAAAGCGCTTTAATAGCTGGCGCTGGCGTAGGTAACAAAAGCGCTTCTAAAAGCGCTCTGGTAGACCCCCCCTTTAAGAGCGCTTTCCTGGAAAAAGCGCTCTGGTAGGACCCCCTATAAGAGCGCTTTCCTGGAAAAAGCGCTCTGGTAGACCCCCCTTTAAGAGCGCTTTTCCCAGAAAGCGCTGCCAAAGACCAGTAAAAAAGCATAAAAAATTAAAAAAAAACGCAGCATACAAAAGCGCTTTTGGAAAAGCGCTCTGGTAGGCCCCCCTATGAGAGCGCTTTTTCTGGAAAAAGCGCTCTGATAGGCCCCCCTATAAGAGCGCTTTTCCCAAAGCGCTTTTGTATGCTGCGTTTTTTTTTTAATTTTTTATGCTTTTTTACTGGTCTTTGGCAGCGCTTTTACTAAGAAGCGCTTTAGTAGGTGGACCTTTAAGAGCGCTTTTTAAAAGCGCTGTCGTTTCTAAATGAGGTATTTTTATGTGCAGCCTATAATTTAATCCTCCCAGTCGACCTGTAATGTTTTCGACCTGTAATATTTTCGACCTGTAATATATTTTTGACCTGTAATATATTTTCGACGCTATTATTTCAGCCATCAGTAAGACAATATATATACTAATATAATACCATTATAATATCCAAAATTATATATATACATCATTACATCAATAATATTATAGTTCAAATCGACACAAATCCTACATGAAAAATTGCTTAATATAATATTGACACAAATCTTCTTTAATTTCTTCCAACTTAAGCTTCGGGTACCCAACAGCACGGAATTCGTCAAGGTACTACAAAACAAAAACATAATATAAATGATATATTTAGTTAAATGTAATAAATTATATGAAATTATCTTAAGTTATAAATTCATACCGTGAGCGGAATCTCTAATTGATTCGCCTGAAGGATTTCTTTCATGAACCTCAAAACAAAGTATCCGCAATCATGACTGTTTCGCTGTTGCGGACACTACATAATAAAACAAATAAGATTCTATAGTTGTCTTGTTTTACCAAGTAGCATAAATATTATAAGCAAAATTGTGAAAAGTAATGTACCTGCACTTGGATCCAAGTGATGTTGTTTGATTTAGTCCGGGATACCTGTGCGTCCCGTTGACTACGGAACACTTGTATTGATCTAATTATTAAATATATAAAAGCATATGTTTAGATCAATCCCACAAATAAGAAAATATATAAATATACACGAATATATATTTAGAACGATCCCACTTACAAATCAACGATTTCCTTCATAGCCGGATAATTGGTCCATTCACCATTTATCGAATTCAGATAATACACGACTTCTCTTATCGGGTTGATAGCAAGCAGCAACCAGTGTGCTCTATAAATTAAAACAATAGGTTATATGAAAATTTTGCTATACACAAAAGAAACAGAGATTAGATGAACCAAGAATGAGAAACTAACCCTACTGGTCGGGTATTATACGCCCAAAGATGCAGACTTTCTGTATTGCCGGTGGACATGAATCTATCTACTAAGCGCTGTCTAACTGATTCCGGTTCCGAAGCAATTGTCATTCCGCTGCAATGGGCGGAAGACACGAAACGGAATCTGTTAGACAATGCAGTCCCGCGCAACACTCTGTCATACAACAACCTTAAATAAAAACATAATAAACATTAGATTATTTTCATTGAAATGTGTAAATAAATTATATTGTGGGACTAATTAAATAATATATCGGATGAGTGAATATTACCGGATGTATGAGTGCATATTACTGACGCCTAGTTGATCATGCCTAAAAATCTCTTCCAAGTCATCAATTGTAATATGTGACGGGAATTCAATACCGAAGACACTTTCATCCATGTTGATTTCACGTAAACCACCATCCTTCAAATCGGACATATCAACCATTGTTGCGAGTGTCGAACGGTATCGAGGCACAAAAGCACCGCCTTTTTTTGCCGCTTGCTTCGGAGGACCAGTGGGTGGTACGCTACGAACCTGCTGCGTCACTTGTTGTGACTCCCGAGCGGATGCCTAAAAATCATATAAGTTAGGTAAAATATAAAATCATGCAGATTTAGATTCAGACTATATATTAACACTTTAAATGTACCTCTTTTAGTGATGCAACAGACTCCTCCTCCTGTAAAATCCCTTTACCCTTAATTGCGGGTTTTATAGGAGCAGTCTAAAATTAAAATGTAAAAAATAATTAATAAACGGTTTAGAATTGACATTCGAAAACTAAATGATTCATAATCGTTTTCAGTATACCTCATCACTAATGGTAATGAGCTCCGAGGGCCATGCAACAAATGATCCTATTGCATCTCGCAGCAATGTCGTCTCTGAGACCATGTCAGGTACCAGTAGAATCGCATCACGATCTAATACAACATCCACCGATACTTTCAGGTGTCCATCCGGGAGCGGTCTGTGGTGAAGTAAATCTCCCGAAGTGTTGTGCACTTTTCCCTTGCCAACTAGTCGATAATTCGGTGACGATAAGTATAGTTGGCAAGATGAAATGCCCTAAACAAATAGAAAATATAAAGTCATTATCATTAATAAAATAGAACAGTTTGTAAGGAAAAAAACTTATAATTACCTCGGGAAATTTCTTTTGATAGTTGATACTAGCCTTATCACTAGTTTCTCTCACCGATGAAGTGTTGCAATTTTCTCTCATATACATATCTTTATCTCTTTGCAATTCAGAGACCTGTGCTTGCAATTCCTGCAACTTTTGCAACACTTCTTCATTGGTAAGATTTGATCTTCTCCTAGAACTCTTATAAAAAGAGGTTGGAGTCACACCATGACCCTTACCCCTCACCCGACCGGGATACTCGGGAGCATCTAGTACTCTACTAAGTACGCTCTCCTCACCGGTGGATGCCGATTGCGACAAGGTCTCCTGTAATTCATTTACATTTAAATAATTATTAGTGGAGATAAAAAATCATTTATATATTAAAAAACATTTGATTTAATTAAAGACACAGTATTATACTTACACATTCAGTATAAACTCTCTGAACATCGGGATCGACAGCTTGATTCTTGCCCACACGAGCTTCCTTCCACAACACATGTACAGGAAGTGAAGCTTCCTCACTTTTAGTCTCCTCTAACTATGCATTGACACAAACGATAAAATCGTCAATTAAAACATGCACATGTAGACAATTAATTAAAACGCATTTCTATTTACTTACAATTTTATCCTCTAAACGTGCATATCCCAAACGCCCTTTTTTGTATGGATACGCGGGTTTGGATGCTTTCTCACTATTCGTGGCACTCTTTTTCTGAAAAGCTTCATCTCTTTGCTTTACAAACTCAGCCCAATCTGCTTCATCAATGAAGGTCGCATACTTTGTTGGCCGTCCCGGTGCCTCTTCAAGAAATTTTCCATCTTTATCCTTAAGATAGGTGTTTGTCAAAAAACTTTTCCACCCTCTATATCTTTTGCCGGCCAAACTAAGTATGTAGCTTTTACGTTCATCTGGTATCTCAAAAGTCCTCTGCAAAAAAACGTATGCATAGTGTGTTAGTATAAGTAATTTAAACAATTTATCGTCAAGATAATAACAACAATTAACCATATATGATATATACCTGAAGCTCTTCCCAAATCGCTTGTTTTTTCTCCTCCAATTCTAAATTTTTCGTTTTCGATTTCCAGGTAGCTACGGAGACCGGAATATGCATACGGACAAGTGTACCAATATAACTTGTCAACTTTGCAGAATTAGGACCAATTGGTTGTTTATCAGAATTCCATTCCAATCGGTATACTAATCCTTGGTCTCTATGTCGAATGATTCCCTTCATAATAGTGATGCCTCGTGCAACCTCTTTTGCTTCAGTATCAGGTGGAGCATTTGTATCCGAAGAAACTCTTTCTTGTGAGTTTTCTTGTGAGTTTTCAGGTGGGTTTTCAGGTGGAGCATCTCTATCTGGAGCCATTGAACCTGTATCAAACAAACTAAAGCACATTAGTACACTATTAACACTAACTTTATATGAGAAACATTTCAAAAAATTACAACATAGAAGTTATTATAAGAAGAAAAAAAATCAATCCATTATTAATTGTTCAACGTGAAGATATTCATCCCTGCATCATCTGCCAAACATACCCAATGTATGCTTTCCTTCTTAAAAAAGAATTTAAGTTAAGTAGAAAAAATTTACTTTTTTATTATTAATAAAATAAAAGCATGTGATACAATCAATATTACTTTTTCATGATATTTCTTTTAGGCAAAGATGAGGGGATGCATACTCTATCAATATTAAAAGCATGTTCATTTAATAAATCTTAATTTTTAGTCAAATTGTTTTAAAGTACAAATTGTAAGATTTTCACATATTCGATGCCAGATTACTAAATATAATAATTAAAAAATATAAAAATGAGACCATTACTAAACATAAGCGAGTGAAGGTTATCGAGACCATTACTTTATCACTAACGTCTCTTTCTTTTCTTGGTAGGATTGTGTACTACGCGTCTCTTAACAATGCGGACGGTTGGATTGATCCAAATACCCTCATTATGATCATTTCTAATACAAGATTCATTCTCATTTTGATCGTTTCTTGTACAAGATTCAATGCCAACACCAATATCACCTTGATCTTCAATTTTTTCATCAACTATTTTGTTAGATAAAAGCACTATAGACCATTTCGTACTTGTCGGATCATTGACATAGAACACTTGTTTAGCTTGAGAGGCTAGAATGAAAGGCTCATCTTTGTACCCTACCCTATTGAGATCCACTTGCGAAAATCCTGACTTATCCATTCGTACGCCACTATTATTTTCAACCCACTTGCAACCAAATACAGGAATCTGAAACTTCGCGTAATCAAACACCAAAATGCGCTCGATAACCCCAAAATATGACAAATTTGCAAATTTCGGATTTAAGTCATTCACACTTGATATGTGCATAGCTTCAGCTACCAAGGTAACACCACTATTTTGCATAGTACTTTTATCATCCTGTTCTTTGGTATAAAATGTGTATCCATTAATTGCGTATGCGCTATAAGAAAGCACAATTACAGATGGACCATAGGCTAAACATCTCAACCTTTCTGTTACTGAAGCAGGATCTGAACGATACTTTGAATAAATATGATCTCTAAACCACGGTATGAAACTTCGATTGTGCTCTCGTACTATCCAGTTCTCATTTCTATTTGGATTTAAATCTCGGAGAACAACTTTGTGCATTTCAACAAACGGCTCAACCTCAATCTCATTGTGCAGAACATACAAGTGCACTTGATCCCGTTCGACCATTGATACTGTCACAACTTTATTTCCAATTAGCCTTTTTCCTTCTTTTTTTTCGACAATATGAGATTTGGGGAGTCCAATTGATTGAACATTTGACAGATATTCAGTACAAAACTCAACCGCTTCTTCAGCAACGTATCGCTCGGCAATACAACCCTCTGGTCGACTTCTGTTTTTCACGTACCCTTTTAATATTTTCATATAACGTTCAGCAGGGTACATCCATCTCATATAAGCTGGTCCGCACAGTTGTGTCTCTTTCACAAGATGAACGACTAGATGAACCATTATGTCAAAAAACGAGGGAGGAAAATACATTTCAAGATCACATAAAGTAACAACTATCTCATTTTGCAATGTTGGTAAGATCGCGGGATCGACCACCTTACTGCAAATAGACCTGAAGAAGAAACACAGCTTAGTTATTGCGCTTCTTACTTTTTCTGGCAGAATAGAACGTATACCTATTGGTAAAAAATGTTCCATTATAACATGGCAATCATGCGTCTTCAAACTCTTTAACTTGAGGTCTTTCATGGACACAAGTCTTCTAATATCTGAAGAGTAGCCTTCTGGAACTTTTACTTCACTGAGGAACTTACACAATGTTTTCTTCTCCTTTCTAGATAGAGTGTAAACAGCAGGTGGCAGATATGTTCGTCTTCCTTTCGTCACGGGCCCCAATTCAGTTCTCATCCCCATGTTTACCATGTCATTCCTTATGTTAACGCCATCCTTAGACTTTCCTTGTATATTGAGTAGCGTACCTATAACGCTGTCAAATACATTTTTTTCAATATGCATAACATCCAGGAAATATCTTACGTACAACGACTTCCAATATGGAAGTTCAAAGAAAATTGACTTCTTCTTCCACCCACCCTTGACAATTGAATGTGCAAAAGGCTTGCCAAACTGAGTGCTCACATCTTTCACCTTTTCAAAAATTTGATCACCTGACAAAAAAGGCGGGGCTGTACGATGTTCGGCCTCTCCATTGAATGCTTTTCTCCACCCACGGTAGTGATGATTAGAATTTAAGAATCTACGATGGCCGAGAAAGACATTCTTCTGACAAAGCGCCAATCGTGTCGTATCGGTTTCATCTTCACAAACAGGACACGCCTTTTGACCCTTGTTGCTGTACCCGGATAGATTTCCGTATGCTGGAAAATCATTAATTGTTCCAAACAACATCGCCCTCAAGTTGAAACTTTCTTTCCTATACCCATCGTAAACCTCCACACCTCTCTCCCACAAAAACTTTAAATCTTCGATTAAGGGTGCCAAGTATACGTCTATGTCATTCCCTGGTTGTTTAGGCCCAGAAATTAGCATAGATAACATCATGTACTTACGCTTCATACATAGCCACGGAGGTAAGTTATAAATCATAAGAATCACAGGCCATGTGCTATGCGAGATACTTTGAATACCATGCGGGTTCATTCCATCAGTAGACAATGACAACCGAAGGTTTCTTGCTTCTTTTCCAAATTCAGGATATTCAGTATCAACTTTACTCCATTGTGGTGAGTCTGCCGGATGTCGCAACTTTCCATCAATAATTCTTTCATCTGCATGCCAAGTCAAGTGTCTTGAATCGGTCTCACTACGATACATGCGTCTAAATCTCGGAATTATAGGAAAATACCATAAGACTTTAGCAGGAGACAACTTTTTCTTATATCGAGGGGCACCACATTTAGGACACTCATTCAACGCTGCATACTCGTTTCGAAACAAAACGCAATCGTTTGGACATGCATGTATCTTATCATAGCTCATTCCAATAGAAGACAACATCTTTTTGGCTTCATACGTTCGATTGGGAAGAACATTATCCTCTGGTAGCATATCTTTCATAAGGGCTAATAACTCTGTGAAACTTGTATCCGACCATCCATTGTCCGCCTTTAAGTTGTACAACTTTAACACCGCAGACAATCTTGTGAATTTTGAACAACCAACATACAACGGTTTCTCTGCATCGCTTACCAACCTCTCAAACATTTTGGGACAATCCGCAAGATCTTCTTCAAGCGCTTCTGCAATCTCTTCGACTCGATCACAATCGTATGTGTCTGTGCAATCGTCGTTTGAAGCATACTTCCTATTACAACTCGACTCAGCATTCCCGGTACTTTTCTCACCATGCATTGTCCAACATGTATAACTTCTATCAATTCCATGCATCAGTAAATGCGATTCCAACTGAACCGCGTCAACCCGTCTCCCATAACAGCATCTCAAGCAAGGACATATCATTCCATTGGGTTCTCTGGCGTGCGCAACGGAAAACTTAACGAATTCTGATACCCCATCCTCATACTCTTTCGACAATCGATTGGCAGTCATCCATTTTTTATCCATGGTTTGACTATAGCAACTAATTAGTCACGCAACTATAGCAAAATAATAATTAATTACCTGTAAAGAAATTCAACATATCAGGTAATCAAATTCATAGTTATTCTTGCCTCACCTTAAGCATGTGCTAAACAACTCATCACTAATTACTAACTAGTGAAGTCGGATACTAGTGATTCAGTCTTGGATACAGGTAATAACAATTATATTCAAACAATAGTGAAGTCGGATTTCAAACAATTATATTCAGTCCTTATCTTACAAGTTAGCTTTGTCAAGTCTTAGTTAGGTTCAAATCAAATTTTAAAAGCAATGTATTGTTAATTGTTAAATGACGCTCTATAGTTTTCAATTCATCTTGATTTTCTTTGCACCTAGACATGACTTTTTTAATTTATGATTACAGCATATGCAAGATGAAGATAACGGCAGACCATACAGGAAGTTCAAGCCTTAAAGTATGAAAGATGTTTTGTAATAATCAGGGGTTATGAAAGTTTGGTTGCTGTAACTGAGTAATAATGTTTTGAAAATATAAAATGTTTGGTTGCTGTAACTGAGTAATAATCAGGGGTTATATACATTTGTTTTTTTTTCTCGGGAATAAATGTTTGGTTGCTGTAACTGAGTAATAATGTTGTAGTTTTGTAGTATTCAGAAGCGTTTCAGTTCCAAGAGTTCTATACCTGTGAAACCAATGGGGTCTAAAAGACTGAAAACACCCTTTTCAAGTTCACAACAACCCATTTCTAACCATGTTATTGTTAAGGTCTGATTCATGTTTCATTCATACTCTCATTTTTGTCTCTATTTCTTTTTGATTATTCACTATATGTTTGATAATATAGGAAAATGATGTTGATAGCTATTCCATTGAGGTTGAAATGTTAAGAAATGATCCGTCTATTGTAGACACCATGACTGTCGATGATGTTAATGATACTCCAGAGACAGTTGAACTTAACCAGGGTAAGAAAAGGTTTAAACAATCAGAACCTGAAAGAAAAATTGTCAAAGCGACAACCAAAAAGAAGCTGTTGGTTAAATCAGACGAGGTTTCAGGTTGTGTTCTAAACTTTCTATTCTGAAATATTTAGCATAATTCTTTGTCTCTCTCTATTGGTCTCATGGCTTGTCAATTTTTGTTCAAGTGTAATTCATGCAGTGATTAAATTAATCGTCTATGGCTGTTTTTGTCAGATGTTAAGCCTTCTAGGGCGAAGAGAAAAGTGTCTTCAGATGTTGTTAGCATTGTAGCACAATCAGATGAAATCAGTACAACAACCACTATTCAAACTGAAACATGGGCTGTTCTTGCTCACAAGAAACCTCAAAAGGATTGGATTGCATATAATCCTAGAACCATGAGACCCCTGCCTCTTTCTAGGGATACAAAATTTGTCAAGCTTTTGTCTTGGAATGTCAATGGATTGAGAGCATTGCTAAAATTAGAGGGATTCTCAGCACTTCAACTTGCTCAAAGGGAAGACTTCGATGTATTGTGCTTGCAAGAGACTAAACTTCAGGTAGAAAGAATAAATTGGGAGAAGCTACTTCTGACAGTCTTGCTGCCTGATAAAATCTATCAACCATGACGTTTGTGTTTATTTGAAAATTCTTTAGAGGCCATTTTCTCTCCAATTTATGAGTGCTCTGGTTTTGCTAACAGGAGAAGGATATCGAGGAAATAAAACAGCGACTGCTAGATGGCTATGAGAACAGCTTTTGGACATGTAGTGTTTCTAAGCTTGGTTATTCTGGAACAGCAATAATCTCAAGGGTGTGTTCACTTTGTTCATACTCCTTCAGACTTAATTGAAACTTTTGTTGTATGCATTTTTTTTTCTAAGTGAAGATTTTGTCAATGAGATTTATGATAAATATAAAATCTTTTTATAACTACTTGGGTTGAAGCTTTTGGCACCGCCTACTTTAGTCATATTCTTTCTTCAACAAAGCTTAACCCTAATTATATCTGTTCTTATATCATGTTTGTTGATACCCTGCTCTGCTGCTTAATCATTTAACTTCAAGAAACAAGTTTGATGCCTGAAGGTGACATAATTTCACTATTGTTTGAGTAATAATCAGGGGTTATGAAAGTTTGGTTGCTGTAACTGAGTAAACAAATGTTTTGTAAACTCTAATTATGGTCTATATGATTTTCCTTAATATTGCGTGTAGGATAAGATTTCACATCTCAATGATCCCCTTATGTTAATTCCACTGCATCTAATCATTTCTCCTTATAGATTTCCAAATTTACAACCTAGACAATCATATGAAACTCATCATTAGGTTTATCTCTATCCCTCTTATCCTCATCTTATCCCTCACCTAGTATTATACTCATTAACATTCCTTCCCTGCCCAATCCCAGATGGTTCCCTAACTCAATAGTCTTGTACCATGCCATCATTCTGTGAAAAATTTATGGAGCATCATTCTGTGAAAACCACATGTAATCTATATGTAATCTATCTGTCCTGTTAAGCACTTAAGCTGAAATATAAACTTAAACTAATGAGATAAAAATCTCAGTAAGACTTATATGCAAAATATACAAGCCTATTAAAACATTTTCTTAGCTATAACTTTTTTAGTAGTAATGTTATAATTTCCTTTGTGTGATTAATTCTTTTGTCTACAGTGTAGATAGGATTAGAAATTTATAATCCCACTTGAAGTATCTCCAAGCATAACTCACACCCTCTTAGTACAGTCCATAAAGTTTGAAAATATTGCTTCTCTTCTTTGCACAAATCTCACAGTTGATAGGTGCATCTTTTATTCAGTTTCGATAACGTAACACTACTATCCGACTCCTTTTATCTGTTCTACAATCTATTACAATACAAATACCAAATTCCAACATCGTTCTTCCCAGACTTTTTTTACCGGATCCGTACTAAGTGTTGCCTTTGACATTTTTACTATCGATGACTGACAATATATGAATGTCTATTAACGATTAATCACACACAAATCATCTAAAAGAGGGAAAAACACAAATGAACACCAACAACTTAAGTACTTGTGAATTTTAAGCTAGTATACACCTAAAATTAGGACCCGTAAATCCAACTTCATTTTCCTAACCCTCTAACATACCCTTAATTAGGAACAATCATGTAGAACATTTCACAAACAGTTAATATGCAATATCTAAAACTAAGAAAAATGAGTAAGAATTCTTACCTCAAACCAAAGAAATGGAAAAAGTGAAATGAACTTTTAGATCTTTCCTCTAACAAGTAACAGCCAACCTTCAAAATCCCTTGGGTTTCGTTCTTGCTAACTGTTGAAGGGTTTTGTAATAACAAGAAACTTTGAGAACGAAACCCTAATTAATGTAATAAAGTAAAGTAGTTAGAGTGGGTGATGATGAATCAATGTTGAGATGAAATTGAATGGGAAAGAAACAACACCTGAATGTAAATTACAGTTTGATGAAGAGAGGACGACGAAGGATGAAGAGAGCTTGAATAGGTTGTTATGAAAGTGAGGACGACGAAGGATGAAGAGAGCTTGAATAGGAGCAGACGAATGGAGAAGAAGATGAACAACTGGGTTTCGTTTTTTGTATCAGCTGGGTTTAGAAATCTGATTGTAAATTTAGGGGTTTAGAAATTATTTAACTAACCTATGCCAGCGCTTTTAAACAAGCGCTTTCGTATCCCCCCCTATGCCAGCGCTTTTTAAAAAGCGCCTTCATATCCCCCACCTATGCCAGCGCTTTTATAAAAGCGCTTTCGTATCCCCCACCTATGCCAGCGCTTGTTAAAAAGCGCCTTCATATCCCCCACCTATGCCAGCGCTTTTAAAAAAGCGCTTTCGTATCCCCCACCTATGCCAGCGCTTTTAAAAAAGCGCCTTCGTAGGTTTCCCTTTTTTTTAATTTTCTTTTTTGTGAAGGCTATGGCAGCGCTTTTTCAATAAGCGCTTTCGTATCCCCCACCTATGCCAGCGCTTTTAAAAAAGCGCCTTCGTAGGTTTCCCTTTTTTTTAATTTTGTTTTTTGTGAAGGCTATGGCAGCGCTTTTTCAATAAGCGCTTTAGTAGAGGCGCTGGCAAAAGCAGTTTTTGGCGTAGTGATGTGTGTTGACCTTGATCCCCCACTTCACGAAGATAACCTTTGAACACTTCCCGAGAGAAGAGAATCAGTTAGCGGACGCGTTAGCTACAATGTCTTCTATGTTCAAGGTCAAATGGGATAATGAGGCTCCCCGGATCATCATCTGGAAACTGGATGAACCGGCATACTGTTGCGATCTCGAGACTGAATTGGTGACTGAGAAGCCTTGGTACCATGAGGTGAAGAGATATCTGGAAGCTCAGGAATACCTTGAGGGTGCCTCTGTCAATGATAAGAAGTTCCTGAGAAGGTTCGCGGCAAAGTTCTTCCTTAGCAACGACATCTTGTACAAGCGAAACCATGATTCAACCTTACTGCGTTGTGTGGATAAGACTGAAGCAGAAAAGATCATGGAAGAGTTACATGAAGGGACCTTTGGTACACACTCCAGTGGACACACTATGGCGAAGAAGATCCTTCGGGCAGGGTATTACTGGTCCACAATGGAAGCTGACTGCTACCAACATTCCAGGACATGCCATAAGTGCCAGATTTATACAGACAAGGTGCATGTTCCTCCAGTTCCTCTGAATGTTCTGACTGCGCCTTGGCCGTTTGCAATGTGGGGCATAGACATGATCGGTGAGATTAAACCTACGGCATCTAATGGGCATCGCTTCATCCTAGTGGCAATTGATTATTTCACAAAATGGGTTGAAGCAGCTTCCTACGCTACGGTAACCAAGACTGTTGTGGCACGGTTCATTCGGCATAATCTGATCTGTCGATACGGCGTCCCAGAGAGGATTATTACAGACAACGGTACCAATCTCAATAACAAGATGATCACTGAGCTCTGCGAGCAGTTTAAGATACAACACCACAATTCTTCTTCTTACAGACCGAAGATGAATGGGGCTGTAGAAGCAGCAAATAAAAACATTAAGAAGATCGTGCAGAAGATGACAGTGACTTATAAAGATTGGCACGAGATGTTACCGTTCGCTCTACATGGGTACCGTACCTCAGCCAGGACGTCAACCAGGGCAACTCCTTTCTCTTTGGTTTATGGTATGGAGGCAGTCTTACCGATCGAAGTGCAAATACCCTCTCTCCGGATAATGAAGGATGCAAATCTGAACGAAGATGATTGGATCCAGACATGACTTGATCAGCTAAACCTCATTGACGAAAAGAGACTTGTTGCTATCTGTCATGGTCAGACGTATCAGAAACGGATGATCAGGGCGTTTAACAAAAAGGTCAGACCACAGGAATATCAAGTTGGGGATCTGGTAATCAAGCGAATCATCCTTCCTCATAGTGATCCAAGGGGCAAATGGACCCCTACGTACGAAGGGCCATTTGTGGTTAAGCATGTGTTCTCAGGAGGAGCCATGATTCTAACCAACATGGATGGTGACGACCTTCCTCACCCCGCCAATGCAGACATAGTAAAAAGATACTACGCATGAAAAAAGACCCGCTAGGCTGACATGTCTAGGCAAAAATTAGGGCTTCCCGGCGAACCAAAAGGGTTCGGGCAAAATGAAGGGATGAAATGAAAAAAATCTGTACACCCGGCAAGTCGAAAACCTGAAAAGGCGGCTTGGGCAAAAATGGGTATCCCGGTGGACTGAAAACCCGAAAGGGCGATCCAGGAAAAAGTTAGGGATAAAGCGTAATACTATGTCTCATTGGATCACTTTGCATCCAGAATCCGGTATCTACATCAAGTTCAGACGGCATCGATCAATCAGCTTCACCTTCAACCAAGGTCATCAAGTGATGAGACGCTCGGAGTTATAAAGGCAATAGCAGAGTTGAAACCCAGTGGATCATTCATTTCACACAGCTGTTTTATTTTCTCTTGTACAAAATTTGTATAAACTCTTTTGTTCGGCGGCGTTCTCTTACTAGGACGTCAGCCTCTTGTACACAAACGCCTATTTACAGGCCATTCAAAAATCAATACAAATATACTTTTCAGTTAAAAAGTGCCAATTGTTTTTCCTTTTCTGTTTTGTCTTGCGAAGAACGTCCAAGGTTCAATTTGTGATATATGCATTGACAATAATTTGCTAACTCATAAATATTTTCATACGAAACAAAGGATTAATTACAGGTAACATTGGAAACAGGGGCAATAAAAGAGTTGTCTAAGTAATCTAATTGTTCTGTCCTCCAAGGTATCAAGATAGGTTCAGCTAAAGAACATAACCAGCATATCTTAATTCCCCAGAGAGTACGTCAGCAAGTCAGTACACTCTCCTCAAGCAAAATTATCAAATCTTAAGGAAGTTGGGTATCCTCCAGCAGATATCAACATTCCCCAGCAGCATATATTCTTAACAAGCATCCCCGGCAATCTTGGTCTAAAGATTGTTCCCCGGCGGTATTTCAAACATTCAACGGAGTTACTTTCCCAGCATATCAAAAATTCCCCAAGAGAGTCCAATCTGTTTCCCCAAGGAAGTTGGAATCCGTCTCTCCAAGCAGTAAGCTTATCCCCAGTAGATTCTGGAAGCTTATCCCTCGCAGAGCACGAACGCGTCTCCCGGCTTTATTCAAAGAGTTATTCCTTTACCAGGATATAACTGGGTTATCCTCAGCCAAAAGCCATGGAAAGAGCGTCCTCGACGAAGTCTTCTTATCCCCAGCGAAGTCTATTAACACTTCCAACACAACAATTGTATCCTTAGCAAGTTATTATCAACAACTCAGCAAAGTATCTCTCTCCCTACAGAGTATTGCTTCCCAGCAAGATCGTTAGAGTACTTTTCTCCCCGCAGAATATTCCATTCGCCAAGTATATTCCCCAACGGAGTTATCTCCTCCTATTGGTATTCTTGCAACTATCATCCCTAGCTGAAGCAAAAAAATATTCTCCAACATCAGCCCAGGAGTGACTTCCCGGCACCCGTCAAGGATTTACTTTCCTAGACGAAAAACATACATTCGTAAACATCACATACATCATTATAGCATGCATATACGCATTATATCTTACAAATCTCATTTATGTTGAGAACATCATTGCTTGACCCATATCATGCATTGCATATGACTGACCTTTACCTTTCAGGAAAAGATTCAGTTAAGTTCTCAGCTATTTCAAGACCTAGACCGGTTCAATTAATCGACTCCAAAGATTTCTTATCCAGTCAAACGCCTTCTTTGGTCCAGTTAAATCGACCCCAAACAGATTTTTCTGATAAAAACCCAGTTGAAGACATTCCAAGACCTAGACCGGTTCAGTTAATCGACCCTAAGATTCTCTGTTTCTTATCCAGTCCAAGGCCTTCTCTAGTCTAGTTAAATCGACCCAAAACAGATTTTCCTGATAAAGACTCAGTAAAAGTTATCCAAGGTTCTCTCAATGTTTGCTGTTGAGATGGTAATCGC
Organism: Vicia faba; assembly: GCA_948472305.1. Lineage (NCBI taxonomy): Eukaryota > Viridiplantae > Streptophyta > Magnoliopsida > Fabales > Fabaceae > Vicia > Vicia faba. The sequence goes on along the minus strand of OX451740.1, from coordinate 1,195,649,583 downwards.
CTATGGTTCTCTCCCCGATACTGCGGATATGGTAATCCCAGATTTCTCTCAACGTTTGCTGTTGAAGTTGAAGTTATCCAAGGTTCTCTCAATGTTTGCTGTTGAGGTGGTAATCACCTATGGTTCTCTCCCCGATACTGCGGAGGTGGTAATCCCAGGCTTCACTCAGCATTTGCTGTTGAAGTTGAAGTTATCCAAGGTTCTCTCAATGTTTGTTCTTGAGGTGGTAATCGCCTATGGTTCTCTCCCCGATACTGCGGAGGTGGTAATCCCAGGCTTCACTCAACGTTTGCTGTTGAAGTTGAAGTTATCCAAGGTTCTCTCAATGTTTGCTGTTGAGGTGGTAATCGCCTATGGTTCTCTCCCCGATACTGCGGAGGTGGTAATCCCAGGCTTCACTCAACGTTTGCTGTTGAAGTTGAAGTTATCCAAGGTTCTCTCAATGTTTGCTGTTGAGGTGGTAATCGCCTATGGTTCTCTCCCCGATACTGCGGAGATGATAATTCCATCCAAGGTTTTCTCAATGATTGCTATTGAGGTCGTAATCGCCTATGGTTCTCTCCCCGATACTGCGGAGATGATAATTCCCACCAAGATTCTCTCAATGTTTGCTGTTGAGGTTGTAGTCGCCTATGGTTCTCTCCCCGATCCTGAGGAGGCGGTAATCCCAAGATTCGCTCAACGATTGCTGTTGAAGTTGAACTTATCCAAGACTCTCTCAATGATTGCTGTTGAGGTTGTAGTCACCTATTGGTTCTCTCCCCGATCCTGCGGAGGTAGTAATCATCCCAAGATTTTCTCAACAATTGCTGTTGAAGTTAAAGTCACCCAAGGTTCTCTCACCGTTCCTGTTGAGGTAGTAACCACCCCTGGTTCATTCATCATCTTTTGAAGCTCCAGATCCAGCTCCTGTAACCAGTCAGGACACATCTATACCAAGCATCTGAAGACCAACTCCTGCAACATGTCGGGTACTCATTTTTCTTTTGCAGGTACGCAGGTTCTCGCTAAGGAATCTCTTACGCGATTGACATCCAGATGGCATCTATAAGCCCATCCGCTCTCTATCATCTCTTAGCATGGCATCTATAATACCATCATCCTATCCATCAATCTCTAAATGGCATCTATAAGCCCATTCCACCATCACACTGCTACTATGTGAGTGCAAATTTCTGGGCACTCTAGTGTTCAATCATCTTCCACCTTCGGATTACGAAAGGCACGTTAGCCAATCTGCATCTTCAGGTCTAAGAAGATTGAACAGGGGCAACTGTTGTACCCCAAAATTTGCCCTCCCATATTCTTCAACAAATTGCCAAGTCAAACTTCAAAATCTCCCCAAGGGTTGCACAGTTCAAGGGCCTCCTAACAGTCAAAATTAGGGTTTTGGTTCTGACAAAGAAAATGAAGTTTCCAAAGGTCCAATCAAGTCTCACATGCCTATAAATATGGTCAAGCATCCTCATACCAAGTTTCAAGACTTACAGTACAAAATTGCACAGTCAAAACCCTAATTGCACTACAGTCAACTGTAAGGGCAAAATGGTCATTTGACAGTCAAAAGTTCAAATTTTTGGTCAACATCTCATTTTGAAGCCACAAACATCATTTGATCAATGCTTGATCATGATTCTCAAAGCTTGGCTCAAAAATCATCAAGATGCAAAAGTTTCCATATTTGGACAGTTGAAAAAGTCAACTGTAAATTGACCAGGGCATAACTTTCACATGGATTATCAGAAAAATTCCATCCAAATCTCATTTTGAAGAGAAAGACATTTCCAGCAACTCCTCTTCACACTTCAAGTCCAAGAAATGCTCTCACAAAAAAGTTATCAATTTCAACATTATAGGTCATTTTCAAAAGTCAACAAAAAGGGACTTTAAGTCAAAGGCCATAACTTGAGATTGGTAAATCAAAATTACATGGGACCAAAGTCATTGGTTAGAGGACTCAAAGACCTTTCCAAAATGTCCGAGAACATGAGCAAAGCTTAAAAATTGAGCAAGTTATGCCTTGTAGAAGTTGGGAAATTTTTGGATATTTTGAAAAGTCAACATTGATTCAAATGACCTAAAATTGCTAATGGGCCTCTTTTTCTTCCACAATTCATCATCCAAGGCATGGGAACGACCATTTGGACCAAAGGGAAGTTTTTTATCATTTTTATTTATTTATTTGGATTTTTAATCATTAATAATTCATTTAATTAATTAAAATACATGAAAAATACTAAGCCTAATTTTCCAAATCTTTTTGTGCAAGGAATAAGCTTATGATTTCGTGCCTAACTAAATATAGAAAGAATCAATGGAATTAGACATGATTTGTATCAAAGATGCTTGAAAAAGATTGGAAAATCATGGCTTAAAAATCAAATATTCTTTTCATCAATTCATGGATTTTTTGATCCAATTTCTAACCCTAATCTGATGCCATACATATATTGATCAAAACCTAATGCTAAAGGGACTACAAGCTGCGCCATATCCAAAGAATAAAACTTGCACTTTTGTCAAAAAAACTCAAGAACTGAAAACCAATTTCTAGGACAATTCAAGGCCAAAGATCAGTTCCATTAGCTTGCTGAGGCTTCAAAGAAGGGATTTGGATCAAAAACCATAAGCTTTAACACCAAGAAAAGTGAGAATGATCGCACCCTGTACAGAAAATTTTTCATATGCTTGCATCATGATTCATGCGATTTCAATGCTTGTTAATGTTTGATTTATGTTTCTTGAATGATTCTGAAGCTAACCCATTTGTTTAATTGCATTTTTATCACTCATATGCGGTTTCACCATTGTTGGATATTAGGGTTCTTAAGCTTTCAATTTGGGCGTTTCTTAACGCTGTAAAATTAGACCACCACGATGCCATGACCATACTCAGCGCACTTGGACGAAAAGAACAGGACCCTCGCGCTCAATTTATGAGCCTCCCTGAGCTAATCGCTATTTTCCCAAATGGCCTATTTTGGAACGGTGTAAAACCGTTGCTGATTGTTCTTTGTTTCAGAAAAAAATAAAGCCAACGAAGAAGATAATGAAGTGGCGAGCGGTGGTTGGTCCGTTTAAAAATTCGCGCTAAAAGGTCACTAACACGTTGTTTCATATTATAATAATTGTTTGTTGTTTAATATACAGAAAGTGCAAATGGAGCAGTTGGTCAGGCGTGTGCATTGGTAAACCACAAGACCTGGGTTCGAGCCCCAGGTCCCCACCCTTTCCAATATTTTTTCAATTGACATCCTGTGCAGGTTCTACGCTAAGGAACACCATACACCCCTTGATCCAGATTGCCACGCGCCCACAGAGATTGATCCATTGGCTCTGATCAGAGGAGCACCATGATCGTTGGTCAACACACATACACGTTGGCATAGAAGTCAACGAGGCCAGAACTTATTGGGCCTAAAAATCCTGATATACACCTCCAAATTAGGGGCAGAACCCCCTAGGTTTGCATTATTCCTTTTCATTATTTTGGTATTATTTTCAATTATTGTCTTTATTTTAATTAATTCTTTAATTTAATTATTTTCATAAAAAATATAAAAAAACAATATAAAATCAGAAAAAGACAAAAAATAGCATTTTTGTTTAATATTTCAATATTTTGTAAATAAAACCTTTGTTAATTAATTAGTTTTAATCTAGGGTTAAATTTTAATATTTTTCTTAATCAATTTAAAACTTGGTAGAATTAGGGTTTGTAATAATTTTTATCCTTTTTTCTTTTCTTTCATAATAATTAATTATTAAAATATTATTTATTTTTATAAATCAAAATTCCATGTAATTAATTAGGTTAATTTAGGTTTAAACATTAATATTTTTTAATAAACTAAAAACAATTAGAATTAGGGTTAGCATTTTAATTTCAATTAATCTCATTAAAATCATAAAATACCAAAAACAATTTCTTTTCATTTTAATTTTATTAATTTAATAATCGTTTAATTTAATTTAATTAAAAAGGGTCCAACGCCCTCGTTTCTAAGTTAAATTTCAATTCGCGTATTTATTTCTTTTTCTTTTAATATTTATGTACCTCTCCCAAAGCCGTGTAAACATTTTTATCTTTCGCACCTTTACTTTATTTATTTACTTTCTGTCAAATCGGGTTCTGGAAATTTCGGCGATGTGGACCCGCGCCCTTGTAATAGCTTTAGAACTTTTATTTCTCGCAATATTTTAACTGTAAATAAATGCATGCAAGACTGAATGACTTAAATAAAAATAAACGCGTAGTTCACCCATAATATGACAAGATAAAATATCTGAATCTGACACACAAATCACACACCACCCCTAGGGTACGCCTCACTGTTGCCTTGCCTCGGAAGGTGATCGTCGAGTAGAGGATGTCTTAGTAAGTCCTCATGATCCGGGAACCTGGCATGAGGGTAGCTTCTAAGGTGTCTTCCTATTGCTCCGGTGATCACCATGTCCCGAACCTCGAATTGACCCGAACACCTCCAATGGTGGTGCTACCTACCTCTCAATGGTGGGATGGCACTACTTTAAAGGACATTTACACAGACGAATTCCTTAGGGTAGGTAGACGACTCTAGATACTTGCTCTAATTTCAAAAACAAATCAAAAATACTTTTCACACCGACACCTTTTCAAAAAGCTTTCGAAAGTAATTTTTCAAACACTCTTGAGGACTGATACAAGAGTCGAACTGGAATTTTCAAAGAAACTTTTTAAAACCCACAGTTGAAAAGCAAACAAACCATTTTGAAAACACAATGAGCAAGTATCTAAGAGCCCATGGATAACCATGGATAGAAAGGGTGCTAACACCTTCCCTTTCTATAACCTACCTCTCGAACCGAGAGCAATCTCTATAAGGAATTTTTCTGTGCTTTTGTCCTTTCCATTTGGAGAAAATAAAAGACGGTGGCGACTCTTGCTTCCGCGACATTTCGCGAACCAGCGTTAAACAGTCAGTTCCAGATCCACCGATCACAACATCCAATGGATAGAGATTTCTACTAACTAATGGTAGGACAACACTATCTAAAGGAGAATAAAAAGAACGATAAAGACTTTGAGTAGGTAGATAGCTCATAATCGCTTGCTCATAAACAAAAAAAAAACATTTCTCACAATCACACTTTCAAAATATTTTTAAACAAACACTTTGTACGCATTGTCAAGAATCATTACAAAGTTGCCTTACTATTGGCATTTTTTCAAAATATTTTCAAACACATTCAAAAAGCATTTTCAAAACAAAGTGAGGTAGCGATTACGAGCCCATAGATAACTACGAACGAAAAGGGTGATAACACATTCCCTTTTCATAACCTACCCCCCAAACTCAAAAAAGTATCAAGGTCTTTGTAATACGGTGGGAGAACTAACTTAGTTTTGCGTTTTATCACAAATGTTGCAGATAGCTAGAGTCGCCACCGACTTTTCTTTTATCCAATAAGTAAAGGATGAAAAGAACAAGAAAGACCTTCGAGAATTTTTGAGTTCGAGGGGTAGGTTATAAAAAGGGAATGAGTTAGCACCCTTTTCATCCGTAGTTATCTACGGGCTCTTAATCGCTAGCTCACTTTGAAAAAGCTTTGTGTATGTGTTTGTTCAAAAATATTTTGAAAAATGCCTAAGTACGGCAACTTTGTAATGATTCTTGTATAAGTTAAGAATGCATACAAAGTGTTTTTTTTTTGAAAATATTTTAGAGAAAAATGTTTTTGTGTAAAAGATGTTTTGTTTTTGTGAGAACGCGAATACGAGCTATCTACCTACTCAAAAGTCTTACGTGTTATCCTCCTCCTCCTTAGATAGTTCTATCCTACCATTAGTTAGTAGGAAGCCCTATCGTTGGATGCGAAGGGACAATCGCTGGTCATCATATAGCCATAAAGGCAACTTGTAGGGGTGCTTTAGCAATTTATCGTAAGGGACTAATATCGTTTACCGAAGGCAACATCTAAGGGTCATCGAGGGACTACGATCTTTTTAATCGAGGATCTTTGTTAAAGTGTCCCCGCGTTTGAGGGACATGACTGCTTTTATTCGAAGGCAACAAGTGGGATTACCCTAGAGGCGAGTGTGTGAAAAGTGATTTAGTTCAGTTATTTATCTTGATTAGGGTTTTCTATGATTGGTTTTAGATCTTGCCATACACACCTAGTTACTATACAATAATAAGGAAAGCGGTAAATTGTGGAAAGTAAATGTGATAAAAGTAAACCTAAGTTATTACAAGGCTTCTTGAGTGGGGGTACGAAACCATAAAATCGGGAAAAAAAGAAAGTAAACCCTAATTAAATATTACATACTGTAGCAGATACATAATTGGGAAAAACTAATTCGAAAGTAATAAAGTGCGTGAAGATTGTAAAACAAAGGGAACAAGAAAATTGAAAATCGTTTTGTGATCGTTTGATGATTAATCTAAAAAAAACAATAATTGATTTTAATTTATAAAAAGAATTAATTGATTAAATAGAATTGATTAATTAAGCAAACCCTAAAACCTAGGTTGATTTTATTCAATTGAGAAAACCTAAAAAATTTAAATTAGCATTTATTGGTTAAAAACCTAAAATTAAGCTAAAACATAAAATTAAATTAGAAATCTAAAATTAAATTAGAAACCTAAAATAAAATTAAAAACCTAAAAACATAATTAGGGTTTGTGTTAAAAAAGGTTTTGAAAAAATGTTTGGTGAAAGAATAGAAAAAAGAAGGATGAAAAGAGTGAGAAACATAAAATTGGAAAAAAGAAATAACCAAATGAGTAGGGTTGGGTGTTGAACCCACGCTCTCATCAGTTTCACGCAGCAAGCATACCATCAGGCCAAACGCGCCTTGGTGTTAGGATACACCTCCAATGTGTTTTATAACAAACCTGCAAAAATAATGAAAACATGAAAGAATTTAGCAAAACCGGGGATCGAACCCGTGACCTAGGAGATGAGTGACTTAGTGCACGCATTTCTACCACTGAGGTGGCTATACATATGTTTATATAAATCAAACAATTAATATATAATATAAATGCGTAGGAGTCAAACCACCACCTCCGGTAGTCAACTTCTCTTCTCCGGATAGGCTATTTGTGAAACTTGAAAAATCAAGGAAAAGTAAGAATAAAAAATACCCTTGTCCACTGATTGAGGCCTCACGAATCTAATGGTGACATCTGCTTTAATTGAAACTACCTGTAACTAGGGTTTCAAGAATTCACGATCTCGGTGCCCTAACAATGGAACTTGGTCATTCTGACATTAGATCTCACATGTTATGCATCTAATTTGTTCTAATTATGGATATAAACACATTCAAACACACCAAATTAATTAACAATGCAGAAATCATAAGTTTTCGATTTGAAAAAATTATACCAAACCGGTGAGGTTGGAACGTGGCCTTCATGCGTTCTTTTGGCTTCAAAGAGGGTAGGGATGATCTCCTGGAACCTTCAGGGAGATGATTGGATCGTTGGAATTGATTGGAAAGGGCTGGAGATAAAAATTTGACTTTGCCCTAATTCTTTGAAAATTTGAGAATTTTGCTAGGGGTTTTTGAGGCAGCTTTCACGTGTGTTGTTGGTCTGGTCTTATTAGATATATATAGGACATGAGATTAGGTCAATATTTGTGGTACACATATTTTTGGTTTATAATGAAAATATATGATTTGTAATTATGTGAAAACTTTCTATTTTTAATCAATCATGCACCAATTACTCTTGCACGAATTTCATAGTTTGTATATGCAATCTTGGGCCTCTAACATGATTCATAGCAAAGCCCACATGCCTTGGTCCATTGACCTTATATTTATTTAATTTATGTTGGATTTAATCGAATAAAAATCAAAATAAATAAAATAAAGACAAAAGATAATGCATGAATAGACTTATGGATCTTTAAACATGTCATGAACACGTTTGGACCTGAAAACTTAGGCCCAATAGTCTAAAATTACAAATTTGCTCACTTTGAACTTCATGCATTTGCTCAAAATTTACAAACTTGCAATGGTCATAACTCTCTCAATTTTCATCTTTTTGAAAGTGATATTGGATTTTTTTGGAAATCTAACGATGTCCTCTACAACCTCTATGTTGATCATTTTTGTTTTTAAAGAATTTATCTTGATGTAAGTTGCCTTGACAACAAGTGTCTTTTTGTTTACTTTTGAAATGACCTGTAATGTATTGGCTTATATCTCTCAAATTATGCATTTTTTGGACTTGAGCTTAGAGAGACAAAATTGTATAGAATTGAATTCCACTCAAAATGAGCTTTTGTTTGGGAAAAGTTGATAAAACATGTGAAATTTATGTTTGGTCAAAGTTCAGTTGATTTCTCCTAAGGAAACCCTAATTTGGAAACTTTTGACTTTTGATGACTTGAGGGATTTTCTTGAGGAATCATGATCAAAGCTTAACCAAATGATGAATATGACTTCAAAATGTTGATGTTGACCAAAATTTATGAAGTTTGACTGTATGTTGACCACAATTGACTTTTTACCCAATACCGTTGATTTTCATTCATTTGAGCCATTGGCTGAGCAAATTTATGATGCAAGGCTTGAAACTTGACATGAGCATTCTTGAAGACCTATGCAGAACCATGAAAATCCCTTGAGACCTTGAGGACCCAATATTCCTTATGAAACACAAAACCCTTGTTGTGGACCCATTGCTTAGAAGGAGAATTTCTCTGATCAATTCTTGAGTCAACTTGAGCATTTGAGGACCTTATGAGAATCCTTGAAGAAAATAGGAGAGAAAATTTTGGGGTTCAACATATGCCCCTATTCAATCTTCTTAAACCTAAAGATTTAGATTGGCATGTCTTCCATTCGTGACTTGAAGGTAGAAGATGATTGAACACTTAAGTGACCAGAAATTTGCACTCGCATGTGCATGAAGTAACATTGTTTGTTGATTATATCGGGAATGGGATTAAGGTACCATTTGGAGAGGTGATGGGATACCGTCATAGACGGGATTATAGATGCCATGCAATGTAACTGTTGATAGGAATATCAAAATAATTCTACGCCTGACTTTGTCTTAGAAGATGTATTTGGAATGAGTCTACGTCTGACTTTGTCCAAAAGAATATCAGAATAAATCTATGCTTGATTTTATCCGAATGATATACTAGAATGAGTCTACGCCCGACTTTGTCTAGAAGGTACGTTTGGAATGAGTCTACGCCCGACTTTTTCCAAAAAGAATATCAGAATAAATCTACGCTTGATTTTATCCGAAAGATATACTAGAATGAATCTACACTCGACTTTGTCTAGAAGATATGTTGGAATGAGTCTACGCCCAAATTTTTCGAAAAATAATATCAGAATAAATATACGCTTAATTTTATCCAAAATATATACTAGAATGAGTCTACGCTCGACTTTTTCTAGAAGATATGTTAGAATGAGTCTACGACCGATTTTTTCCAAAAAAGTTTCAGAAGGAATCTATGCTTGATTTCATCCGAACTAGAAGATGTTTATGCCCGAATTCAACTAGAAGAGGTATTGGAAGGAGTCTACGCCTGGCATTTTTTTCCAAAAAGAGTATCAAAAAGAAATCTATGCTTGATTTCATCTAAACGATGCACTAGAAGATGTCTACACCCGACATCATCTAGAAGAGATATTTTTCAGAATGACTCTCTGGAGAAAATACTTAAGTAGCTACTTGTCAGATTTAGTATCCGAGGGAAATGCTTGTCATAATTCAGTTCCTGAAGGAAATTGTCTGGTCATGTAGATAGTCGCTCTGTCCTATTTCAGGAATTACCCTGCGACCTGTTAGAAAATTGTTGATGATGTTCGCCTATTTGTGAACTTTACCTGAAAAGATAGAGTTAGTATTTATGCAACGTCATGATGTATGTAGTGCATTGCATAATGATGTTCTTAAAGAAAATGAGAGTGTTCTATATGTGTTTTATATGCAGATAAGTGATGTATGAATGTGAGATGTCGTTAAAGTGTATCAGTTGCTCCGTATAACATCTTTGACTGGGGAACTAAATCCATGATTACTAATGGGGATGTCGATAGTAATTCTTCAATCTTATTTAGAATGTCTCTACTGGGGACTCCTGCTTGCTATTTGAGGAAACTCTATTGGGGACTTTTGATTTCTTCTTGGGGAGAAGAGTTCGAGAACATCGATTGTTCATTGCTCTACTGGGGAATTAAATTCTTATATACCCTTAATGGGGATAAAAGATATGGAAAATCATTCGAGGTGCTGTCTGACCGAGTTTTCGATATGGATGTCGACTTGTATGAGGAGGATAAGATTAACTGATATCTGGTCCGATTTCAGATTTTGTAGCACCTCTCTAAGGATAGTGGTCTGACTACCCTTTGCTGGAGAGGGAAGTTTTGTCGGTGATTTGCAGTAGTTAGAGGGATAGACTCAGGCAGGGGAGGTTGAATTCCACTAGGGAAATAAACCCTGTTGGGGAAATAAACCCTACTAGAGAAATACTCTATTGAGGAATGTTTTGCAAGGGACTTTACTGTGTTGGAGAAATAAACTTAGCTGGGGAAGATAATTACTGTGAGTTATGTTGAAGACATACTTTCTAACGAGGGTTGGGACTTCATAGGTTGGCAACATTTCTCAGGAAAAGATCATACTCCTTTGTCCACTAGGAGGATCTGCTGGTGAGTACGATTAGGATATTTCAGACTTGCGGGGAATGCGTCGAGTTTTGTGAAGATGACTCCGTGGAAGACAATCTTACGAAAACTGCCCTCTAAGGATTTATGGACAACTTGAACATTATCCCAACTCCTATACTCTTGAGTAAATACTTATTCCTTTTTTATGCATATATTTGTTAACATTAATCATATTCGTATGCATATGTTCATTCAATTTAGTGATTGGACATTTTTGCAAACAAAACTAAAAAAGTAAAACAAAATTTGAATTTCAAAATGGTATTTGTATTGATAGTGTGCCTATATCTTTGAGCATCTCATCCCTCGCTGTCGGAAGAAGTTTACTAGATTGATTTGTACCATTTGAACTTGACGTTGGTAATAAAGCCGACTGTGAGTGATCCAACGAGACATAGTCGTACACTTTAATCCCTACCTTTTTCCTGAATCGTCCTTTTGGGTTTTCAATCCACTGGGATACCCTTTTTTGCCCAAGACACTTTTTCAGGTTTTTGACGAACCCGTTGCACAGTCTTATATATATATATATATATATATATATATATATATATATATATATATATATATATATATATATATATATATATATATATATATATATATCCCTTATTTTTCCCGAACCCTTTTGGTTCACCGGGATGCCCTTATTTTTGTCTAGGCTAGTCAACCTAGCAGGCCATTTTTTATGCGTAGTATCTTTTAAGTATGTCCACGTTCACATGGTGTGGAAGATCTTCACCGTCCATGGTGGTAAGTTTAATGGCACCCCCCGAAAATATCTTCTTGATCACAAATGGCCCTTCGTAGGTGTGAGTCCATTTTCCCCTGGGATCACCCTGCGGTAGGATGATGTGCTTTATTACCAAGTCACCAGCCTGATATGCTCGATGCTTGATTTTCTTATTAAAGGCTTTGATCATATGCTTCTGATACACCTGACCGTGACAAACAGCCGCCGACCTGTTCTCGTCAATTAAATTCAATTGGTCAAGCCTAGTCTGAATCCATTCATCTTTGTCCAAGTCTACATATTTCATAATTCTCAAGGAAGGAATCTAAACTTCGATGGGTAAGGCAGGCTCTATACCATAGACTAGAGAGAATGGGGTTCCTCCAGCTGATGTTTGAGCTGAAGTGCGATATCCATGAAGAGCAAATGGTAACATCTTGTACAAGTATTTGTAGGTCACAACCATTTTCTGTATAATCTTCTTAATATTCTTATTGGTGGATTCCACTATGCCATTCATCTTCGGTCGATACGGAGAAGAATTGTGGTGCTTGATCTTGAACTACGTGTAGAGTTCCATGATCATAGTGTTGTTGAGGTTAGTACCATTATTTGTGATAATCCTTTTGGGGACGCCATACTAATAGATAAGATTATGCTTAATGAATCGAGCAACCACGTTCTTAGTAACAGAGGCAAACGAGGCTGCTTCAACCTATTTTCTGAAATAATCAATGGCGACCAGGATGAAGTGATGTCTGTTGGAAGCAGTAGGTTTGATCTCTCCAATCATATCAATGCCCCATATTGCAAACGGCCAAGGAGCAATCAATACATTCGAAGGTACTAGAGGCACATGTACTTTGTTAGCATAGATCTTACACTTGTGACAAGTTCTTGAGTGGTGATGGCAGTCAGTTTCCATATCGACCAATAGTAACCAGCTCTCATAATCTTTTTAGCCATAGTATCTCCAATGGAATGAGTACCAAAGATACCTTCATGCATATCTTCCATAATCTTCTCTGCCTCTTTCTTGTCCATACAACAAAGCAGAGTCAAATCATGGTTGCGCCTGTACAGAATTCTATTGCTCAGGAAGAACTTAGCTGAGAAACTCCGTAGGAATTTTTTGTTGTTGATAGATGCTCCTTAAGGATACTCTTGAGCCTCAAGATATATTTTCACTTCATGAAACCAAGGCTTCTCTTCTACTCCGTCAGTGTTAACTTCGTAGCCGTGTGCAGGTTTGTCTAACCTCTCATTGGTAATTTTGGGAGCCTCATTGTCCCATATGACTTTAATCATAGACAACATGGTTTCTAATGCATATGCTAACTGATTCTCTTCTCGTGGGATGTGCTTAAAAGTGATATCCTCGAAGTACAGGATTTAGTTAAGCACATGCTCTCAATAAGGAATGAGATTCAAATGCTTTGTATCCCATTCCCCCGTAATTTGACTGATTACCAGAGTTGAGTCTCTGTAAACACTCAAAAACTTGATTCTTAGGTCAATAGCAGCTTTAATACCCATGATGCATGCTTAGTATTCAGCCATGTTGTTGGTACAGTCAAAGCATAATCTGGCGGTGAATGGCGTATGGAAACCCTGAGGAGAGATAATCACAACACCAATTCCATTACCAAGCACATTGGAAGATCTATCAAAAACCATAGTCCATCGGAATTCCCATTCAGGTTCTTCATACTCAGTAACTAGCATGATATTCTCATCCAGGAACTCGGAACTCATAGATTAGTAGTCGTCTACGGCTTGATGAGCAAAATGATCTGCCATTACACTTCCTTTGATTACTTTCTGGGTGGTGTACTAAATGTCGTATTCTGTGAAGACCATTTTCCATCTGGCTATTCTTCTGGAGAGAGTGGGTTTCTCGAATATATATTTGATGGGATCCATTTTAGAGATCAACAAGGTAGTATGAGTCAACATATAATGTCTTAGTCGGCGAGCATCCCATGCCAAAGTGCATCAAGTTTTCTCGAGCAGTGAATATTTTGTTTCACATTCGGTAAACTTTTTTCTAAGTTAGTATATTGCATGATCTTTTCGACCAGACTCGTCGTGTTTCCCCAGTACACACCCCATTGAGTTCTCTAACACTGTTAGGTACGTGATTATAGGTCTTCCTTCAACTGGTGGCATCAGGATTGGAGGATCATGTAGGTACTCCTTGATTTTGTCAAAGGCTATCTAAATATTGTTTTTCCATTTCACTACCTGATCTTTCTTTAGCAACTTAAAGATCGGTTCACAAGTAGCGGTTAAATGAGAAATGAATCTGGTGATATAGTTCAGTCGTCCCAAGAAACCTCTAAATTCCTTCTCGATACGGGGAGGATCATTTCTTGAATAGCTTTAACCTTGGCGGGATCAACCTCGATACCTTTACCACTGACAAAAAAACCTAGGAGTTTACTTGATCTCACCCCAAAGGTGCACTAGTTCGGATTCAATCTCAACTTGTACTTTTTAATCCTCTCAAACAACTTATGTAAATGGTCCAGATGCTCTTCTTCACTCTATGATCTGGCTATCATATCATCGACATAGACCTCTATCTCGTGATGAATCATATCATGGAAAAAAGTTACCATGGCACACTGATAGGTGGTGTCGGTGTTCTTCAACCCAAAAGGCATAACCTTATAACAGAAAGTGCCCCACTGTGTGACAAAAGTAGTTTTCTCCATGTCTTCAGGTGCCATCTTGATCTGATTATACCCTGAGAAACCATCCATGAAGGAGAATACCTTGTGTTGAGCGATGTTGTCGACCAAAAAATTAATATATGGAAGCGAGAAGTCATCTTTGGGGTTCTCCTTGTTCAGATCTCTCTAATATACACACATACGCACCTTGACGTCCTTCTTCGGTACTGGAACCATATTTGCAACCCATTGAGGATACGATGTCACTGCTAAGAAACTCGTTTTGAACTGTTTCATTATCTCAGATTTGATCTTCTTTGACATATCGAGATGCATGCAATGAACCTTCTACTTTATTGGAGCACAACCCTCTTTCATCGGCAGACGGTGAACCACAATATCGGTATCAATCCCTGCGTGTCTTTGTATGACCAATTGAAGATCTCAACATATTCATGCAACATATGTATTAACCTGTTCTTGACACTGGCCTCTAAGTTGACGCCTATCTTGACTTCTTTCCTGTCTGTTTCAGAACCCAAGTTTACCACCTCAACTGATTCTTCATGTGGTTGAATAGCTTTCTCTTGTTGCACTAACAATCTAACAAGTTCTCCTGGTATCTCACAACCTTCATCACCTTCGTCCTCGGCTTGGTAGATCTGATTTTCAAAGTCATAAGTGGCAATAGCAAAATCATTATCAATGAGATCCAGAGTGGATGTGGATCTACAATGTATTGTGTGGGTGTGTGTAAGAACACATAGCTATTTGAAAGTGATAAAAGTAAAATGAAAGACAAAGAGCACAAAATTTGAATGCAAAACATCCAATGCTTTTATTAGATGATTATATGTTTATGAAATGATAACCCTTAACAAATGCACCGTTGTGCCCTGGGTAAGGCACAAGGCTTAAAGTCATTGTTCAAATATTACAAAGCCAAAACTTGAAAGTAATAAAAAAAAAATGTAGCTATTACTCCTGATTAAAGGAGATAGAGATAACGTCTTCCGCCATCCAGTTGTTGAGCCCATTTCCAATGGTAGGAAAGATCCAGCTGTCAAGGTCATAATCAACATCTTCTATAGTAGAAACAACATCAATAACATTAACACCCTTGTCGTGCTTAGGCATGCGTGCGGTAATCACATTGGGAGTATTTGGAGGATCAAACTCAATTTCCTTGTTGTCAATCATGTCCTGAATTTTGTTTTTTAGGGTCCAGCAATTGTTGGTGTCGAGCCCAGGACTGTTAGAATGATAGGCACATTTCGCGTTTGGATTGTACTTAGGAGAGGAGGTATTGGGATTTTGAGGAGGATCCCTTAGTGTAATCAGTTCCTCTTTTAGTAAATGTTGTAACGCCTAAGACAATGGCATATTAATCTTGGTAAACTGCCTTCCCGGAGCGTTTGACCTACGCATATTGCCCTGTTGTTGTTGAACATGCTCATAGTTAGAAATGAACACCGCTGCCACAGACTGATTGCGATCATTTTTACCAGGGCCTTTCTGGCTATAAACAACATTGGTCTCCTTCTTACCATTGAATGTATTCTTCACAACATTTGAAGACGTAGTCACTGGAATTTTTCCGCTCTTGATACCACTATAAACTTTTTCCCCAGTTAGAATTAGCTCGGTAAAACCAGACGAAGAACTCCCAATTAGATGATTAAAGAATGCATCTGGAAGAGTTCCTATGGACATATCAACTAGCTCCCGATTAGACAAGGGAGGTTGTACCCTTCCAGCTAAGTCTCTCCATTTTTGGGCATACTCTTTAAACCCTTCATTCGAACCCATAATCATGTTTTGTAATTGCACGCGATTTGGTGCAAGGTCAACATTATATTTATATTGTTTGTAAAAATAAATATCCAAGTCTTCCCAAGTAAAGATGTTGGTTCCCTCCAGCTGATAGAACCACTCGAGTTGTGTACCAGACAAACTTTTCTGAAAGAAGTGAACTCATAACTTTTTATCAGCAGTATGGGGTTGGATCTTCTGAACATAAGATCGCAGATGAAGTTTCGGACAAGACACACCATCATATTTAGCAAAAGCAAGGACTTTGAACTTGTGAGGGATAACTACCCCATAATAAGACTCAGTTCTCCAAAATCCAATCTAGGCACTTTCTGGATTTCCATGGCCTTGAGGCGATCTTCCAGCTGCTTGTATTTGTCGTCATCAGGAGGATATTATTCATCAGAATAATCTTTGTCCTCAGACATCTTACCAGAACCAAGGTTGCTTCCACCTTCAGCCCTGAAACTTCTACCATCCTCCTCTTGGTTGTCATCTTCATCAGAGGTGATATCGGCAGTTTGAACTGGTTTAGTAGGACCTTTGAATCTTCTTCCCATGTTGAGGATAGCAATTTCTTCCGAGTCTTCTTCTTTTTGGCGATGAGCACCATCAAATCTTTCTATCCTTGAGCTAGGTTTAGGAGGGTCTCTCGGAATTGGGAATTATGAGCTTGGAGTTCCTTAACAGTTTGTTCAAGAACCATCTTTTACATAAATAAACAGCAAGAAGATGAGAAAACATGTATGGGAAAACCTGTAATGTGATGATGCATGATATGTAGATGCAATGTTTTCAAGGATCTCGCGGGGTAAACAAAATTAATACGTTAGAAGTTGAATCTAGTTGCAGCTTTGACTGAAGAACTTTGTGTCGTTGAATGTCCTTCTATGAGAATAAAGCTCACCATGTTGAGTGGGTCCAAGTCTTTGACTCAAGATAACGTGCTTCGATCTTTGAAGACATTGGTTAGAGGAAAATAAATCCCCTTTTCCCCTACTAGATGTCGGTTCATGATACTTTTACGACATTTAGTTGGAGAAAAATAAATCCTCTTTCCCCCTTGCTAGACGTTTGGTTTATGATACACCTGCATCACATGCCTTTGAGATCCTTGAAATGGTCAGTGAAAATGATATGATATAATGTCATGATGTTATGATGTTATGTTCAAATAGATAATCAAACACAAGCAAAGCACACAAAGGCCTTAGGTTTAAGGCTTGAATGAGGTTTGTAGGTAAATACCCTCTTTAAGAGAGAGAAAGAAAGAGTGTGTGTGTGTTATGTCAAAACATGATTATGTATAAAATGAAATGAAGGAGTGAACCTCTATTTATAGGCTAGAGGTTGGCTCAAAAAGGATTTTCAATTAAATGCATTTTATGACAATATAATTGATTGAGACTTGATTCCAATCAATTAGATGTTTGAAATATAATTGATTCTAAGTATGAAAAGGTTGGAAAAGATATATTTTCGTTGCACATCATTAAAGAGTTGTTCTAATCACTTGGGACTCAATTTTGAGCTAAGCTAATCGATTAGACAAAAGTGCTAATCGATTAGATAAGTCAAATTTTTTTCCCATTTCTATTTTGACAGCTCCTAATTCATCTGTCACAAATTCAAGATGTTTTTAAAGATATTTTCTTTAGTAAAAATATTTTGAAAATGTATTTTAGTATGTGTGTACTTTATCCATGCACTTTAAAGACAAAGCCCTTATGCTTTACAATTAGTTCACTCACTACTAACTTAGGAGTGCCCTTAGCACTTCAAGACTTTAGTTACATTCCATTTGATTGCCATTTGTCGTACCCTACATTTTGCTCTTTTTTTTTACTATCTTATGTTTAACATAATTTCAAAAGAAAAAAAAAATCAAAAGTGTAAGTCAGCTAAATAGGTAGCTATACAGGTACATAAAGTGCAGGGTTGCGGGTTTGAACCTTATTGTGTTTCTTTTTATTTGTTATTTTTGTTAAAATGTCTAAAAAAATCAACAAAATGGAAAATGTTAACTTTTAAAGTATTTTAATGTTATTTTCATTTTTTTATAAAAGGCAATATTTTATTATTATATTTTTAATTTTTATTCATTTTTATCACAAAATAATAATAAAAATCACAAAAAGTATATAAATAAATCAGTCTTTCTCGATTTGTCATCTTTGTTTCTAATTGCTCACAATGTGTCATACTTGTTTCTAATTGATCGCAATTTGTCATTTTAGTTATTTATTTTTTATTTAATCATGAATAATACAAAAAAAATATTAATTAGATTTGTTTTGATTAAAAACACAAAAAATATTTTTCCTTTGTTTTTTTTTTTTATTTTGTATTTTTATCTTAGGGAACAAGTATTTTTTTTTGGAAACTTTTGGTATGATTCTCTCAATTTGGTAGAAATCAGAACAAATAAATTAGGATTGATTAATCTATATTATGAATATTTTCTTTTGATTTGGACGAGGATTGAGATTGATTTAGAAGATTGAAATCCCATGGATTTTTTCTTAAATTACAAGGCGTGTTACGAAAGTTACAAATCAGATTAAAGTCATCCCTGATCTATACCAATTAGTCTTATTACAAATCAATCAAATTTAATTGTTAAGACCTAATTTTCCCTATAAGGAATTCTACACTGAAAATAACCAATTCACATAAAATTTCAACGCACAAAAAAATCCCAAGTCAAACCCCTATTTTTTAGTCAACCCAAAAGGGCCAAAAACTCTCTCTTCCCCTATTCCTTTCACGTTTTTGTATTCTAGAAAAAAAAACAACAAACCTCATACACCATTCATTCAACTCCTCATTACAACAATTCAAGCAGAAACAATAACTAAATTCAAACAAAGAAAAGAAATTGGAATTGAAAGAGGGGAGGAACCCGAGAAGAAAGAAGAAAAGCATGCATCACTCGTCGCCCCTCCCCCCTTAGTTTATTTATTATTTATTATTTTTTTTTTCTATTAATGTTATTATTATTTGTTATTAGGCTTTGATTTGGTTTGGGCCTTAAGCTCATTTGCTTTTAGCACCCAATCATGTATATTTGTACCCCTTCTTGGTTTTATTTACTTGTATTGTTGATTTTATTAATTTATTTAATTCATTTTTTTTAGTTATTTTAATCTAGTTATTATTAGAAAAATACAAAAAACAATAAAAAATAATTAATTCATGTTAGAAAAAATTGAAAAGATCAAAATTAAAACCTTTTTTTATAAACTAAAATCAACATTTAACTCATCAAAACAACCTATTCGTAAGGAGCCTTCCCATATAGGTTGTTATGTTGTCCTATTACTCATAAGAATTCAAATTCACAATTTCTTGAGCCCACACATGGTGTTGCATTACATTCAACATATTGCATTTCACTTCATAAGCATTTTATTGCATTGCATTCATATTAATACATACCCTATCGTCATCCAAAGAACAACTCAAATTCAAGTTTCCTTATATGCTCTTATTGAACTCATTCTCTCAAATCATGGAGGAACATGTGCTAAGACAAGAAGCTCTGAAATGTGAAGTCAATGAATCAAATAAGAAAGCATGAGAGGTTCTAATAGGCTTGCAATATCAGATGAAAATAAGATCAAGAACATGTGATTGCAAATCTAGGGCGTCATATCATTGTTTCTCAACAACAAGATCTTGATAACCCTTCCTTTCATCACTATCAAAGGGAAATGAGTCATAGGAAGGTTTGACTTACTCAATCTTATAGAAGAGAAGGTAGTGCTTTTATTCTTATAACTATGGAAATGAGAAGAGTTTTCACTCCCCGTGAACTCTGACATAGTCAAAACAATCATGCTTAAAAATAAAAGAGAAAAAAGAGCTCGCTAATTCGAAAACTCGAAAGGGAGGCTTAGGCTAAAATTAGGGCACCCCGTTGGACTAAAAACTCGAAAGAGAGGTCTAAGAAAAATTTAGGTATTTTCAAAAGAAAATAGAGAGGAAATGCAATAAACTGCGGTACGTGAGCTAAGTCCAAATCAAAAGATGGGAATAATCAATGATTGTCTCCTACACGTAGAAAAAGTCAAAAAAGTCTGGAGAAGAAGAAGACTCAGATGATTCAATGTCAAATCCTGATGAAGATCAAAGCACCTTCACTTTCTTGGCAAACATTTCAACCTCAGTCTTTGAGTGGACAAACATAATAGTTAATCAAGCATGAGAGAGATTACTCAATGATGGTGATCATTAGGCTACCATTTGTAATTTATTCATTTGTTAAATATGAATTGCTTGTAAAATTGTTGTTTTTAAATGTTAATAATAATATGAGCATGCATTTTTTGAATCAGTCCTTTCATGTTCACCCGTTTTTCAATTTTTTGCAAATTCTTTCGTGTTCACTCGTTTTTCCATTTTTATCACAAAAAAGAAAGAAAAATATATTAATACTTCTCCCATTCGCTTTCCTTTATCAAAATTTTCCTTAAGAAAATATCAGAGGGAGAATGATGAAAATAAAATAACAAAAGTGGCTAAGGAATGCTTTTGAATAAAACGTTGCTGGCGATGTATGGCATTATTTTAAATCCCTAAACACTGAAGATATAAGGATTTAATCCCTAGTAAACCCCCTTTGAGCCTAAAAGTTGACGTTTCTTTCTGCATGAAAAAATGTGTATTATTAACCAGGGGCAGGTGTTGTACCCCAAAATTTTCCCTCTCATTTTACCAAGATTTCCCCTCACAAGACTCTTTGAACTCAAGACCAAGCTAGGGTTTGCTCTGCTCAAGACATCTCCTTGCACTGTTGACCTGAAATTAGGGTTTGAGTTTGCACAAGGATTTTTGTACTTTCAATGCTCAATGTGACTTTCATAATTCATGTTGTACTTATAAGATTTCCCATACCAAGTTTCAAGCCTTGAATCAAATTTTTGCCCAGTCAATTGGACAATTGACCTAAAAATCAACTATATTAGGGAAAAAGTCAATTGTGGCCAATTTGCAGTCAAACCTCATAATTTTTTATCCACATCAACATTATAGACTCATATGAACCATATGATCAAGTTTGGACCATAACTCCTCAAGAAGTTTGATCAGATCATCAAAAGGGCAAAATGGTCATTTTTAGGGTTTTGACTGCAAAAGGGCAATTTCTGATTTTTAACCTAGTCAATGGAAAATTGGGTTCAAGCATAGATTTAAGGACTCAATGGCATCATCTTTACCAATTCACAAGGTTCAAAAGATCTCAATTGCATTGGATTGACAAATGAATTTTCCAGTCAACTGATCAAAAATCAACTGTACACTGAAAAGTCAAACTTTGACTTTTTGGTCAAAATCAAGTGCCAAGGGTCAATTCTCATCAAGATGTGTCAAAACATGAAACTTGTTCATCAAGAAACCTAATTTTGAAAATTAGGGTTTAAAATGGAAAATTTTCATAACTTAGAAATTTTCTAAGTTATGAAAATTTCTTATTTTTTCCTAACTTTTTCACCACGATGAAATTGGATTCAAAGAAAACTTCCAACATGAAAGTTGTATCCCTCCACAAAATCTACAACTTTGATTCACAAAGTTTTCCCAAAAGATTATTGGATCTCAAGTTATGATTTTTGGAATAAGGGTCCAAAAACTTTCTAACTTAGTGAAATTTTGCCCTAGTTTAGGCAGGATTTTGACCTATCTTCATGGAAATTTTTCACATAGTTCCAATTGTAATATCAAAATTCATTTCAAATATGTATTGTAGAGAATTTTACAAGCTTTCCAAAATGTCCAAGAACTCTCCAAAATCATTTATGGTTAGGGAGAATCGAAGAAAAGAAAATGGCCATTTCTCACTTTTGTCCATGGCATTTTTCATGTTGCTACACGTTGCAAATTATGTCCAAACATGCTTGTACTTGGTTTAAAGGTCCTTAAACCCTTCCACACTCATAAATTAAATGCAAACATATTGGTTAGAGGCATTGTTCTGATCTTTGTAGCATTATACAAAGGATTAATCCATTTTTTGGCAAAAAGGCAACAATGCCATTTACATAAAGCACAACTTTTGAAATTTTATTTGTCTTGAGGATTGGACTTAATCTTTTGCAGAAAACTACATCCACAAATATCAAGAAAAGTACACCAACTATGTGCATGCTTCGAGCTAGCCTGTACAGACCTGGCCTTTGTCACTTCCCACTTTTACTTCAAAAACAAGTCAACTTGCAAAATCACCACAACTTTGTAATATGATATAACCAAGCTTTGTAAACATTTCAAACAAGTTTTGCATATTGCCTAAGGTCAGAAACACGAGCTCACCACCTCTCAAACACCCTTGTACACCAAAACTTCATTTCTGCCCAAAACAGGGCAGGTTCTGCAAATCACAAGCCATCTTCACATTGCCTTGTGCGTTTTATCCCAAACCAGTTCCAACATACTCCATACAACTTACCTAAGCTATCCCAACCATTCCCAAGTCACTATAACTCCATTTACACACTTCACCATTTTTGAATTCTGAGTTTGTAGGTTAAGTTCTACAAGCATATTCAAGCTATTTCAAAGCAAGCCAAGCATTAGGAAAGCTCAAAGGGACATCAAGCAAGCTCAAAAGAACCTCAGGCCTCACTGAAAGTTGCTGCATTGCCATACTCGAGCTTGACTGAAACATGTAAATTTTAAACTTCTATCTTTCTATTTAGGAAACATTAGGCTTAGGGTTGTGAAGCAAAAATGTAGTTCTCATTGTCCTTAAGTTGTACATATGCAGAGAATTCATTTATGTTAACTGAGCTAGGATAATTTGGATGTTGAACTTTCTGAAATAACTAGGTTAAGATTTAGGGCCAGAGAAATTCTCTCTGGTCTTTGAGAGTTAGATTAAGTTTTTTACATGGTTAGAATCGTGTGATCAAGAGCTATAACTTTCATGTTGCAAGTTTTTGTTTTTAAGCACAAATGCAGGAGATAGAGATTTGAACTATGGCGCGCGTGTTTCTGTCTCAAGGACAGGGATGAAGCTGGACTTTGGGCTGGGCTTGGTTTGGCTTGCTATTTGCACCCCTTGGCCTGTTGTTTACACCCCCTTGGCCCGTTTAATTATTTTTTTTTATATTTTCCATTTCTATTTTCATTTCTGACTTTTATTATTTTTTCTAAATATAAAAAATCACCAAAAACATTTTCTTAATTTTTCACTTTTTATTTTATTATTTTTATTATTTTTTGGACATAGAAATAATTTATTAATAATGATATACTTTTATTTTCTTAAATAAAAAATTTGTAAATAAATAAAATATTATATATTTTTATTTTTATTATTTATATACTTAAATAATATTTTTCTCACACATTTAATTTTTTAATACTCTTGTATATATTTTATTTTATAATACTTAAATAATATTTCTCACACACTTAAATAAATATTTATAATATATATATATATATATATATATATATATATATATATATATATATATATATATATATATATATATATATATATATATATATATATATATATATATATATATATATATATTCTTAAACCAAAACTAGGGTTTTCCACCCTTTCCAAAAATAATCATATTATTTTCCTTTTTTAGGACATTAAATCATTTATAAGAATAATACAAAAACATTTTTTGCATATTTAAATATTTATCAATTTATTATTTGTACAATAAATTCAATTTGGTTGTAATAGTTGAATTAGGGCTTTATTTTTGTGCAAAATACCCCTATTAAAACTTGTATCCCCCTCCCCATATCAATGTTGTAATAGTTTTAGATTTACTTTTACGCATTTTATTGCTTTCAAATATGCTATGATAGAAAGATTAGGGTTTGTATGCAATAACCAAAAAACAAGCAAATAGCATGACTAATACAAGACAAAAATGCATGAAAAATGACAACACAATGCACACAAGCACCCTAGGGTTTCATCCACTTGTTGCCTTAAAAACATGGCCATGATATGCATGCTAGGTATCTTGGCAAAACAAAACAAAACAAAAAGATCATAGTCCCTCGATGACGCTATCTTGGTTGCCTATACAAAAATGATTCAGTCCCTCAAAAAGCTTGCTAAAGATACTTAGTACAATTGCTATCATGGTCATACGATGACCCACGCCTGTCCCGTTTAACATCCAAACACAAGGTTGTTTACCAAATACAATGGTAAAACAACAATGTCAAAGGGTTAAAAATATGTAGGAAACATCTTTGAGTAGGGTAGACAACTCCTAGTTACTTGATCAAACTTGCAAACATCCTTGCTATTTTTAAACTATCACACGCACATAACACAATTTCAAAACATTTCCCAAAACAAACTTTCAAACATTGAAACATTTTTTTCAAAAGACAAACACCTTTGTATATATTCAAACAAGAATCATTACAAAGGTTGCCTAGACAAAGGCCTCTTTTCAAAATATTTTCAAAACCACACACAAAAGCACCATTTCAAACAATTGAAAAAGCAAAGCAAGTGATCTAAACAAGTAACTAAGAGCCCATGGAAAACCATGGATGAAAAGGGTGCTAGCACCTTCCCTTTTCATAATCTACCCCCCCCCCCCCCCCCCCCCCCCCGAACCCAAGAAAACATCTCAAAGTTCTTTCCTGTGCTTTTTGACCTTTCATTTGGATAAAATAAAAAGTCGGTGGCGACTCTGGCTAAACCGAAACATTTGCAAACACAAAATGCAAAACCTTCAAGTCAGTTCTCCCACCATATCACAGCAGGGTAGTCTTCAGTTATTTTGAATATGCATTCAAATTTTGAAATAAAAACATCTCATCTAAAGATCAACCACTTCTTCTTCCCCTTATACATCATTCGATGTCAGAGAGATCGCGAAAATTCAAAAGCTCACAATGGCTGTTTCTCACCAACCATTAACACAAAAGTCACAAAATTTCAACAAAATATTAAAAAAAAAAAGAAAAGACCGGTAAATCAAAACTATAAAATATGACATAGAAACAATTAGGGAATTCCAGTGGACTGAAAACTCGAACGAAGCAGTTAGGAAAAAATTAGGAATTAAATAGAAGAAAAAAGAAAAAAGTCAAAAGAGGTCATTGAAATTCTCAATAAAAACAAAATTTCATTACTAAACAAAATTGAGTGACTACCACCTCAAGAAAAAACCTCAATTGTTCTCGAACCATCACATCTTCATTTTCACATTTAAAACCCTCTTGAAAGTTGAATGCGTGTGTCAAATTATCTGGTGATTTAAAAACCTCAATTTATTTAACATAGGACTAGAGATCATCAAGTATAATGGGGTGAGTTAAAATAAAATTTTGAGTCTTATATCCTTTTGTTCAAAAACCATGAACCAGGCCACACTACAAATTTAAATGACCTAATTGAAGCAAGGTTTATTTTGAAAGCATACTATAACGAATTTGTGTTAAACTGATTCCTAATATAATTGCGAATCATCTTCATTCATATCATGCAATCTTAATTATCACACTTTGAACATCTAAGTAACCATTTTTCTTGGACTATTAATCCCTTCACTATACATCATAACATTATCTTAATAAACAAATTTCAATTTCAAAAATTGCATGAACATCATATTAGAATTACCATTTTAAGGAACAATTTTATTTGCAAATCAACATTTAGCATCGAGGAAATTTCAACAGTGGTCCCATCAGGGGAAAATGCTCCAAGGCTTATACAAGGGAAGACCACCTCAAGAGCAGAGTGAAGCAAACCACTCCAAGTGTCGGTTAATCAGGGGGATAGTGCTTCAGGATTCAAAATATTGAGGAAAGTCGTCTCAATGTCGTCTTATGATAAGACTACTTCAAAACATGTATTGAGATGACTCTCTTTAAAGACCTAACAAACCGGGGCAAGATAGGATACAAAGGGGAAATTCTTCTCCATACTTTCAAGTTGCTCAAGAAAATCATGTCATATATTAATAACCATTGGGATTGAAACGTGTGTCGGGAGATTATGCTAGCACAACATCCTACCTCCTTTAAAAATGATCCTTGTTGCAAAAGACACTTCCTAGTCTCAATTGTCTTTCCCCCACCACAGAGGAACTTGTTCAAACATTCAAACCATCACATCAATTATTGTCATGCATTAATCATGTTGCTTCGCTCTAGCATCAAACCATACATGTCATCTCATTCATCTGGCATATCCCATAATATGAATCCTACAAAAAGCCCAATCTCAGTTAGCATTTACCCCAAAAGTCCAAAATTTCTTGGCACCTTAAAAAAGTCCAACATCGCTTGGCGCATATATGAAACTCAATATTCTAAGAAACTCTTCAAGTTCATACCTCATGCATCACTCATCACGCTTCATGTAACAAAAACAAATATCATTTAATTATCATGCATAGCGAGTCATGTATGGCGCTCTACCTTATTTTTGAAGACCGACTGTCGTAGGTATTATGCCATTTCGGTCCACCAAATCCCTTTCATTGGCATTTCAAAATTGAACATCTCTTGGCAATTCAAAGCCTAGTGCTCGTCATACAGTTCCCATCTGAAAAATAATTTCAAAGTCTAGTTCCCATCTGGACCACCATTTTTAAAGCCTAGTTCTCGTTTAGAAATTAAATCATCCATTATCCCATCACATGCATCAACCATGTATTTCATTCAACGCATCATTTCACGCATGCACAAACTCATTGACCCAAAACATATTGTGATCGGTGGATCTGTAACTGACTGTTTTACGCTGGTTCGCGAAATGTCACGGAAGCAAGAGTCGCCACCGTCTTTTATTTTCTCCAAATGGAAAGGACAAAAGCACAGAAAAATTCCTTATAGAGATTGCTCTCGGTTCGGGAGGTAGATTATAGAAAGGGAAGGTGTTAGCACCCTTTCTATCCATGGTTATCCATGGGCTCTTAGATACTTGCTCATTGTGTTTTCAAAAGGTTTGTTTGCTTTTCAATGTGGGTTTAAAAAAAAGTTTCTTTGAAAATTTCAGTTCGACTCTTGTATCGGTCCTCAAGAGTGTTTGAAAAGTTGCTTTCGAAAGCTTTTTGAAAAGGTGTCGGTGTGAAAAGTATTTTTGAATTTTTGTTTCAAATTAGAGCAAGTATCTAGAGTCGTTTACCTGCCCTAAGGAATTCGTCTGTGTAAGTGTCCTTAAAGTAGTGCCATCCCACTATTGAGAGGTAGGTAGCACCACCGTTGGAGGTGTTCGGGTCAATTCGAAGGTTCAGGACATGGTGATCACCAGAGCAATAGGAAGATACCTTAGAAGCTACCCTCATGCCAGGTTCCCGGATCATGAGGACTTACTAAAACATCTTCTACTCGACGATCACCTTTCGAGAGGCAAGGCAACAGTGAGGCGTACCCTAGGGGTGGTGTGTGATTTGTGTGTCGTTTTCAGATATTTTGTCTTGTTTATGTCATGGGTGATCTACGCTTTTGTTTTTTATTTTAACATTCATTCTTGCATGCAATTTATTAGCAGTTAAAAAAGTGCGGAATTTAAAAGTTCTACGCTATTACAAAGGCGCGGGTCCACATCGCCAAATTTAATCCAGGACCCGATTTGAAAATAAAATAAAGTGCAGTGCGAAAAATATAAATGTCCAATTTATACGGCTTTGGGAGAATTACATTAATATTTAAAAGAAGGAATAGAAATACAATGCGCGAAGAGAATAAAAATCGGGAATGCGAGGGCGTTAGACCCTTTTAAGGAAATTAAATTGTAATTATGAAATTAATTAAATTAAAATGAAAAGAAATTATTTTTTAGTTTTTTGTATTTATGGACTTTTATGAGAATTAAATGAAATTAAAAAATTAATTAACCCTAATTCTAACTATTTTTATTTATTAAGAAGAAACATTAAAATTTAACCTAAAATTAAACTAATTAATTAATGCAATTTTATTCACAGAAATAAATAATTAGTTATTATAATGATAAAAGAAAAGAAAAAGATAAAAGTAATTAAAACCTAATTCTACAAATTTTAAATTTATTAAGAAAATGTTAAAGTTAATCCTAGAATAAAAAAACTAATTAATTAATAAGACCTTTTTTACAAAAATAACATTAAATGAAATATATTTTAATTTTTATGACTTTCTGATTTTTTTATTATTTTTATGTTATGAAAATATTGATTTTAAGGAATTAAATTAAAATTAATTAAAACAAATAAAAGTAGAAAAAATACAAAAAAGATGAAAGAGCAAACCCATGGGGGGTTTTGTCCCCAAACTGGAGGTCTTTGGCTAGCAATCAGGCCCATTTGTCTCAAGGCCTTGTGGACTTCAGGTGATCGCGTGTGGACTCGTTGACCAATGCCCATGGTGCTCTTCAAACATTGGCCTTTGGATTGCCCTCAGTGGCCATGTGGCGCTCTTGGATTATGGAGCGCATGGTGAACCCTGAAGCTTGAAACTGCATAGGATTAAATTGAAACAAAATATATGAATAAAGTGAGGGGGACCTGGGAATCGAACCCAGGTCCCAGTGGTTGTAGGACAACGCACCAACCATCTGCACCATTTGCTTTCTTTGTAACATTAATGGATAATAAACAATATATACAATAAAACATGCTAGTGGCAATTAACTCAAAAACGCGCTAAAGTTTGAATTACCCTTTCACTTCTTGACACCTAAGCATCTTCTTCCCCTGTTCTTTATTTGCCTGAAAAAAACAAAACCAGATTGCGGGGGTTTTAAACCCCTACTATATGCTGTGTAAAAAAAATAGCGAATAGAAATCCTTGGATCATAAATTAGGCGCGACCTAAGCATTGAGTTCGTCTGAAGGTCCTGATTTTAATGGCCTAAGTCTCGTGTTCTGATTTTACCCTATGCCAGAATCCCCAATTCAAGGTTTCTGAAAAGCTAGAAAGCTTCAATGGTGGATCCTCCAATTTTGCACGAAAACTCAATTAAAGTATATGGTTAGCTTTAGAATCAATCAATTAGTATAAATCCACAAAAAAAAAATGCAATGAGAATGCTTGAAAACTGAAACACGAATATGTATAAAATTTGAAACAGGATCACTTAGTTCTACCGTTTCTTGATGTTAGAGTTGATGATTTTTGATTCAGACACGTTCCTTGAAGCCTCAGGAATGCAATAGGATAGTTTTCTTGCCTTGAAATACTTTGGAATCACGTTTTCAATTTTGGAATTTTTCACAAAAAGTGCAATGTTCTTCTTCAGCTTTGGGCGCAGCTTTCAGGTTCTTTGGCATTAGGTTTTGATCACACTTATATGAGGATGGATTAGGGTTGAGTTTTTGATCCAAAAAATCCTTGCATTGATGGAATGGATATTTGATTTTCATGCATAATTTTTCAATCTTTTTCCCATGTGTTTTGATACCAATTATGTCCAAATCAACTTGATTCTTTCCATATCTGATAATGCACGAAATCTTGAAGATATTTCATGCATAAAAAGATTTGAAAAGCTTGCTTTGGTATTTTTCACATATTTTATTTTATTAAATGAGTTAATAGCAATTTAAAATTCAAATAAATAAATAAAAATGATGAATAAATTCCCTTTGGGCCAAATGGTCGTGCACATGCTTTGGATGATGAATCTTGGAAGAAAATGTGGCCCATTAGCAATTTTAAGGCTTTTGAAGCAAAATTGACTTTTCAAAATATCCAAAAATTTCCCAACTTCCACAAGGCATATCTTGCTCAATGTTTAAGCTTTGATCATGTTCTTGGACATTTTGGAAAGGTCTTGAAGTCCTCTAACCAATGCCTTTGCTCCCGTGTCATTTTGATTTACCAATCTCAAGTTATGATATTTGACTTAAAGTGCCTTTTTGTTGACTTTTGAAAATGACCTATAATATTGAAATTGATAACTTTTTGTGAGAGCATTTCTTGGACTTGAAGTGTGAAGAGGAGTTGTAGGAAATGTCTTTTTCTTCAAAATGAGCTTTGGATGGAATTTTTCTGATAAACCATGTGGAAGCTATGCCTTGGTCAAGTTACAGTTGACTTTTTCAACTGTCCAAATAGGGAAACTTTTACATCTTGAGACTTTTTGAGCCATGCCTTGAAAATCATGATCAAGAATTGATCAAATGATGTTTGTGGCTTAAAAATGAGATGTTGACCAAAAATTTGAACTTTTGACTGTCAAATGACCATTTTGCCCCTGCAGTTGACTGTAGGGCAATTAGGGTTTTTGACTGTGCAATTTTGTGCTGTAAGTCTTGAAACTTGGTATGAGGATGCTTGACCATGTTTATAGGCATGTGGGACTTGATTGGACCCCTGGAAACTTCATTTTCTTTGTCAGAACCAAAACCCTAATTTTTGACTGTTAGGAGGCCCTTGAACTGTGCAACCCTTGGGGAGATTTTGAAGCATGCTCTTTGCAATTCTTGAAGAATATGGGAGGGCAAATTTTGGGGTACAACACATATCATACATTAACATATGCATTGACATAAAACATATCATGAATCTACACAAAACATGCATACATGGCATAAACAAGGAATCTGGGACCGCTCTTAGAAGTCAAATCCCCAGCTAATTCAGTTGTTATTCCCCAAGAAGGAATGCTTATTGGTTTCCATAGTAAGTAATTTCCATGCAGCATCTTTTTGAAAGTTCTCCCCAACAAGATTTCTCCTTAGTAAGTCATTTATGGAATCTCCCCTAGTAGACAATCATCTTAAACGATACATACTAACTCGTGAGTAGGTATTGTCCTCTCATAACCTCAAGAAATATCCTTTTGTTTGATTTAAGCACCTACCTTCAGCGACAATCTCCACGTATTTGATATAAGCACCAAACTTCGATGATGATTACCTTATGATAGATATATGCATGAACCTCAGTGACGATCTCCTTATGTTTGATTTAAGCACCGAACTTCAGTGACAATTTGCTTATGTTTGATCTGAACAACGACCTTCGACTATAATCTCCTTAAGTTCAATATAAGCATCGGTCTCTGGCAACGATCTCTTTATGTTCGATCTAAGCACCGGTCTATGACGAAGATCTCTTTATGTTTGATCTAAGAACTGATCTTCAGTGACGGTCTCCTTATGTTTGATCTAAGCACAAACCTTCAGCAATGATCACCTTATGTTCGATATAAGCACCATTTTGTTGTCATAAGCGGCAAAAAATAGAGAGTCACCACCATTACTATTTTTGTCCTAACGACGGGAGAATAACGGAGAATCCTAATTTGTAGAGAGATTTTAAGTTCATGAGTCATTTTTAGATGAAGGGAAGGTGTTAGGCACCCTTCATATCCCTTGTTCTCAAGGAAGTCCCAATTTTTAGGTCTAAGGATAGGTCGATAATTTCTATTTAAAAGTTAATGTTTCCACATGTTTAAGAAAAAAAGATTTAATTTTTTAATTAGGAGAACTCGCCTTTGTTTTTAAACTGCGTGCCTACGTATCCTCTTATGAGGAATCAGAGTCCCAATTCGCAGTTCATAGTGTTTGGTTGGTTTTTTAATGGATTGTGGAAATATTTTGAATTCTCCTTGAACCTTGTCTGGGTTTAAAAATAGTGGAATCATAGACGCAATTCGCAGTTAATATAAAAGATATCTTCAGTCCTTTTTAAAAATAAGTTGAAATTTGAATTATGTTAGTAGAAAAAATAGTTAGTATTTGATTGGTTAGCTGTCTTAGAATTTATGATGCAACTTGCAAAAAAAATATTTGAATGATAAAAAAATGTTTGATGAATTTATGAAAATAGAGTTAGTATTTTTAGAAAATGTTTAATTAAAAAATAACAATTTTCTTATTATTAAAAATATATTAAATATTTTTAATAAAAATCCAATAATTATTTATTAATAATTTATATTCAAAAAATATTTTAATGCAATTACGACAAAAAATGATATGTGTGACAAAAATTAAATAAATAAAACAAAAGAATAAATTAATTTTATAAAATAATAAAATTATTAATTTAAACATATGGGGTGCAAGAATTAGAACTGGGTGTGCATTAGTAAATTATTTGGGCCCAAATGTCAATATGAACCAAATAGGTAGGGGTGTAAATTAATGTTGGGTAAAAACTTGGCCGTGGATATCAAGGGCCCAAGTCTAGGAATTGAAGTAGGCCCAATTACGTAGGGGGTGTGTTGTTTAACTTGTGTAGTAATTAGGGGCGTTATTAGAAAGGGCCATGGCACATATATTTGAATAATTCCAATGGACAAAATATGGTAGGGTGTATGGTTTATGGTGAGAGTGGGGTGATTTGGGACATCCATTCCAATCAAATGGCTCTCATGAGTTGATCCTGGAGCGTTGATTGAAAGTATGAAGGACGAATGATTCAGATTTGAGTTTGACTAGGAGAGTGTGGTAAGGCGCAACGTATGGAAACATGGAGGGGTTATATACTCGCCTTTTTCTCACTTGTCTCATTTTCCCCTATGTTTCTCTCTCTATCCCTAAACACAAAAAACCCTTTATAAATTTTAGAGAGAGAGAGAGAGGCTCTACCCTATCTCAAGATTTCAGGTGAACGGAAATCGCCACCACCGGCGGAGGCACCCTTGACTACCACTTGAGCCCCTACCTTCAACCTTCACCACCATCTAAACCACCATCAAAACAACCATGTTCTTATGAAACCCAGATCTCCGATTGAAGTTCAACTGGGATCTTTATCCCTTCATCCAAGCCGTCGTCTGGCAACCTAGAACCATTGTCCATATTCAAACACAACCCAGATCTTCAACCAACCCAACCCAAAAAACTTCAAACATTCATACAATCTTCATCTAACCCTAACCCTATCTCCTAACCCTAACTAGATTAAACAACCATAACATATTTGCTTCTAACCGTAACCCCAAATCATCAAACCCTAACCCAAATCACCAACTCTAACATGTTTTAACCTAACCCAAGTTTTTGCCGAGAAATCAAAAAATCAAACACAAAACACAAAGATTCAACAATCATAACCCTAAGCTAAGTGGATCGGGTTACCTCTCTTGCAGCGATTCTTCTTGTATTCTTCTAGTTTTCTAATTTTATCTTATGACCTCCTTCTTCTCCTTCTTCTGTTTTTGCAGGTGTGAGGCTTAGCTTTGAAGGCTTAGGGTTTCAGTTGTGAAACCCTAAGTGTTCAATCGAAGAAGAGATTTTGCGTTGGAAGTGAATTCACAACAATTAACAAGGGTTCTCTATTCAATATTTCTCCCCCTTTTCTCTTAGAAATTAGGGCCTTTTATAGATTTAGGAATATAATAGATTAGGAAATTTTTGTTGATTTGCAGTTTCGTATTAGAGATTATTTTAATTAAGTTAGATTTAGATTGTAATTGATTTAGGAGGTTTTGATTCAATTAGTATCTGATTGTGATTTGATTTTAAAATAGATTAAGGTTTGTACTGGGACAATTTCTTGTATAAATTCGTTTTTAGTAAATAAAATATTTCACCAAACAGAAAAAGATTTGATTTTTTGTTTGATTCTGGAAATTAGGCTTGGATTTGTTCAGTGCATTGAAGAAGAAGAACAGTAATTCTGCTGTTGGCCTTAGGGTTTCTTAACCCCTGTCTTGACTTAGTCAATACTCTCACAAAAGTAATAATAAAAATAAAAATAACATCAATAATAATATTAATAATGATATTAATAATAATATGACTAAGCATTGGTTTCTGGTGATGATATCCTTATGTTGGATATAACCATCGACCTTCAACGACGATCTCCTTACATTTGATCTAAGCACCAACCTTCAACGACAATCTTTCTATGTTCGACCTAAGCACCGACCTTCAGTGAAGATCTCTCTATGTTCGATCTAAGCACCAAAATTTAATGATGATCTCCTTATGTTCTATCTAAGCACAGACATTCATGATGAGCTCCTTAAGTTTGATCTAAGCACTGACCTTCGGTGACGATCTCTTTGTGTTCGATCTAAGCACTGAACCCTGAGAAGTCGGAGATTTCTTTATGCTTCTTCTAAGCATCGAACTTCATGAGGATCTCCTTATGTTTTATCTAATAACCGACCTTCGGTGATGATCTCCTTGTGTTCGATCTAAGCGTTGACCCTCGAGAAGGCGAGAATATTCTTACCCTATCTTATCTAATTGTTTTCTCTCGTATTTATTTTCATACCTCTGTGGACAAAACTTTGGGGTCATTTCGTATTTAATTATCTTCCACCATAATTACATGAAAACTAGCGTCACTCATGCTATCACAAATCTTTTATGCAAGTTAAGAATGTATTCTTCGGTCTACATTCTGAATAACTCATACTCTTGACTTAAATTATTTAATCTACATCTTTTAAATTCAGCGGTTCCTTCATGAGTTTCTACCAATGTATCCCATATTTCCTTTGCCATTGTGCATGTCAAAATTCAAAATAATTCATCCAGTCTAAGAGCACCTTGAAGAATATTTATTACTTTCATATCATAAAGAATTTTTTTCGTTATCATCTTTATCCCATGAACCTTCGGGCTTTGGAGTACCAACGCCATTAACAACACATGTAGGAATGTAAGGACCTTCTATAACGACTTTCCAAACTTCTTTTCCATGAGATTCTAAGTGCACCTTCATGCGTATTTTCTAGAAATATAAATATTCACCACAAAACAATGGGGGCTTGTTATTTCTACCACCGTCTTTGAAAACTTGATTTGCATTTGTAGAAGCCATTCTGGATCTTTAGGAACAAGTTACCTATAACCTTCTCTGATGCCAATTACAAGTAATAAGTGTGCCTAAAAGGGGGTGTGAATTGGGACTTTAAAAACTTTATTGGTTTTTAGTGATGTTGGAATTATTTTTCTGGTTTATGGTGATGTTATGAAAGAAATAAAGTGTAGAAAAATAAAGAAAATGAGGATGTATATTGGTTCCCTTCACAGTCTGAAGGTACTACAGCCCCCTTTAAACACAAAATAGATTTTACTATTATTAGAACTTATACAAGACCAACACAATCACAAGATCAATCCTCTTATGAACCACCAAGTTGAAATGAAAACAATCCTCTCACTTCCAACTTTCTTGCTTCCAACAATCCTGGACAACAAGGTATTTACAACTAAATATGGAAAATATTAAGTAAAGAAAGTGTATGAAAATATATCAATCACTAATATTGATCTTCTCTTCCAAACAAGCAATTTATAAGGATATATTAGTGCTCAAGTGTTTATGAATATGAGAGGAATTTTCTGGGCTGTTATGGATACAAATGCAGAAAAAATTCTCTATTAAATATCAAGGAACAAAACACTTGGTTGAAATTTGAAAGAATAAATGATGTTAAATTGCAATGGATCAGGTGAGTTTTAAATCTTAAAAATGTAGAATATATATATAACACCTTATCACCTCTTTTAAAGTGTGTGAATGAAAATGAAAAGGGGCAATGGTAAAGGACTAACTTTTGTAAAATGTTCAGATTCAAAACAGACTTGAAATAGCCACTGCCTCATGTGGAAATTAATTTTGGAAAAAAGGGTAATCGATTTCCTGTACTGATTTTTGAAAAATATTTGTTTTTAAGTACAGAAACAATATGATATTTTGAGACACAAGGGACCATGCATTCAAGTGAATATTTTTAGAATATTGAGCACTAAGTTATCAATATAATTGCATGCTTGTACCTCTACCAATCAAGATACATGCTAGTCTTCAAAGTAAAAGAGTTGAATAATTTGATGCTATCTTTTACACATGATGAGTCTTGAACACTTGAATTAATAAAATGCCCTTGAAGATTTTTCCATACTTTTTGACATGTTCATTTGATTTTCACTTTGTCTTCATCAAAACACATTGGATTGAGAGTCTTGACTTCACATTCTCCCCCTTTTTGATGATGAAAAATAATTGACGCTTTTATAGTTAATGATCCCCCTAACAACGATAACCCCCCCCCCCCCCCCCCCCCTTGATCTATGAATCCATGTATGAGAGTTCCTTTACAATTCAAAGAATGTTGCATAATTTGTTAGAGAAAGAAACAAAAAAGCCATAATATCTTCTCCCCCTTTGTCATTAGCAAAAAGGATGGGAAAAGTTTCAAAATTTAAACATTTAAGCATAATAATATCATAGAATAATCTATCAAACAAATCATCAAGTAAACATATCACAATTGACAACCAAGATACTTAAAAGCATAGCATAAAAGACTAAGTCTTTAACAACCAAACAAAAACAACAAGGAAACGACATTGTCTTAACAAAAATACAACATAATTGAAACTTGAACAAATATAGAATAATACTAAAAGCAATGAAACAATAGATCAATCAATTTAATTCCTCTCATCATTATCTTTCCCTTATAACTCTTCCTCCTCTTCTTCTTCTCTCTCACTTTAATGACAGTTTTGTTGCTTGAGAAGGTTCATATCAAGGCGAAGAGCATGAAGCTTGGATGAATGAAGAATATCCTGAAGAAGTGAAAAACACAAGAAGGGGGGGGTCTAATTGGAATCACGATAATACAATGGAAAGAACACTTTGATTTTTATCCTGGTTCGTTTGAACTCAAACTACTCCAGTCCACCCGCCAAGGTGATTTCGCCTCTCTCCAATGAGGTCTTAATTAACTAATCAAATTTGATTACACAACTACTTTGACTACTTCCAAAGTCTTCTTGAGTCCAAAACCACAGCCCGGTTTTCTCAGGAAAATGTCTAAAGAGTTAATTGAATAATTGTGTACAACGGTGTTTCTACTAAACAATATCACTAACAATGATGTTTTACACAATTTAAGTATGAGTGTTTAAGGATGAAATATGATTGTTGTGTTGCTGTAGCTTCACGTAATTTCTTCTTTTGTACGCAGTGGTTCATCACCTGAAATCTTCTATTTGTATGCTTTATATAGGCCATGCAATAGTGACATACGAAGATACTTTTGGTATGTTCATAACGCGAGTTAATGAACTTTCCAAACTAGGAGATTCTTGTATGTTTGTAGTCGTTACTTATGATATTTCATTGATGGAATTGTAACGCTTCATAACTTCTCACATCAGAGGATAAATATTACCGTTGAGAGCCCCTTACTGCTTGTTCAAAACTTTATAGGTCAGAGTATCAGAGATCTTGTTTACACAGCATTGGTGCATTCAGAAGTTGTATCATAGAACTTATTCATTCAGCGTATTACACAAATTTTCTTATGTTGTGTCTGAACAGATCTTCTTATATCAAAACTTCTCAAATGATCTAGCGGATCTTCTTCTCATCAGAACTTCTCAGATGATCTAGCGGATCTTCTTCTCATCAGAACTTCCTGCATATAAGGATACTTTATTAGCGAGCATTGTTGTTCTTTATATAATTATATCGTGTGTTTGTTATCATCAAAACTCTAACTAGGATGTAGAACCAAATTATGTTCTAACAATCTCCCCCTTTTTGATAATGACAAAAACTAGTATATTTTGAAGGAATATAAAGAACACAAATTAACAAACTCCACCTGAGTAAAATACTCATTTAATGAGAAAAAGATACTTCCCTGAAGATATTCCGATCTAGCTTCTGATAGGAGTCAAAATATTCTTTATTCTCCCCCTTTTTGTCAAGAATCAAAAAGTGGTAAAGACTTTGTTTGGCTTGCTCTGACATAAGTTACTTGATAAGGTGTGACAAACGTCTTCTGGATTCCACCGAGATTCTTTTAGACAACTTCTGATGTTGTATTTTCATTCCCGTCCCCAATAGTTTCAGAGCCAATAACCTATTGTTATTGATTTCCTCTGAAACCTGCGAATCTTTTAAATTCCAGGCTTTGGAACATAAGCTTTCTTTCCTCCATGTGTAGAGAGCATCCAGAGCCCAGGTGTTAATACTGGTTTTTCAACCTTGCTGTTAAAAATATCTGTAACATATATGATTTTGTATTTTGGTACCCATATCTTTTTAGGTCCATGACTGCTAGAGTTTCCAAAATTCTGTTTCAATTTTGGTTTAGCATAAAACGCCTTACCAGTATGTTTTATATCATGTGTTTGCCCAGTAGTGAAGTGAGAATAAAGAGGAGTGCGTTTAATAACTAAGTCCATGACTTTCTTAGGTTGGGATACTTTACCTTTGTATTCTATACCTTTTCTTCCATTTCTGCTAACTCCATAGATCATTGAAGCCATCTTGCTTCTATCTATGTTTTTAGCAAGGAACTTATGAAAGTTATGATCATATTCCTTTATGATCTTATCAGAGTTACTGGGAACCTCTGAGATTGTTTCCTTCTGAGTGTTTTGTAAATTGTTTTCATGTTTTGAAATTTTTTCTTTTAGCTCAGAATTTTCTAATCTTAGATTCTCAGTTGCTACATAGTCAGAAACTAGATCCTTTTTCAGGTTCTTGAATTTGACTCTAAGCTGCTGATATCTTTCAAGAATATCACTCAGGCTTTCTCCTAATTCAGCTTTAGTAAAGTTTACAATAAAATTAGGAAATACCTCTTTAGTGTCTGATTTTGATTCTGACCCTGATTCAGAGGATTCAGAGACATCTGATAAGTTGTCCGTTTGAGCTATATTAGCTTATTCATCTTCTGATTCTATTCCGTCTTCACAAGATTCAGAGCCGTCCCACATTTCCATAAGAGTTTTCTTCTTCTCCTTAACGAACTTCCTTTTAGGTTTCTCCTTCTGAAGCCTTGGACAGTCACTTTTGTAGTGACCTTGTTTATTGCATTCATATCAGGTAATGTTTCTGTTACTGGATTTTCTGTATCCAGAAGATTGTTCAGAATCATTTCCTGTTCTTCTGGAGTTTCCGAAATTCTTCTGCCTGTGCTTCCACATCTGATTGATTCTTTTGGATAGAAATAACAATTTGTCTTCTTCTGACGAGGATTCTCCCTATTTTTCTGCTTCTGCTTTTGCTTGAAAAAATTTGGTTTCATATTTATTAGATTTCAGAGCGAGAGACTTACCTTGCTTCTGAGGCTCGTCATCTTCTAACTCTATCTCGTGGCTTCTGAGAGAGCTGACAAGTTCTTCTAGAGATATTATGTTCAGATCTTTTTCTAGTTTGAGAGCAGTGACCATGGGTATCCATTGCTTTGGTAAACTTCTGATGATCTTCTTTACATGATCAGCAGTTGAGTACCCTTTGTCCAACACCTTTAGCCTAATCACCACAATTTGAAATCTAGAGAACATTGTTTCAATGGTTTCATCTTCTTCCATTTTGAAGGCTTCATACTTTTGAATGAGCGCAAGGGCTTTGGTTTCTTTTACTTGTGTGTTGCCTTCATGCGTCATTCTCAGAGAATCAAACATGTGCTTTTCTATCTCTCTGTTTATGATCTTTTCATACTCTGAATATGAGATGGCACTCTGGAGAATAGTTTTGGCCTTGTGATGATTTCTGAAGTCTTGCTTTTGATGATCCGTCATCCTTTTTCTGTCAATCTTCTGACCATTTTCACCAACAGAATGTATGTATCCATCAGTTACCATATCCCAGAGGTCAGTGTCATAGGCTAGGAAGAAACTTCTGATCATATCTTTCTAGTAATCAAAATTTTCACCGTCAAATATTGGAGGGTTGTTGCTGATGTTCTGACTTGTTCCCATCATATTGTTTTTCCTCCTTGGATCTTTTTTTGACATGGTTATGTTTTTGCGCCCAGATCCAGGTGCTCTGATACAAATTGAAGAAGTGAAAAACACAAGAAGTGGGGGTTGAATTGGAATCACGATAATACAATGGTTAGAACACTTTGATTTTTATCCTGGTTCGTTTGAACTCAAACTACTCCAGTCCACCTGCCAAAGTGATTTCTCCTCTCTCCAACGAGGTCTTAATTCACTAATCAAACTTGATTACACAACTACTTTGACTATTGCCAAAGTCTTCTTGAGTCCAAAACCACAACCCGGTTTTCTCAACGAAATGTCTAAATAGTTAATTGAATAATTGTGTACAATGGTGTTTCTTCTAAACAGTATCACTAACAGTGATGTTTTACACAGTTTAAGTATGAGTGTTTAAGGATGAAATATGATTATTGCATTGTTGTAGCTTTACGTAATTTCTTATTTTGTACGCAGTGGTTCATCATCTGAAATCTTCTATTTGTCTGCTTTATATAGGCCATGTAATAGTGCCATAAGAAGATACTTTTGGTATGTTCATAACGCGAGTTAATGAACTTTCCAAACTAGGAGATTCTTGTCTGTTTGTAGCCGTTACTTATGATATTTCATTGATGGAATTGTAATGCTTCAGAA
The DNA here is from genome assembly GCA_948472305.1 of Vicia faba. Taxonomy (NCBI): domain Eukaryota; kingdom Viridiplantae; phylum Streptophyta; class Magnoliopsida; order Fabales; family Fabaceae; genus Vicia; species Vicia faba. The sequence continues at coordinate 1,195,609,380 of OX451740.1, read as the reverse complement.
CTTCTCACATCAGAGGATGAATATTACCGTTGAGAGTCCCTTACAGCTTGCTCAGAACTTTACAGATCAGAGATCCTGTTTACACAGCGTTGGTGCATTCAGAAGTTTTATCATAGAACTTCTCCATTCAGCGTGTCACACATATTTGCTTCTGTTGTGTCTGAATAGATCTTCTTATATCAGAACTTTTAAGATGATCTAGCGGATCTTCTTCTCATCAGAACTTCTCAGATGATCTAGCAGATCTTCTTCTCATCAGAACTTCCTGCATATAAGGATACTTTATTAGCAAGCATTTTTGTTCTTTATATAAGTATATCATGTGTTTGTTATCATCAAAACTCTAACTGGGATGTAGAACCAAATTATGTTCTAACAATATCCCCCTTTTTGATGATGACAAAAACTAGTATATTTTGAAGGAATATAAAGAACACAAATTAACAAACTCCCCCTGAGTAAAATACTCAGTTAACGAGAAAAACATACTTCCCTGAAGATCTTCTGATCTAGCTTCTGATAGGAGTCAAAATATTCTCCATATCCATTGCATGCTACTTGTTGTAAATAATCTCAAGAGTGTATCCACCTTCAGGAGCAGGAGGAGGTTCATAAATGTTATCTACATCCGTATGCTTATATATCCCATCAACATCTTTGAAAACTGCCATGTTATTCAAGCAAGTATTACTAGTGATAACACTTGTCTTTCCCCTTTTCTTACAAGGTTCCCGATGCAAATTTATCCCACATGTTTCCAAAACATTTGTAATTTCTCTTGCATAAGGATAACCACCTGTCAAACTTTTTTATTATTCCATGTGGAGTAGGATCACATAGGCCGAATTTATTTTCATGTTTTTCTTCATGGCAAACAGATGCTACATTTCAGTATCCCAAATTTTGGTGTAATTGTTTCTTTTCAGAATAAGCACATACACAAGGAATTAGTGAAGCATACGGTCACTCACATAAAAATGTTTTTTGACAAAAACAATTTGGTAGAGTTTGAACGAGCTTGACGAGCATAAAATTCTTGTTGCATAATCCGACAAATGCTAAAGACAAACTCCATCTTGTTACAAGTTTCCGAATCTGGAGTGTTGAGAGTAATACCACGAACAATATTTTCCCCTTCATATGGAACACTGTTGTACCCCAAAATTTTCCCTCTCAATATCAAGAATTTGCTCACAAGATCTCCTTTGGCTCATGACTGCACTAGGGCTGATCAGCTCAAGAAACCTCCTTAAGCACTGATGACTGAAATTAGGGTTTGAGATTGCACAAGGATATTTGAACTTTCAATGCTTCATATGACTTTAATGGATCATTATGGACCCCCAATATTACTCATGTCAAGTTTCAAGCCTTGGATCATACTTTTGCTCAGTCAATTGAGCAGTTGACCTAAAAATCAATTGTATTGGGGGAAAAGTCAACTGTGACCAATTTATAGTCAACCTTCATAATTTTTGATCCACATCAACATTTTAGACTCATATGTATCATTTGATCAAGTTTGGACCATAATTCCACAAGAAATTTGATCAAATCTCCAAAAGGGCAAAATGGTCAAAATTAGGGTTTTGACTGGGAAAGGGTAATTTCTGATTTTTGACCTAGCAAATGATTAATTGGTTTAAGGCATTATATTAAGAGTCCAATTGCATCATTTTTACCTAATGACATGGCTCAAAACATTGCTCAAGTCTAATGGATTGACAGATGAATTTTTCAGTCAACTGATCAAAAGTCAATTTTATACTGAAAAGTCAAACTTTGACTTTTTGGTCAAAATTAAATGCTAAAGATCAAAATACATCAAAGCATGTCAAAATATGAAACTTATTCATCAAGAAATCAAAAATTCAAGATTTCATTTTGAAAAGTTGAAATTTCTAAACTTAGAAATTTTTCTAAGTGTTGGAAATTTCTTATTTTTTTCACAACTTTGAGAAAAAATTTCCCTATGATGCAAGATGATTAAAGAGAAACTTCCAACATTAAAGTTGTAGATATCCATGAAATCTACAACTTTTCTTTACACAACTCCATCCAAAAGTGCTTGGATCTCAAGTTATAATTTTAAGAATACATGGTCATGAAACAAAACACTTAGTGAAATTTTTGCCCTAATTTGGTCAGGATTTTGACCCAACTTCATGGCACTTTTTCATATAGTTCCAAGGGTAATCTTAAAAATAAATTCAAATATGGGTTGTAGAGCACATTACAAGCTTTCAAAAATATCCAAGAACTCCTTGAGATCATTCTTGAGTAGTGAGAATCGAAGAGATGAAGTTAGGGTTTTATCACTTGAATTACAAGGCATTTTGTGATGAAGTTAGGGTTTTATCATTTAGGGATGGGGTATACAAATTTAAAAATGGGGATTGCAAGAAATTAAATCTAATTATCTATTACAACCATATTGAAACTTGAATAATGTACAAGAATTGAAAGGAATATAATGTACAAGGATATAAATCGAAAAGAAATAGATTTTTGTTTGGTTTTGTTAAGGAAAATGGTTTTAACCTAATTACCTAAAAGAAAATAATTAATTAAAATAAGTAAAATTAAACCTGAGTTTAAAAGAAATAACATTAATCAAGAAAGCATTTTTAGGTTTTTTTAGAAAAGATTTTAAGTTTAATCAAAATAGTATGGAAATTAATTAATTAAAAGAAAACCTAAATTCTAAGTTAATTTTAATTAAAAAGAAAATAACTAAACCTAAATCTAATTATTAATTTATTTAAGCAAAGATTTAAATTTGTTTAAGAAAAAGTATTTTTGTCTTTTTTTAGTTTAGAAAAAGAAACAAAATAAAACTATAGGTATATTATAAATAAATATATAAATAAAGTATTTTTTTGGATTTTTATTAATAGTAATAATAATAATAATAATAATAATAATAATAATAATAATAATAATAATAATAATAATAATAATAATAATAATAATAATAATAATAATAATAGTAAATAATAAAAATGATAAAGAAAAATAAAATAAAATAAAATATAAAAATAAAAGTCAAGGGGTGTGAAAATGACTTGGATGGTTTAAAAGTAAAAACAGTTTTTAGTCTCGCCCATTATTTGTTTTTTTTGTAAGTCAGAAAGAATAAATAAATAAATGGGCTAGAGGTTGTGTTAGTGAAACAGGGGGGTTAAAGACAAAAATGACAAGGCCCGGTTGTGGAGGCCCAGGCACGCTGGCTTGTAGAAAAAAAGAAAGAAAATGTTGAGAAAAAAGGCAAAATGGAAGCAATGTGGCTTGAACCCACGCCCTCTATAATAAACGCGCGCTGCCTTACCACTGGGGTGGCTATACATCCGTTAACTTAAAAAAAACCATAAATTTATATTACAAATGCATTCCTAGAAATGAACTTCATCTTCAACCTCCAGCCAGGGTCCCTATATCTCATTCATTTCTCATCCATTCTCAAAACTTCCAACATCAAACTTGTTAGAAATTTTACCAGGATTTCAGAAATGTAAACAATTTGGACTAACAATCAAATATGAGCATGTATTTCTAAAAGTACCAAATCCTGACCAAACTTTTTCATAGATTCAAACTTAAAATTCTCTAAGCTCAGGCAAAATAAATGAAAACTATGGATATGTACAGCTTCAGGGAAATGATATCTACATTTTGTCTTTGAAAATGAAAGTCTAACAATGCCTAAATGAAGAGATGAAGGTTCAGAAAAATATCTCAAAAACTGGAAATTGTGAAATGAGTTTGAGCTTGTTTCAAGTGATGATGATGATCAGGTTAGCTTCCTCAAGTTCCCAGAAAGCTAATGTTGTGCTTACTTGATGCTGGGAGTGTTTGAGTCGTGCTAGAGAAGTCAAGATGCAAGCTCTATTTTTTGGTTATGGAGGAAAGTGACGGAGATGTTATAGTCGTGTAACAGGGTATGGGGTTGTTTGTGTTGTACCCCAATTTTCCCCCCTAAGATCCCTTCATCATACCATGTTGATTCATTCACAACAAGATCATACTAGGATTCTTGGTTCCCCTCCCTATATTTATCTTTGCCCTTTTGAGGAATCACCAAGCACCTTGACTTATGTTCTTTTGTAATCATGAATATTTTTTGTCTTGATTTCTTCTTTTAACTAATAAAATGCAATGTTGGTTTGTCTTTCTTGTTATCCATGTAGGTAAAGGCAGTGAGATTTAACAAGTTACCCCATGGGTTCATGAGTTTATTTCCATGCCCTAGTCAATAAAGCTTAAGGAGTTTAAACCTCACCATTGGATTTGTTTGGAAGAAATGGCATGGCAAGGTTATTTTGGTTTACCACATTTCAAGGTTATCAAATTTGGTTGAAAAGTACAAGGGGTTGATTGAAGAGGTTGTCATGCTTGGACAAGGCTTTGTTCCCATTGGTCAAAAGTGCATATTTCTCTCAATTTTCAAGATATGGAAGTGTTTTTGGTGGCTATTAGTTCTCATTATCATCCTCAACAAATTCTATTTACAAATCATTTGTGTTGGTACAAGAAGTTTGTCCAAAATTGTCAAAGTTCCTCAAAGCATTCTCTTGATCTAAGGAGCTAGGGTTTTGAACTTCAAAAAATGTATCTTGCTCATCTTTTGGTATTTTTGAGTGATTCCAAAGACATCCTTATCTTCAAAGGTTTATCAATAAATCACTTCAAAAGTTTCAAGGAGTTTTCATGATGAAGAGGCTTAATGAGAAAGAAAGATTACAAGTCCTCCAAATGAATCCCCAATTTTCCATGTGTGACTTCAAATTATCATAACTTGGTCAATTTTTATTACCTTGAGCCCATTATTTTTCCATAATGATCTTGAAGGTGAGAACTTTATGCCTTCTTTTATGTGAAAAGTAAGAAAATGGATGGAAGTTTCCTTAAAGATGCAAAAGATTATTGGTCATTTCATGATTTTTTTCCAAATTCAACAATTCATAACTCTCTCAAATTTTTGAGATTTTGAATGATTCAAGTTTCAAAATGTCATTCAAGAGATCTAATTCATGCCATCTTTTTTGGTCAAGAGAAAATTCCAAGTGGAAGACCTTGTTTGGATGCAAGACATTATAGGTCATTTTTGAAGAAGAGGGTCATTCCCCATTCATTTTCTCAAGCTTGGATAGCCAGAATCACCCTGCCAAACTTGTTCCATAACTCAGAATTCAATAACTTCAAAATCCATTCCCAAGCATTTTTCAATCCAATTTTTCCATCAATTCACCTTCCCTGATCTTCCCTGAGGCTAACCATATAATTACATTCAAGAATCGTGCCCTAAACTGCTCCATAGAAGTCCAGTTTCAGAGCTCTGTAACTCAACTTCAATAGGTAGATTCCTTCATCAATTCTTCAAAACTCTGATATCAGTGTGATGCTCTCATTTCCCTGGTTCTAGTTGCAACACTTGCCTTTTGTTGGAAACACGTTTTGACCATGAAATTTCAAATCCCTTTCCAAAACTTTCTTTCCAAATTGCTTGAGCTACAGTTTATATAAATTTGGTGCGAGGGTGTGGTTGTATTCGTCTTGAAGAGACGAAGCGATTGGCATATGTTGTACCCCAAAATTTGCCCTCCCATATTCTTCAAGATTTGCCAAGTCAATGCTTCAAAATCTCCCCAAGGGTTGCACAGTTCAAGGGCCTCCTAACAGTCAAAATTAGGGTTTTGGTTCTGACAAAGTAAATGAAGTTTCCAAGGGTCCAATCAAGTCCCACATGCCTATAAACATGGTAAAGTATCCTCATACCAAGTTTCAAGACTTTCAGCACAAAATTGCACAGTCAAAAACCCTAATTGCACTACAGTCAACTGCAGGGGCAAAATGGTCATTTGACAGTCAAAAGTCCAAATTTTTGGTCAACATCTCATTTTGAAGCCACAAACATCATTTGATCAATGCTTGATCATGATTCTCAAAGCTTGGCTCAAAAATCATCAAGATGCAAAAGTTTCCATATTTGGACAGCTGAAAAAGTCAACTGTAACTTGACCAGGGCATAACTTCCACATGGATTATCAGAAAAATTCTATCCAAAGCTCATTTTGAGATTTTTTTTTTATTAATAACCATGTATTAAAAAAATATTTCGCAAATAACCGGGTTTCGGAAAAAATTACGCAAATAACCATGTTTGAGATGGCTCCACAAAGGAGGAGCCATCTCATTTGGCGCATGCTCCTCTTTTTTTAAGGGAGGCGCCATCTCACTTGGCGCCTAAGTGCTTAGGGCAAGCCCTAAGCCAAGTAAGATGGCGCCTATGTAGAAAATTAGGTCAAAAAAAAATTTTTTTTTTCTTTCCTGCGCGTTGCGTATTAGACAGAGATAAACAAAATGGATTTTTTATTTTAAAAAAAATAATTACATTCAACTGTTTTACATTTAAAGAACAGTAAAAAATGGATACAAAAAATACTGGGAAAAAAAAAGATACATCAGTGATCCCCAGGAACCCGGTAATGACCCCCAGTTCCGCATCCCCGTCCTCGCCTTTCTCTTGCTGGGTGTCGTCTCGTTTCCTGCTGCGGCAAGGTCGATGGCCCAGCGAAGTCAATGCGATCCGAATCCATAAAATCATTAAGATCTCCATATCTCGAAGATCCGCTCTGGTACAGTCGGTTACCCATACCCTCGAAGTTTGGTCGTGTTGGCGGTGGGTGGGGTTCCATGGTTGATCGGTAGCATTGGTCGTCTGAGTATGGGGGGTAGAAAGGAAATGGATCTTGGGGTGTTTGGTATTGTGGATGTTGGGTTGTTTGGTGATATGGTGGTTGATGGTAGGTTTGGTCGGGTTGGTCATAATCTTCTGACATTCCCATATCAGGGCTAAGGCTGGATGTTGAGGGCGCCATATTGGGATATGTGGAAGACTGAAATTGTGTATGGGGTATGTGGGTTTGCTGGTATTGGGGTTGGTATTGTGGTTGGGTTTGAGGCATATCCGGGTATTGGTAGTTTGGCGGTGATTGTGGTTGGTAGTACGGCATTTGGTTGTAGTTGTGTTGTGGTGGGGAATGTGGTTGTGTGTTTGTTGGTCTGTTTCTTCTTGGGGGTTGGTTTGAGGTTGATGGATTTTGGGTTTGTTGCTGGGGAATCGAGGGTTGTGCCCATTGTGTGCGTGGGTCAACCAAGTACCTCGGATGAGACACGTGCATATCTGGGTTACTAACCGACCTGTACCACGACATATATTGATCGGTGTGTCGCATGTTACCTTGAGTAAGGAAAACCGGGGATTGCAAGATGTAGAGGTGACGCCTTTGCCACATTTTACACCATTCTGGAGCAAAGTCTTTCCAGTTGGTAAGATTCCACTGGGCGTCGACCCTTTTTAGATGCCAGGGGGACAAATCTGTTGGATCACTTGGTATCTCTTGGATCATTCTGAACTGCATCTTCACACGGTCGCTGTGGTGCATCTCCATAATGTTGAACCGAATGAGTGCAGTCTTTGCAGTCCAAGTTGCTGCATCCTCTGGATTTGGAGAATGGTCCAAACCCAAATATGGTCTCCAGATGAACTGCGATAAAATTTAAATCAGGTAAGCGCAAAAGTAATGTATAAATAATTAAAATGAACAAAAGTTAAAAGCTACGACGTACGTCATCTGGGCCTAAGTGATCCAACAGATTCCGGTAGAGTGCGACATTGAATCTGGGATTCTTGCCGTAATCCATACCCCTCACGCAGTACCTAAAGGAAATGAGAAACATGTTATTTTTAGCATATATTTTGGAAAGAGAAGAATAGTTATAAATGCTATAATTTAATGACTTACTTTGTTGCGTAAGGGAAACCAAAAGTGTTGTTGTTGATGGGGTTTAAGGACTCCATCCTCCACCAACCCCAGGCTTGTAGTAAAAATGCGCATCCATAAAATGTACATTTTTCCTTGACTGCGTTTTTGCACAAGGAACTGTACAGGTGGGCTAATACTGCAGAACCCCAACTAAATTTTCTAGTTTTATCAAAATTTGTTAGTAAATGTAAGTACATGAAATTTACACTATTTCCCGTACTTTCGGGAAATAAAAATGTACCAAAAAGTATCATAATATACGTTCGGGCTTTTACTACTCGGTCATTCTCTGAGGAATTTTCATTTAATTCCATACTTGCATAATGTCGTTTCAGGTCAGTGAGTAGTATTCCCTGCCCTCTTGCTCCACCACCTTCTACCATGTCCCTACCCAACAGTTCTTCACACTGTGAGTTGGGTTGTTGAACCGACCCGTTCACCGCCTTACCGTCGATAGGGAGGCCCAGTAGCATGTACACATCTTCGAGAGTGATGGTACATTCACCTATTGGTAGGTGAAATGTATGGGTCTCCGGTCTCCACCTCTCCAACATTGCAAGAATGAATTTGGAGTCAATGGTGCAGTTGGATTTCTTTATCACGTGTCCAAAACCTGCATATTCCAGATAAGGGACGATAAATGGGTCGGGAGCCAGGTATTTGTGCGTTATTTGAAGTATGAAAAATGTATAACCAAAGAAGAGACTTACAAATGCAGCAATGTTTTCCCTTGTGCCTCTGTGAGTATCTCCCATTGTTAGAAGGGCCATTGTTCAGAACGCTTGAGAGAATGAAAGACTTAGGAAGAAATAGAGAGTATGATAGACTTAAGAAATATTTCGTAGCAGAGAGTGAGAGTTGTGTGGGTGTGAGAGATGTTTCATAAGGTATGTATTTATAGGCAAATAAGTTTGATGTAGTGGTTGCATGCCTGCGATGTGTCACATTTGCATGCTTAGGGTGTTACACATATGCATGCATGCATTTACAAAAAATGTAAGGTGTCACTCTTGCAGGCTAGGTGGCAACCCATGCATGTATCACGATTGGACAGTAAGGGAGGCGCCATCTCACTTGGCGAAATAGTACAAAAATGAATGGTGTCGCCACCCCATTTAGCGAATAAGAGGTGTCACGTTTTACAGCATTGGCTCAGGCTACGTGACAGCCTTTGGGATTCCTTTCTTTGTTGCATGCAAGGCCATTGGAGTTGATGGGTGGAGTCTTACACAAAACATTTATGTGTGCAGAATAGGGCCAGGCTAGGTGGCAGCATAAGCCCATGCATGTATCACGATTGGACAGTAAGGGAGGCGCCATCTCACTTGGCGAAATAGTACAAAAATGTATGGTGTCGCCACCCCATTTGGCGAATAAGAGGTGTCATGTTTTACAGCATTGGCTCAGGCTACGTGACAGCCTTTGGGATTCCTTTCTTTGTTGCATGCAAGGCCATTGGAGTTGATGGGTGGAGTCTTACACAAAACATTTATGTGTGCAGAATAGGGCCAGGCTAGGTGGCAGCATAAGCCCATGCATGTATCACGATTGGACAGTAAGGGAGGCGCCATCTCACTTGGCGAAATAGTACAAAAATGTATGGTGTCGCCACCCCATTTGGCGAATAAGAGGTGTCATGTTTTACAGCATTGGCTCAGGCTACGTGACAGCCTTTGGGATTCCTTTCTTTGTTGCATGCAAGGCCATTGGAGTTGATGGGTGGAGTCTTACACAAAACATTTATGTGTGCAGAATAGGGCCAGGCTAGGTGGCAGCATAAGCCCATGCATGTATCACGATTGGACAGTAAGGGAGGCGCCATCTCACTTGGCGAAATAGTACAAAAATGTATGGTGTCGCCACCCCATTTGGCGAATAAGAGGTGTCACGTTTTACAGCATTGGCTCAGGCTACGTGACAGCCTTTGGGATTCCTTTCTTTGTTGCATGCAAGGCCATTGGAGTTGATGGGTGGAGTCTTACACAAAACATTTATGTGTGCAGAATAGGGCCAGGCTAGGTGGCAGCATAAGCCCATGCATGTATCACGATTGGACAGTAAGGGAGGCGCCATCTCACTTGGCGAAATAGTACAAAAATGTATGGTGTCGCCACCCCATTTGGCGAATAAGAGGTGTCACGTTTTACAGCATTGGCTCAGGCTACGTGACAGCCTTTGGGATTCCTTTCTTTGTTGCATGCAAGGCCATTGGAGTTGATGGGTGGAGTCTTACACAAAACATTTATGTGTGCAGAATAGGGCCAGGCTAGGTGGAAGCATAAGCCCATGCATGTATCACGATTGGACAGTAAGGGAGGCGCCATCTCACTTGGCGAAATAATACAAAAATGTATGGTGTCGCCACCCCATTTGGCGAATAAGAGGTGTCATGTTTTACAGCATTGGCTCAGGCTACGTGACAGCCTTTGGGATTCCTTTCTTTGTTGCATGCAAGGCCATTGGAGTTGATGGGTGGCAGGCTAGGTGGCTGCATAAGCCCATGCATGTAATATTATTGGCAGCCTTGGGGGGTTGCATCACTTACTTAATTGAAATTTGTTGCCTTACGTTGAACATAACATTCATTCACATAAACTGTAAAATTTTCCAACCTTCGAATCAGTCATCTAACCTTCAAACATTCCAGCATTCATACCTTCATACAATCAATAAACCCAAAACATTCCCACCTTCATACCTAAAACAATTCTACACAATGGCCTCTTCACCACAATTTGTTGTCAAAGCACATTTCAACGGTGAGACATACATGTGTCCCACAGTTGGGTTTTTGTTTAGAAACACCGACAATGTCCGATTTCTCTTAAACGGGAAAGCAAATTTCTCGTACTTTAAGAAAAGATTGGAGGCCAAACTTGAACGAGGCCCGGTATCCCAGATATTTTATCAGAGTCCAGTCTTTTTTGGAAACAACCACGTTATTTTTTATAAGGTTGCAATTCAAGATGACGAGGATTTCCAGAACATGATTTCCAGCCATGTCTATTCTGGAAACGACTCTATTGAGTTGTACGTTCTGTTTCAAGAGCCTCCGGTGACACAGGAGGTAGAGCCTCCGGTGACACAGGAGGTAGAGCCTCCGGTGACACAGGAGGTTGATCCTTTGGAGAATGAGCAAGATGAGGTGGATGCAGTTGATGATGAAGAAGAAGATAACGAGTTAGAGTTTGATGAAATGGTGAACGACGATTCTGACGATGATGGCATCGCAAGTATTCCTACCGACAAAATCTACACACCACCTACGCACATGATAAACTTCAACATGGGCGGAGATGAACCTTCTACGGACTTGTTTTTCCAACCGTATATGCAGTCGGATGAAAATTTAAAAGAGAAGGACAAGTTTCGTAATAGAGAGGAATGCATAAGGGCCATCAAAAAATTTCACATGCTTAACTCGGTTGATTATAAGGTGGATCGTGTAAACCCGGAAAGGTACAAGATCAAGTGTGTCCACCCTGACTGTATGTTCAAGCTGACCGCTTCATACAGACTAAGGGGTGACTGCTGGGTCATAGGTTCCATGACTACCCATACTTGTGTAAGTTCCACTCAATCACAAGACCACCGAAAACTCAACCATGATCTAATCTGTCAAGAAATCCTTCCCCTGGTCAGCAACGACCCTTCTTTGAAGGTGAAAACAATCATCTCCCACATCACCACGGTTTTTAACTACACTCCGTCTTACCGTAAGGCGTGGTTAGCAAAGACTAAGGCGATTGAAAGGGTTTACGGAAACTGGGAGGAGTCATACCGAGAACTTCCCCGCTACCTAAATGCACTCAAGACATATTCTCCAGGTAGTGTTTATGTTCTGGAAACATTGCCAGCGTACGCCCAAGATGGTAGTCTACTACATGGAAACGGAATATTCAGTCGCGTCTTTTGGGCATTTCAACCATGCATCACAGGGTTTGCATCATGCAAACCAATTCTACAAATAGACGGGACTTGGTTGTATGGGAAGTACAAAGGCACGCTTTTGATGGCAGTTGCACAAGATGGCAACAATAACATTTTCCCCGTTGCGTTTGCCCTTGTCGAGGGGGAGACCGGTGGTGCTTGGAGATTTTTCCTGAAAAATCTTCGTACACACGTGGCTCCTCAACCAGATCTTTGTTTGATCTCGGACAGACATGCCTCCATTGAAAGTGCCTATAATAATCCGGCAAATGGTTGGCATAACCCTCCTTCTACGCATGTCTATTGCGTCAGGCATATCGTCCAGAATTTCTCGAGGGAGGTCAAGGACAAAACATTGAGGAAAGCGGTGATGAATGCGGGATACGCACTGACACAACCCACATTCAAATATTACCGCAACGAGATCCGTTTGTCTAACCCAGAAGCCGGTACGTGGATCGACAATATACCGGTTGAAAAGTGGACTAGGTCATACGACAATGGCCAAAGATGGGGGCATATGACAACAAATCTTATTGAATCAATGAATGGGGTATTCAAGGGCATACGAAACCTCCCCATCTCTGCCTTGGTGAAATCCACATATTTTAGGATGGCTGCGTTATTTGCCAAAAGAGGTGAAATGTGGTATGCGGTCTTGCAATCAGGACAACTATGGAGTGAAAGCTGTATGAAATACATTAAGGCTGAAAGTGCTAAAGCCAACACTCACATGGTTACACGGTTTGACCGCCATAGCCACAACTTCATTGTGAAAGAGACAATTGACCACAATGAAGGCCTGGCAAGACAAGAATACAGGGTCATTTTACCTTCTCAATGGTGCGATTGTGGCAGGTTTCAAGCTTTTCGTATGCCTTGCTCTCATGTCATTGCCGCTTGTGCTCATACCCATCAAGACGCGCTTCAACTGCTCTCAAACGTTTATAAATCTGAAACGTTGCTCACTGTTTACAACAACAACTTTCCTTTGGTGGCAAAACCAGACTATTGGCCTGAATACAACGGTGATATAGTTTGGCACAATGACCAAATGCGAAGGAACAAGAAGGGTCGTCCCAAAAGCAGGCGCATAATAACAGAAATGGACGATCTTGACAGGTTGGAAAGAAAGTGTGGTTTATGCCGTCAGGTCGGACACAATCGCAAAAACTGTCCGAATCGGGCGTCTGGCTCGACCACATAAATTTTGTAATACAATAAATCTTTTCAATATTTGTGTTGTAAACATTATGGGTTTTCCGTTAATAAAACTGTTCACAAAATTTAAGAAATTCAATATAGGAAATTACATTAGGGTTTTCGCGTACAACAATGATTAACGATATTCAATCTAGGAAATTACAACTGTTAACACAATTTCATCTGACCCATGCATCATCAGCATTACATCACTGTCTGTTTTGACTTCCTCCAACCACACATTTGGTCTTCCTGTCGCATGCGAGGTTGTTGTTCGTTTTCGCTGGATCCTTCGAATTTTTTCCCCCTCGGTGATGTCTTCATCTAGCCACCGCATCAACTCCCGCTTCAAACGCTCCATGGAGTGAATGTGCCAGAATTTCATTTTCATCGCAGGTTTCGTGGCGGAGAATATAACGTAACCATCTCTGCTAAAAATCATAGGCGAGGTCATTACGTAAATAAGGGAGTACAAAATAAAAATACAGTGCGAGAAAGTGTGAGAAATTTCAAAGAAACGGACGAATTATTTATAAAATAGCAAAAAACCCTAGTTTTGCCCTAGGCGCCAAGTGAGATGGAGCCTCCTCTCCTTTTTAAGGAGCATGCGCCATCTCACTTGGCTAAAAGCCAAGGGAGGCGCCAAGTGAGATGGCGCCTAGGGCAAAACCCTAGGTGCATGCGCCAAATGAGATGGCTCCTCCTTTGTGGAGCCATCTGAAACATGGTTATTTGCGTAATTTTTTCCGAAACCCGGTTATTTGCGAAATATTTTTTAATACATGGTTATTAATAAAAAAAATTCTCATTTTGAAGAGAAAGACGTTTCCTACAACTCCTCTTCATACTTCAAGTCCAAGAAATGCTCTCACAAAAAGTTATCAATTTCAACATTATAGGTCATTTTCAAAAGTCAACAAAAAGGGACTTTAAGTCAAAGGCCATAACTTGCGATTGGTAAATCAAAATGACATGGGACCAAAGACATTGGTTAAAGGACTCAAATACCTTTCCAAAATGTCCAAGAACATGAGCAAAGCTTAAAAATTGAGCAAGTTATGCCTTGTGGAAGTTGGGCAATTTTTGGATATTTTGAAAAGTCAACATTGCTTCAAATGACCTAAAATTGCTAATGGGCCTCTTTTTCTTCCACAATTCATCATCCAAGGCATGTGCACGACCATTTGGCCCAAAGGGAAGTTTTTATCATTTTTATTTTATTTATTTGAATTTTTAAATGCTAGAAATTCATTTAATTAATTAAAATATATAAAAAATACTAAACCTAGGTTTTTCAATCTTTTTATGCATGATATATACTCAATATTTCGTGCAAATCAGGTTAGGAAAGAATCAAAGGTGATTGGATGTGATTGAAGCCAAAAAGCATGAAAAAAGATTTGGAAAATTATGGTTTGCAAATCAAATATTTTTCACATTAATGCATGGATTTTTGATCAAGTTCTCAACCCTAAAACCTTCACACATAAGTATAGAATGCAAACCTAATCCTAGAGGGGTGGAAGCTGCGCAGAAGAGTCATAAGCAAACTTGAAATTTTCAAGAAAAACTCCAATACTAAAAACACACTTGCAAGGCGATTCAAGGCAAGATATCTGTTATATCACCTTCTTGGGACATCAAGGAAGGCTCCTGGATCAAGAACACCAACTCTAACGCCTTAAATCAGTGTACAAAAATCAAATTTTTTCCATATAAATGCATATTCGTGTTTTGATTTTTAGGCGTTTTCATTGCATTTTTTCCATGGATTCATACTAATTGGACGATTCTGGAACTAACCATATGATTTAATTGAATTTTTATGCACTATATGAAGAATCACCATGAATGATTTTTAGGGTTCTTCAGGTTTCAATTTGGGAACTTTCACATATTGTAAAATTGAGACTCCTGAATACCACCATTGAAACAAGCGTGCTTGGACGATCTAGACCCAACCCTCGCGCCTAATTTATGCTCAAAGATGGCTTAATCGCTATTATTATATATGGCCTGTTTTGGGGGGGGGGGGGGGTTCAAAACCCCCGCTAACCATTCTCTATTTTCAGGAAAGAAACAAAACCACGAAGAAGATGATGAAGTGGCCATCAGTAATTGGTTGATTCAAATTTTTCGCGCGAAAAGAGCATTAACTCGTGTTTTCTTTTATATTCATTGTTTGTTATTTAATAGACAAAGAAGTAAAGTGGCACGATTGGCAAGGCGTTGTAGTGGTAACCTCTAGGACCTGGGTTCGAGCCCCAGGTCCTCATCCCTTTCATATTATTTTTCCTTTAATTGTTATCCCATGCAGATTCAACATAAGGCTCCACCATATGCTCTTCCATCCAACACGCCACTTGGCCAATTTCACCAATCCAAGGGCCAGGATCCAGAGATCATGATGGGTACTAGTCAACCATCTCACATGCCAGCGCAAAAGTCAAACAGGCCAAAGTCTTGATGGGCCCAAAATGCTAAGACTTCACCTCCAAATTAGGGGCAGAACCCCCTAGGTGTGAAAGCTTTTACATTTTTTTCATTCTTTTCTTTATTTCAATTAATGTTTTTTTTAATTAATTTCCTTAATTTAATTATTTTTCATAAAAAACATAAAAACACAAAAAGATCAGAAAATTACAAAATTAAAATATATTTATTTAATTGATATTTTTGTAAATAAAACCTTTATTAATTAATTAGTTTTAATCTAGGGTTAATCTTAATAATATTTTTTAATAAACTTAAAACTTGGTAGAATTAGGGTTTGTAATAATTTTTATCCTTTTTTCTTTTCTTTTCACAAATTATCAAATATTATTTATTTTTATAATTAAATTACCATGTAAATAATTAGGTTTAATTTTAGGTTAAAATTTAATGCTTTCTTAATAAACTAAAAAACAATTAGAATTAGGGTTAGTATTTTAATTTCATTAAATTCTCATAACTACAAAAAAAACAAAAAAATAATTTCTTTTTCTTTAATTTAATTAATTTGTTAGTCATTTAATTTAATTTCGCACAAAGGGTCCAACGCCCTCGTTTCTAATTTTAATTCAAATCGCGCACTTATTTTCTTTTCGTATAATTCTTATGTACCTCTCCCAAAGCTTTGTAAACTCGGACATTTTAATCTTTCGCACTTTACTTTCTTTATTTTCTGTCAAATCGGGTCCTGGAAATTTTGGCGATGTGGACCCGCGCCTTTTGTAATAGCTTAGAACTTTACCTTTCTCGTTTTTTTAACTGTTAACAAATGCATGCAAGAATGAATGGACAAAAATAAAAACAAACGCGTAGCTCACTCATAACATGACAAGATAAAAATAACTGAATCTGACACACAAATCACACACCACCCCTAGGGTACGCCTCACTGTTGCCTTGCCTCGAAAGGTGATCGTCGAGTAGAGGATGTCTTAGTAAGTCCTCATGATCCGGGAACCTTGCATGAGGGTAGCTTCTAAGGTGTCTTCCCATTGCTCCGGTGATCACCATGTCCCGAACATCGAATTGACCCGAACACCTCCAACGGTGGTGCTACCTACCTCTCAATGGTGGGATGGCACTACTTTAAAGGACATTTACACAGACGAATTCCTTAGGGTAGGTAGACGACTCTAGATACTTGCTCTAATTTAAAAAAAAAAACAAATTCAAAAATACTTTTCACACCGACACCTTTTCAAAAAGCTTTCGAAAGCAATTTTTCAAACACTCTTGAGGACCGATACAAGAGTCGAACTGAAATTTTCAAAGAAACTTTTTAAAACCCACAATTGAAAAGCAAACAAACCATTTTTGAAAACACAAGTGAGCAAGTATCTAAGAGCCCATGGATAACCATGGATAGAAAGGGTGCTAACACCTTCCCTTTCTATAACCTACCTCCTGAACCGAGAGCAATCTCTTTAAGGAATTTTTCTGTGCTTTTGTCCTTTCCATTTGGAGAAAATAAAAGACGGTGGCGACTCTTGCTTCCGCGACATTTCGCGAACCAGCGTTAAACAATCAGTTCCAGATCCACCGATCACAGAACTGGCGACTCTGCTGGGGACTTAAAACTTAAAGTGAGGTGTACCTTAGGATTAAGATCACTGTGTTTTCAATTGTTTTCTTTGCTTGCTTTAAATTGTGGGTTGCTTGGGAGTTCTATAGATCCTAACCCGGATCTGGGGATACCTTCTTAGAAAGTAGCAACAAGGCTGTGAGGGAACTGTGCGGGGTATACCGACATGGTTGAAACAGTCTGCTACGTTGATGTGGCACTTTGGGGTGTACCGGTAACCCTTGAGTTCAGTCAAGGAGAGTACGGGGTCTCCGCGTGGTGTCGTGAAGCATCAACAGACCTTAGGAACCTTAATTGAACTATCTTGGCCTCTTTAGGGTAGTGAGATAACTGACTTTGGTGCAGTCCGAGGTTGGTTGATACTCGATACTACACTCAATTGAGGGTTGCTTTCCTGGAATATTTCGGTCGCCAGTTCAGTGGCTAAATCGAAACGATGAACAATGAAAGCAATCCAGTGATATTGGGATCCTTAGAACCCGGTTACTTCTAATAGGACAGGTTGAGCCCACCAACTTCAAGAGGGTACTACCCAAACCCCATGCTGGCCTAACTCTAAGGGCTTCTATTGTGTGACTTGTGTGCCTTCGTACTTGACTACTTGCATGCTTGTTATCTAACACATGAACTACTTGCAGGTTTTGTTTATAGTCCTTAATTAGGACTCATAACAGGGTTGACTAAGCTACTTGCAGGTTTTGTTTGTAGTCCTTAATTGGGACTCGTAACAGGGTTTACTAAGGCTCTTGCAGGTTTTGTTTATAGTCCTTAATTGGGACTCATAACAGGGTGTACTAACTACTTGCAGGTTCTGTTTATAGTCCTTAATTGGGACTCATAACAGAGTGTACTGAGTTTCTTGCAGGGTTTGTCCATAGTCCTTAATTAGGACTCATGGCAGGTTTACTGAGTTTGCTTGCAGGTTTTGTGTATAGTCCTTAATAAGGGCTCATAACAGGGTTTATCCATACTACCCCATGAATCATGACATCATACCATTGCATACATCCTAACCCATTTCAAGGATCTCAAGGGCTTGTGATGCAGGTCATGATGAACAAAATGTCTAGCAAGGGGCAAAGGGGATTTATTTTCCTCTAGCCAAGGTTGTCAGGGGCTATGACCCACTGGATATGGTGAGCCTTTGACCCTTGAAGAAGGATTCTCAGCAATATGGAGTTCCTTCAATCAAGCTACAAATCCAAATGCTAACAATCTTCTTGTTTACCCTGCGAGGTCCTTGAAAACATTACATGCATAACATACATATCATTGCATAACAGGTACCCTTGTTGCAGGTCACTTACCGTTCTCGCTGTTTATTTCAGCCATGGCTTTCCAACAAGATAACAAGGACCTTCTTGCTCAAGAGACTCGGTTTGGGGAAATCCTCCTGAATCTATCCAAGGGGCAGGAGGAGTTAAGGACACTTCTCATGGAGACTTTGGTCAGGAACAGTGCTGAGGATGAACGGATGAAACATCGGCAAGCTGAGGTGGATGCATTGAAAGTCCAGATGCTGGGGCAGGCGACTGCCATTCAAAATTTAGCTCAAAGACAAGACGAGCTCGGGGTTCTCATCAACCAACTAATTCAGGGTAACCAACTGGGGCAAACGTCCAAGGGTAAAAAGCCATTCATCATTCAAACATCCTTGAGACAAGGAGATAAGGGGAGAGCTCCTCAAATGGTTTCAGTGCCACAAATTCAGCATCAACCTCACCAGCTTCAGCCAGACAAGCCCAGGAGGCAATTCACCGAGCTCAACGTGTCGTTGTTCCAAGCTTTACAACGCCTGTTAAGGTTGAACCTGATCACATTAAGGGCTCATCCCCGGAACCAGAACACAGCATCTCCTGTCTATGATCCCAATAAAAGGTGTGCCTACCACTCTTCCTGTCCAGGACATGATACAAATGAGTGTTGGGCTCTGAAGAACAAGATCCATGACCTGATTGATGAAGGGGCATTAGAGTTCACACAAGATGGTCAGGCAGAATTTTTCTACCATCCCTCCAAGGCTCACCATTTGAAGTGACAAGCCCTGAGATGAAAAGACTTTTGTTCATTCGAATGTTCAAGTTGTAATTTTCTTTTGTTCAAACATTTACTCATGTTAGAACGTTGTTATTTCATTAATGCATCGCATATGTCTGTTTTGAAGCAATATATTCGTATTCACTAAATGCAAATTACTTTCATATTTTTTCTGATGATCAACTCTCAATTAATAATTCTAAGCCTCTTGAGGGAGGATGACGAAAACGATACCGCGATCATTACAGTATGCTTTTGAACAGACCCCGCTGATGAGGTACAGGCATTGTTTCAATCCGTAAACACTGGAGTTATAAGGATGATAATCCCTCGTCAACCCCTCTGAGCCAAAGAAGTAGGAGTTTTTCTTTTCTAAATTTAAAACCCTTAATCATAACCTGGGGCAGGGTAGTCTCTCAGTTGATCCAAGTGCATAACAAATGGCACTAAAGAAGTCCTTACAAAACGAAGAAAGACAGTGATGGTTCCGAATAATCAATAAAGAAAGGCAGTCATTATCTCAAAAAAATAAAAAAACCCATTAAGTCAAAACCCATGAAGGAGACTTACAAAACTGGGGCATCCCGCTGACTGTAATTCCAAAAAAGGAAACAGTTCACGCAAAAAAGAAAGGGATAACAAAAATCAAGAAAGAGGTCTTACAAACCCTCAACAAAAAAGGAATGACTGCCTATTCAAAATAAGTTATCAACATCCGAATCATCACCGAAAAATCAGAGCAAAGACTCAAACAAGGTCTAACGTATGATCAACTGAGTTTAGGTTTGGAGAACATCACGAAGAGAGGGTGGGTACAAATAAAATTTGAGCCTTTATCCTTTGTTTCTTAAACCGTGAACCAAGCCACGTTATAACCCTTAAAAGTCCTAGCTGAAGCATGGGTTAGTTCGAAAGCATACTGTTACGAAAGGTATCCTGACTCCTTAAGGCCTACGGTAAATACGGAGTTGACATCACGTTTTACAAACATTCACTTGTTTTATGAAAAAGAATGCATTTTCAAAAATCTTCAAGACAGACATAAGCTTTGCATTTTTAACATAACTTTGTTTGCATATGACTTTTTGTTTGAACAGCATAGAAATTCGCACGACAAATGCCTAATGAACAGAAGTACCTCCAATCAAGGGGCCGACATGACCATGGTCCATTATCTGGGGCAATCCAATCAAGATTCGGAGAATCTCTCAAAAGGCCAACTAGCCTGGGGCAAATCTCCGCCCGAGTCACTTGGGGCACCCCAGCAACGAATCTCGCATGACCAAACACCTTCTGGTGGCACGACAAAGCACTTCTAACAGGGCAACTCCCTACCTCCTGAGAACATGGACATAGTCGAAAAAAAATACTACGCAAAATCAAAGATCCGCTAGGTTGACATACCTAGGCAAAAATAAGGGCTTCCCGGCGAACCAAAAGGGTTCGGGAAAAATAAGGGATGAAAATGAAAAAATCTGTACACCCGGCAAGTCGAAAACCTGAAAAGGCGGCTTGGGCAAAAAAGGGTATCCCGGTGGACTGAAAACCCGAAAGGGCGGTCCAGGCAAAAATTAGGGATCAAAGCGTACGACTATGTCCTATCATCTTGTCACCTGCCTACCAGAAGAAGCTTGGTCTATCAACAACTATCAGCCCCCCACAGGTGCCTCCCACCTCAGAAACAGGGGCAATGATGAGCCGTCCAAGCAATTTAATTGCTCTGTCCACAAGATATAAGGGACATTCAGCGGAAGAACGTAACCAGTGCATCTTAATTCCCCAGAGAGTGAGCCAGCAAGCAGTACACTCTCTCCAAGCAAAGTTATCAACCTTAAGGAAGTTGGGTATCCTCCAGCAGATCTCAACATTCCCCAGCAGCATATATATTCTTAACAAGCATCCCCTGCAGTCTTGGTCTAAAGATTGTTCCCCGGCGGTATACCAGCATCTAGTGGAGTCATCTTCTCGACACAGTTCAAAACTTCCCCAGGAGAGTCCAATCCAGCTTCCCCAGGAAAGTTGGAATCCGTCTCCCCAAGCAGGAAGCTTATCCCCAGTAGATTCTGGAAGCTTATCCCCCGAAGAACACGAACGTGTCTCCCGGCTTCATTCAAAGAGTTATTTTCTCACCAGGATATAACTGGGTTATCCTCAGCCAAAAGCCACGGAAAGATCGTTCTCGACGAAGTCTTCTTATCCCCAGTGAAGTCTAATAACACTTCCAATACAACAAGGGTATCCCCAGCAAGTTATTATCAACACTCAACAAAGTACCTCTCTCCCCACAGAGTATCGCTTCCCATCAAGATCGCTAGAGTACTATTCTCCTCGCAGAATAATCCATTCGCCAAATTCATTCCCCAACGGAGTCATCTTCTCCCACCGGTATTTTTGCAACTATCATCCCCAGCGGAAGCAAAGATCTACTTGCCAACATCAGCCCAGGAGTGACTTCCCGGCACCCGTCAAGGATTTACTTTCCTAAGACGAAAACATACATTCATAAACATCACATACACCATTACAGCATGCATGAATGCATCATATCTTACCATCTCATTTATGTTGAGAACATCATTGCTTGATCCATATCATGCATTGCATATGACTGACCTTTACTTTTCAGGAGAGATTCAGCTAAGTTCTCTGCTACATTTCAAGACCTCGACCGGTTCAGTTAAATCGACTCCAAAGATTTCTTATCCAGTCAAAGGCCTTCTCTGGTTCAGTCAGATCGACCCTAAGATCTCCCTGTTTCTCATCCAGTTGAAGACATTTAAGACCTAGACCGGTTCAGTTAATCGACCCTAAGATTTTCTGTTTCTTATCCAGTCCAAGGCCTTCTCTAGTCGAGTTAAATCGACCCTAAACAGATTTTCCTGATAAAGACTCAGTAGAAGTTATCTATGGTTCTCTCCCCGATACTGCGGAGGTGGTAATCCCAGGCTTCGCTCAACGATTGCTGTTGAAGTTAAAGTTATCCAAGGTTCTCTCAATGTTTGATGTTGAGGTGGTAATCGCCTATGGTTCTCTCCCCGATACTGCGGAGGTGGTAATCCCAGATTTCGCTCAACGATTGCTGTTGAAGTTGAAGTTATCCAAGGTTCTCTCAATGTTTGCTGTTGAGGTGGTAATCGCCTATGGTTCTCTCCCCGATACTGTGGAGGTGGTAATCCCAGGCTTCGCTCAACGATTGCTGTTGAAGTTGAAGTTATCCAAGGTTCTCTCAATGTTTGCTGTTGAGGTGGTAATCGCCTATGGTTCTCTCCCCGATACTGCGGAGGTGGTAATCCCAGATTTCGCTCAACGATTGCTGTTGAAGTTGAAGTTATCCAAGGTTCTCTCAATGTTTGCTGTTGAGGTGGTAATCGCCTATAGTTCTCTCCCAGATACTGCGGAGGTGGTAATCCCAGGCTTCGCTCAACGATTGCTGTTGAAGTTGAAGTTATCCAAGGTTCTCTCAATGTTTGCTGTTGAGGTGGTAATCGCCTATGGTTCTCTCCCCGATACTGCGGAGGTGGTAATCCCAGATTTCGCTCAACGATTGCTGTTGAAGTTGAAGTTATCCAAGGTTCTCTCAATGTTTGCTGTTGAGGTGGTAATCGCCTATGGTACTCAACCCGATACTGTGGAGGTGGTAATCCCAGATTTCGCTCAACGATTGTTGTTGAAGTTGAAGTTACCCAAGGTTCTCTCAATGTTTGCTGTTGAGGTTGTAGTCGCCTGTGGTTCTCCCCCCGATACTGCGGAGGTAGTAATCATCCCAAGATTTTCTCAGTGATTGCTGTTGAGGTTGTAGTCGCCTGTGGTTCTCTCCTTGATACTGCGGAGGTGGTAATCCCAGATTTCGCTCAATGATTGCTGTTGAGATTAAAGTCATCCAAGGTTCTCTCACCGTTCCTGTTGAGGTAGTAACCATCCCTGGTTCATTCATCACCGGTTGAAGCTCCAGATCCAGCTCCTGTAACTAGTCAGGACACATCTATACAAAGAAATTGAAGACCAGCTCCTGTAACGGGTCAGGTAATCATTTTTTTTCTTTTGCAGGTACGCAAGTTCTCGCTAAGGAATCTCTTATGCGATTGACATCCAGATGGCATCCGTAAGCCCATCCACTTTCCATCATCTCTTAGCATGGCATCTATAAGCCCATCACCCTATCCACGAATCTCCAAATGGCATCTGTAAGCCCATTCCACCATCACACTGCTACCATGTGAGCACAAATTTCTGGGCACTCTAGTGTTCAATCATCTTTTACCTTCGGATTACGAAAGGCACGTCAGCCAATCTGCATCCTCAGGTCTAAGAAGATTGAACAGGGGCAACTGTTGTAACCCAAAATTTTCCCTCCCATATTCTTCAAGATTTGCCAAGTCAATGCTTCAAAATCTCCCCAAGGGTTGCACAGTTCAAGGGCCTCCTAACAGTCAAAATTAGGGTTTTGGTTCTAACAAAGTAAATGAAGTTTCCAAGGGTCCAATCAAGTCCCACATGCCTATAAACATGGTCAAGTATCCTCATACCAAGTTTCAAGACTTTCAGCACAAAATTGCACAGTCAAAAACCCTAATTGCACTACAGTCAACTGTAGGGGCAAAATGGTCATTTGACAGTCAAAAGTCCAAATTTTTGGTCAACATCTCATTTTGAAGCCACAAACATCATTTGATCAATGCTTGATCATGATTCTCAAAGCTTGGCTCAAAAATCATCAAGATGCAAAAGTTTCCATATTTAGACAGTTGAAAAGTCAACTGTAACTTGACCAGGGCATAACTTCCACATGGATTATCAAAAAAATTCTATCCAAAGCTCATTTTGAAGAGAAAGACATTTCCTACAACTCCTCTTCATACTTCAAGTCCAATAAATGCTCTCACAAAAAGTTATCAATTTCAACATTATAGGTCATTTTCAAAAGTCAACAACAAGGGACTTTAAGTCAAAGGCCATAACTTGAGATTGGTAAATCAAAATGACATGGGACCAAAGACATTGGTTAAAGGACTCAAAGAACTTTCCAAAATGTCAAAGAACATGAGCAAAGATTAAAAATTGAGCAAGTTATGCCTTGTGGAAGTTGGGAAATTTTTGGATATTTTGAAAAGTCAACATTGCTTCAAATGATCTAAAATTGCTAATGGGCCTCTTTTTCTTCCACAATTCATCATCCAAGGCATGTGCACGACCATTTGGCCCAAAGGGAAGTTTTTATCATTTTTATTTTATTTATTTGAATTTTTAAATGCTAGAAATTCATTTAATTAATTAAAATATATAAAAAATACTAAACCTAGGTTTTTCAATCTTTTTATGCATGATATATACTCAATATTTCGTGCAAATCAGGTTAGGAAAGAATCAAAGGTGATTGGATGTGATTGAAGCCAAAAAGCATGAAAAAAGATTTGGAAAATTATGGTTTGCAAATCAAATATTTTTCACATTAATGCATGGATTTTTGATCAAGTTCTCAACCCTAAAACCTTCACACATAAGTATAGAATGCAAACCTAATCCTAGAGGGGTGGAAGCTGCGCAGAAGAGTCATAAGCAAACTTGAAATTTTCAAGAAAAACTCCAATACTGAAAACACACTTGCAAGGCGATTCAAGGCAAGATATCTGTTCTATCACCTTCTTGGGACATCAAGGAAGGCTCCTGGATCAAGAACACCAACTCTAACGCCTTAAATCAGTGTACAGAAATCAAATTTTTTCCATATAAATGCATATTCGTGTTTTGATTTTTAGGCGTTTTCATTGCATTTTTTCCATGGATTCATACTAATTGGACGATTCTGGAACTAACCATATGATTTAATTGAATTTTTATGCACTATATGAAGAATCACCATGAATGATTTTTAGGGTTCTCAGGTTTCAATTTGGGAACTTTCACATATTGTAAAATTGAGACTCCTGAATACCACCATTGAAACAAGCGTGCTTGGACGATCTAGACCCAACCCTCGCGCCTAATTTATGCTCAAAGATGGCTTAATCGCTATTATTATATATGGCCTGTTTTGGGGGGGTTCAAAACCCCCGCTAACCATTCTCTATTTTCAGGAAAGAAACAAAACCATGAAGAAGATGATGAAGTGGCCATCAGTAATTGGTTGATTCAAATTTTTCGCGTGAAAAGAGCATTAACTCGTGTTTTCTTTTATATTCATTGTTTGTTATTTAATAGACAAAGAAGTAAAGTGGCACGATTGGCAAGGCGTTGTAGTGGTAACCTCTAGGACCTGGGTTCGAGCCCCAGGTCCTCATCCCTTTCATATTATTTTTCCTTTAATTGTTATCCCATGCAGATTCAACATAAGGCTCCACCATATGCTCTTCCATCCAACACGCCACTTGGCCAATTTCACCAATCCAAGGGCCAGGATCCAGAGATCATGATGGGTACTAGTCAACCATCTCACATGCCAGCGCAAAAGTCAAACAGGCCAAAGTCTTGATGGGCCCAAAATGCTAAGACTTCACCTCCAAATTAGGGGCAGAACCCCCTAGGTTTGAAAGCTTTTACATTTTTTTCATTCTTTTCTTTATTTCAATTAATGTTTTTTTTAATTAATTTCCTTAATTTAATTATTTTTCATAAAAAACATAAAAACACAAAAAGATCAGAAAATTACAAAATTAAAATATATTTATTTAATTGATATTTTTGTAAATAAAACCTTTATTAATTAATTAGTTTTAATCTAGGGTTAATCTTAATAATATTTTTTAATAAACTTAAAACTTGGTAGAATTAGGGTTTGTAATAATTTTTATCCTTTTTTCTTTTCTTTTCACAAATTATCAAATATTATTTATTTTTATAATTAAATTACCATGTAAATAATTAGGTTTAATTTTAGGTTAAAATTTAATGCTTTCTTAATAAACTAAAAAAAAATTAGAATTAGGGTTAGTATTTTAATTTCATTAAATTCTCATAACTACAAAAAAAACAAAAAATAATTTCTTTTTCTTTAATTTAATTAATTTGTTAGTCATTTAATTTAATTTCGCACAAAGGGTCCAATGCCCTCGTTTCTAATTTTAATTCAAATCGCACACTTATTTTCTTTTCGTATAATTCTTATGTACCTCTCCCAAAGCTTTGTAAACTCGGACATTTTAATCTTTCGCACTTTACTTTCTTTATTTTCTGTCAAATCGGGTCCTGGAAATTTTGGCGATGTGGACCCGCGCCTTTTGTAATAGCTTAGAACTTTACCTTTCTCGTTTTTTTAACTGTTAACAAATGCATGCAAGAATGAATGGACAAAAATAAAAACAAACGCGTAGCTCACTCATAACATGACAAGATAAAAATAACTGAATCTAACACACAAATCACACACCACCCCTAGGGTACGCCTCACTGTTGCCTTGCCTCGAAAGGTGATCGTCGAGTAGAGGATGTCTTAGTAAGTCCTCATGATCCGGGAACCTGGCATGAGGGTAGCTTCTAAGGTGTCTTCCCATTGCTCCGGTGATCACCATGTCCCGAACATCGAATTGACCCGAACACCTCCAACGGTGGTGCTACCTACCTCTCAATGGTGGGATGGCACTACTTTAAAGGACATTTACACAGACGAATTCCTTAGGGTAGGTAGACGACTCTAGATACTTGCTCTAATTTAAAAAAAAAAACAAATTCAAAAATACTTTTCACACCGACACCTTTTCAAAAAGCTTTCGAAAGCAATTTTTCAAACACTCTTGAGGACCGATACAAGAGTCGAACTGAAATTTTCAAAGAAACTTTTTAAAACCCACAATCGAAAAGAAAACAAACCATTTTTGAAAACACAAGTGAGCAAGTATCTAAGAGCCCATGGATAACCATGGATAGAAAGGGTGCTAACACCTTCCCTTTCTATAACCTACCTCCCGAACCGAGAGCAATCTCTTTAAGGAATTTTTCTGTGCTTTTGTCCTTTCCATTTGGAGAAAATAAAAGACGGTGGCGACTCTTGCTTCCGCGACATTTCGCGAACCAGCGTTAAACAGTCAGTTCCAGATCCACCGATCACAGCATAGGTCTGAGCTTCTGATTTTACAGTTTGAGTGACCTGAAAATCACGTTGGTTGGAGGTTGAAGATGACCTACGTGTCATCTTCCAGCCAATGATGGTACGCCACTTGTTATTTTTAAAAATCTGATTTTTATTTGATTATGTACTTTATTCACTAATGACCATGATAAGGACAACGCGCCAGATCCCTTGGATTTGATTACTAATGCGTTTTGACTCTCATCCAATGGTCCATATATTTTTACTTTTATTTACTTTTCTGATTTTTATATTTTAATTGTTTTAAATTTCAAAAAATCATAGAAAATTCATTTCAAGTCCAAAAAATCTGAAAAGATTATGAAAAATATTTTTGATTATTCTCTTTCTGATTTTTATTGTTTTTACAATTTAATTTTGTGTTTTGCTATTTTTTTTATAAATTTACACTTTATTTGAATTGTTTTAAATGTTTGAAAATACTTTTATACATTTTTAAATTTTAAAAAAATTATGGAATGATCCGATGATATTGTGACAAATATTGGTGACCTTATTTTATTTTTGTTTATGACTTTGCTATTTTTTATTATTTTTGGTTTATTTTACCTATTTCTTTTAATTTTAAAAATAGTTTTTGACTTTAAAATTACCAAAAAATTTATAAAATCATTTGAGCCCTTTTCTGATTTTTCTATAGTCTTACTTTTTATTTCTTGATTAATTTGAACATATTTGATATTTTTCTCTATATTTTCTATTTTTAAACAATAATTTTTAAACCCTTTTGTATATATTAAAGTGTAATATTATTTTGTGACTATTTTCTGGATGATCTTGGGTTAAATTTTGGATCATGAACTTTATTAACATCATTGGATCCATGGTGTTGAATTTAACTCCACAAAAGTGGATGAATTTTTTTAATAATAATTTGATTACATTTAATTTAAAAGTGGTTTGTATTCTCTCTCCCACCCCTCTTCATCTTATCCCCTTCTTTTTGCACTAAATGTTGTTGGAGCATGATCTCTATATCATGTCTCAAAATAAGTGGTGCATAGATTTCTATTGACCGGCCTCAAAATAGGTGTGACTTCTATATAAGTCCACTTACGATTGCTTAACATAGCGCTAAATTTCGTCCCGATTCGAATAAATGATCATTCATGGCCCAAACTTATGTTTGCAAGCCCAAGTATGTTTGTTTGATCTCTTTGATCCAATAACCTTGACATTCAATGTGTGGAGGCTTTGGTTTTACCAATCCTCTAATGGATCTACAACACCTTTGGTCAACGCGGATCACTTAAATATCGTTGATCATTAAATGACACTTGTGAGAATTCCAAATGGATGATATACTTGACAAAAAGAAAATGCAACTTGTTGTGTGGAGGCTTTGGTTCTACTAATCCTCTAATGAGTTCCAAATGCAAGCTTCAAGATGGTCATCCAACTAACCACTAATTATTTACTTGTTTTACTGTATGCTTTTATTTTTTTTATGCTTTATGTACCATTTACTTTTAGCATTTACATTTTATGCCATTTTCATATTTGCTCATTTGAGCATTTACTTTCTTGTCATTTTTACTTTGCTCACTTGAGCTTTTCTTTTCCTTTTTAAGATACTTAATAATCAACATAAACCCTAAAAATCTTTAATGGTACTCAGACTATTTGGTTACTATCCTTGGCATTATGGAGCATGAGACTTTTCTTGAACTTAGGATTAGAAACATTGGCCTATCTTGCAGACCTTGTGATCTTATCTGATTATTTTGTCTGGAATTCTTGAGGTTTACCGCAAGACATTGGGTTGCTTGTGTGTTTTTGTGTGTAGGTTTTTTCTGATTACACCCTTTGTTTGTAATCTGGAATTCACCCGTATGCAGCTGTTACTTTGCCCAATTTTTATGAAGACTTAATACACTTGAAGTTTGGTTCTCTTAAGAGGTCTAGTATTTTTTTGCTTGATTGATTTCAATCCAAGGAATAGGAATTCTATCTTGGCTCATAATGTCAAGTATTGGCTTCTTTTTGGTTAGATGGTTCTTATCCTTAGCTTTTATCTTATGCTTTAGATAGCCTCTTCTTCTCCTCCCATCTTCTTTAATTTCAAAAAATTATCTCCCTCCTTTTGAAAACTCTTCTTGTTTTAAACTTGAACCACTTTCATAATAAACAGGGACTTAGGTCCATGCATTTTCAAACATTTTTATAAATAAACCTTAATCAACTTAATAATACTTTAACATTTTTTGTGAGAAGACTAAAAGTCAACCAAATCTCATTTCAAACTATTTTGCCACTTTGGCTTTCATCTTTAAACTTTTCTCAAAAAAAAATATTGAACTCTTGTTAATCCTTGTAGTGATGTAAACAACTATACTTCTACAATATGTAGTGAAGAGAGATATTTTCCACTTGGGTGTTGAGTGAGGCATTGTTGATTTTAAAATCCAAGCCATATCCTCCACTTTGAGATGATGCAAATTCTCCTTTCTCATAATTGTGGGTAGTAGGTATGTTTTTCACACGGGCAGTGACGATGATGTTTTATCTCATAAAGTTAACCAACACATTTGTGTTTTAAATTTTTAAAAGAGGAACTATGTGTACCCTGATCCCCTATTACATGAAAAGGTGGTACATAGACACTAAAGGTTCGCAACCGCGGCGGGTGCAAAAATCATAATATAAATATATTTCTTTTCTCACCTCCACCACCCATTTTTATACAACATTTTTATAGCCAAAATATACAGATTTTACAAAGAGGTTCCTGCGGAGTACCGTAGATGTTTAGGGTGCTAATACCTTCCCTTTGCATAACCAACCCCCTTACCTTGAATCTTTCCCCCTCTTTTTTGGTTATTCGCTCTTTTCCCATTTCCTTCGGAAATAAAAAAGCGCGGTGGCGATTTTTATTTTGATCTGTATAAGTCAAATCAATCCAATGGCTTAGTCTTAAAACATTTCAACCGCTATAGAAAAATGGCGACTTCACTGGGGAAAGGTTGACCTCTTGCTGGTCCATCCCTAAGTGGGTTGAGCCTATCTTTGTTTATATTTGTATATGTGTTATTATTGTTTTTTGTGATATATGTTATATATATGTTTGTCTGGATTTTCCTGGTCTTCAGGGTGCTTGGTGATTACTCATAAGTCCTATACCCGGACTTGGGCAAACTTTAAGATAGGACGGGCGGTATAGTCATGTTAACTTTGAGGGAGTAATCCCAAAAAAGGAGGCATGAGATTCCCTACTCAGTGGAGGCCCCTTTGACTGTAGTGTCGTTTATCGAGTAATCGGGAAGACGTACTACTTTCGACTTGGGAGCCTGCTGAAACTGATGACCGTAGAATACCAACCCCATCTTGGCCTTTTAGGTGTAGTGCGAAAGCTATGATGGAGTAATCCAGAAATAGTTGTCACGCGATACTACGCTCGGACAAGTCTTTCTTGAGAATATTACTAATTACCGAGTTAATCGAGAAGTTGGTAACATTCGAAGAAAGAATGTAGACTCTGGGAACGTCTAGAACCCTGTTCGGCAGGTGATAACGTTTAGACCAACACCTTATGGGTAGTACCTTCAACCTCATGCTCGTGACGTTGAACCTATGAACCCTACATGTGTGATCTTGTGTGTGATTGATGTATCATGCATCTATGCACTCATAAGCATCTTTTGAAGAAACCATATTTCGAGGGATTTAAAGGTTAACCATTTGTAAATATCTCAGGTACTTTCTAACCATGGATTCTGGAAAGAGAAAGATCGGGAAATAAAGTTTCAAGGATCCCAAGATAGATGAGTTGAACTGTCTAATTCCTGAGATCGAGTGTTCTGTAGACTTTCGAAAGAAGTATGGATCCATTATTCCTCTCATGAAGCTGAAGATGAAGGAGGGTGTTCTCTCGACCTTGGTCCAGTTCTATGATCCGATGTATCATTGCTATACTTTTCCCGACTATCAGTTGATGCCCACACTGGAGGAGTATTCTTATCTATTGGATTTACCTGTTACCGATCGTGTTCCTTTTACTGGTTTGGAAGGTGAGCAAAAACCACATGAGATTGCTGCTTTGATTCATATGGGGAAGTCTGAGGTGGAAGCCCATATGACTACTAAAGGAGGAATTAGAGGATTACCAGCTCAGTTCTTATTGGAGAAAGCTCATTACTTTTCCAGAATGAAGAGTACAGTTGCTTTTGAGGCCATATTTTCTCTACTTGCTTACGGTTTGTTCTTATTTCCTAATGTGGACAAGTTTATTG
The DNA here is from genome assembly GCA_948472305.1 of Vicia faba. NCBI lineage: Eukaryota > Viridiplantae > Streptophyta > Magnoliopsida > Fabales > Fabaceae > Vicia > Vicia faba. The sequence continues at coordinate 1,195,577,997 of OX451740.1, read as the reverse complement.
ATATTAACGCTATCAGGATCTTCATGATTGGAAACCAAGTTCCTACATTGTTGGGTGATGCTTATTACTCTATTCATCTTCGGAATTATTATCATGGGGGGATGATTATCGGTTGCACGCCTCTGTTATACCAGCGGTTTATCTCTCATATGCCTCAGTCTGATGCTTTTTGGGATGTCAAGAAGGAACCCCGTTGGGCTCCTGAGATCATGGCACTTACTCACTTGGATATTGATTGGTATCATCGAGCTTACCAGGATATAGAGATTATTGGCAGTTGTGGTAGTTTCCCCAATGTACCTCTTCTTGGTACAAAGGGAGGAATTAACTATAACCCTGTTCTTGCACGATGACAGCTCGGTTATCCAATGAGGGATAAACCGAATAGTATTCATTTGAGTAGTTTCTTTCTGAAGGAAGGAGAAGACCATAGGGAAGCTAGGGAGCAGATTGCGAAGCCCTGGCGTCACATTCATAAGAGGAGTAGGAAGGATTTGGGACCTAGGGGTGTTGTGTCTTTGGAGCCATATCTTCTATGGGTCCGATTGAGAGCTATTCAGTTAAAGATGTCGTATACCCAGGAGACACCCATGCCTGATATATTTGTGAAGACCACTCCCCCCTTAATAGATGATCTAGAAGAGCTGCAGCTTGCTTTGGTTAGGATGCAACAGGAAAAGGATGCTTGGAAGAACAAGTTCCAAACTTTAGAGAGTTCTTATAGAGCAGACTTGAAGGAGAAAGACGACTTGATTGAGATCCTTGAGAGTCGAGCGGTAGAGTCTATGGAGAGGCAAGGGGATTTATTTTCTCATAAGCCTCAATCAGGTTCTGATAACTCACTTCCTGATTCAGATGATTGGAAGGAGGTTGCCCCCAGATATGCAGAAGAAAACCAGAGGTTGAAGGCTCAGATTTCCAGGCTCACGGGGAAGCGTCAGCATATAGAGTGATCTCCATCAGTTTTATTTATTAGGGTTTTAGATTTTATTTTCATCTTGTACTTGGGATCATTGAAACTTGTAATCCATTTTGGAGTTGTCATAATAAAAAATTTCAGTATTTCAAATGCATTATTACTTTGATGTTTGCAATATGTCTATAAACTTTAAATCCCTTGAAATGTTAATAACAAAATAAAATTAATCATGTGCATTGCACATAATGCATCATATTGCACGTATTTCTTGCATTTGTTATGCATATCCAGGTGTCTTACCAAGCCTCTTTACTTCATTCAGCAAGCTGACTCACCACTACAACACTCGGGCTAATTTCAAAAAGAAGATGGACAACTTAGAACAAGGAAATCATGAGCTGCACGAGGAAGTTTCTGCTTTGAAAGCCAACATGATCAATCTGACTACTCTGATGGAAACTCTGGTGGCTGCTCAGAATTAGCCACCAAGTGTTAAACCTCAAACTTAAAGGGCAACTACTGAGGTTCTGACTGTTCATGTATCTGTTACTCCAGCTGTTGTTCAGAATCGCATGCCCCAAGGTTATCCATGGGGAATGCCATAGGATTTTTCACCTGAAGGTTTCAATCTTGGTCCTCAAGATACTCTAGTTGTTCAGACTATTGTTACTCTTGCACCTCCTGTGGTGCATACTGCTCCTGCTGCACCTTCTTTGGTAAATATGGTTTCGTTTGTTAATGATGATGTGTGTCGTCCTTTCCCTCCACCGAGTGAAGACTTGGGTCTTTATGACAGAATGGATGATTTTCAAGAGAAGTTTGACAAGATGCAGAGAGAAATAAAGGCCCTCAAGGGCAAAGAGCTATTTGGGCAGAATGTGAATGAGTTATGCTTGGTCCCGAATGTTAAGATACCTGCTAAGTTTAAAGTCCCGGGGTTTGAGAAGTACAAGGGCAACACTTTCCCTCGTACTCATTTGGTGATTTACGTAAGGAGAATGTCTATCCATACTGATGATCAATGTCTGTTGATTCACTTTTTTCAAGATAGTTTGACCGGTGCTGCGCTGAAGTGGTATATGAGTTTGGATAGTGCCAATATCCATACTTTTAATGATTTGGGAGAAGAATTCATCAAAAAATACAAGTGCAAAATGGACATGGCGCCTGACCGTGATCAACTCAGGGCCATGGTTCAGAAAGACGGGGAATCGTTCAAAGAATATGCACAGAGATGGCGTGAGGTAGCCGCCCAGGTGGTTCCTCCCATGGAGGAGAAGGAGATGACTAAGATTTTCTTGAAGACGATGGGTGCTTTCTACTACGAGAGGATGGTAGCAAGTGTGCTAGGTGACTTTACTGAAATGGTAGGGATGGGTATTCACTTAGAAGAGGCTGTAAGAGAAGGTTGTTTAACGAAGAATGAAGGATATGGAGGTGTGAAGAAGCCATCTTATGGGTTTACCAAGAAGAAAGAAGGAGATGCAAATGTTGTTATACAAGAGAGGAGGGTAAATACTCCTAGAAGGAATTATCAGTGTCATCAACAAGTCGCCTCAGTTACTCCTGTTATGAGTGCCGCTCCAACTACCGTTGCTTATCAAAGACCGTCCCAGCAGGGGAATCAAGGGTATAATCAGAGAATGGAGAGTCATGACCCTATTCCTATGAGTTATATGGAGTTACTACCGGCGTTGATTCAGAAGAAGTTGGTTCAGACCCGATCACCTCCCGCTGTACCATCACCATTGCCTTGGTATTACAAGGCAGACCAAACATATGCCTTTCATCAGGGAGCACCAGGGCATAATGTTGAGAATTGTTATCCTTTGAAGATTGAGGTATAGAAATTGGTGAAGTCTGGTATTCTATCTTTCAAGGATGTGGGTCCTAATGTGAAAGACAATCCTCTACCCAAGCATGAAGGAGCAAGTGTTGTGAATATGGTGGTCGGTTGTCCAGGCGACTTCTAGATTTTTGATATTCATCTAGTTAGAGGAGATTTGGTGAAAATGCATGCATACCTTTATGAATTTAGCTAATATACGCATGACCATGCCGGTTGTGCTATTTGCAGTATAGACATACAGGGTTGGGATAAGATAAAGGCTGATTTACAGGAGATGATGGATGAGGGCCTCATCCACATAATCAGGCCTAGGGCAGAGTATGAAGAGGAAGTGAATATGGTTTTTGGATGTCCTGGAGAATTTAGAATTTTTTATGTAGAGTATATGAATGAGGACCTCGTGCAGTTGCATGCTACCTTCTGCCATACGATTGGTCAGGTGGAACACCAATATGGATCTTGCCAAGTTTGCTGTCGAGACCCCCAAGGATGTTCAATCGTGAGGAAGGGTGTCCAGTTGTTGTTAGACAATGGGACTATCAAGATCACAAGTCAGAGGGATGATTAACATAAGGTTGATATGATTGAAGCTTTTTTGGCTGAAGAAGAGTCAGATGAAGAGTATGCCTCTGCAGATGAGTATTTCTCTTCAGAAGAAGATTTGTTTTCCAGAAATAACTTATTGATGACTGATTGTGTTGAAGAAGGGGTAAACGTCATCGTGCCTTGTTTTGGTGCACCCGCCCATTTTGAAGTTGAGTATTATAGAAAGCCAGCTGTTACCGCATTGGTGATTAGTTTGTCAGGTCCTATTCCCTACAAGTCAGATAAGGATGTGCCTTACAAATACAACGCTGCAATCTTAGAGGATGGAGTGGAATTTCCCATCCAGCCAATGCCTTATGTTGAGAATATAGTTGAAGATAGCAAGGTGACCCGCATTGGTCGTGTGTTTGCACCAGTTGTTCGAAGAGATGTTGGTGCTGGAAAGAAAATTGCTGAAAATGATGAACCTAAGAAGGCTACGGGTGAGACTAGTGGAGCTACGTTAGAGAAAGAAGTGGATGATATTTTGAAGACAATCAAGATGAGCGACTACAGAATTGTAGATTAGCTACTGCAGACTCCTTTAAAATATCTATCTTAGCTTTATTGATGAACTCCTCTGCTCACAGAGAATCCTTGATGAGGGTACTGGACCAAGCTTTTGTGGAGAGTGATATGCCAATAGACCAATTCAGCAGCGTAATAGGAAACATTACATCATGTAATAACTTGAGTTTCTGTGATGATGAATTACCAGATGAAGGAAGAAATCACAATCTGGCCCTCCACATCTCTATGAACTGCAAGAATGATTCACTATCCAATGTGCTGATCGATAATGGATCCGCGTTGAATGTTATACCGAGGAGTACGCTTATGAAGTTGAAATATCAAGGAACGCCTATGCGCCTGAGTGGCATCATTGTGAAAGCATTTGATGGGTCAAGGAAATCTGTTATTGGTGAAGTGGACTTGCCTATTCATATAGGACCACATTTGTTTCAGATAACTTTCCAGGTCATGGACATTGTTCCCGCTTATAGTTGTTTTCTAGGACGGTCGTGGATACATGAGGCAGGGGCTGTCACTTCAACTTTACACCAGAATCTAAAGTTTGTACGTGAAGGGAAAGTAGTGATCATAAATGGGGAACAGGCATTGTTAATATCTCATTTGTCCTTTTTCAGCATTGTAGAGGCGGATGAAGTTGCTGTTGGAACCCAATTCCAAGCCTTATCCATTGACAATATAAGAAGAAATGAGAACTCCATGGTTTTGCTTAAGGACGCGCAACAGGTTGTGCGTAATGGTCATAGTGAAGTTTGGGGACGAATTGTGGATCCACCTGTGAACAAGAACAGAATTGGCTTGGGGTTCTCTTCGAAGAATGACAAAGGTAAGGGCATGAAGCTGAAGTCTGCTGCAGGCAGGTATCAAGACATCTTCCCTAGCGGGGGTTATCTTCATCCAACTGTTTCCAGGATTAACGCCATTGTAGAAGATGAAGCAGAGCAGGAAATGCCGAATTATGTGACACACGGAGTTATGGTTCAACACTGGATAACCATTGATGTTCCCTCTTGCATACATGTTTCAAAGTAATTTGTTTTGTTAATATTTTTGAAAAAGCTTTCACTCTTCCCAAGGTGGAAGTATTAATTTGTTTGCTGCGACTTTTAAAATCAATAATAAAAGTTGTCTTTGCTTCCCAAATTGTGTTTTTTTTTCTGCTATTCTTGGAAAATGGTAATCAGAAAAAATCTTTCAAAATAAATAATAACTGAAATTCAATCTACATGATCACTTGTTATATGTGTCAGTTTCTAAATGCAATCACAAATCATATGTGCAGATTAATTAAAAAACCCGTTGAATACAATGACCCTGCACCCTCTCCCAACTTTGAATGTCTTGTGTATGGGGCTGAAGAAGAAGATTATCATGAGATTCCAGAAGAGGTCTCACAGTTGCTTGAGCATGAGGAAAATACCATTCAGCCATATAAAGAGCCATTGGAAGTGATCAATTTGGGTTCAGAAGAAGATCCGAAGGAAGTAAAGATTGGAGCATTGCTGCATCCTGGTGTGAAGAGCAGGTTGATTGAGTTGTTAAGAGAGTATGCGGATATTTTTTCTTGGTCTTATCAAGATATGCCTGGTCTAGATACAAATATTATAGAGCACCGTTTGCCGTTGAAGCCAGAGTGTCCGCCAATCAAACAAAAGTTGAGAAGAACTCACCCAGATATGGCAGTAAAAATCAAAGAGGAGTTCTAAAGCAGATTAATGCTGGTTTTCTTGTGACATCGGTGTATCCTCAATGGATTGCCAATATTGTCCCAGTACCGAAAAAAGAAGGAAAAGTCCGTATGTGCGTAGATTACAGAGATCTAAGTAAAGCTAGTCCAAAAGATGATTTTCCATTGCCACACATTGATATGTTAGTTGATAGCATAGCAAAATTCAAAGTATTCTCGTTCATGGATGGATTTTTCGGGTATAATAATATAAGAATGGCTCCAGAGGACATGGAAAAAACAACGTTTATCACACCCTGGGGAACATTCTATTTCAGAGTGATTCCCTTCGGGTTGAAGAACGCTGGTGCAACGTACCAGAGGGCTATGACAACCTTATTCCATGATCTGATGCACAAGGAAATTTATGTATATGTTGATGATATGATTGCTAAATCCCAGACTGAAGAAGGGCATGTAGAAGATTTATTGAAGTTGTTTCAGCGTTTGAGGAAGTACTGTCTCCGCTTGAATCCAAATAAATGCACCTTCGGTGTTTGATCAGGAATATTGTTGGGTTTCATTGTTAGCCAGAAAGGAATTGAAGTTGACCCTGATAAAGTCAAGGAGATTCAAGATATGCCAGTGCCAAAAACTGAAAAATCAAGTCAGAGGTTTCCTCGGGCGTTTGAATTATATTTCCAAATTCATTTCCCACATGACTGCGACATGTGAACCGATCTTTAAATTTTTAAAGAAAGATCAAGGTTGTGTATGAACGGATGACTGCCAAAGGGCATTTGAAAGTATTAAAGAATATCTGCTTGAACCTCCTATCTTGCTCCCTCCTGTAGAAGGAAGACCATTATTATGTATCTGACAGTGTTAGATGAATCCATGGGTTGTATTCTGGGACAACGGGATGAAACAGGGAAGAAGGAGTTCGCCATTTATTATCTCAGTAAAAAGTTTACTGATTGTGAGTCCCGGTATTCCATGTTGGAAAAGATATGTTGTGCTTTGGCCTGGGAGGCAAAGCGTTTACGGCAGTATATGTTGAATCACACTACTTGGTTAATCTCCAAAATGGATCCAATCAAGTACATTTTTGAAAAGTCTGCTCTTACTGAGAGAATTTCCCGCTGGCAGATGTTGTTATCTGAATATGATATCGAATACCGCACTCAAAAAGCTATTAAAAGCAGCGTGTTAGCAGATTATCTTGCTCACCAACCAGTGGAGGATCACCAGTCTGTAGAATATGAATTCCTTGATGAGGATATGATGTTCCTGAAAGTGAAAGATTGTGATGAACCATTGCCTGAGGAAGGTCCTGACCCTTAATCTCGTTGGAGTATGATATTTAATGGAGCTGTGAATGCTTATGGTAAAGGAATTGGTGATGTGATTGTCACTCCTCATGGGTCACACATTCCTTTTACCACAAGGTTAACATTTGATTGTACTAATAATATGGCCGAATACGAGGCTTGCATAATGAAGAAGCTATTGATCTCAGAATTAAAATTCTAGATGTGTATGGTGATTCAGCTTTGGTAATAAATCAGATTAAAGGAGAATGGGATACTCGTCACCCCGGATTGATCCCTTACAAAGACTATGCTAGAATATTATTACCCTTCTTTAACAAAGTTAAATTCCATCACATTCCTAGAGATGAAAATCAAATGGCGAACACTCTGGCAACTTTGGCTTCTATGTACCAAGTAAATACTTGGAATGATATACCCCAAATTATGGTTCAACGTTTGGATAGGCCCTCTCATGTGTTTACAACAGAGGAGGTAGCAGATGAAAAACCTACTTATTATGATATCAAGCATTTTCTTCAGACTCAGGAATACCCGGTTTGTGCGTCGAAGAAAGATAGAAAGACATTGAGAAGATTGGCAGGCAGTTTCTTCCTTAGTGAAAATGTGTTGTACAAGAGAAATCATGACATGGCCTTGCTCAGATGCGTGGATAGACATGAAGAAGACATGTTGATGCATGAGATTCATGAAGGTTCATTTGGCACTCGTGCCAATGGACATTCGATGGCTAAAAAGATGCTAAGGGCAGGTTACTATTGGCTGACAATGGAGTCCGACTGTTACAAATTTGCAAAGAATTGCCATAAATGCCAGGTTTATGCGGACAAGGTCCATGTACCTCCGATACTTCTCAATGTGATTTCCTCCCCGTGGCCTTTCTCTATGTGGGGTATTGACATGATTGGGATGATAGAACCCAAAGCTTTGAATGGACATCGTTTTATCTTGGTAGCAATTGATTACTTCACCAAATGGGTGGAGGCTGCTTCATATGCCAACGTTACTAAGCAGGTGGTTGTACATTTCATCAAGAATAATCTTATATGCTGGTATGGTGTGCCGAGCATAATTGTCACCGACAATGGCTCGAATTTGAACAACAAGATGATGACAGAACTGTGTGAAGAATTCAAGATTGTCCATCATAATTCATCTCCATACAGGCCAAAGATGAATGGGGTTGTTGAAGCTGCTAATAAGAATATCAAGAGAATGATCCAGAAAATGGTTGTTACTTATAAGGATTGGCATGAAATGCTTTCTTTTGCTTTGCATGGATATCAAACATTTGTCCGTACTTCAACAGGAGCAACCCCATTCTCCCTGGTGTATGGAATGGAAGTTGTACTCCCTATCAAGGTGGAGATTCCCTCTTTACGTGTGGTAATGGAAACCAAATTGACAGAGGCTGAATGGGTCCAGAACAGGTTTGACCAATTGAATTTGATTGAGGGGAAGAGAATGACGACTTTGTGTCATGGCCAGTTATATAAGAGAAGAATGAAGAAACCTTTTGATAAAAAGGTCAAACCTCGTGAATTCAGAGAAGGTGACCTCGTGCTCAGGAAGATAATGTCTTTCAACGCTGATTCTAGGGGCAAGTGGACTCCCAGTTTTTAAGGCCCATATGTTGTCAAGAAAGACTTCTCTGGTGGCGCATTAATTCTTGAAACTATGGATGGCGAGAAGTTCCCACGTCCCATGAATGTTGATTTAGTCAAGAAATACTTCGCCTAAAGAAATAAAAGAACAACTCGCTAATTTGAAAACCCGAAAGGGCGACTTAGGCAAAAAAAGAGCGTCTCGGTAGGCCGAATACCCGAAAGGGAGGTCTAGGAAAAAATTAGAGACATAAACAGAATAAATTTCCCGCTAAGTTGAAAACCCGCAAGGGCAGCTTAGGAAAAAATTAGGGACTTTCTTGGTAAGTAACTACGTCAGACAAGACTTGATCGTTGAAGCAACAATCTTCTCAGATCCTCACCATACTTCAACAGAAGCTGCTGCTCTGGATTTCAAAAGTTGTTAGAGGGGATAGTGGTCATTGCATCTCAATGTATCTTTTCCATTATATATTACCATTTTCCGAACTTTGAAATCCTCTATGGAGTCTCGCCATTCGCAGACTACCATTCTATTAATGAAATTTGAGCTTTTACCCAATTCTTTATATTTCTTATTTTATTTAGCTTGCAAAGACTCCATTTATTATTGATAATAACTTTCAAAGCAAAAGATTAAATAACAAAATCGATTTTTCAAAAAGAATTTACAATTATCTTTTACTTTGGGATTTGTGTTGAAGTAACAACAACAAAAATGATGATCCCAAGAATGGACAAATTCCAGTCGTTTTGAGAAGTTTTTGTTCCCCTCGGGAAAGTTTATGCAGGATGTTTTCACCGTATTGGGTTTATGACTCTGGTATCCTTAATCAAGTTTGGATTCATTTCTTCTCTTTTATGAGTTTTCTTGATGTGAAGTTTCAACCCGTATTTTCTCCAGGGAAGTTTAAGTTCGGTCGGATAGAAGTTCTTTTTCCAGAGAGGTTAGTACCATAATCACTCTTAAAAAATGCAAGTCCCTGGTTTCTCTAGTGAAGGACGTATTGTGGTTTTCCCTTTGTGGATGTGCTGTTAACCTCACCAATGAAGTATGCCTGAATTCCCCAGTGAATGTTTTGATGTTTTGGTGTCAATCTGCTTCACCTGAGACTGGTTTTTCAATCTACAGTAGAAATGTTACTTTTAAAAACATTTGTTTCCATATTGAAGCCTGAAGAGGGATGTTATATCTCTGTATCTGTACTATTTTGTCACTTTGTTTTGTTTACTTCCGTATTATGTTGCTCCCCAGTAAAGCTAAAGCAGCCAGTAGGTTTTGTTTCCTCAGTGAGCATTTACTTTTTCTTGGAATGATCATCTTGGATGAATTTTAGCCGAGTGTTGTTAGTGCCCGAGGTGGTTTTGCCTGGTTACTCCCGGTGTTGTATATTTGTTTTATCAGCATACACACGATAACACTCATACATTCATACATACATCATGCATAGCTAAAATTGGCAAATCATTGTTCATTGACATTTGTTAATATTTTTGTTGACATATCACCCTGTTTTGCAGAGTTATGTTGTCCTCTCTTCAATAGAGTGTTAGCCTTAAGCAGAGAGCATATATTCTTTCAATTTCCCCACTAAGTTGTCCCTCGTGGAAGATTTTTGCTTTAGCCTTCCTATACAGCTCCTTGTTTGGATGGTTTTGGTTTTCTCTCTTGAGTTTATTTCTCAAAGGATGTATTTTGGTTGACTGTTTCATTCCAGTTTATTTCTGGTTTGAATCTGTGGTTCCATGACAATATCATTTACTTTGGATTTCTGAAAACGTCATGTTTTGGTTGGTGCATTTATTTTGCACGAGAAGACTTTATCTCCTCAGCAGGAATATCGTGGCATCTCCCCAGGAAGTCATATTTCTTTCCCCAGAAAGTCATTTCTTTTTACAATCCTCCATGACAACAAGTAGCAGGTCTCTTTATTCGAGCAACTTGTGCTTCCCTGTAAAAGTCGACGTAACTTTTTTATATCTCCTCCATGAGTGAATAGTTTGTAGTTTGTCGTCAAATTACACCAACAGATGGCAAGACTTTCAATATCACAAGAAACAACTCGTTGTGAAATCTCGTCCAGTGGAAGTCTCTTTATTTAAGACAGCTTATATATTACCCTTTCCAAGAAGTATTGCCCTGGTTAAAGAAGAAGTTGAGACCCGTTCTAGGTGAAATTCTAGAATTTTAGGGAAACTTGTTATCTTTTTACTACCCTCAATGAACGTTGGTAGTTCACTGTCAGTGAACGGCAGTGTTATGATATACTCTCTTTTTACCTTCAGTGAAATTTGGTAGGACATTGGCAGTGAACGTCGATGTTTGTTATCTTTTTGCTATCCTTAGTGAATGTTGGTAGTTCATCGTCAGTGAACGGCGGTGCTATGATATATTCTCTTTCTACCTTCAGTGAAAGTTGGTAGGACATCGGTAGTGAACGTCGATGTTTGTTATCTTTTTGCTACCCTCAGTCAATGTTGGTAGTTCACTGTCAGTGAACGGCAGTGTTATGATATATTTTCTCTCTACCTTCAGTGAAAGTCGGTAGGACATCGGCAGTGAACATCGATGTTTTTTATCTTTTTTCTACCCTCGGTGAACGTTGGTAGTTTACTGTCAGTGAACGAAAGTGTTATGATATATTCTCTTTCTACCTTCAATGAAAGTTGGTAGGACATCGGCAGTGAACGTCGATGATTGTTATCTTTTGGCTACCCTCAGTGAACGTTGGTAGTTCACCGTCAGTGAACGACGGTGCTATGATAAATTTTCTCTCTACCTTCAGTGAAAGTCAGTAGGACATCAGCAATGAACGTCGATGTTTGTTATCTTTTTGCTACCCTCAGTGAACGTTGGTAGTTCATCATCAGTGAACGGCGGTGTTATGATATTTCTTTTCTCTCTACCTTCAGTGAAAGTCGATAGGACATCGGCAGTGAATGTAGATGTTATTTTATTTTTTCTCTCTACCTTCAGTGAATGTCGGTAGCTTCGCCTTAGGTAGAAATTGGTGTATCCTTTGACCATTCTACCATCCTCTTTGATTCAGGTCTTTTGATCCACCAGTGATTTATTTTCTTGGTGGGGTCGCTCTCTTGTTTCTTTATTATTGTTTCATCCCCAACGGTGTTTTGCGTCTCTTTGGTCTTGTTCATATGCATTCATGATCATAAACATTTGCATGGCATCTTAGGGCCAAAAATAGAGTTTGTTTTATATTTAAGTATCTTCGATCGCATCGACGCGAAGATTTTTAACCTTCGTATCTCCGGATAGAAGAAACTTAAATAAGGGCAGTTGTTGTACCCCAATTTTCCCCCCTAAGATCCCTTCATCATACCATGTTGATTCATTCACAACAAGATCATACTAGGATTCTTGGTTCCCCTCCCTATATTTAGCTTTTCCCTTTTAAGGAATCACCAAGCACTTTGACTTATGTTCTTTTATGATCATGAATATTTTTTGTCTTGATTTCTTCTTTTAATTAATAAAATGCAATGTTGGTTTGTCTTGCTTATTATCCATGTAGGTAAAGGCAATGAGATTTAACAAGGTACCTCATGGGTTCATGAGTTTATTTCTATGCCCTAGTCAATAAAGCTTGAGGAGTTCAAACCTCACCATTGGATTTATTTGGAAGAAATGGCATGGAAAGGTTATTTTGGTTCACCATATTTCAAGGTTATCAAATTTGGTTGAAAAGTACAAGGGGTTGATTGAAGAGGTTGTCATGCTTGGACAAGGCTTTGTTCCCATTGGTCACAAGTGCATATTTCTCTCAATTTTCAAGACATGGAAGTGGTTTTGGTGGCTATTAGTTATCATGATCATCCTCAATAACTTCTATTTACAAATCATTTGTGTTGGTACAATTGTCCAAAATTGTCAAAGTTCCTTAAAGCATTCTCTTGATCTAAGGAGCTAGGGTTTTGAACTTCAATGAAATGTATCTTGCTCATCTTTTGGTATTTTTGAGTGATTCCAAATACATCATTCTCTTAAAAGGGTTATCAATAAATCACTTCAAAAGTTTCAAGGAGTTTTCATGAGGAAGAGGCTTAATGAGGAAGAAAGATTACAAGTCCTCCAGATGAATCCCATATTTTCCATGTGTGACTTCAAATGATCATAACTTGGTAAATTTTTATCACCTTGAGCCCATTCTTTTTCCATAATTATCTTAAAGGTTTGAACTTTATGTCTTCTTTTATGTGCAAAGTGAGAAAATGGATGGAAGTTGCCTTAAAGATGCAAAAGATTATATGTCATTTCATGATTTTTTGCCAACTTCAACAATTCATAACTCTCTCAAATTTTTGAGATTTTGAATTGTTCAAGTTTCAAAACGTCATTCAAGAGATCTATTTCATGTCATATTTTTTGGTCAAGAGAAAATTCCAAGTGGAAGACCATGTTTGGATGCAAGATATTATAGGTCATTTTTGAAGAAGAACTTGAAATATTTCTAAGCATGGAAAGTCAACTCTTTTTCTCCAACTTTGACTCAACACAACTTTCAGCTCAAGCATCCATTTAACTCCATTCTTTTTCCATTGCAAAGCTTGTAACCTCATCTTTCTAAAGCATCAATAATCGTGTCCTAAGACCCCTTGAGCTGAGAATGCCATTGGTCAGAAGTTGGCAATTTGAAACTGAATTTTTCACCAAGTCAGAAGTTTGAAATCCTTGATTTGGCTTCTAAACACTTTGTTTCTGTGCGTTTTTTCTTCTAAACATGTTTAGTGAACTTCCAGAACTGATTAGCATAGAAAAACGTGCGTTCTAGATGAGTTTTGATCAAGTTTGAAGTCACACTTTTCTTGTTTGCAACTTCACACGATTTCCCTCCAAACTTCATCATTTCACACGCTTGAACATTCCATTTGATTCCCTATAAATAGAGGGTCATTCCCCATTCATTTTCTCAAGCTTGGATAGCCAGAATCACCCTGCCAAACTTGTTCCACAACTCAGAATTCAGTAACTGTAAAATCCATTCCCAAGCCTTTTTCAATCCGATTTTTCCATCAATTCACCTTCCCTGATCTTTCCTGAGGCTAACCATATAATTACATTCAAGAATTGTGCTCTATATTGCTTCATAGAAGTCCAGTTTCAGAGCTTTGCAACTCAACTTCAATAGGTAGATTCCTTCATAAATTCTTCAAAACTCTGATATCATTGTGATGCTCTCATTGCCCTGGTTCTAGTTGCAACACTTACCTTTTGCTGGAAACACATTTTAACCATGAAATTCCAAATCCCTTTTCAAAACTTCCTTTCCAAATTGCTTGAGCTACAATTTATATAAATTTGGCGCGAGGGTGTGGTTGTCTTCGTCTTAAAGAGACGAAGCGATTGGCATAGGTCAGAGCTTCTGATTTTACAGTTTAAGAGACCTGCAAATCACGTTGGCTGGAGGTTGAAGATGACCTACGTGTCATCTTTCAACCAAAGATGGCACGCCACTTGTTATTTTTAAAAATCTGATTTATATTTAATTTTGTACTTTATACACTAATGACCATGATATGCACAGCGCGCCAGATCCCTTGGATTTGATTACTAACGCGTTTTGACTCTCATCCAATGGTCCACATATTTTTACTTTTATTTTCTTTTCTGATTTTTATATTTTAATTGTTTTAAATTTCATAAAATCATAGAAAATTCATTTCAAGTCCAAAAAAACTGAAACAATTATGAAAAATATTTTTGATTATTCTCTTTATGATTTTTATTTTTTCACAATTTAATTTTGTGTTTTGGTATTTTTTATAAATTTACACTTTATTTGAATTGTTTTAAATGTTTAAAAATACTTTTATACATTTTTAAATTCTAAAAAAATTATGGAATGATCCAATGATATTGTGACAAAAATGGTGACCTTATTTTATTTTTGTTTCTGACTTTGCTATTTTTTTATCATTTTTGGTTTATTTTACCTATTTATTTTAATTTTAAAAATAGTTTCTGACTTCAAAAAATTTATAAAATCATTTGAGCCCTTTTCTGATTTTTCTATGGTCCTACTTTTAATTTTTCGATTAATTTGAACATAGTTGATATTTTTCTCTATATTTTCTATTTTTACAATAATTTTCTCTTTATTTTTCTCTTTATTTTCTTGGGTTAAATTTTGGATCATGAACTTTATTAACATCATTGGATCCATGGTGTTGAGTTTAACTCCACAAAAGTGGATGAATTATTTTAATAATAGTTTGATTAAATTTAATTCAAAAGTAGTTTGTATTCTCTCTTCCACCCCTCTTCATCTTATCCCCTTCTTATTGCACTAAATGTTATTGGAGCATGATCTCTATATCATGTCTCAAAATAAGTGGTGCATAGATTGCTATTGACCAGCCTCAAAATAGGTGCAACTTCTATATAAGTCCACTTACGATTGCTTAACATAGTGCTAAATTTCATCCAGATTCGAATAAATGATCATTCGTGGCCTAAACTTATGTTTGTAAGCCCAAGTATGTTAATTTAATCTCTTTGATCCAATAACCTTGAGATTCATTATGTGGAGGCTTTGGTTTTACCAATCCTCTAATGGATCTACAACACCTTTGGTCAACGCGGATCACTTAAACATCGTTGATCATTAAATGGCACTTGTGAGAATTCCAAATGGATGATATACTTGACAAAAAGAAAATGCAACTTGTTGTGTGGAGGCTTTGGTTCTACTGATCCTCTAATGAGTTCCAAATGCAAGCTTCAAGATGTTCATCCAACTAACTACTAATTATTTACTTCTTTTACTTTATGCTTTTATTGTTTTTATGCTTTATGTACCATTTACTTTTAGCATTTACATTCCATGCCATTTTCATCTTTGCTCATTTAAGCATTTACTTTCTTGTCATTTTTACCTTGCTCACTTGATCTTCTTTTCCTTTTTAAGATACTTAATAATCAACATAAGCCCTAAAAATATTTAATGGTACTCAGACTATTTGGTTACTATCCTTGGCATTATGGAGCATGGGACTTTTCTTGGACTTAGGATTAGAAACCTTGGCCTATCTTGCAGACCTTGTGATCTTATCTGATTATTTTGTCTGGAATTCTTGAGGTTTACCTCTAGACATTGGGTTACTTGTTTGTTTTTGTGTGCAAGTTTTTTGTGATTACACCCTTTGTTTGTAATCTGGAATTCACCCGTATGCAGCTGTTACTCTGCCCAATTTTTGTGAAGACTTAATACACTTGAAGTTTGGTTCTCTCAAGAGGTCTAGTATTTTTTTTGCTTGATTGGTTTCAATCCAAGGAATTGGAATTCTATCTTGGCTCATAATGTCAAGTATTGGCTTCTTGTTGGTTAGATGGTTCTTATCCCTAGCTTTTACCTTATGCTTTAGATAGCCTCTTCTTCTCCTCCCATCTTCTTTAATTTCAAAAAATTATCTCCCTCCTTTTGAAAACTCTTCTTGTTTTAAACTTGAACCACTTTCATCATAAACTTGGACTCAGGTCCATGAATTTTCAAACATTTTTATAAATAAACCCTAATCAACTTAATTATACTTTAACATTTTTTGTGAGAAGACTAAAAGTCAATCAAATCTCATTTTAAACCATTTTGCGACTTTGGCTTTCATCTTTAAACTTTTCTCAAAAAAAATATTGAACTCTTTCCAATCCTTGTAGTGATGCAAACAACTATACTTTTACAATATGCAGTGAAGAGAGATATTTTCCACTTGAGTGTTGAGTGAGGTATTGTTGATTTTAAAATCCAAGCCATATCCTCCACTTTGAGGTGATGCAAATTCTACTTTCTCATAATTGTGGGTAGTAGGTATTTCCACACGGACAATGATGATGATGTTTTATCTCATAAAATTAACCAACACATTTGTGTTTTAAATTTTTAAAAGAGGAACTATGTGTATCCTGATCCCCTATTGCACGAAAAGGTGGTACGTATAAAGATTCGCAACCACGGCGGGTGCAAAAAATTATAAAATAAATATATTTCTTTTCTCACTTCCACCACCCATTTTTATACAACATTTTTATAGCCAAAATATACAGATTTTACAAAGAGGTTCCTGCGGAGTACCGTAGATGTTTAGGGTGCTAATACCTTCCCTTTGCATAACCAACCCCCTTACCTTGAATCTTTCCCCCTCTTTTCCCATGTCTTTCGGAAACAATAAACCGCGGTGAAGATTTTTATTTTGATCTATATAAGTCAAGTCAATCCAATGGCTTAGTCTTAAAACATTTCAACCGCTATAGTTTGTAGATGATGTTTAGGAACTTTTGGAAGTGAGAGGCCAAGAAACGCACGAGTGGATTAGGTGTTTGGGATTTCTGGCCAGAAAGTGCAACAATGGATATTGTTTATGCAATCCTGACTTTGAGAGGGTTTTAGGGCTTAAGCATTCATTCATTTTCTTGCCAAAGACTTGCATATTTGTATCTCAAATGTTAGAGATGTTTTGCATAAGCGATTTCTGAGTTATAGGGTTATAGCTAGGTTGCTTTGTTTTAAAGTAAAATGGAAAACCAAAATCACAATACATGCTACAAGCTATGTAGAGTGGTTGAATTACTTTAAACATGCCTCTTCTGAGTTTCTAGGTTGCGTGTGTACAGAAGGATCCATTGAGAGGCTCAAGAAGGGTTGACATTTGCAAAAGCATACTTTTCCAAAATGGAAGTCTTTCCTTTCTTCCAAAAATGGAAAGTTAACTTAGACAAAATTTGGATTTAATGGATAATAGCCATAAAGTTTGTGTAATCTTCTGATTATCGATAGATTTATAGGCTTGGAGGCCTGCAAAGAAAGATTACAAGTCATGGCTAAGAGATTTGAATTCTTGTTCATCATGGAAATGACCTATAATACAAGAATGAATGTCCAACTTCTTGTCTTCGATTCCCTTAGCTCAAACATGATCTCAATGAGTTCTTGGACATTTTGAAAAGCTTATAACATTCCCTACAACCTTTATGTTTTACATTTTTGAAGATTCAATTTAGAACTAGGTGAAAAGTTTCCATGAAGTGAGGTCAAAATCCTGATTAAAATACTCAAAATTTCACTAAGTATATTTAGTATTATGGACGTGTCTTCATAAATTCATAACTTGAAATCCAAGCATTTATAGAAAAAGTTATGCCCTACAATGTTTTAGATCTCATTTAGATCTACAACTTTCATGTTGGAAGTTTTCCTTGAATCATCATACATCATGGTGGAAATTTGGCACAAAGTTATGAAAAAATGTTAACTTTCTAACACTTAGAAAAAATTCTAAGTCCTAGAATTTTGAATTTTCAAAGATGATTTTGACTTTTTGATTTTTTGATGAAAAAATTTCATATTTTTACATGTCTTGATGAAATATGATTTTTGAAACTTGATTTTGATCAAAAGTCAAAGTTTGACTTTTCAGTGTACAGTTGACTTTTCATCAGTTGACTGAAATTCATCTGTCAATCCAATGATCTTGAGAGGCGATTTGAACTATGCAATTAGGTCAAGATGGTGCATTTGAATCCTTTAGATCATTTCTTAAACCAATAATTCATTTTGTTGTACCCTAATTTTTTTCCCTAAGATTCCTCTATCATATCATATCAACTCGATCATAACAAGATCACATTAGGGTTGGTTCTTCCTCTTTTTCTATCTCTTATCTTTAAGTTTGCTCTTGAGGAATCTCCAAGAACCTTAGTTGTGTATTTTGTATATATGTTGTTGACTAAATTCTAATCAAAATACAAAAAAATATTTGTCTTTGTCTTTGTATATTTTTGTTTTGTAGGTACCAAGTCGAAGCATTTGACAAATAAGGATTTCTGGTATTATTTTCCTAAAATCTCTATTTGCAAAGGAAAAATTAACAAAAATTCATTTTTTTCACTGATGCAATCGATTTCTCTTAGAGTTCAATCGATTTCACATTGTGTATTTTGCACCATTTTTGAAAAAATACACTGTGCAAATCGATTTGCACTGTAGTGCAATCGATTGCACAACGTGAAAATTTGAAGAAAAAAATCAGCAATTTTAAACTTTTCAAATTTTGGCTCCAATTTTTCTTCATTTTTGAAAGATATACCATTAATTCAAATTTTAGTGTCAATCTTTCATTTTTAAGAAGAATTATCATTAACTCAAATTTTGACTCTAATATTTGAAAGAATTATCATTAATTCAAATTTTGGCTCCAAGAATCAGTTACCAAATTACCACTAATCCCAATCCTAAAACTCTATAAATAGAGCCCTCATTTCATTCAAATTTCAAGCTTTTGATAGCCAAAATCACTTTGCTAAAAAATCTCTCAATTCTCTCCATCTATCAAATTCACTCAAAGCTCCATTTTCAAGAAAAGTTAGTAAGCTTTGCATTCAAGCTTACTAGTCTTTGAGCTAAACCTTCATCCAAACACTTTTTCTTCATCAATTCTCTACATCCAAGCTTGGCAATTGATTCTTGTGGTTGAATTGAAGTAAATTCTTGAAGTTGTGTTGATAATTCTCTAGATCTACCTTTGGTAAGTTGGATAATTCATCTTTCACAATGTGATCTCTTGGTGATCTTTGGGATTGATTCATTGAGCATTATTTTGTGATTCCAATGGTGTTATTTTCTTATAATTTGATGGAATTTTCGTGCTCAATTGGATCCATGATCATAAGGTATTTGATGGAAAGTCTGAACAAGAATTTGGCCTTTTAAAATGCTATTTTGATGTCTGTAACAACGTGCAATCGTTGCAGTAACAGTGCAATCGATTGCACAGAAGCAATTTCGTGCAGATTTTTGAAAATTGTACTGTGTAAATCGATTTACACAGTAGTGCAATCGATTTACACAAGGACAGAATTCATTTTTTTGCCTTGTTTTGGGGAAGCTTTGATCCAAAATGTTTTTTCTACTCACTCCTTTTGATTGTTGGTTTGGATTGCAATTTTAAATGTCCAATTTCTCTTTAAACTCAATGGAATTTGTGATATAGATGAAGTTGGATAAATATTCATCAATTCAAATCTACCTAAGAGTGAAATATTTAATTCATTTTTGGTGCTTTAGATTAATGATATGTTTAGTGCTTTAATCCATCTAGAGAAGTGGTTGAATTTAAAGATGAAAGAATTTTGAGATGGTGATCCAAATTAGCTTATCATTCCCCTCCCTCTTCATCTTATCCCTTTCTTTTTTAATTGTGCTACATGTTAACGGATTATGATCTCTATATTATTTATCCAAACATGAAGTACATAGATTGCTATTAACCGACCTCAAAATAAGTGCAACTTCTACATAAGTCCACTTACGATTGCTTAATATAGCGCTAAATTTTGTCCCGATTCGAATAAATGATTACCGTGGCCCAAACTTATGATTGCAAGCCCAAGTATGTTAATTTGATCTCTTTGATCCAATAACCTTGAGATTCATTATGTGGATGTTTTGGTTCTACCAATCCTATAATGGATCTACAACACCTTTGGTCAATGCGGATTACTTAAACATCGTTGATCATTAAATGTTACTTTTGAGGATTCCAAAATGGATGATATACTTGACAAAAAGAAAATGAAACTTGTTGTGTGGAGGCTTTGGTTCTATCAATCCTCTAATGAGTTCCAAATGCAAGTTTCAAGATGGTCATCCAACTAACCACAAATTTCTAACAATTGACTTTACTTTATGCTTTTATTTTTATGCTTTATGTACCATTTACTTTTAGCATTTACATTTCATTCTATTTTCATCTTTGCTCACTTGAGCATTTACTTTTATGTCATTTTTATTTTGCTCACTTGAGCTTTTCTTTTCCTTTTAAAGACACTTAATAATCAACATGAACCATAAAAAACTTAAATGGTACTTGGACTATTTGGTTACTATCCTTGGCATTATGGAGCATGGGACTTTTTCTTGGACTTAGGATTAGAAACCTTGACCTATCTTGGAGACCTTGTGATCTTATCTAATTATTTTGTCTGGAGCTCTTGAGGTTTACCTCAAGACATTGGGTTGCTTGTTTGTTTTTGTGTGCAGGTTTTTGTGATTACATTATTTATTTGTAATCTGGAATTCACCCGTATACAGCCTTTACTTTGCCCAATTTTTGTGAAGACTTAATACATTTTAAGAGGTCTAGTATCTTTTCTTGCTTGGTTTCAATCCAAAGAATGTGAATTCTATCTTGGCTCATAATGTTAAGTTGTGGCTTCTTATCGGTTAGATGGTTCTTATCCTTAGCTTTTACCTTATGCTTTAGGATAGTTTCTTCATTTTCATAATAAACATGGACTTATGTCCATGCATTTTCAAAACGTTTTCATGAATAAATTTAAATTAATTTAATAATACCTTGACATTTTTTGTGAGAAGACTAAAAGTCAATCAATCTCATTTCAAACCATTTTGCCACTTTGGCTTTTATCTTTAAATCTTTCTCAAAAGATTAGACTCTTGTCAATCCTTGTAGTGATGCAAACAACTATACTTCTATAATATATAGTGAAGAGAGATATTTTCCACTTGGGTGTTGAGTGAGGCATTGTTGATTTTATAATCCAAGCCATATCCTCTACTTTGAGATGATGCAAATTCTCCTTTCTCATGATTGTGGGTAGTAAGTATGTTTTTCACACGGACAATGACGATGATGTCTTATCTCATAAAATTAACAAATACACTTGTGTTTTAAATTTTTAAAAGAGGAACTACGTGTACCCTGATCCCCTATTGCACGAAAGGTGGTACGTAGGCACTAAAGGTTCGCAACCGCGGCGGGTGCAAAAAAAATCATAAAAATATTTCTTTTCTCACCTCTACCATCCATTTTCTATACAACACATTTTTATAGCCAAAATATACATATTTTTTCAAAGAGGTTCCTGCGGAGTACCGTAGATGTTTAGGGTGCTCATACCTTCCCTTTGCATAACCAACCCCCTTACCTTGAATCTATCTCCCTCTTTTTGGGTTATTCGCTCTTTTCCCATTCCTTTGGAAACAATAAAGCACGGTGGCGATTTTTATTTTTGATTTTTATAAAGTCTAGTCAATCCAATGGCTTAGTCTTGAACATTTCTACCACTACAGAAAAATGGCGACTTCACTGGGGATAATTTGATCTCTTGCTGGTCCATCCCTAAGTGGGTTAAACCTATCTTTGTTTATATCTCTATATAGGCTATTGTTGTTTATGTGTTATATTTTGTATATATGTTTGTTTAGATTTTCCTGGTTTTTGAGGGTGCTTGGTGATAACTCATAAGTACTATACCCGGACTTGGGAAAACTTTAAGATAGGATGGGCGGTATAGTCATGTTAACTTTGAGGGAGTAATCCCCAAAAAGGAGGCATGAGATCCCCCACTCAGTGGAGGCCCCTTTTATTGTAGTGTCGTTTACCGAGTAATCGGGAAGACGTACTGCTTTCGACCTGGGAGCCTGCTGAAGGTGAGGACCGTAGATTACCTAACCCATCTTGGCCTTTTAGGTGTAGTGCGGAAGCTATGACGGAGTAATCCGGAAATAGTTGTCACGCGATACTACGCTCAGACGAGTCTTTCTTGAGAATATTAATAATTACCGAGTTAATCGGGAAGTTGGTAATATCCGAAGGAAGGATGTAGACTCTGAGAACCTCTAGAACCTTGTTCGGCAGGTGATAACTCTTAGACCAACACCTTATGGGTAGTACCTTCGACCTCATGCTCGTGACGTTGAACCTATGAACCCTATATGCGTTATCTTTTGTGTGATTGTTGCATCATGCATCCATGCACTCATAAGCATCTTTTAAAGAAAACAATATTTCAAGGGATTTAACGGTTGACTTTTGTGAATATCTCAGGTACTTTTAACCATGGATTCTGGAAAGAGAAAGACAGGGAAATACAGTTTCAAGGATCCTAAGATAGATGAGTTGGTCAGTCTAATTCCAGAGATTGAGTGTCCTGCAGACTTTCCGAAGAAGTATGGATCCATTATTCCTCTCGTGAAGCTGAAGATGAAGAAGGGTATTCTCTCGACCTTGGTCTAGTTCTATGATCCGATGTATCACTGCTTTACTTTTCCCGATTATCAGTTGATGCCTACACTGGAGAAGTATTCTTATCTATTGGATTTACCTGTTACTGATCGTGTTCCTTTTACTGGTTTGGAGGATGAGCCAAAACCACATGAGATTGCTGCTTTAATTCATTTGGGGAAGTATGAGGTGGAAGCCCATATGACTACCAAAGGAGGGATTAGAGGATTACCAGCTCATTTCTTATTGGAGAAATCTCGTTACTTTTCTAGGATGAAGAGTACGGTTGCTTTTGAGGCCATCTTCGCTTTACTTTCTTATGGATTATTCTTATTCCCTAATATGGACAAGTTTGTCGACATTAACGCTATCAGGATTCTCATGATTGGAAACCCGGTTCCTACACTGTTTGGTGATGCTTATTACTCTGTTCATCTTCGGAGTACCTATCATGGGGGGATAATTACCTATTGCACGCCTTTGTTGTACCGGTGGTTCATCTCTCATATGCCTCAGTCTGATACTTTTTGGGATGTCAAGAAGGAACCTCGTTGGGCTCCTAAGATCATGGCACTTACTCACTCAGATATTGATTGGTATCATCGAGCTTATCAGGATATAGATATTATTGACAGTTGTGGTAGTTTCCCCAATGTACCACTTCTTGGTACAAAGGGAGGAATTAGCTATAACCCTGCTCTTGCACGGCGACAGCTTGGTTATCCGATGAGGGATAAACCAAACAGTATTCATTTGAGTAGTTTCTTTATGAAGGAAGGAGAAGACCACAGGGAAGCTAGGGAGAAGATTGTGAAGGCCTGGTGTCACATTCATAAGAAGAGTAGGAAGGATTTGGGACCTAGGGGTGTTGTTTCTTTGGAGCCATATCTTCAGTGGGTCTGATCGAGAGCCATTCAGTTGAAGATGCCATATACTCGGGAGACACCCATGCCTGATTTGTTTGCGAAGACCACTTCTCCCTTATTAGATGATCTAGAGGAGCTGCAACTTGCTTTGGTTAGGATGCAACAGGAAAGGGATGCTTAGAAGAACAAGTTCCAGACTTTAGAGAGTTCCTACAGAGCCGACCTGAAGGAGAAAGACGATTTGATCGAGATCCTTGAGAGTCGAGCAGTAGAGTCTATGGAGAGGCAAGGGGATTTATTTTCTCCTACGCCTCAAACAGGTGTTGATTACTCACTTTCTGATCCAGATGAGTGGAGGGAGGTTTCCATCAAACATGTGGAAGAAAACCAGAGATTGAGGGCTCAGATTGTCACGCTCACAAGGAAGCGCCAGCGTACAGATTGATCTCTATCAGTTCTTTTTCTCCGGATTTTAGATTAAATTTTCATCTTGTACTTGGGATCATTGAAAATTGTAATCCATTTTGAAGTTATTATAATAAAAAAATTCAGTATTTCAAATGCGTTATTATTTTGATGTTTGCAATATAAACATTAAATCCCTTGAAATATTAAATGATAAAGTAAAAATAATCATATGCATTGCATATCATGCATCATATTGCACATATTTCTTGCACACATACCCAGGTGTCTTACCCAGCTTCTTTACTTCATTCAGCAAGCTGACTCATCACTACAACACTCGGGCTAGCTTCAAAAAGAAGATGGACAACTTGGAACAAGAGAATCGTGAGCTACGCGAAGAAGTTTCCGCTTTGAAGGCTGGCTTGGCCAACTTGACTGCTCTGATGGAAGCTCTGGTGGAAGCTCTGGTGGTTTCTCAGAATCAGCCACTGAGTGTTCAACCTCAACCAACAAGGGAAAATGCTAAATTTCCAACTGTTCATGTATCCGCTACTCCGGCTGTTGTTCAAAATCGTATGCCTCAGGGTTATCCATGGGGAATGCCAGAGAATTTTGCACCTGAAGGTTTCAATTTGAGCCCCCAAGATGCTCCAGTGGTTCAAAATATTGTTACTCCAGCACCTCCTGTGGTGCATATTGTTCCTGCTGCATCTCTTTCGGTGAATTTAGTTCCGTTTGTCAATGAAGATATGTGTCGTCCTTTCCCTCCGCCGAGTGAAGACTTGGGACTTTATAACAGAATGGATGATTTTCAAGAGCTGTTTGATAGAATGCAAAGAGAGATGAAGGCTCTTAGGGGAAATGAGAATTTTGTGGTTTCTCTTAAGGACGCGCAGCAAGTTGTGCGCAATGTTCATAATACAGTTTGGGGACAACTTATGGATCCACCTGTGAACAAAAAAAGAGCTGGTTTAGGTTTCTCTTCGAGGAATGGCAAAGGCGAAAGTTTGAAGTCAAAGTCTTTTGTGAACAGTTATCATGATGTTTTTCGCAGCAGAGGCTACCTCCATCCAATTGGTTCTGGAGTTAATGCTGTTGAAGAGGATGAAGCAGAGCAGGAAGTACCGAATTATGTGACGCATGGAGTCCAAGTTCAGAATTTGGTCACCATTGATGTTCCTTCTTGCATACATGTTTCAAATTAATTTGTTTTGTTAATCTTTTTCTTTCTTTTGAAAAGCTTTCACTCTGCCCAAGGTGAAAGTATTGTATGGGCTTATCTGTTTGCTTTGACTATTAAGATCATTAATAAAAGTTGTCTTTGCTTCCAAAAATATGTCTTTATTTTCTGCTTTTTCTTGGGAAATGGTAATAATAAAAAAACCTTTCAAAATAAATAATAACTGAAAATTAATCTACATGATCACTTGTTATATGTGTCAGTTTCTAAAAGCAATCATAAATCCTATGTGCAAATTAATTAAAAAACCCGTTGAACACATTGACCCTGCACCCTCTCCCAACTTTGATTGTCCTGTGTTTGGGGCTGAAGAAGAAGATTATGGTGAGATTCCAGAAGAGGTCTCACGGTTGCTTGAGCACGAGGAAAATACCATTCAACCATATAAGGAGCCTTTGGAAGTGATCAATTTGGGTTCAGAAGAATATCCGAAGGAAATTAAGATTGGAACATCGTTGCATCCTGATGTAAAGAGCGGGTTGATTAAGTTGTTGAAAGAGTGTGTTGATATTTTCGCTTGGTCTTATCAAGATATGCCTGGTCTAAATACAGACATTGTTGAACACGTTTACCGTTGAAGCCAGAGTGTCCACCAGTTAAACAAAAGTTGAGAAGAACCCACCCAGATATGGCAGTAAAGATCAAAGAGGATGTCCTAAAGCAGATCAATGCTGGTTTTCTTGTGACGTCAGTGTATCCTCAATGGATTGCCAATATTGTCCCAGTACCGAAAAAGACGAAAAAGTCCGCATGTGCGTAGATTACAGAGATCTAAATAAAGCTAGTCCAAAAGATGATTTTCCATTGCCTCACATTGACATGTTAGTGGATAACACAGCAAAATTCAAAGTATTCTCGTTCATGGATGGATTTTCTGGGTATAATCAAATAAGAATGGCTCTAGAGGACACGGAAAAAACAACGTTTATCACACCCTGGGGAACATTATGTTATAGAGTGATGCCCTTCGGGTTGAAGAACGCTGGTGCAATGTACCAGAGGGCTATGACAACCATATTCCATGATCTGATGCACAAAGAAATCGAAGTATATGTTGATGATATGATTGCCAAATCCCAAACTGAAGAAGGGCATATAGAAGATTTGCTGAAGTTGTTTCAGCGTTTGAGGAAATATCGTCTCCGCTTGAATCCAAATAAATGTACCTTCGGAGTTAGATTGGGGAAATTGTTAGGTTTTATCGTTAGCCAAAAAGGAATTGAAGTTGACCCTGATAAAGTCAAAGCAGTTCAAGAAATTCCAGCACCAAGAACTGAAAAGCAAGTCAGGGGTTTCCTCGGGCGTTTGAATTATATTTCCAGATTCATTTCCCACATGACTGCAACATGTGAACCGATCTTTAAGTTGTTAAAGAAAGATCAAGGTTGTGTGTGGAAGGATGACTGCCAAAGGGAATTTGAAAGTATTAAAGAATACCTGCTTGAACCTCCTATATTGCTTCCTCCCGTAGAAGGAAGACCATTTATTATGTATCTAACAGAGTTAGATAAATCCATGGGTTGTATTCTGGGACAACAGGATGAAACAGGGAAGAAGGAGTTCGCCATTTATTATCTCAGCAAAAAGTTCACCGATTGTGAGTCACGGTATTCCATGTTGGAAAAGACGTGTTGTGCTTTGGCCTGGGCGGCAAAGCGTTTGCGGAAGTATATGTTGAATCATACCACTTGGTTGATCTCCAAAATGGATCCAATCAAGTATACTTTTGAGAAGCCTGCTCTTACTGGGAGAATTGCCCGCTGGCAGATGTTGTTATCTGAATATGATATTGAGTACCGCACTCAAAAGGCTATTAAAAGTAGTGTGTTGGCAGATTACCTTGCTCGCCAGCTGGTGGAAGCTCATCAGTCTTCAGAATATGAATTCCTCGATGAGGATGTGATGTTTCTGAAAGTGAAAGATTGTGATGAACCATTGCCTGAGGAAGGCCCTGACCCTGAATCTCGTTGGAGTATGATTTTTGATGGAGCGGTGAATGCTTATGGTAAAGGAATTGGTGATGTGATCGTCACTCCTCATGGATCGCACATTCCTTTTACTGCAAGGTTAACATTCGATTGCACTAATAATATGGCAAAATATGAGGCTTGCATCATGGGTCTTGAGGAAGCTATTGATCTCAAAATCAAAATTCTAGATGTATATGGCGATTCAGCTTTGGTAATAAATCAGATTAAAGGAGAATGGGACACTCGTCACCCTGGCTTGATCCCTTACAAATATTATGCTAGAAGATTATTAACCTTCTTCAATAAAGTTGAATTCCATAACATTCCTAGAGATGAAAATAAAATGGCGGATCCTCTGGTAACTCTGGCTTCCATGTACCAAGTAAATACTTGGAATTATATACCACGTATTACAGTTTGACGACTGGATAGGCCCGCTCATGTGTTTACGACAGAGGAGGTAGCAGATGAAAAACCTTGGTATTATGATATCAAGCATTTTCTTCAGACTCAGGAATACCCGATTGGTGCATCGAGGAAAGATAGAAAGACACTAAGAAGATTGGCAGGCAGTTTCTTCCTCAGTGAAAATGTGTTATACAAGAGAAATTATGACATGGTCTTGCTTAGATGCGTGGATAGACACAAAGCAGACATGTTAATGCGTGAGATTCATGAAGGTTCATTTGGCACTCATGCTAATGGACATTCGATGTCTAAAAAGATGCTAAGGGCTGGTTATTATTGGTTGACAATGGAATCTGACTGTTACAAATTTGCAAAGAAGTTCCATAAACTCCAAGTTTATACATATCAGGTCTATGTGCCTCCGACACTTCTCAATGTTATTTCCTCCCCATGGCCTTTCTCTATGTGGGTTATTGACATGATCGGGATGATAGAACCCAAAGCTTCAAATGGACACCGTTTCATCTTGGTAGCAATTGACTACTTTACCAAATGGGTAGAAGCTGCTTCATATGCCAATGTTAACAAACAGGTGGTTGTGCGTTTCATCAAAAACAATCTTATATGCCGGTATGGTGTGCCGAGTAGAGTCGTCACTGACAATGGCTCGAATTTGAACAACAAGATGATGACAGAACTCTGTGAAGAATTCAAAATTGTCCATCACAATTCATCTCCATACAGGCCAAAGATGAATGGGGTTATTGAAGTTGCTAATAATAATATCAAGAAAATTATCCAGAAAATGGTTGTCACTTATAAGGATTGGCATGAAATGCTCCCTTTTGCTCTGCATGGATATCGGACATCAGTCCGCACTTCAACAGGAGCAACCTCGTTCTCCCTGGTATATGGAATGGAAGTTGTACTCCCTATTGAGGTAGAGATTCCCTCGTTGTGTGTGATAATGGAAGCCAAGTTGACAGAGGCTGAATGGGTCCAGAACAGGTTTGACCAATTGAATTTGATTGAAGAGAAGAGGATGACAGCTTTATGTCATGGGTAGTTATATTAGAAAAGAATGAAGAAATCATTTGATAAAAAGTTCAAACCTCGTGAATTCAGAGAAGGCGACCTCGTGCTCAAGAAGATCATGTCTTTTAACACTGATTATAGGGGAAAGTGGACTCCCAATTTTGAAGGCCCATATGTTGTCAAGAAAGCCTTCTTTGGTGGTGCATTAATTCTTGAAACTATGGATGGCGAGGAGTTCCCACGTCCCATGAATGTTGACGCAGTCAAGAAATACTTCGCCTAAAGAAATAAAAGAACAGCTCGCTAAGTTGAAAACCCAAAAGGGCAGCTTAGGCAAAAATGAGCGTCTCGGCAGGCCGAAAACCCGAGAGGGCGGTCTAGGCAAAAATTAGAGACATAAACAGAATAAATTTCCCCGCTAAGTTGAAAACCCGCAAGGGAAGCTTAGGCAAAAGTTAGGGATTTTTCTTGGCAAGTAACTACGTCAGACAAGACTTGATCGTTGAAGCAACAATCTTCTCGGATCCTCACCATACTTCAACAAAAGCTGCTGCTCAGGATTTCAAAAGTTGTTAGGAGGAATAGTGGTCATTGTATATCAATGTATCTTTTCCATTATGTATTACCATTTCCCAAACATTGTAATCATCCATGGAGTCTCGCCATTCGCAGACTACAATTCTATTAATGAAATTCGAGCTTTTACCCAATTCTTTGTGTTCTTATTTTATTTAGCTTGCAAAGACTCCATTTATTACTGATAATAACTTTCAAAGCAAAAAGATTAAAAAGAAAAATTGACTTTTCAAAAAAAAAGAAGAGATCTTTACAATTCAATTTACTTTGGGATTTGTGATGAAACAATGACAACAAAAATGGTGATCCCAGGAATGAACAAACTCCGATTGTTTTGAGAAGTTTTATTTCCCTAATGAAAGTTCTCTCAGGTCATTTTGATGGTATGCGCATGATCTTTGTATGTTTCTCAGGTAGTTAAAGAGAATACCAGTGGGTGCAAGGTACAGTATTGGGTTTGTGGTCCCATTATCCCCAGCCAAGTCTTGGTTCGCTTTTGATTTTGGGTTTGCATGGTCGGAAGCCTCCGTCCCAGATTCCCCAACAAAGTTTTCCCTCATATGATGAAAGGTTTTATTCCCTTGGTGTGCTAAGGTATCGCTCTTTTTGCAGTATTGGCATTACTGTTGACTTCTTGATTTTCCGGGAAGGCTATCCCAGGGCATCTTTTTTCGGAATAGGTTTTCATGATGTAAAGTTTCAATACGCATCTTTCCCCCGGGGGGTAGGCTTGAATTCCCCAGTGAGGTTTGATTGTCTCGGTGTCAGTCTGCTTTATTTGAGGTTGGTCTTACAATCTCCAGTAGGCATGTTGCTTTTGAAAAACAGGTTTCTCCGATGAAATCGAAAGAAAGATGTTTTATCCCGATATTTGTTTGATTTAGCTACATCCGGATTATGTTTCTCCTCAGTGAAGTTAGGACAAGAAATAGGTTTGGTTTCTGCAGTTGCTTTTACCTTTCTTGGATTGATCTTTCTGGTTGAAATTTAGCCAAATGTTGTTAGTACCTGAGTTGGTTTTGTTTGTTTATACTGATTATGTATCCTTTTACGAGCATATGCACGATATCACTCATACATTCATACATACATCATGCATTGCTACAAATCATTTTTCATTGATATTGTGCTCTAACCTTTCAGTGCACTCCTTGCTTAGGTGGATTTGGTTTTCCCTCTTGAGTTTATTTCTCAAAGGATGCATCTTCGTTGGCTGTCTTGCTCCAGTTAATTTTTGAATTGGATTTGTGGTTGCATGACAATATTATTTACTTTGGATTTCTGAGAACTTTGAGTTTTGGTTTGTGCATTTATTTTGCACGAGAAGACTTTATCTCCTCAGCAGGAATATCGTGGAATTTCCCCAGGAAGTCATATCTCTTTCCCCAGGAAGTCATATCTGTTTCCCCAGGAAGTCATATCTCTTTCCCCAGGAACTCATATCTCTTTCCCCGGGAAGCCATATTTCTATCCCCAGAAACTCGTTTCTTTTTGCAATCCTCCATGATAACAAGAAACAGGTCTCTTTATTTGAGTAACTCGTGCTTCCCTGTACAAGTCGACGTAACTTTTTTTGCTATTTCCTCTATGAGCGGTTAGTTTGCAGTCTATCGTCAGTTTACGCCAATGGATGGCAAGACTTTCAAATTCACAGAAGCAGCTCGTTGTGAAATCTTTGCAAATAGCAAGCCTCTTTATTTGAGACAGTTTACATATTACTCTTTTCCAGGCAGATTTCCTTGGTTAAGAAGAAAATGAGACCCGTTCTAGGTAAAACACCAGAATTTTGAGATAACTTTATATTTTCTCTCTACCTTCAGTGAACGTTGGTAGTACATCGGCAATGAACATCGGTGTTTGTTATATTTTTTCTATCTTTAGTGAACGTTGATAGTTCATCGTTAGTGAACGACGGTGATATGATATATTTTCTCTTTCTACCTTCAGTGAACGTTGGTAGTACATCGATAGTGAAAGTCGGTGTTTGTTATCTTTTTGCTATCTTCGGTGAACGTTGATAGTTCATCGTCAGTGGACGGCGGTGATATGATATTTTCTCTTTCTACCTTCAGTGAACGTTGGTATTACATCGGCAGTGAACGTCGGTGTTTGTTATCTTTTTGCTATCTTCAGTGAACGTTGATAGTTCATCATCAGTGAACAGCGGTGATATGATATTTTCTCTTTCTACCTTCAGTGAAAGTTGGTAGTACATCGGCAGTGAACATTGGTGTTTGTTATCTTTTTGCTATCTTCAGTGAATGTTGATAGTTTATTGTCAGTGAACGGTGGTGATATGATATTTCCTCTTTCTACCTTCAGTGAACGTTGGTAGAACATCGGTAGTGAACGTCGGTGTTTGTTATCTTTTTTCTATCTTCAGTGAACGTTGATAGTTCATCATAAGTGAACGGCGGTGGTATGATATTTTCTCTTTCTACCTTTAATGAACGTTGGTAGTACATCGGCAGTGAACGTCGGTGTTTGTTATCTTTTTTCTATCTTCAGTAAACGTTGATAGTTCATCGTCAGTGAACGGCAGTGATATGATATTTTTCTCTTTCTACCTTGAGTGAACGTTGGTAGGCCATCGGCAGTGAAGGTCGATGCTTGTTATCTTCCTCTCTGATTTAATTCTTTTGGTCCACCAGTGATTTATTTTCCTGGTGGGGTTGCTCCTTTGTTTCTTCATTTTTGTGGCATCCCCAGTGTTACTTTGCGTCTCTTTTGTTCTGTTCATATGCATTCATAATCATAAGCATTGCATGGCATCTTAGAGACAAAAATAGGGCTTGTTTTATATTTAAGTATCTTCAATCGCGTCGACACGAAGATTTTTAACCTTCGTATTTCCGGATAGAAGACACTTAAATAAGGGCAGCTATTGTACCCCAATTTTTCCCCTAAGATTCCTCTATCATATCATATCAACTCGATCATAACAAGATCACATTAGGGTTGGTTCTTCCTATTTTTCTATCTCCTATCTTTAAGTTTTCTCTTGAGGAATCTCCAAGCACCATAGTTGTGTATTTTGTATATGTGTTGTTGACTAACTTCTAATCAAAATACAAAAAAATATTTGTCTTTGTCTTTGTATATTTTTGTTTTGTAGGTACCAAGTCGAAGCATCTGAAAAATAAGGATTTCTGGTATTATTTTCCTAAAATCTCTATTTGCAAAGGAAAAATTAACAAAAATTCATTTTTTTCACTGATGCAATCGATTTCTCTTAGAGTGCAATCGATTGCACATAGTGTATTTTGCGCCATTTTTGAAAAAATACACTGTGTAAATCGATTTGCACTGTAGTGCAATCGATTGCACAGCGTGAAATTTTGAAAAAAAAATTATCAATTTTAAACTTGTCAAAATTTTGGCTCCAATTTTTCTTCATTTTTGAAAGATATACCATTAATTCAAATTTTAGTGCCAATCTTTCATTTTTAAGAAGAATTATCATTAATTCAAATTTTGACTCTAATATTTGAAAGAATTATCACTAATTCAAAATTTGGCTCCAAGAATCAATTACCAAATTACCACTAATCCCAATCCTAAAACTCTATAAATAAAGCCCTCATTTCATTCAAATTTCAAGCTTTTGATAGCCAAAATCACTTTGCTAAAAAATCTCTCAATTATCTCCATCTACCAAATTCACTCAAAGCTCCATTTTCAAGAAAAGTTAGTAAGCTTTGCATTCAAGCTTACTAGTCTTTGAGCTAAACCTTAATCCAAACACTTTTTCTTCATCAATTCTCTACATCCAAGCTTGGAAATTGACTCTTGTGGTTGAATTGGAGTAAATTCTTGAAGTTGTGTTGATAATTCTCTAGATCTACCTTTGGTAAGTTGGATAATTCATCTTTCACAATGTGATCTCTTGGTGATCTTTGGGATTGATTCATTGAGCATTATTTTGTGATTCCAATGGTGTTATTTTCTCATAATTTGATGGAATTTTCGTGCTCAATTGGATCCATGATCATAAGGAATTTGATGGAAAGTTTGAACAAGAATTTGGCCTTTTAAAATGTTGTTTTGTTGTCTGTAACAGCGTGCAATCGATTGCAGTAACAGTGCAATCGATTGCACAGAAGCAATTTCGTGCAGATTTTTGAAAATTGTACTGTGTAAATCGATTTACACAGTAGTGCAATCGATTTACACAAGGACATAATGCATTTTTTGCCTTGTTTTGGGGCAGCTTTGATCCAAAATATTTTTTCTACTCACTCCTTTTGATTGTTGGTTTGGATTGTAATTTTAAATGTCCAATTTCTCTTTAAACTCAATGGACTTTGTGATGTAGATGAAGTTGGATAAATGTTCATCAATTCAAATCTACCTAAGAGTGAATTATTTAATTCATTTTTGGTGCTTTGGATTAATGATATGTTTAGTACTTTAATCCATCTAGAGGAGTCGTTGAATTTAAAGATGAAAGAATTTTGAGATGGTGATCCAAATTAGCTTATCATTCCCCTCCCTCTTCATCTTATCCCTTTCTTTTTTAATTGTGCTACATGTTAAGGGATGATGATCTCTATATTATTTATCCAAACATGAAGTACATAGATTGCTATTGACCGGCCTCAAAATAGGTGCGACTTCTATATAAGTCCACTTACGATTGCTTAACATAGCACTAAATTTTGTCCCGATTCGAATAAATGATCATTCGTGGCCCAAACTTATGATTGCAAGCCCAAGTATGTTAATTTTATCTCTTTGATCCAATAACCTTGAGATTCATTGTGTGGAGGCTTTGGTTCTACCAATCCTCTAATGGATCTACAACACCTTTGGTTAACGCAGATTACTTAAACATTGTTGATCATTAAATGTTACTTTTGAGGATTCCAAAATGGATGATATACTTGACAAAAAGAAAATGCAACTTGTTGTGTGGAGGCTTTGGTTCTACCAATCCTCTAATGAGTTCCAAATGCAAGTTTCAAGATGTTCATCCAACTAACCACTAATTTCTAACAATTGACTTTACTTTATGCTTTTATTTTATGCTTTATGTACCATTTACTTTTAGCATTTATATTTCATGCTATTTTCATCTTTTCTCACTTGAGCATTTACTTTTATGTCATTTTTATTTTGCTCACTTGAGCTTTTCTTTTCCTTTTAAAGGCACTTAATAATTAACATGAACCATACAAAACTTTAATGGTACTTGGACTATTTGGTTACTATCCTTGGCATTATGGAGTATGGGACTTTTTCTTAGACTTAGGATTAGAAACCTTGGCCTATCTTGGAGACCTTGTGACCTTATCTGATTATTTTGTCTGGAGCTCTTGAGGTTTACCTCAAGACATTGGGTTGCTTGTTTATTTTTGTGTGCGTGTTTTTGTGATTACATCATTTGTTTGTAATCTGGAATTCACCCATATACAGCCGTTACTCTGCCCAATTTTTTTGAAGACTTAATACATTTGAAGAGGTCTAGTATCTTTACTTGCTTGGTTTCAATCCAAAGAATGGGAATTCTATCTTTGCTCATAATGTCCAGTTGTGGCTTCTTGTCGGTTAGATGGTTCTTATCCTTAGCTTTTACCTTATGCTTTAGGATAGTCTCTTCATCTCCTCCCATCTTCTTTAATTTCAAAAATCTTCTCCCTCCTTTTGAAAACTCTTCTTTTTGAAACTTGAATCATTTTCATAATAAACTTGGACTTATGTCCATGCATTTTCAAAACATTTTCATGAATAAATTTCAATCAATTTAATAATACCTAGACATTTTTTGTGAGAAGACTAAAAGTCAATCAATCTCATTTCAAACCATTTTGCCACTTTGGCTTTTATTTTTAAATCTTTCTAAAAAGATTAGACTCTTGTCAATCCTTGTAATGATGCAAAAACTATACTTCTACAATATGTAGTGAAGAGAGATATTTTCCACTTGGGTGTTGAGTGAGGCATTGTTGATTTTAAAATCCAAGCCATATCCTCCACTTTGAGATGATGCAAATTCTCCTTTCTCATGATTGTGGGTAGTAAGTATGTTTTCCACACGGACAATGACGATGATGTCTTATCTCATAAAATTAACCAACACACTTCTGTTTTAAATTTTTAAAAGAGGAACTATGTGTACCCTGATCCCCTATTGCACGAAAGGTGGTACGTAGGCACTAAAGGTTCGCAACCGCGGCGGGTGCAAAAAAAATCATAAAAATATTTCTTTTCTCACATCCACCATCCATTTTCTATACAACATATTTTTATAGCCAAAATATACAGATTTTTTCAATGAGGTTCCTGCGGAGTACCATAGATGTTTAGGGTGCTAATACCTTCCCTTTGCATAACCAACCCCCTTACCTTGAATCTTTCCCCCTCTTTTTGGGTTATTCACTCTTTTCCCATTCCTTTGGAAACAATAAAGCGTGGTGGCGATTTTTATTTTTGATTTGTATAAAGTCTATTCAATCCAATTTCTTAGTCTTGAACATTTCTAACGCTACACATTTTCTTGGTCAAAAGTCAAGAACTGAGCCTTCTCAATCAAAACCCTAATTTTGACCATTTTGCCCTTTTGTTGTTTTGATCAAATTTCTTTGAGGAATTATGATCCAAACTTGATCAATTGACATATATGAGTTCATAATGTTGATATGGATCAAAAATTATGAAGTTTGACTGCAAATTGACTGCAATTTACTTTTCCCTAATATAGTTAATTTTAGGTCAACTGATCAACTAACTGAGCAAAAATGTGATCCAAAGCTTGAAACTTGACATGAGTAATCTTGGGGATCCAAAATGATCCATGAAAGTCATATAAGGCATTATAAGTTCGATTATCTTTGTACAAACTCAAACCCTAATTTTTAGTTATCAGTGTTTGAGGAGGTGTCTTGAGCTGATCAAACCTTGTGTAGTCTTCAATCAATGGAGATCTTATGAGAGATTTCTTGAGAAATGAGAGGGCAAATTTTGGGGTACAACTATATGTTTTGTTCAAATTTTCATTTTATTTTATTCCAAACTTGTCCTTTTTGCCCTAAACTTATCCAAACTATAAATACCCATTCATGTATCATTTCCAACTTTATGATACCATAAAATTAGCCTACTTTTTCTCTTCATCTTCAACCTTCCAATATATACATACATACCAACATTACATTGTGATGATGTTCTGTCGGGGTTCTATCTAGACAAAGAATTATAGATTTCCAATTGGTTTGGGTTGAGTTCTTGTAGGGGTCTTCACCCGGAAAAACCATCGGGTTTGTCCTCCAACATCATTTGTTAAATTGGGGGTTTTTGTGCAAGATCGTGCGAGAAGGAATCGTCCATGTGAAAAATCCCTTGGATTGTTTGAAATATTTTCAAGGAACCTTAGAGTGGTTGAAATATTTTTAAGGAAGTGGCAAGAATTGGATGATAGAATCGGTGATCTTGTGTTAATAGTTTGCAATAGGATTTACTCGAGTGAAAAATCCCTTGGAGTGTTTGAAATCTTTGCAAGGAACCTTGGGGTGTTTTAAATCCTTTTAAGTAAGTAGCATAAGCAGTGAATAGGTTGCATTTATCGGTTGATTTGATCTTGCTTAAGATTAAAGGTTGGAAGAAGGAGCATCTACACCAAATTGGAGAATTTTGTATTTTTGTTTCTAACTCTTCCATTGTATTAAATATTTTGCATATAAGAATTATCCTAGTTCCATTGGAATTAGGCGCATACGTACCCACACGCGAGGATGATAGTGGGGAACTATGTAGACAAATTACTTATGTGTTTTTACTTTTCCGCTTTTACTCGCTTTCAATTTCATCAATCTTTTCATTAAATAGCATTGTGATAGTAATTGAATTTTAATAATTTTTCTCTCAAAATATGTTTTATAGGTGTGGATATAGCTTATAATCAATTTTGATTATAAGTGGTTTTGTAAATCAACACTACTCAACAAGAAATTCTTAAAATTGACTTGCACATCAAGTGTTTGATAAAACGATCAAGTTAGTTCTTTGATTATTTAGCCTTGGAAATAGCATTGCAAAGTGTTTGCGTTCAAACAATAAATAAGTGGACTGTTGATTTGAGTTTGTATCAATCTATTACTCAATTTTATCTCATACATTAAATTTTCATAATTTGTAAATCCGAGTTTCCAATAAGTTGTTTTTAGACGACAAATCCAGTTAATTGCTTCGGCATCAAAAGTTTTGAAAACAAATTAATTTCTAGATTTTTGTCTAGAAATATTTTTTGCGCCTCTATTCAACCCCCCTATAGATACGCACCATCGTATAACACTATATTTCTTCACAAATAATCTCATTTCTTCATCATCTGAATTATCTTCATTGCTAGAGTCACTATCATTAATAGGCTCGTCTATTGAGGACTTAGAGCTTGAAGCCCCGAGAGCTTTAGACTTCAACACGACCTCGTTAACATCCCCTTATTCCTTTTTCTTTTTCTCAAGCTTCTTTTCATGTTTATCCAAGAAATTGAGTTCTTGCTTGTTTTCTTCCAATTTTCCAAACAAGGAGGTGAGATCAAGTGTAGCAAGATTCTTGGCTTCCTTGATCGTGTTGACCTTTGGTTGCCAATTCCTAGTAAGACATCTCAACACCTTATTAGTAGCAATAGCATTGGAAATAGGATTACCTAGTAAATTTAAACGATTAATAAGATGCGAGAACCACTTTTGCATTTGAGAAATGGTTTCCCCTTGCTTCATGTGAAAGAGTTCAAACTCCTGATTAAGTGTATTAATTCTAGCTTGTTTGACCTCATTAGTTCATTCATAGATAACTTGTAGAGAATACCATATAGCTTTAGCGGTTTGACAATGGGAAATGCAATAGAACTCATCAACACCATGAGCGGATAAAATGATGTTATTATCCTTCTAATCATAAGACCACTTCTTATTATCATTCTCATCCCATAAGTTTTCCGGCTTTGGTAAGGTAGTGTAGCGGTAGAAATGTTAAGGCTAAGCCATTGGATTGACTTAACTGGTACAGATCAAATAAAAATCGCCATCGTGCTTTTTTGTTTAAAAGGAAATGGGAAAAGAGAGAATAAACCAAAAAGAAGGGAAGAATCTAGTTACGACCGTTGGTTATGCAAAGGGAAGGTATTAGAACCCTAAACATCTACGGTACTCCGCAAGAACCTCTTTGAAAATCTTTGTATTTTTGCTATAAAAGGTGTATACAAAATAAGATGGTGGAGATGAGAAAAGAATTATTTTTTTACAATTTTTGCACCTGCCACGGTTGCGAACCTTTAGTGCCTACGTACCACCTTTCCTGCAATAGAGGATCAGGGTACTCTTAGTTCACCTTAAAAATTTTAAAACACATGTGTGTTGGTTAATTTTAAGAGAAAAGACATCATTGTCATATTCGAGTGGAAAACATATTTACTATCCACGATTATGAGAAAGGAGAATTTGCATCATCTCAAAGTGGAGTATATAGCTTAGATTTTAAAATAAACAAAGCCTCGATCAACACCCAAATGGAAAATATCTCACTTCAATATATATCGTAGAAGTATACTAGCTCGCATCACTACAAGAATCGACAAGAACCCAATCTTTTGAGAAAAGGTTTAAAAGTAAAATTCCAAAGTGGCAAAATAGTTTCAATGAGGTTAATGACTTTTAGTCTTTCAAAATATGTCAAAGTATGGTTAAATTAATTAAAGTTTGATTAAGAAAAGATTTTTGAAAACGCGTGGACCTAAGTCCAAGTTTATTATAAAAGTGGTTCAAGTTAGAAAACAAGAATAGTTTTAAAAAGGAGGGATAATATTTTTGAAATTAAATAAAATGGGAGGAGGTGAGGGGACTATCCGAAAGCATAAGGTAAAATCTAAGGTAAAGGATGGTCTAACCAATCAAGAAGCCAACACTTGACATGAAGAAGTCAATGTAGAATTCCCATCCTTTGTATTAAAACCAAGCAAGACACAATACTAAACCTATGAGGAATACCAAACTTTAGATGAATTAACTCTTCACAAAAATTAGGCAGAGTAACAACTGTATACAGAGGAATTCTCATTCACAAACAAAGCAAGAAAATCAGAATGACCTGCACACAAAAAATTCAAACCAATGCCTTGGAGTAAATCCCAAGGATTTCAGACAGAATAACAATAGAGCAACATGGTCCCCAAGTATCAAGGCTTCTAATCCTAAGTCCGAGAGATCCATAACTCCACAATGCCAAGGATAGTAACCAGATAGTCCAAGTAACCTTAAAGTTTTTAATGTTCAAGTTGTATATTAAGTGTCTTTAAAAAAAAAGAAAGCTCAAGGGAGCAAAGATAAAATGACATAAATATAAATGTTCAAGTGAGCAAAAGAAAAAATGACATGGAATTTGAATACTAAAGTAAATGGTACATAAAAATAAAGACACAAAATAAAGGAATAAAGTAACGTTAATTATTAATGAGTTAGAAGTTACAAGGTTAGTTGAATGACCATCTTGAAGCTTGATTTTGAAAACTCATTAGAAGATTGATAAAATCAAAGCTTCTCAACAACAAGTTTCATTTTATTTTTGTCAACTATATCATTAATTTCAAGTGCTCAAAGCAACCACATATGATTAACGATGTTCAAGTTATTCACTTAGATCAAAATTCATGAAGTTTATTAGAGGATTGATAGAATCAAAGCCTCCTAAAGATGAACTTCAAGGTTATTGGATCCAAGGTTTAAAATTAGACATACTTGGACTTGCAAACATAGGTTTGGGCCATGAATGATAATTTTAAATCGGGATAAATTTAGCGTTATATTAAGCAATCGTAAGTGAAATTATGTAGAAGCCACACCTATTTTGAGGTCGGTCAATAGAAATCTATGTACCAAATATGTTAGAAAAATTATATGTGGATCATTCTCCAAAAACATGTAGCACAAGTAAAAACAAGAAAGGGATAAGATGAAAAGGGAGGGGAATGATAGTATGACTAATGTATCAAATAAAATTATGGTTTCAAATATCATCAACATCATTCATCCATTTTAGTAGATTTGGTTTTTTAACCTATCAACACCCAAGATCCAATGAGGTTCAGGAACTTGTCCCAAAATAACACCCAAGGGTCTCCAAATCATGACCAATCAAAAAATAATAAAATATATTTAATATAAAATAAAGTTTAAATGATTTTAAGAGGAAATAATTGGTAAAATACACAACATATATTAAAACACCAAATAAAAATCCTAAAAAAATATAAGAGGTTAAACATGAGTCAATAAGTGTTGACAAAAATTTTCATAATTTTTTAAAGTTATGAACTGTTTTTTAAATATAAAGAAATAAGCAAAATAAATCAAAATTTGGGGAAATAGTAAAATCAAAAATAAAAATAAAATATGGTCACCAATATTCCAAAAATTTCATTGGATCCTTCCATGATTTTTTCAGAATTTTTAAATCAAGAAAAGTATTTTTAAACAATTAAAACAAGTCAAATAAAGTGAAAAATCATTAAAAAAAATAACAAATCACAAAATAAAATTGTGAAAAAATAAAAGTTAGAAAGAGAAAAATCAAAAGTATTTTTGTTAATTTTTTCACACTTTTAAAAGTTGAAATGATTTTTTATGAATTTTTGAAGTTTAAAACAATTAAAACAAAAATCAGAAAATAAAATAATAAACCAAAAAAATATGGACCATATGATCATTGTCAAAACACGTTAGTAAACAGATCCAATGGATCTGGCGCGTTATGCATGTCATGGACTCTCTTGAATAACACACCGGATCATTTATTTAAAATATAAAACAGCAAAAACAAGGAGCGTTGGATCTGACTCCATTTTAAATGCGCTGGTAATCTGGACGGCTCAGAGACACGGATACATGATAGACACGAGTCAATGCACGCACATCATAGCCAAA
Source organism: Vicia faba (assembly GCA_948472305.1). NCBI lineage: Eukaryota > Viridiplantae > Streptophyta > Magnoliopsida > Fabales > Fabaceae > Vicia > Vicia faba. The sequence continues at coordinate 1,195,537,054 of OX451740.1, read as the reverse complement.
ATAGTCAAACCAATAAGATTAAAATGCTTGGTTGTGTATCATTGGTTGAAGAACGACATGTAGGTCGTCTTCAACCTCCAGCCTCCTGCAACTAGGGCAAAATGCATATTCATAAATATGTAAATGTATGCATTCATAGTGGTACCACTAGACGTCTCTACTTGAGACGATCATAACCACATGCTCGCGAAATTTTTTTGTTAACCACGGCTTAGTCGATTTGGAAAAAAATAGAGAAGTTTGAGAAATTTGAATTTAAAAAAATAGAGGTATCAAACGCATCAATTAAATAAAATTAAACCATCAGCAAGCATCGATGAACATCATAGACCATTCCAATAATTTGAATAAGAAGATTTGGTGCCTTAAACTACCCGAACGAAGTATAAAGAAGTTGCTCTAAAACTTGACTTGGCTAGCACGATTTAGTGCACCTCAAGGCTTAATTCTTCTTCTATTAGCTTCAGTGAAGTTCAAGGATGAAGAATGAACAAAGAAATTGGAGCTAGAAGGGTGGAAATTGTAATTTCGAAAACTCAAAAATATGAGCTATGGAGAGAGTTTGGCAGGGTGATTTTGGCTCTCTACGCTTGTGGAAATGAATAGGATGTGTCCCTTATTTATAGATGAGCATGATGGAAACAAAAAGTGAGAGAAATAATCAAGTATGAGTGGAATTCGTGTGCACCTGCATCATGAGCAAAGTGTGACTTGTAATTCATCAAAACTCACTCAATTCTTGCGTTTTGATTCTTAAACAAGTCTGAGCAAGTTTGTTAAATATGTTTAAGTGAAAATCGCACACAAAATTGGTGATTAGATGCCACATTATGGAAATCAAATTCTGACTTCAAACAAAAACTCAGTTTCATGAAAGAAACTTCAAGAACATGAGGCACACAATGTAGGAGGCTTTATGATCTCATTCTTTTTGCAATGAAAAGATCTCACAACAAACTTCACAATATGCTAAGAAAGGTAGCATTTGGATGCTTTAGAAAAAAGTTATTCAAGTTTGAAATCAGGAAAAACACACGGGAGTTTGTACTTAGAAATATTTCTAAGTGTTGAGCTTCAAAATGACCTATAATGTTCTTCAAAATTACATGTCCTTCCATTCAAAATTAGCTCTTGAACCTTGAAGATGAGATGAAGTAGACTTCTTGAATTGAATTGTGGAATTTAGATCACTAAAAAATCATAAAAATTGAATGAGTTATAGTCTTTAGAAGATGATGAACAAATTTGGGGAAATTCACAAAAGACCTATAATCTTTTCAATTCTTAAACAACTTTCCAAGCATTTTCAAGTCTTGCATATTGAATCAAATTTGTAGTAGATATCCCAAAGATTATTGTGAAAAAATAATGAACTCAAGGGTATAAAAATTGACCAAGTTATGATCCTTTGAAGTACACAAGAGAATTTAATAGCTTTCCCAAGGGACTTGTAATCTTTCCCAATCATTAGTGATCTTCCATTAAAAATTAGCCTCAAACCATTGAAGAGAACTTGTTAAGGACCCTTTAAAGAGAATCATGGATTTGGAATAAATCAAAAATATCAAAAAAAAATGAGCAAGATATGGTCCTTAGAAGTCAGCAAACCCTAGCTCAGAGAGTGTCAAAATGACTTGGAACCCCTTTCAACTTTTGATGATTTTTCTTGCACAATTGGATCTTGTCATGTGAAGAGAAGTTGTTTTAGATAATGATAAGAACACATATCAAAAATAACCAACTCAAAATTTTGAAATTTGATAGATTTATGCACTTGTGATCACTAAATCGGGCACTTGCTCAATTAGGTCAATCTCGTTGAATCAACGTCGAATCTTTTGAACTTTATTTGCAAAATATAGCATGATGGATCACATTAGACCTTGAAAGGATGTTGTCTTGAAGAACACTCAAAGATGGAGCTTGAATCTCTATGAAACTTGTTGAAGAAAGCATGGAAATAAACACATGAACCTATGAATCATTTTGATGAATACCACCACCAACCTTGAGGAAAACTTGACCTAAATAAAGTGAGAGAGCTCTTTGGACCAAAAACTTTGATATCATAGACATATCCTTGAAGCTTAAACTCTTGAAATCCCTTTAAGAACCATTTGATTGAGGATCATCCCTCAAAACCATAGGTTAGATGGTGAGATGGGTGCCACTGTGCCATTACCTATAATATGAATATTCAAAGAAACATATATACATATCTTGGTGTTAGTTAAAAGTTAATCCACCTAAAAACACATGTACAAGATATAAAATTCAAGGTGCTTGGTGATCCCTCAAGAGCAAACTTAAAGATAGGATGAAGTAGAAAGGAGAACCAACCCTAATGTGTGATATTGATGTGTTGATAATATAAGATGATGAGAGATCTTGGGGGGGGGGGGGGGGGGGGAAATTAGGGTATAACAGGTAGCACCATCAACAACATATGTCACCGATGTTGGACCATTTACAATAGCTTCCCAAACATCTTTGTTATATGAGTTGATATGAATTTTCATACAAGCTTTCCAATAACTATAATTTTCTCCTGTGAAAATTATGGCTCTTTTATAATCCCCTTTAGGTTCATAAGCCATTTTCTAAAGAGCGTTGAAGCCGGAATGAACCGGGCTCTTGATGAAACTTGTTAGATAACGGAAACGTGTCTAGAGAGGGGATGAATAGTTACCCTTTTTTAAAATATCCAGAAAATTCTAGTTTTGAAAAATAGTTAGTGCAATACGGAAGCTTTTTCAAAATGTTGTCTTTTACGAACATTATTGGAAACTCAGATATATAAACGCAAACACAAAAGTCAATATGGAATAAAAAGGATACTTGAATTAATATGCTTGAATCACTTTACAACTTATTTAACGTTTAGTCCAAGTTACTAGTAAGGCTATTTTCAATGGCAATACTAATATAACAAGTTAAATCAAATTATCAAACACTTGGTGTGCAAGTGAATTTTCATAATTTAGTTGTGTTGATACACAAAACCACTTATAATCAAAATTATTATAAGCTATTTCAACACTTGATTTAAAATCAAAAATAGTTTGGAAAATTCTTACGATTCAATTGATAACGGAATGCTATTTGACAAATTGATCAATGAAAATCAAAGCAAGTAAAAGAAAAATTAAAAGAGAAATGAGGAATTTGTCTTCACAGTTACCCACTGTCATCCTCGTGTGTGGGTAAGTATGCGCCTAATTCCAATGGAATTAGGATAATTATTACCTTGCAAAATTGTTGATACAAGAAAAGTGTTCAAGAGAAACTCCATAAACCCTAATGCTTCTTGTTGATTCAACACCTTATCTTTTTTTGATCTTGAGAAATACCTATTAGAACATAGTTTGATTCTACAACCCTTGTAAGAGTTTTGATGATAACAAACACTCAAAGAACAATTGTTCTCCTTAAATTTGTATTTTGTTTTGCAGAGACGTTTTGATGGAGAAGCACAGAAGATGAGTTAAATAGATGTTTAAACTCTGATTATATACATATCACAAAGAAGTTCTAATGCTGCAAATAGGACTCCGTGTTTCTGATCCATAAAGTTCTGGAAAGAAGAAACGGTAACTTCCATCTTCTGAAGCAAGCATGTTCTGAAGCGTTACAATTCAATTATTGCCATTTCAAAAGTAACGGCTGAAAGGGAACAATGATCTCTATTTTTGGAAAGCTCTTTAATTATAATTGATCAACATTCAAAAAGCTCCTACATGCTTCGCTTATTTAAACAAAGTTTGAAGGAGAAATCGTTTACGATTTTCACGTACAGCAAAGTAGTAATCTTCATCATCTTCAAACGTCGAAAATCTAAATTGTGTAAAACATCACTTGTGATACTGTTTTATTATAAAACATTTTTGTAAACTCATTTAAATATTGTTTAGTTTATTTCCTTGAGAAAACCGGATTGTGGTATAAACTCAAGAAGACTTTGATGGTTGTCATAGTAGTTGTATAATCAAGTTTGATTAGTGGATTAAGACCTTGTTAAGAGAGGCGAAATCACCTTGGAGGGTGGACTGGAGTAGTTTGAGTTTAAATGAACCAGGATAACCAACGTGTTCCTTTCTTTAAGTTTTAAAAACCCCAATTCAAACCCCCCTCCCCTTTATTGTGTTTTTCCATTATTCAATTGGTATCAGAGCGTCTGGTTCAGAGTACAAGCACTTAATCGTGTCAGAAAAAGATCCTAGCAAGAAAAACATTATGGTGGGAACAAGTCAGAAAATCAGCAATGACTACCATGATGAGAAATACAGAATCAACGGCAAACCTCCTATTTTTGATGGTGAGAACTTCGATTACTGGAAAGACATTATCGAAAGTTTCTTTCTGGATCATGACATTGATCTCTGGGACATACTGATTGATGGGTACATACACCCTGTTGATGAAAGCGGTCAGAAGATTGACAGAAAAAGAATGTCAGATCATCAAAAGAGAGATTTCATAAATCATCACAAGGCTAGAACTATTCTCTTGAGTGCTATCTCATACATAAAGTATGAGAAGATCACAAACAGAGAATCAACAAAACATATGTTTGATTCCTTGAGAATGACGCATGAAGGCAACACACAAGTCAAAGAAACCAAAGCTCTTGCGCTCATTCAAAAGTATGAAGCCTTCAAAATGGAAGAAGATGAAACCATTGAAACAATGTTCTCAAGGTTTAAAATTTTGGTGGCTGGGTTAAAAGTTCTGGATAAAGGGTACTCAATTGTTGACCATGTAAAGAAGATCATCAGAAGTTTACCCAAGAAATGGAGACCCATGGTCACAGCTCTTAAAATGGCCAAATATTTGAACAAAATCTCTCTTGAAGAACTTGTCAGCTCCTTGAGAATTCATGAGATAGAGTTAGAAGAAGATGAGCCCCAGAAGTAAGGTAAGTCATTAGCTCTTAAATTTAACAAAAAATATGAATTGAAAGTTTTGCAGGCAAAAGAGGAAAACTCTGGTATATCCTCATCAGAAGAAGACAAATTGTCTCTTCTATCCAGAAGAGTCAATCAGCTATGGAAGCACAGGAAAAGGAAGTTCAGAAATTCCAGAAGAACGGGAAGTCATTTTGAACTATCTTCTGGATACAAAAAGTCAAGTAACAAAGACATTATCTGCTACGAATGCAATGAACAAGAGAATTACAAAAGCGACTATCCAAATCTTCAAAAAGAGAGACCTAAATAGAAGTTCTTTAAGGAAAAGAAGAAAAGCCTCATGGAAACATGGGACAACTTAGACTCTTCTGAAGCTGAAACAGAATCAGAAGATGAAAGAGCCAACATAGCCCTAATGGCCAACATATCAGAAGACACTGGATCATTCGGATCAGAATCAGACTCAGAGGAAAAAGATGTATTTTCTAACTTCTCTAGATCTCAATTAGAAGAGAGTTTGTCAGAAATTCTTGAAAGATATCAGAAACTTCGAGTCGTAAGCAAGAACCTGAAAAAGGATCTAGTTTCTGACTCTGAAGAAACTAAGAAATTGAGATCAGAAAACTTTGAGCTGAAAGAAACAATTTCTAAATTAAAAAATAATTTACAAAATTTTCATAAAGAAACTATCTCAGAAGTCCCTAGTAACTCTGATAAGATCATAAAGGAATATGATAGCTTTCAAAAATTTCTTGCTAAAAACATAGATAGAAACAAGATGGCTTCAATAATCTATGGAGTTAGCAGAAACGACAGAAAAGGAATAGGATACAAGGGAAAAGTATCCCAACCTAAGAAAGTTAAGTATATGGTCATTAAACGCACACCCATGTATTCTCACTTCACCTATGGGCACACACATGACATAAAATATACTAGTAGTGCTTTTTCTGCTAAACCAAAATTCAAACAGAATTTTGGTAACTCTAACAAACAAGGACCCAAAAAGATATGGGTACCTAAGGATAAAATTGTCTATGTTGCAGATATCTTTAACAGCAAGACTGAAACACCAATCTTGGTACCTAGGCTCTGGATGCGCTCGACATATGACAGGAAGAAAGCATATGTTCTAAATCCTGGAGCTTAAATCTGGAGACTATGTAGGTTTTAGAGGCAATTGGAAAGGGAAGATTATTGGCTCTGGAACTATTGGTAACGGTACCCTTCCCTCTATAACTAATGTTTTGTTAGTATATGGATTAATGCATAACTTGTTATCCATAAGTCAATTAAGTGATAACGATTATGATATAATCTTCAATCAAAATTCCTACAAAGCAGTTAGTCTGAAAGATGGATTTGTCCTCTTTAATGGAAAGAGAAAGAACAACATTTACAAAATAAAACTTTCTGAACTAAAAAGTCATAATGTAAAATGCCTATTGTCTGTTAACGAGGAGCAATGGGTCTGGCACAGAAGATTGGGGGATGTTAGTATGAGAAGAATATCTCAGATTAACAAACTCAATCTGGTCAGAGGACTTCCTAATCTGAAGTTCAGATCAGATGCTCTGTGTGAAGCATGTCAAAAAGGTAAGTTTGCAAAACCTTCTTTCAAAAACAAAAATGTTGTTTCTATCTCTAGACCATTAGGACTTCTGCATATAGATCTATTTGTACCAGTGAAAACTGCATCCATTAGTGGCAAGAAGTATGGATTAGTGATCATAGATAACTATAGCAGATGGACATGGGTAAAATTATTAAGACAGAAGGACGAGTCATGCTCTGTGTTCTTTTCCTTTTGTAACCAAGTCCAAAACAAAAAAGATCTTAGAATTGTTAAAGTCAGAAGTTATCATGGTGGAGAATTTGAAAACAAAAAATTTGAACTATTTTTTAATGAGAATGGCATCTCTCGTGATTTCTCTTTTCCTAAAACTCCTCAACAAAACAGAGTTGTAGAACGAAAAACATAAATTTACAAGAAATGGCCAGAACCATGATCAACGAGACTAACATTTCTAAGAACTTTTGGGCAAAAGCAATTAACACAGCGTGCTACATTCAGAATAGAATCTCCATAATACCTATTCTGTATAAGACTCCATATGAACTATGGAACAGAAAGTCCAACATTTCTTATTTTCATCCATTTGGATGTACTTGTTTTATTCTGAACACTAAAGGACATTTGAACAAGTTTGACTCTAAAGCACAAAAGTGTCTAATGTTAGGATACTCTGAATGCTCAAGAGGCTATAGAGTATATAACACATAATAAGAGTCCATCGGTGTCTGATTTGATTATAAGCTTGGCTCTCAAAATTCAAAGCAAGATAAATATTTTGCAGATATAGAAGTCCAATTTACAGGTACTGAAGACATTGCATCAGAAGTTTCTCACAAAGAATCACAGTCATCTCCAGAAGAAGATTTCATAAACATTACAGTAACGTCTGAAGAGCCTCTCCAGAAAAGACAATCTAGAAGCAGCTTAGCTCATCTGGAAAACAAAATTCTGGGAAAGAAAGAAGACCCAATCAGAACAAGATCTATATTCAGAAACTCTAAAGAATCTCTCATGGGATTAGTGTCTCTGATTGAGCCAACTTCCATTGACGAAGCCCTTCCGGACAATGATTGGATACTTGCAATGCAGGAAGAATTAAACCAATTCACCAGAAATGATGTGTGGGATCTGGTTCCTAAACCAAAAGGGTTAAACATCATTAGAACCAAATGGGTATTTAGAAACAAACTAAATGAACAAGGAGAAGTCGTCAGAAACAAAGCACGGCTGGTGGCACAAGGTTATAGTCAATAAGAGGGGATAGACTATATAGAAACCTTTTCTCCAGTCGCCAGGTTAGAATATATCAGACTCTTAATTTCTTTTGTTGTAAATAATGGCATCACTCTTTATCATATGGATGTCAAAAGTACGTTTTTAAATGGTTACATTGATGAAGAAGTTTATGTGCATCAACCCCCTGGTTTTGAAATTTTAAAACATCCAGAATATGTCTACGAACTAAAGAAATCACTATAAGCTCTGAAACAAGCTCCCAGAGCTTGGTATTAAAGACTAAGTAGTTTTCTCTTAGAAAATGACTTTACCAGAGGGAAGGTGGACACTACTTTGTTCTGTAAACTATTTAAAAATGGCATTCTAGTTTGTCAGATTTACATAGATGATATTATTTTTGGATCTACTAAAACTTCTCTGGGAAGATAATTTGCTAAGTCTATGCAGGCAGAGTTTGAAATGAGCTTAATGGGAGAACTCAAGTTCTTTCTGGGCATCCAGATCAATCAAACTCCAGAAGTAACATACATACATCAAAGCAAGTATGTTAAAGAACTACTTAAGAAATTTGACATATTAGAATGTAAGCCAGCCAAAACTCCCATGCATCCCACATGCATTCTGGAAAAGGATGAGGTATGTAAGAAGGTAGAACAGAAGATCTACATATGTATGATTGGTTCTCTCCTATATATAACAGCTTCAAGACTTGATATTTTGTATAGTGTATGTTTGTGTGCTAGATTCCAATCAGATCCTAGAGAATCTCACTTAACAACTGTTAAGCGAATTTTCAAGTATCTGAAAGGTACTACTAATCTTGGTCTTTGTTATAGAAAAACCAAAGAATAAAAATTAGTAGGGTATTGTGATCCTGACTTCGCCGGAGACATAATAGAAAGAAAAAACACTTTTGGAAGCTTCCTATTTCTGGGAGAAAATCTTATCTCGTGGTCTAGCAAGAGGCAATACACAATTGCATTGTCAGTCGCTGAAGCTGAATATATAGCAGCAGCTAGATGAAGCATACAAATGCTCTAGATGAAAAGTCAACTTAAAGACTTCAACATATTTGAGAGTAACATTCCTATACTCTGTGACAACACTTCTGCTATTTGTTTATCAAAAAATCCTATTTTACATTCTAGGGCTAAGCATATATAAAAAAACATCATTTCATTAGGGACTATATTCAGAAAGAAATTCTTTCATTAAAATTTATTGACACAGGCCATCAATGGGCTAATGTTTTCACAAAACCCCTTTCTAAAGATAGGTTTAACTTCATTCTAAAACATCTCAGCATGAAATTATGTCCAGAATGATAGTTTTATTTATGTATGTTAATCCTCAGAACTTTATTTTTTTTCAACATCTGATCAATAATTCTTCAGAAGTTAGAAGGAAAGTTGTATCAGGACCTCTCTAAGAAGATCTGAACAGTTTCCAAACAGTTCATTTCAAAGATATAAGCGTGCAAGTTCACAACATCAACATTTGTCATCTTCTCACAAGAGGTTCTTCTAAGGATGAACACGTGTTCAAATTATTAAGAGAATAAAGCATTGATTGGATGCATATGTTGTATCGGTAACTGTTTCATATCTTTACGCCATCCCCCTATTTTAGGAATCATTAATGCTTTGAAATTATTTCTTTTAACCTTATTTCTTGTTAATTAAGTTTCCTATTCTTATATAAATTCGTTTCTCACTTTCACTTTCACTTTTCACTCTCACTTATTCTCTCTATCACTTGTGTTCTATTTTTCTCAAAAAAAACCCTCAAAACTCTGTGTGAACAATGGCTTCTTCCCAAACTGCTCAAAGCTCTCAAAATGTTCATGGCTCTTCTTCTTCAACAGCAGAAAGGTAGGAAGAACCCTCAAGAACACTCCTGACTCCCACTGACTCACTGGAAGTTTTGTGTGAACTCATTGTAGACTTCGTCAGGATGAAGGAAAACGGTTACGATTTAACACCTGACGTTGAATTTCAAGGATGGACAATGTATTTTGATCGTCTATTGGGTCCAGTTTTTCTAAGATTGGTTAAAGAATTCTGGATTCACGCTACTTCCTCAAATCATCAGGTCACTTCTTTTGTGATGGGAAAGAAAATAGCAATCTCTGAAGATCTCATTGGGCAATTGATAGGTCATGACGGTAGAGGAATTCGTTGCAGTGAAATGGCGGACAAATGCTCTGACCTAACAAAGATTTCAAAAGATATTTTTTCTTCTGGCCAACCTTCAAACAAAATCAAAGATCTGAAAGACTACCTCAGAATTTGGTCAAAAAATATTATGGGTTGTATCAACCATAGAAAACCCACAAGTTCTCCAGACTATATCAACATTGATCAGCAGTATCTTTTGTACTTTATAGCAACCAAAGCAAAGGTCAATATTCCTCATCTTTTGTTTAATCATCTGAAGACCAACGTCAAAGAGACAAGAGAAGAAGAAAGAACTAAGAGAGACTGGATACCTCTGGGCAGGCTCATATCAGATATTCTGACATAAAACATACTGGTAGAACATCATACTGAGGCTCAACAGATTAGCACTCTGGAAGCATGTGCTGGTAAACCTCTGGATGCTAAGAATCTGAAGAAGATGAATATCATTGAAACCATCAAGAAGGATCCAAAAATAACAACCAAGTAAGTCATAACAACTAGAAGAGTTCCTCTGAAGGAGTTTCCTCTCTTCTCTCAAACAGATGCTTCTCTAGAAATTATTGTCAGATATCTTGAGGCTTGCAAAATTGACGGGACAAATCCAGAAGTAAACATTTGTGATCTGAGACAACAGCCTCTGGACATTGCCCCCGGAAAATCAAGGAATAGGAAATCTGCTGGAGAAGGATCTTCTCAGAAGATTCCCAAGGCTGCTAAGAAGAAAGGTAATTCATCTTTTATTTCTGTTATTGAATCAGTTATGTTATCAACATCTAAAAACCCTTCCTCTCCAAAACCCACAGAATATCGATCACCACAAACCTTTGATGACTTTGACATTGAATTTGACCCCTCACTTACTCTAGAAAACATTTTGGACGAACCACCTTCTAGCCATCTTGACCAAAATCAGCCTGAACTTGCTCAAGTTCTTTCTGATATTGATCAATTTGATCTGCTGTTTCAAGCTCCCCACTTAGAAAATCCAAACCTTCAAGCTCCCCACTCAGAAAATCTAAACTTTCAATCTCCCCCCTCAAAAAATCCAACCTTTGACTCTGATACCACAACATCCATTCATGGAATCACCTGCCCTCTCATGGTCTTACAACCAATCATAATCCACGACGTCTCAGATATTGCATCTCCCTATCATTCCACTCCACCAAAATCACCAAAATCACCCATTTTATTTCTGATTCTCCCTCTCTAATCAACCATCCAGAAGATCCCCTTTGCACAGTTATAAACTTAGAAGCTTTGGACAATCTTGTCTCTTGCTCTCAAAAATTGTTGTACCAAAACCAAAACCAAAAATCACCAAAACAGATGTTGATAAAAATTTGCTAATTTTTGAAACAGAAATACTTGAATGGGTTAACTCTTTGAAACTAGCTTGATTAGAGAATCTAAATCCTGCTGCTTCTGATTCACACTGGAACCAGTTCGAAAATGGTTCAATTATGAGTCCTAGAAGCTTAAGGAGTTGAGTTATGAAATTGCTCAACGGAACTTCTGTGATCATTTGAAAGTCTTCAAGGATCAAGTTCTGTGTCACTGGGAAAAGAAACTTCTCCTTCTGCTGGACAATGCCCCTTTGGAAGATCACCAGCCTTCAGAATATGTTGAACCATCCTCTGATCCTCTGCCTCTGGTCAGGGTTCTAGACAAAGGCAAGGAAGTTGAAGAAGCTACTGGGTCAGATTCAACAGCAGCTTGCTCTGAAAAGGTAGTACCTTCTGTTGATATACCTTCTTCATCTCTGGTTCTGCAAACTCTAGAGGAGTTGAAGAAAGATAATGTAGTGTTCAAGAAAAGACTAGACAAGCAGGATGATACATGCAAGGAAATAAAAGGGATGCTGGGAAACCTAGAAGAGTCGAACAATCAGATTAATAATTTGTTGGAAGCCCTTGTTGTACCCCAAAATTTTCCCTCCCATATTCTTCAAGAATTGCAAAGAGCATGCTTCAAAATCTCCCCAAGGGTTGCACAGTTCAAGGGCCTCCTAACAGTCAAAAACTAGGGTTTTGGTTCTGACAAAGAAAATGAAGTTTTCAAGGGTCTAATCAAGTCCCACATGCCTATAAACATGGTCAACCATCATCATACCAAGTTTCAAGACTTACAGCACAAAATTGCACAGTCAAAAACCCTAATTGCTCAACAGTCAACTGTAGGGGCAAAATGGTCATTTGACAGTCAAAAGTTCAAATTTTTTATCAACATCTCATTTTGAAGCCACAAACATCATTTGATCAATTCTTGATCATGATTTTCAAAGCTTGGCTCAAAAAGTCTCAAGATGCAAAAGTTTCCATATTTGGACAATTGAAAAAGTCAACTGCAAATTGACCAAGGCATAACTTCCACATGGTATATCAGAAAAATTCCATCCAAAGCTCATTTTGAAGAGAAAGACATTTCCTACAACTCCTCTTCACACTTCAAGTCCAAGAAATGCTCTCACAAAAAGTTATCAATTTCAATATTATAGGTCATTTTCAAAAGTCAACAAAAAGGGACTTTAAGTCAAAGGCCATAACCTGAGATTGGTAAATCATAATGACATGGGACCAAAGGCATTGGTTAGAGGACTTCAATACCTTTCCAAAATGTCCAAGAACATGATCAAAGCTTAAAAATTGAGCAAGATATGCCTTGTGGAAGTTGGAAATTTTTTGGGCATTTTGGAAAGTCAACTTTGCTTCAAATGCCTTAAAATTGCTAATGGGCCACATTTTCTTCCAAGATTCATCATCCAAAGACTATGCACGACCATTTGGCCCAAAGGGGATTTATCTCATCATTTTTATTCATTTATTTGAATTTTTAATTACTATTAATTCATTTAATAAAATAAAATATGACAAAAATACTAAAATAAAGTTTTCAAATCTTTTTGTGCAGAATAAACTCTCCTTAAAGGCTCAAGATTCGTGCATACCCAAAATTGGAAAGATTGGCCATGATTGGAATCAAAATCACATGGAAAAGATATGAAAAAATATGCATGAAAATCAAATATTCCATACATCAATGCAAAGGGTTTTGGATCCAAATTTCAACCCTAATCAGTTCCCATACATATACTGATGCAAACCCTAAAGCTCAAGACCTCTAAGCTGCGCCCAAAACCATAAGCAAACTTGGCACTTTTTCAAGAAAATTTCAAAACTGAAAACACGATTCCAAAGCATTCCAAGGCAAGAAAACTATCCCATTGCATTCCTGAGGCTTCAAGGAACGTTTCTGGATCAACACCATTATCTCTAACGCAAGGAATTGGTAGAACGACCTTGTCCCGTTCATAATTTTTCTCATATTCATGTATCATAATTCATGCGTTGTTTTCAATTTTTAATGTTTGGTTTATATTAAGTTAATCATTCTGAAGCTAACCATGTATTTTAATTGAGTTTTTGTGCATCATACACGAATTCACCATTGAAGCTCGTTAGGGTTTCTCAAGCTTCAAATTGGGCGTTTACATATACTGTAAAATCAAGGCACCCCAGTACCATGGCTAGAACCAGGATGCTTGGACGAATTTAATACACCAGTCGCGCCTAATTTATATAGCCATACGGGCTATTCGCTATTTTTGAAAAGACTTCATTTTGGGGGGGTTTAAAACCCCCGCTACTTCTTTTTTGTTTCAGGGACAACGAAGAAGAAGATCATGTGGCAAGCTATGACAGGACAATTTGAATTCAGCGCACGTTTTTTTGTTTCTAGGCCACTAATGCTAATTTTCTCTTATATTATTCATTTGTTATTTTAGGTACGACGCGCGTTAATGGTTTAGTTGGTGGAGGATAACATTGGTAAGCCTTGGGACCTGGGTTCGAATCCCAGGTCCCCCTTCTTTATTCCATATTATTTTTCTAATCATGTTCCTATGTAGCTCGCTTCCAGAGGTTCAACGTACACTCAATATCCAAGCGTGCCACAAGGCCACTAAGATCAAATCAAAAGCCAGGATTCAAGGTCTATGGAATGTCTCAGTCAAACATGCCACACGCTTCCAGGAAAAGTCAAAAGGGCCAGGGTTTCAATGGGCCAGAATTGCTGAATCATACCTCCAGTTTGGGGACAACACCCCCTTTGGTTTGCTCTCTTCCATTTTTTCTTTGTTTTGTTTAATTTTAATATAATTCTTCAAATTAATATTTTCACAAAAAACATAAAAAATATGAAAAAATCAGAAAGTCACAAAATAAAATATATTTTATTTAAATGCTATTTTGTAAATAAATGTTATCAATTAATTTAGTTTTTAAATTCTAGGATTAATTTTAACATTTTCTTAATAAACTTAAAAAATTGTAGAATTAGGGTTTTGATTATTTTTATCCTTTTGCCTTTTTCACCATATTAATTATTAATTATTATTTTTGTAAATAAATTGTATTAATTAGGTTAATTTTAGATTCAATTTCAACATATTTTTCTTAATAAATTAAAAATAGTTAGAATTAGGTTTAAATTCCATTAATTCTTACTAAAAGTCCATAAATACAAAGAAAACTCCAAAAAATCTTTTCTTTTTTTATTTTAATTTAATTAATTTGTTAATCGTAATTTAATTTCATTAAAAAGGGTCCAACGCCCTCGCTTTCAATTATCAGTTCGTTTCGCGCATTTATTTCCTTTCTTATAATTTTCATGTAATTCTCCCAAAGCCATGTAATAAAAGAATTAGGATATTTATTCTTCGCACTTTATTTTATTTCAAATCGGGTCCTGGATTAATTTGGCGATGTGGACCCGCGCCTTTGTAATAGCGTAGGACTTTTAATTCTCGCATCTTTTTAACTGTTAACTATTGCATGAAAGAATGAATGCTCAAACTAAAAGCAATGCGTAGATCACCAATACATGACAAGACAAAAAATATCTGAAAAAGACACACAAATCACACACCACCCCTAGGGTACGCCTCATTGTTTCCTTGCCCCTCGAAAGGTGATCGTCGAGTAGAGGACGTTTTAGTAAGTCCTCATGTCCAGGAACCTGGCATGAGGGTAGCTTCTAAGGTGTCTTCCTATTGCTCTGGTGATCACCATGTCCCGAACCCTCGAATTGACCCGAACACCTCCAACGGTGGTGCTACCTACCTCTCAATGGTGGGATGGCGCTACTTTAAGGACATTTACACAGCCGAATTCCTTAGGGTAGGTAGAAGACTCTAGATACTTGCTCTAATTTCAAAACAAATCAAAAATACTTTTCACACCGACACTTTTCAAAAAGCTTTCGAAAGCAACTTTTCAAACACTCTTGAGGACCGATACAAGAGTCGAACTGAAATTTTCAAAGAAACTTTTTAAAACCCACAGTTGAAAAGCAAACAAACAATTTTGAAAACACAAGTGAGCAAGTATCTAACAGCCCATGGATAACCATGGATATAAAGGGTGCTAACACCTTCCCTTTCTATAATCTACCTCCCGAACCGAGAGCAATCTCTATAAGGAATTTTTCTGTGCTTTTGTTCTATCCATGTTGGAGAAAATAAAAGACGGTGGCGACTCTTGCTTACAGCGACATTTCGCGATCCAGCGTTAAACAGTCAGTTCCAGATCCACCGATCACAGCCCTATTCACACGACTTTCTCCACCTCAATTTTAGTTTTGAAATTTTTTTCTGTATTGTGTTCATTTTATTTGTTTCCTTCTGAATGTGTTTCTTGCAACCTTTTGAATACAAATCCTCCTTTATTTTTTATAGTGTTTTTATTGCTTTTTGATTCTTGACAAAAAGGGGGAGAACGTAAGATATTTCTAATATAACGGTATCGAGATGCAGTCTCAAACATTTTAAATATCATAACATCTTCTGCTTTTTTCTAAAAGCAAAACAGGAACAAACTCTGTTGAGGACAGAAGTGGACGCATCAAATACTCTTATCAGAATAAACTTCAGGGAAGTATTTCTTCTCTATCTGATATTTCAACTCAGGGGGAGACCTTAAATGATTTATGTTCTTTATGTGTCTATTGAAATATCCAAGTTTTTTTCATCATCAAAAAGAGGGAGATTGTTAGAACATAGATTGATTTTATAACCCTTGTAAGAATTTTGATGATAACAAACACTCAAAGAACAATTATGCTCCTTAAATTTGTATTTTGTTTTGCAGAGAAGTTCTGATGGAAGAAGCACAGAAGATGAGTTAAATAGTTTTTTCAACTCAGATTCTATACATCTCTCAAAGAAGTTCTAACGCTGCAAGCAGGACTCCGTGTTTCTGATCCATAAAGTTCTGGAAAGAAGCAACGGTAACTTTCATCTTCTAAAGCAAGCATGTTCTGAAGCGTTACAATTCAATTATTGCCATTTATAAAGTATCAGCTGAAAGGGATCAAGGATCTCGATTTTTGGAAAGCTCTTTAATTATCATTGATCAACATTCCCAAAGCTCCTACATGCTTTGCCTATTTAAACAAAGTTTGAAGGAGAAATCGTTTATGATTTTCACACACAGCAAAGTAGTAATCTTCATCATCTTCAAACGTCCAAAATCTAAATTGTGTAAAACGTCACTTGTGATACTGTTTTATTAGAAAACATTTTTGTACACTCATTTAAATATTGTTTAGTGTATTTCCTTGAGAAAACCGGATTATGGTATAAACTCAAGAAGACTTTGACGGTTGTCATAGTAGTGTATAATCAAGTTTGATTAGTGGATTAAGACCTCGTTGAGAGAGGCGAAATCACCTTGGCGGGTGGACTGGAGTAGTTTGAGTTCAAACAAACCAGGATAACCAACGTGTTATTTTCTTTAAGTTTTAAAAACCCCAATTGAAACCCCCCCTTTCTTGCGTTTTTCCATTCTTCAAGGCCAAGACACAATAGATGCAAATTGACAACTGGATCTTGCTACTCCTTTGCGTTATTTATCTTCAAAGCTTTCGCGCACCGTTAATTTCAAACTATTGCATCATAAGAATTCAATTGTAATATGTTGTTCTTGCGCTACTTACTTTGTTTTCTTTATCTCCAAAGGATTCCTTGCATTCTTTCTCTCCAAAGGACTTCACTTGGCCGCAATTACCTCTCGAACGTCTTTCACGAAAACCCCCAAATCAACCAATGATCTTATAGGATGAACCCGATGTTTTTCCTAGATGAAAACCCCTACAAAGCTTAACCCAATACAAAATTGGACACTAATAATCCTCGTCTAGATGGCACCCTATCAGGACAGCGTCACAATGTCATGCCAGTGTGTATGTGTAGATTGGAGGTCTAAGATGAAGAGAGAAATAAGGTAATTTTATGGTTTCACTATATTACGAATGATGCATGAATTAGTATTTATAGTTTTAGAACTTTTAAAGCAAAAAAGACAAATTCGGAATTAAAAACATTTGAAAAAATTGACCAACCAAACAGTATGTGTCAACCTGTATATCGTATGTGTCGACACTGTGATACGGTGAGAGAACTGGCTTGAAGGTTTTGAGTTTGATCGCAAATGTTACGTTTAGCAAGAGTCGCCACCGACTTTTCTTTTATCCAAAAGGAAAGGTGAAAAAGCACAGGAAAGACCTTTGAGATTATTTCTTGAGTTCGGGGGGTAGATTATGAAAAGGGAATGTATTAGCACCCTTTTCATCCATGGTTTTCCATGGGCTCTTAGTTACTTGCTAGATCACTTGATTTTTGTTTGGAATTGTGCTTTGTTTGGTTTTTGAAAGTATTTTGTAAAGAGGCCATTGTTAAGGCAATCTTTGTAATGATTCTCGTTCGTAAGAATGTATACAAAGATGTTTGATCTTTTGAAAATGTTTTCAAGTTTGTAAGAGGTTTTGAAAGTGTAGGTGTTTGTTTTGAAAATAGCAAGGATGTTTTGAAGATTGAGCAAGTAATTAGGAGCATTCTACCTACTCAAAAAGTCTTTCATGTTCATTTTCTTTTTCCTTTGACATAGTTATATTACCATTAATTTGGTAAGTAACCCTATCTTTGGATGTAAATGGGACGAGCGTGGGTCATCGTATAACCAAGATTAGCAATGTGGCAAGGTGTCTTAGCATTCTCTTTAAGGACTAAGATCATTTGAAAGGCAACATAGATAGCGTCGTCGAGGGACTATGATCTTGTATTTTGTTTTGTTTTTGCTAAGATACCTCACATGCGTAATATGGTCATTTTGTAAAGGAAACCAAGTGGATTTACCCTAGGGGGTGCTTGTGTGTGAGTGTATTGTTTTTCATGCTTGATTTTGTCTTTGATTAGGGTTTTCTATTTGATTGGTTTCAGTTTTTCCATACAAACCCTAATTACTAGCAATTGTATATAAAGCGATAAATTGTGGAATTTAAAATTTACTACGCTATTACAATACTTGTGGGAGGAGGGTGTACAAATTATAAATGGGGATTGCAAGAGAATAAATCTAATTAATCTATTACAACCATATTGAATTTATACAAGAACTGGAATAAATAATGTACATAATGAATAAATATACAAGAGTGCAAATGTGAAGAAAATGGATATTTTTGTTTGGATTTTTAGGAAAAGGGAATTTGTTTTAACCTAATTAATTAAAGGAAAATAATTAATTAAAAGTAAAACCTAAATTTACTAAGAAAAGATTTTAAATAAAACCCTAAATCTATTAATTGATTAAAAAGAAATTAAGTTTAAGAAAAGTATTTTTTTTTGGTATTTTTGTCTTGAAAATAAATTATAGTATTATAAAATACTTTTGGTCCTTTTTTGTTTTAAAATAGTATATTTTAATGGTGTAAAAGAAAATAACTAAAACCTATTTTTAATTAAATTTACAAAGATAATTAGTAAAATAAATAAAGTATTGATTAAATAAAATAATTTTTGTGAGAAAAAATAATAATAAATTATGTCAAAATATAAATTTACTATTTTTATATTTTTTATGATTTTTTAATATTAGAAAAATATTTAAGAAAACAAATAAATAAAAAATAAGAAAAGAGAAAATAAAACCGGGTCAGGGGTGTGTAAATGAAACAGGGGGGTTAGCAGTAAGAAAAGAAAGTAAAAATCCCAAAGGAGGCTCAGGCGCCTTGTCCAAAAAGTTAGAATGCAAAGAAAATTGTAAAAAAAAACCAAAAGGGTACCACTGGGGCTCAAACTCAGGTCCCTCAAGTCACAGGCGCGCGCTTCTACCACTGGGTGGCTATACATTTGTTAACATTAACAAAACAAATAATACATAACACAAGTCAAGTCCTGAAAATGACTTCATCTTCAACCTCCAGCCATGGATCCTGTAACTTTCTCATTTCTCAACAAAAATGAAAGTTGCTCCATTTTTCCATATGAATCCAACCATATAAATATCATAAGCTATAAATCAAAGATGAATGAGAATTTCTAAAAGTACCAAATTCTGACCTAAATATTTCATAAAGTTCAAACTCAAAATTCTCCTAGCTCAATAAAAATAAATGAAATCTATGGACATGTATAGTTTCAGGACAATGATGTCTATATTTTATCTTCACAAATGTAAGCCTAACAATGCCTAAATATGAAGATAGAAGTTCAAGAAAAATACCTCAAAACTGGAAATCGTGAAATGGATTTGATTGTTTCAGGCAGTGGTGATGATCACGCTAGCTTCCTCAAGTCCCTAAGAAGCTAATGTAATGGTTTGCTTGGGTTGAGAGTGGCTGAAATGGCCTGGAGAAGTCAAGTTGCAGACTCTGTTTTTTGGTTATGAAGGTTATGGTAAATGGTGTTACAGTTCTGGAATAAGTTTGAGGATGAGTTGTATTTGATGTAAGGAAGCTTTAGGAATGAATTTTAGGGAAAATGCACGAGGGAAATGAGAGATACAAATTTAAGGTCAGAATTGTGTATCAATGGAGTTTTTTGTGAAATTTATGGATATATGGAATTTGGGAGTGTGTCAGGGTGCTCAAACTCGTCCCTTAGCTCACAAATAGTGACTCTATTTATAAGCAACAAGTTTTGTAGTGCTATAGTTGATCAGGATTCAAATTTGCATGTTTAAGTTCAACATGTGATTTTTTGACAAAAATAAGTTTCCATACCTTGTACTTGGTTCATAGAGTGGTTATGCTTTTAAAAAGCTTGCTTCTGACTTTGTGGATGGAGTGTGATCGGAGGGAACAAGTTAGAGGCTCAAGAATGGACTTTATGCAAAAAGCTTGCTTTACACGAATGGCAATGTTAACTTTGTGCCATTAATGGAAATGGAACTTGGATAATAGCTCAATTGCTTGGATCAAAGCCCTAACATTTGTGTAAACATTTAATTATGGAGTGACAAACAATTTTGAGGCCTGCAAAGCAAAGATTATGCAGCCTGACATGGATTTGGTTCATGTGTTCATCAAAAAATGACTTGTAATTCAAGTGATAAAACCCTAACTTCATCTCTTTGATTCTCCCTGCTCGAGAATAATCTCAAGGTGTTATTGGACATTTTGGAAATATTATAATATTATATACAACCCATATTTGAATCACTTTTGAAAATTCCCCTTGGAACTATATGAAAAAGTGTCGTGAAGTTAGGTCAAAATCCTGACCAAATTAGGGCAAAATTTCACTAAGTGTTTTTGTTTCATGACCATGTATTATTAAAATTATAACTTGAGATCCAAGCATCTTTGGAAGGTTTTGTGTAAAGAAAAGTTATATATTCCATGGAGATCTACAACTTTCATGTTGGAAGTTTCTCTTGAATCATCTTGCATCATGGTGAAAATTTTGCTCAAAGTTGTGAAAAAATAAGAAATTTCCAACACTTAGAAAAATTTCTAAGTTTAGAAATTTTCACTTTTCAAAATGAAATTTTGAACTTTGGATTTCTTGATGAATAAGTTTCATATTTTGACATGTTTTGATGAATTGTGATCTTTGACATTGAATCTTGACCAAAAAGTCAAAGTTTGACTTTTCAGTATACAGTTGACTTTTGATCAGTTGATTGAAAATTCATTTGTCAATCCATTGGACTTGAGCAATGCTTTGGGCTATGTAATTGGGTAAAAATTATGCAATTGGAATCTTGATATCATGCCTTAAACCAATTGATCATTTGCTAGGTCAAAAATCAGAAATTGCCCTTTCCCAGTCAAAACCCTAATTTTGACCATTTTGTGCTTTTGAGGATTTGATCAAATTTCTTGAGGAATTGTGGTTCTAACTTGATCAAATGGTATATATGAGTTTAAAATGTTGATGTGGATCAAAAATTATAAAGTTTGACTGTAAATTGGCCATAGTTGACTTTTTCCCCAATACAGTTAATTTTTAGGTCAACTGCTCAATTGACTGAGCAAAAGTGTGATCCAAGGCTTGAAACTTGACATGAGAAATCTTGAGGGTCCATAATGATCCATAAAATTCATATGGGTCATTGGAAGTTCAAATACCCTTGTGCAAACTCAAACCCTAATTTTGGTCATCAGTGCTTAAGGAGATGTCTTGAGTTGATCAAACATAGTACAATCTTGAGCCAAAGGAGATCTTGTGAGTAAATTCTTGATAAGTGAGAGGGTAAATTTTGGGGTACAACAGCTGCCCCTGTTCAATCTTCTTAAGCCAGAAGAGTTAGATTGGCGAGTTTTGCCATTCGCGACTTGAAGGTGGAAGATGATTGGACATTAGAGTGCCCAAAAATTTGCACTCGGTGATGTAATGGTAGAGGAAATGGGCTTAAAGATTCCATTTGGAGAGATGATGGAAAGTTGTTGGATGTGGGCTTATAGATGCCACTCAGAAATGATTGTTGAACCGTATATGTAAGCTGAAATTGAATGAGTATCAGAATGGCGTCCACGTTTGGAGCGTATCTGAACTATATCTAAAAGCTTGAATCTGAATGAGTACCAGGATGGCATCCGTGTCTAGAGCGTATCTGAACTGTATCTGAAAGCTTGAATCTTAATGAGTATCAGGATGGCATCTGTGTCTGGAGTGTATCTGAAAGCTTGAATTTGAATGAATATCAGGATGGCATCCGTGTCTGGAGCGTATCTGAACTATATCTGAAAGATGAATCTGAATGAGTATCAGAATGGCATCCATATCTGGAGCGTATCTGAAAGCTTGAATTTGAATGAGTATCAGAATGGCATCCGTGTCTAGAGTGTATCCGAACTGTATCTGAAAGTTGAATCTGAATGAGTATTAGAATGGCATATGTATCTGGAGCATATTTGAACTGTATCTGAAAGCTTGAATCTGAATAAGTATCAGGATGGCATCTGTGTCTGGAGCGTATCTGAACTATATCTGAAATCTTGAATCTGAATGAGTATCAGAATGGCATCTGTATTTGGAGTGTGTCTGAACTGTATCTGAAAGCTTGAATCTGAATGGGTATCAGAATAGCATCCGTATCTGGAGCATATCTGAACTGTATCTGAAAATATTTTGAACATTGTTAATGGTAGCTATTGATTAACCTTATCCTGAAAAGGGTAAAATGTTAGCTAGTATGCAATGTCATGTGGTATAAAATGCATGGTGTAATGAGATTGTGATACATGCGTTCGTGTTATCAATGTTTATGATATATGCATGCGATGTGTGCGTATGTGAGCTAATCTGTTGTGCTGTTTGTTAGATTGGGGAAAATAAATCCCTGACTGATGCTGAGGATATGGAGTGTAAGCCTTCATGTTTTGAAGTTGAAGTGCTGATGAATTTCCGCATAGAGAAATAAACTCTGTTGTAAGGGAAACATTGTGTATTGTTTGTAAAATCTTGTTGGGGAATCCCGAGAAATTGGACGACTTCTACTGGGAAGTGATAACTGGAAGTTTTGTTTCACTGGGGATTAAATTGCACACTGCGGTGGATTTTATGGAATAGCTCAAAGACATTGCCCTATCTCTTAAAGCCATCAATGATTGTCTTTTTACTTTGTTTATTTGTAAACAATAATTATGTTCAAAAATAAATCATTGGACGTTTTTGTAAACAAAACACATGAGTAAAGAAAAACAGATAGTTTTGCACTTTCAAAGGGATATCTTTGTATTGACTTTGAGTAAGTATTTTGTATAATGAGACAAACATCTAGTAAGAGAATTCCGTCGTAAAAAACAAAAATTTTGATACAAAGAAAAGATAGCTATGTGCAATAATCACATGGGATTCCCATTCTGCTATAGGCTTCGTGCTTCTGAGCATCGTATCTATTTATCGCCTTGTCTGAAGCTGATTGAATTGATCAGAACCGCTGAGTTTGTTAGTTGAAGCTAAAGGTTGTCCGTAAGGTGATCCAATAGGACATAGTCGTACGCTTTAATTCCCTAACTTTTTCCTGGACCGCCCTTTTGGGTTTTCCGTCCATCGGGATACCCTTTTTGCCCAAGTCGCCCTTTCGGGTTTTCAACTTGCCGGGTGTACAGATTTTTTTTTTGTTTTTTATCCCTAATTTTTGCCCGAACCTTTTTGGTTCACCAGGATGCCCTTGTTTTTCTTAGGTGTGTCAACCTAGCGGGTCTCTTAGGCGTAGTATCTTTTGACTATGTATGCGTTCACAGGGTGTGGCAGGTAGTCGCCATCCATGGTGGTCAAGGTCATTGCTCCACCAGAGAATATGTTTTTGATTATAAATGGTCCTTCGTAGGTAGGAGTCCATTTTCCCCTGGGATCACCTTGCGGCAGTATGATACGCTTGATCACCAAATCCACGACTTGATATACTTGGTGTCTGACCTTTTTATTGAAAGCCTTGATCATCTGTTTTTGATACATTTGACCATGACAGACAGCAGTAAGCCTTTTCTCATAAGATAAGTTTAATTGATTAAGTCGATTCTGGGTCTAATCTTCTTCATTCAGACATGCATCCTTTATAATGGTAGCATCTCATGTCAGTCTTTTTATGTGACTGTCATTTTCTGTATGATCTTTTTAATGTTTTTATTTGCAGCTTCGACAGCACAATTCATCTTTGGCCGGTAAGGGGAAGAATTTTGATGCTAGATCTTGAATTGCTCGTATAGGAAGGTGATCATAGTATTGTTTAGATTCGTACCATTGTCCGTGATGATCCTCTCCGGGATACCATATCGACATATGAGATTCAGTTTAATGAACCGGGATACAACATTCTTGGTAATGGAAGCGAAAGAGGCTGCCTCAACCCACTTTGTAAAATAGTCAATGGCCACTAAAATGAAGCGGTGTCCATTAGAGGCTTTGGGTTTGATTTCACCAATCATATCGATGCCTCACATAGCAAAGGGCCAAGGAGCCGTCAAGACATTCAGAGGAACCGGAGGTACGTGCACCTTGTCAGCATAGATCTGACACTTATGGTAGGTTTGAGAGTGTTGATAGCAATCTACTTCCATGGTAGACCAGTAATAGCCTTTCCGTAGGATCTTCTTTGCCATTGTATGCCCACTGGAATGGGTGCCAAAAGTTCCCTCATGTAGATCAGCCATGATCTTTTCTGCCTCAACCTTGTCGACGTACCGAAGTAACACAGAGTCATGGTTGCGTTTGTAGAGAATTCCATTACTAAGGAAGAATTTAGCAGAGAATCTCCTTAAGAACTTCTTATCATTGACTGAAGCTCCTTCCGGATATTCTTGAGCCTCGAGATACCTCTTGACTTCGTGAAACCAAGGTTGGTCCACTACTTCTTCAGTATTAATCTCGTGACAGTGAGCTGGTTCATCCATTCGTTCAACGGTGATCTGGGGAGCCTTGTTATCCGATTTAAGTTTAAACATGGATGACATTGTGGCTAGTGCGTCTGCTAGCTGATTTTCTTCTCGCGGGAAATGCTCGAAGGTAATCTTCTCGAAATATGGGATCAATGTCAACACATGTTCTTTGTAAGGGATAAGGTTAGGGTGTTTGGTGTCCCATTCCCCTTTGATCTGGCTAATGACCAAAGCTGAATCTCCGAATACATTTAAGGATTTGATCCCCAAATCTATGGCGGTTTTGAGACCAAAAATGCATGCTTCGTATTCTGCCATGTTATTTTACAATTGAAGCAGAGTCTTGCCGTAAAGGGAGTATGAAATCCTTCAGGAGATATGAGTATAGCACCTATACCATTGTCGAGTGCGTTGGATACCCCATCAAAAACCAGGGTCCATCGGGATCCTTGTTCAGGTCCGTCATATGGTCTGAATTCTTCACAGTTGTTTACCATCATGATGTCTTCATCTGGGAATTCGAAATTCATGGATTGGTAGTCCTCCACAGCTTGGTGAGCAAGGTGATCGGCTAGTATACTTCCCTTTATTGCTTTTTGGATAGTATACTATATGTCATATTCTGTCCGGATCATCTTCCATCTCGTGATTCTCCCAGAGAGGGCAGGTTTCTCGAAGATTTATTTTATTGGATCCATTTTAGATATCAATAAGGTAGTATGGGTTAGCATATATTGTCTTAGCCGGCGAGAAGCCCATGCCAGAGCGCATCAAGTTTTCTCGAGCAGTGAATATCTTATTTCACAGTCGGTAAACTTTTTGCTCAGGTAATAAATAGTGTGCTCTTTTCGGCCAGACTCGTCATGCTGCCCCAGCACACACCCCATTGAATTTTCCAAACTAGTTAGATACATGATCAACAGTCTTCCCTCAACTGATGGCATCAAAACAAGAGGCTCTTACAGGTACTCTTTGATCATGTCGAAGGCAGTTTGGCACTCATCATTCCATTTGACTACTTGATCTTTCTTCAGTAATTTGAAGATTGGTTCACAAGTAGTTATCAGGTGAGAAATGAACCTGGAAATGTAGTTTAAACGTCCCAATAATCCTCTGACTTCCTTCTCAGTGAGAGAAGCAGGCATCTCTTGTATCGGTTTCACCTTGGCGGGATCCACTTTGATACCTTTATTGCTAACAACAAAACCAAGGAGTTTACTAGACCTCACTCCAAATGTGCATTTATTTGGGTTTAGCCGTAGCTTGTACTTCTGTAGCCTCTCAAACAGTTTCTGTAAATGATCAAGATGCTCTTCTTCTGTTTGAGATCTAGCTATCATGTCGTCCACATAGACCTCTATTTCGTGATGTATCATGTCGTGAAACAGTGCTACCATGGAATGTTGATAGATTACCCCAGTGTTCTTCAGTCCGAATGGAATAACCTTGTAGCAGAATGTGCCCCACTGTGTGACAAAGGTTGTTTTCTCCATGTCTTCAGGCGCCATTTTGATTTGGTTGTAACCTGAGAAACCATCCATGAAGGAAACACTTTGTGTTGTGCTGTATTGTCAACTAGAATATCAATGTGGGGGAGTGGGAAATCATCCTTAGGGCTTGCCCTATTCAAATCTTTGTAGTCCATGCACATTCGTACCTTGCCGTCCTTTTTGGGCACGGAAACAACATTGGAAACCCATTACGGATAGGAGGTGACGGCCAAGAATCTTGCGTTTAATTGTTTCATGACTTCTGCTTTGATCTTTTCTGACATGTCTGGTCGCATGAGAAGGACCTTTTGTTTTACTGGTGGACGGTCTTCTTTTGTAGGTGAAGATGTGAAAAACACAAGAAGGGGGGTTGAATTGTTGAAACTTGAAATTAAATGCAGACAACACGTTATTTTTATCCTGGTTCGTTTGATATCAAACTACTCCAGTCCACCCGTCAAGGTGATTTCGCCTCTCTCCAACGAGGTCTTAATCCACTATATTCAACTGAATACAAAACTGCTTTAACAACTGCTAAAGCCTTCTTGAGTCTAAACCACAGACCGGTTTCTCAAGGAAATTCTTTCTTACAGATAAATGAACAATTATGTGTGTTTGATGTTTTCTACAAAAACAATATATCACAACTGTGATAATACACAAATGAAGCTTATATGAACCTAGAATGCTAGAGCTATAGAGTAAACGGTTGAGAGCTTTAGCAAACTGATTGAGTGAGGACGAAGATGATTGGCTTATGCGTGTAGGAGAATTGTAGAGTATTAGCTATTTTCTTTCTCACTGATTTGTTTAAATACTTCTTGTAATAGATAAGTTGCAGTCCATAATTCCATTTCAATGCTCATTACGTTCTTTCCATTTTGAGAAGATCTTTGTCTTGGAATAAATCCGTTGATAATTAATCTGCCTTGAATGCAGTAACGTTGATACTTCAGAATGTTCTGCGTAAAGAAGATCAGAGCATTCTTGGCTTTAGCTTATTCTGGCGCTTCTGAGTGTTGATGACATGATTAGGAACTTGATCAAAATCAGAGTATGTTAAGCGCAAATTCTGTTCATCAGACTTCATCGTAAGCACATGTTTAATCTTCTGATGCTGATGTTGATATTGATGTTCTGATGCTGATTCCATCAGAGTTTCCTGTAAATACATAACATAATTTTAAGTAGCATCTATGTCTTATATAAAACTCATAATTCATTTAATCTTGTATTTTGTTATCATCAATACTCTAACTGAGAGTTGTAGAATCAAACTATGTTCTAACAATCTCCCCCTTTTTGATGATGACAAAAACTATATTTTTTCAATTAAAATAAAATGATGAAAGTATCAGAGTTTAAGGATAGAGAAGAAACGTTATCAGAGATGATCAGATAATGAGTAAAAGGTATCAGAGCTAAGAGAGTAAGGAATAAAAAGTATCAGAGTAATGATGAGAAAAACTCCCCCTGAGTTGATTATTCCCTTTGATTCCTTTAGACCTTGAGTATCAGAACTTTATTGAACCTTTCTTTGATCATCAGAATTTTGCTTTATCAGAGTTCTTCAGATTCTTGTACCTGTAAGCTTTTCAGAACAGCAAATATATATGAATGTTAGAATGTTTGATACTTTTGTCTCAGTAAACCGTTATTGAAAAATATCATTCTTTCTCCCCCTTTTTGTCAGCGATCAAAAAGTATATAAAATCAGAGTTAAAAAGATTAGAGCAAAACACGTTTGTATTAAAACAGAAGCAATGATAGTTTAGAACAAGTTGAAATATTACAGACAAACATGTAAAGAAAACAAGGAAAACATAAGAAAAATCTAAGAAGAAGGAGGAAGACGTGTGAATAGAGCTTCCAACATGGTCTTGATTTGTTCGCTGGTTTCGTTTTGCTTAGCTACCATGTTTGCTATAGAATCAATCTTGATATCCTGCTTGTCCATCCATTCATTCATCAGCATATCTGATCTCTTCAAATCTTCCAGAGTCTGCCTGTCAAGAGAGGAACCTTGAGGATCTTCAGATACAGGCTGCTTCTTAGAGCTTTCTGTAGTTTCTTCTGCTTGACCCAAGTCTTCATCTTGAATTATTTGTTCTTCTGCAGGTTGAACTGTAGATGTTGGACGCTTTTCAGACCAAGGTTCACTGTCCAGATGGAGAACTTCTTCCTTCAGCAGCTTGCTCAGAACTGGACCTTCCATTTCCTTCAGCAGTTTGCTGAAGTTCTGTTGAGCCTGTCCATAGCTCTGGTCTTGTAGCTTGAAGGTTTCAGCGCAAACCCATCTTCTGAACTAAGTCCAGAGATGATCTGATACAGCAGGATCAACCACTTCCAGACTTGCTTGTTTCAAGGAAGTGATCCACTTATGCATATCTGTTTCAAAGTTCAAAATGCTGGAACCAACATCTGGTTGTTTTGGTTTAGGGATGGCATTTTTCTGGTTTATTGCAGCAAGGCGTTCAAGGACTGTTAAGTCAATGACAGTCTTGCTGTGGTTTTCTGTATTTTTCTTAGGTGAGGGAGTAGGAGAATCAGAAATAACGATTGGACTAGATGGAGTGTTTGA
This sequence comes from Vicia faba, assembly GCA_948472305.1. Classification (NCBI taxonomy): domain Eukaryota; kingdom Viridiplantae; phylum Streptophyta; class Magnoliopsida; order Fabales; family Fabaceae; genus Vicia; species Vicia faba. The sequence continues at coordinate 1,195,508,420 of OX451740.1, read as the reverse complement.
GGAGTTGTTTCTGGTGAAGAAGGAAGTTGAGACATATTAACAGTAGTATCACAAGGCAATTGAATGGCCAAGGGTTATGGTTCAGGAGACTCAGAGGTTTGAGCCTCAGAGTTTTGAGTCTCAGGATGTGGTGATTGTGCATGTGGAGGAGATGGTGGATTACTTTCTGGTTGGGGAGAAGAAGGTTGTGGGATTTCTGGTTCTGGTATGGGAGAGAGTGGAGTTTCTGGTATTGGTGAAAGTGGGATGTCAGGTTGTGGAGAAATGGGAATTTCTGGTTGTGTATTTGGATTGTTTGTTTCAGGAGCGGAAGTATGTTGGTGAAAGTGGGATGTCAGGTTGTGGAGAAATGGGAATTTCTGGTTGTGTATTTGGATTGTCTGTTTTAGGAGCGGAAGTATGTTGGTCAATATCAGACAGAACTTGTGCAAGTTCTGGTTCTGGTATGGTTGCAGTGTTTGGATTTTGTGGTTTGGAGCGTGATCTTCTGAGAGTTAATGACTCAGAAGGGTCAAAGTCAATGTCAGAATCTTCAAAGGTTTGGGGAGTTGGGATATCAGCTGGATTTGGAAAGGGAGTAGGAATAGATGTGGAAACAACACTTGAATTTAAAACAGTAACAGAAACAGGATTACCTCTTTTCTTTGGAGTCTGTTATGATGATCCTTCTGGAGAAGCTTTTCTCTTCTTCATCTTCTTCAGAGCAACCTCTGGTGCCTTCTGCTGAAGATCTTGAATGTTTAGATTTGGTGTTGTTCCATCAGCTTTACAGGCATCCAAATATCTCAGAATTATTTGAGGCTTGGAGTCAATCTCTGAGAACATAGGGAATTTGTCCAGAGGGACTCTTCTGCTGGAGATTTCAGCAAAAGGAGTGATGTTGGGGTCCTTCTGAATGTTCTCTATCAGCTTCATCTTCTTTAGATTCTTGGCATTCATCTGCTTGCCAACAGAAGGTTCCAGGGTGTTGATCTCTTGTGCCTCTGTCAAGTGTTCAATCAGCCTATTCTCAGTAAGAATATCTGATATCAATCTACCCAGGGGTATCCAATCCCTTTTAGTGCGTTCATCTTCTCTGGTTTCCTTGACGCTGGTTCTCAGATGGTTGAACAGAAGATGAGCTAGATTAATCTTTACCTTCTGATTGATAAAATAAATCAGAAACTGCTGATCTATGTTTATGTAATCAGGAGAGCTTGTAGGCTTCCTGTGATTGAAATAGCCCAGAATAATCTTTGCCCAAATTATGTGCTTATCTTTCAGATCCCTTATCTTGCTGGAGGGAAGCCCCGGCGTGAAAATTTCCCTTGCTATAACAGCAACACCTGAGCACCTTTTTGCCATGTCTATACAGCGAATACCACCACCATTGTATCCAATCAGTTTTGCAATCAGGTCTTCAGTAATCACAATTTTCTTCCCCATTATGTAAGAAGTGACTTGGTGATTTGAGGAAGAGGCATGAATCCAAAATTCCTTAACCAAAATAGGAAAAGTTGGACCCACCAACCTGTCAAAGTATTTCTCCCATCCTTGAGCTTGAATCTCTTCTGATAAATCAAAACCATTTTCCTTCAAACTGTTGAAATCCACTATAATCTCTGACAGAACTTCAAGGTTCTTGACTGGAGTGAGTAGCGTTCTGAGAGGAACTTCATATTGCTCAGCTGATGCATCTTTCTGGGAACCTGAGGAGAGATTGCTGCTAGAAGCCATGTTCACACGAGTTCTTGAGAGAGAAAAATTGAGAGGGTTTTCTTGATAAGGAAGAACACAAACACAGATATTAGAAATATTGCTTGAAAACCAAAGTAAGGGTAAAAGTTGTGAATGGTGTGAATGGTGTTTAAATAGATTTTGAAAAAGTTTTTGAAAACATAAACGCTTAAGAGAGAGAAATAACTCATGATTAATAGCATTAAATGATGGCTGATTTTAGGGGATTTCAGAAAGATACTTAAACGGTTACCAGTGACATGTGTCTCAATGCATCCAATCAGCGCTTTGCCTTTTCAAAAGTGTGAACGCGTGTTCAGCCTCAGAAAACAGCTGATGACTAGATGACACTTGTTTGCTTTGAGTGAACATCACTTCTATCCTTGAACTAAAGAGCTCAGAGCTTCATGGATAGATCTGATACAATCTGCATTTCTAAAATTTCTCATAAATCTGGAAGTCCTCAAGTTGATTTTTCATCAAGAGCATTTATGTGCTGCATCCAGCTGCTGCTATGTATTCAGCTTCTGCTGTTGATAGAGCAATTGTGGATTGTCTTTTGTTGGACCATGAGATCAGATTTTGTCCCAGAAACTGGCAGCTTCCAGAAGTGCTTTTGCGTTCAACTCTGTCTCCAGCAAAGTCAGCATCACAGTAACCTACTAAGCTGTAATCACTAGATTTTCTATAAAACAAACCCAGATTAGTAGTACCTTTCAGATACTTGAAAATTCGCTTAACAGCTGTTAAGTGAGATTCTCTAGGATCTGATTGGAATCTTGCACAAATGCATACACTGAATAAAATATCAGGCCTTGAGGCTGTCAGATAAAGAAGAGAACCAATCATACCTCTGTAGACCTTCTGTTCTACCTTTTTGCTTACCTCTTCTCTTTCCAGAATGCACGTGGGATGCATTGGAATCTTTAATGGCTTACATTCTGAGAGATCAAATTTCTTCAAATGTTCTCTGACATATTTGCTCTGATGAATGTAAGTTCCTTCTGGGGTTTGATTGATCTGGATGCCCAGAAAGAATTTCAGTTCCCCCATTAGGCTCATCTCAAATTATTCCTGCATACACTTAGCAAACTTTCTTCCCAGAAAGGGATTAGTAGATCCAAATATTATATCATCAACATAAATATGACAGACTAAGATGTCATTCTTAACTGTCTTACAGAATAAGGTTGTGTCCAATTTCCCTCTGGTGAATTCCTTTTCTAACAGGAAGTTACTTAGTCTTTCATACCAAGCTCTAGGAGCTTATTTCAGACCATACAGTGACTTCTTTAGTTTGAAAACATATTCTGGATTTTTTGAGCTTTCAAAACTAGGGGGTTGGTGCACATATACCTCTTCTTCTATATAGCCATTTAAGAATGCACTCTTAACATCCATCTGATACAGAACGATGCCTTTATTAACAGCAAAAGAAATTAAAAGTCTGATAGATTCTAACCTGGCGACTGGAGCAAAGGTTTCTGTATAGTCTATCCCCTCTTGCTGACTATAACCTTGTGCTACCAATCGTGCCTTGTTTCTGATGACTTCACCTTGTTCATTCAGTTTGTTTCTGAACACCCATTTTGTTCCAATGACGTTGAATCCTTTTGGTTTAGGAACAAGATCCCACACGTCATTCCTTCTGAATTGATTCAGCTCCTCTTACATTGCTAGAATCCAGTCATTGTCCAGGAGTGCTTCATCAATTGAAGATGGTTCAATCATAGAAACAAGTCCCATGAGGGATTCTTCAGAGTTTCTGAAGCTGACTCTTGTTCTGATTGGATCTTCCTTTCTTCCTAAGATAGTTTCTTCTGGGTGATCCATGCTGCTTCTGGATGGTCTTTTCTGAGGTTGATCAGCAGAAGATGCTGGATTGCTTGCAGTTCCTCTTTCTGATGTTGAGGGAGTGTCTCTGTTAAGAGCTTCTGATGACTTGTCTTCAGTACCTGTGAATTCAACTTCCATACCTGCAAGTAATTCATTCTGCTTTGACTTTTGAGAGTCAAGCTTGTCATCAAAACGAACACTGATTGATTCTTCCACAATCTGTGTTTCTGTATTTATACTCTGTACCCTCTTGAGCGTTCAGAGTATCCTAACATAATACACTTCTGTGCTTTAGAGTCAAACTTGTTCAAATAATTTTTAGTATTCAAAATAAAGCAAGTACATCCAAATGGATGAAAATATGAAATGTTGGGCTTTCTGTTCTTCCATAATTCATATGGAGTCTTTTCCAGAATAGGTCTTATGGAGATTCTATTCTGAATGTAGCACGTTGTGTTTATTGCCTCTGCCCAGAAGATCTTAGCAACGTTAGTCTCGTTGATCATGGTTCTGGCCATTTCTTGCAATGTTCTGTTCTTTCGTTCTACAACTCCATTTTGCTGGGGAGTTCTAGGTCAAGAGAAATCATGCAGAATGCCTTTGTCATTAAAAAATGATTCAAAATCTTTGTTTTCAAACTCTCCACCATGATCACTTCTGACTTTGACGATTCTAAGATCCTTTTCATTCTGATCTTGGTTGTAGAAGGTGACAAACACAGAGTGTGACTCGTCCTTGTGTCTTAAGAACTTTACCCATGTCCATCTGCTATAGTCATCTACGATTACTAACCCATACTTCTTGCCACTGACTGAGGCAGTTTTAACTGGTCCAAATAAGTCAATGTGCAGAATTTCTAATGGCTTAGAGCTGTTTTTAGATTTAAAAGCAGGTTTTGCAAACTTGCCTTTCTAACATGCTTCACACAGAGCATCTAAATTGAACTTCAGATTAGGAAGTCCTCTGACCAGATTGAGTTTGTTAATCTGAGATATTCTTCTCATACTAACATGCCCCAATCTTTTGTGCCAGATCCATTGCTCGTTGTTAACAGATAGAAGACACTTTGCATTCTGACTTTTCAGTTCAGAAAGTTTGATTTTGTAAATGTTGTTTCTCCCCTTTCCATTAAACAGGATAGTCCCATCTTTCTGACTAACTTCTTTACATGAATTTTGATTAAAGATTATATCATAACCGTTATCACTTAATTGACTTATGGATAACAGGTTATGCATTAATCCATCTACTAATAAAACATTACTTATAGAGGGAAGATTTATGTTACCTAATGTTCCAGAGCCAATGATCTTTCCCCTCTGATTGCCTCCAAAGCCTACATGGCCTCCAGGCTTAAGTTACAGGCTTTGGAACATATGCCTTCTTCCCGTCATGTGTCGTGAGCAGCCAGAGTCCAGGTACCATGACTGGTGTTTCTGCTTTGCTGCTAAAGATATCTCTTCTGTGTCTGATTCAGAGTCTGATTCAGAAGCTTCACTGTCTTCTGTTATGTTTGCCATGAGAGCTATGTTTGCTCTCTCATCATCTATTTCAGAGTCAGCTTCAGATGTGTCAGAGTCATCCCATGTAGCCATGAGACTTTTCTTCTTTTCCTTGCCAAACTTTCTTCTGGGCTTTTCCTTTTGAAGCTTTGGGCAGTCACTCTTGTAGTGTCCTTGCTCGTTACATTCATAGCAGATGATGTCTTTGTTGTTTGGCTTTCTGCTTCCTGAAGAGCCTTCAGATCTTCTGTATCTAGAGGTGGGTTCTAACCTTCTGTATCTAGAGGAGGATTCGTTCTGGTTCTCAGATCTTCTGGGAGTCCTGAACTTTCTTTGCCTCTGCTTCTACAGTTGGTTCACCCTTCTGGAGAGGAGAGACAGTTCATCTTCTTCTGATGAGGACCCATCAGAGGTTTCTTCAACAGCCTGCAAAACCTTGGAGTCAGATTTTCTGTTAGATTTTAAAGCTAAAGGCTTACCTTGCTTTTGAGTTTCATCAGCTTCTAGCTCTATCTCGTGACTTCTGAGGGAGCTGACAAGTTCCTCCAGAGAGATTTTGTTGAGATCCTTAGCTAGCTTCAGCGTTGTGACCATTGGCCTCCACTGTTTTGGCAAGCTTCTGATGATCTTATTTACATGATCAGCAGTAGAATACCCTTTGTCCAGAACTTTGATACCAGCAACCAGAATCTGAAATCTTGAGAACATTGTTTCAATAGATTCACTTTCTTCCATCTTGAATGCTTCATACTTCTGAATGAGCGCAAGAGCTTTAGTTTCTTTTACTTGAAGGTTGCCTTCATGCGTCATTCTGAGAGAATCAAACATATTCTTTGTAGTGTCTCTGTTTGATATCTTTTCATATTCATAGTAAGAGATAGTACTGAGAAGAATAGTTCTGGCTTTGTGATGATTTTTGAAATCACGCTTTTGTTGATCAGACATTGCTTTCCTGTCAATCTTCTGACCACTTGCATTCACTGGGTGCGTGTATCCATCAGTCACCATATCCCACAGATCAGCATCATGGGATAGAAAGAAGCTTTCAATCCTGTCTTTCCAGTAATCAAAGCTCTCTCCATCAAAGACTGGAGGTTTGCCACTGAATCTGTCTCTTTCTTCATTGTGGTCATTGCTGATGTTTTGATGTTGTCCTGCCATAGTGTTTTTCAACGCTGGATCTTGTACTGACACGGTTAAGTGTTATGAACTCAGAACCAGACGCTCTGATGCCAATTGAAGATGTGAAAAACACAAGAAGGGGGGTTGAATTGTTGAAACTTGAAATCAAATGCAGACAACACGTTATTTTTATCCTGGTTCGTTTGATCTCAAACTACTCCAGTCCACCCGTCAAGGTGATTTCGCCTCTCTCCAACGAGGTCTTAATCCACTATATTCAACTGAATACAAAACTGCTTTAACAACTGCTAAAGCCTTCTTGAGTCTAAACCACAGACCGGTTTCTTAAGGAAATTCTTTCTTACAGATAAATGAACAATTATGTGTGTTTGATGTTTTCTACAAAAACAATATATCTGTTTCCAGTGATTTCTGGTAAACAACCGCTAGTCTTCCAAACTATCGAATAATCTTTGTTAACGCTATTCAATCTCTCTGGTAACTCACAGGATCGACTAGATTGATCCTAGGACTCCTTGGATATTAAGGTTACTCTCACAATCGAACAATTATTCATGGTTGCTATTGTACAAGTGTTTGGTTTATTTCGATCCCTCTCTCTAAGAGTTTAAAAATGTGGTCAAAATGTATATGAAAACTAAGTTATACAAATAAATGCTAATTGTAATGCTGATTGAAGAGACATATAAAACTGTATGAAAAATGAAGTAAATGGTTTCGATTTACAAAACAGTTAACATAAAAGGTTTCTGGAATGTAGAATTTTAAAATGTGAAGAAAGCGTCTAATGCAAGAAATCTATAAATGATTTTAAGTAAAAGTATGCGCTTGAAAAACAATACTTGAAAGTAAAGGTATTGAAAGTGTAACAGTTCTCTGAAATATAAAGTGCTCGAAATATAAAGAAAGCAGTAAAACGTAAAACTTTGAGGAAAAGACTTTGAAATGAAAAGACAGTAAATAAGGAAACTTGCAAATGTTATTCGACAAAAAGAAAAGAGGAAAGTACTGGAAATGGTAAAAAGGCTTTCATTAAGTTAGAAATACATGGTGCTATCATACATACATTTCTCTTGCATTCGTTTCCCTTGCCATGTGGTAGTTTGAATGTTATTGAGTATTTTGTATAACAGATATGACACACCGAAATCCTAATACTAAGACTTCTATTTATACTAATTCGACCCTAACGGTCTCGCTATAGGATCATGCCACGTTTCGAACATGCAAGACAATGCTTCTTTCATCTTTCCACGTGTCCCCAAATGCTCCAACACATAACTTTCAACTTTGAAAGTCCCGCTTCCATTTGAATTTTAAATGCTTTGGTGTTTCTCCGTTTCGAACGCTCTTCCCAAACCTAGCCTCGCTGTTGTTTCGAGACCCCTTTGGATATGTTCCCATAATCACCGTTCGAAGCTTCAAGCTTTGACACACTTATTCGAAACACTGCTTCTGCAACTTCGAAATATGGCGTTTAATTCCATTTCGATCAGAACTTTTAACTCTTTTGAATTCTAAATAACATTATCAAAATCTTCAGCCAACAAATTGCCCCTTTAAAATATGTATTTCGATCTCTTTGAGAAATACCTATTTTAAACATTTATACAAGATTTTGATAGGATTTTCGAATCATCATAACATTTAATGCATTTGACTCCAGTCACATCAATCATAGCACCTTTTGGGTTCCTTAACCGCCCAGAGTCACTTCACAGCGTGGTGCAGTTATAAGTAATGATTATTTTTAAATCACGCATATTACCTATATCAACTTCACGCCACCTCTTCATCACACCAACCCATGATCTCCACGTATCACACTTTTACACGGTGGATGCTTAATCTTCTCATTATAAAACATCAATTGAATCTTCCTTTTTCTTTTTTACACTCTAAATCTTTCATACTCTGGATTTTTACTCTTCTTCTCTCATAAAACAATCTAAGCTCTCAAACAACAAAAATGTCTTCTTCCACCTCATCCCAACTCAAGAAAGTCTCCAAGAAGAAAGGAAAAACTATAGGAGCAACCATGGAGAGCAAAATCGTCACCATTCAAGGCCAATCTGCTCTTGCTCCTCAAATGATTTCCAAAGAAAAAGAAATGCTGTACGCATCACAGGTACTCATCCCTACCCATGTTGCTGGTAAGAGGTTAGCCTTAAATGGCCCTCTTACAGTTTTTGAAATACTAAAGGACACCAGGACAATTTTTCCCGTATGTTATAGCTTCAAACCCTTATTCAACAAAATGGATGCCCCTAGGGCAGTAGAATCTCTTAGTTCGAATACCGTAGAAACCCCAACTATTCCTCCCAAGGACCCATTTGTTTTGGATTATGTAAAAAGCAATTTTAAGCCATTTCGATCTTGCCCTACTTCTGATATTGCTTATCAAAATTGGTTCACGAAAGTAGAAGCCAAAAAATCCCAGCAATGGGAAGAATTAGGCATTTATAACCTCATTAAGCTATCGAAACCTGGATTCACCTATAGCCATCCTCTGCTGTTTGCGTCCCTTTATTTCTGGGATAGTACCTACAACACTTTCCATCTCCCAGGTGGAATGATTACCCCAACCTTCTTCGATATAGCGGCCATTACTGGGTTGTCGCCAGTGGGAGAAACTTATGTTCCTGACAATGAAGAGCACTCAAGCATAATTGACTTCGAAGTCAAGTTAGCCAGCTTTTCCAAATTTATCAGCCATTATCATGCTGAAGGGGACAATGTGTCTGACATAGAGCACATTGCTTTCTTAACCCTGTGGCTGTCTAGGTACGTTTTCTGCAGTAGATCCCTGCAGGTAGCTAGTAGGTTCATTCCTTTAGCTAGGGATTTACACGAAAATCGCAAAGTGTGCCTAAGTGAATTACTCTTAGTTGACCTCTATGAGAGCCTGAGGTCAGCTGTTTCGAGCCTCAAATCCCACACCTCCAAAAACATTCTATTAGCTGGCCCATTTTGGTTACTTCAACTATGGCTAAATGCCATGTTCGAACCTTCTTTATCAACCGCCAACACCATAGATGAGCAATATTCGGAAATAAGTGATAGGATAGTCGAAGGCACTAGGCTTCGAAGACTAACTCCTAATGATGACAAGGATGACTTCAAGGTTCAATTCTCGAAGTACATCATGATACTCTCCAAAAGGCATAAGTTCGAAGAGAGCATGGCGCCTTTTGCTTCGAGGGCTCATGGACCTTCTTGGTTCACCATGGCTCTCTCAGAAGCCATCAAGAGCAAGGAGATCCAAGATGTATGGAGAGCTTTCTTGCTTCCTAGACTCATCTCTTCAAGGATAACCCCAGCTAAGAACCAAATTCTTCTCTTTGCCTACCAACCAAACTTCGTTTCGAGGCAGTTTGGCTTATGCCAACTGATTCCTGAACCTTTGTTCCAAACTGAGAGCGCCATCACATCTGGTCGAACTTTCAAGGCAAGGGAAGCCAAGATCCATCAAGAACAATATCAAGGCTTTTCCCAATTTGAGCTGATAGCCTTCGAACCTACCCATCTCGCGGCTAAAGGATTTCTGGAGTGGTGGATTAAGTTTTATCAAACTTGTATGTTCGATACACTTACAATTCGACAGAAACTAATTGATGACTTCGATGTGCAGGTACCAGCAAAGAAAGGTATGTTTACTCATGCCAAAGAGATAAAAGCTTTTCAAAATTATTTTGAAACTACTTACGACCCCACGCGCTTGGACTCCACTGTGCATCAAGCAGCTGAGACCTTGAAGGAAAAATTTAAACAAAAAGTTTCTAAGCTAAAACTTCCTTCAGGGCTGTCACCTGAGGATAGGTATAGGTTGGCATTCGAAATGCATCCACCTAAATTTCCCAGATTACCTACCTCAGAACTGGCTCTGGCTTGGTTTCCCCCATATCCATGGTGGTTTACTTGCAAAGAGATGTTCAAATATCTTCAAAGGAAACCAAAGCCATCTGAGACTGTGACATGGGCTCGATACTGGCTTCATGATTTCCCAGGACACCTTCGATACGACCTTTCTGCCATGTCAATTAAATCTGATCAAGGCACAGGTGCGAATGCTTGGGAAAAATCCCAAATGTCTTTTATTTTCCATATCTTTAACCTTTGCTTTAATTGTTTTGATTTTCAGCTATCAGGATAAAGACCGCTGCCTCGAAATCGAAGGAAGGGAGTGCCTCTCAAGCCTCCATCGAAACTACCGAAAAAGCTAATCCACCCGAAACAACTACTACTGCTGCAACTACAACAACAACAATAACGCCAACAACAACAAGTGCCCCAATTCCAACGGTAATCACTTAGTTTTTGATGCTTTGAATTCACTCAAGCTTTTTTATATCTAACTTCGTTAAAATTCGTTCAGACCAACAAGCTTCCTCCCACTACTCCCAAGAAGCGGAAACCAAGCACTACTGGGGAAGATCCCACTGCTGGAGGAAACTCAAATACTGCTTCGAAGAAGAAGCTAAAGAAAGCTACACCTAAAAGCACTGTTCCGACTAGTGTCTCTTGACTCGATTCCAGGGATGCTGCTCCCTTACCTAAATCCAAAAATCCACCCTCGACCTCCAACCCAACGTTGGAACGCATAGCTAGTAACCTCTCCTCTGAGGGTCCACAGGTAAATCGAACTTCTTCTAAAAAATGTTTAACTTCTTATTACCTTGGTGAATGTTTTTCTTTAACATTCTGCTGCTCTTTGCAGGACATTTTGAATCCCACTTCTACCATTTCGACCTCACCATCCAGAGCTGCTGCTCCGCTTAACTCCTCTCCTCAAGGAGATTCCAGCAATTTGGTCCAAAACAAAGGTTCTTCCAATGTGGCGGTTTTGGCTGGAACTTCTGAACAGCCAGATGACCAAGGTACCTCCATTCCTCTGAAAGAGGTGAACGAAACGATACTTCAAACGTCTGCAGAGGATTCACAAAGGGTTCTTCAAAAGTCCCCTCTTGAAACTCTTCAAGAGGACCCAAAGGATACTCAGACTGAAGAAGAAAAAGCTGATTCTGGGCGAGGATTCGAAGAATCTGCAGACGAAGAATCTGAGGAGGAAAACACCAATGACGAGGAAAATGTCAATGACGAGGAAAACGTCAATGATGGTTCGATTGCCGGGACGGAGTCTAACGCACATAGCGGCGAAAGGGATGGTATCGAAGTGGTAGATTTGGACGAGGATGAAGAAGACCAAGAGCACGAAGCAAATGAAGGGGATGGTGATGCAATCAACGAGACCCTAGAGGTTGAAACAAACGTGGTTCCCCTATGCGTGGAATTCCCCCAATCCTCTCCGTCTCGAATGACTGACGAGGAACTGGCGCTTCTGAGGCGAAATGACCCCATTGGGTATATGAAGGCAAAGCTGGCTCAGAGGGACGTTCCACTCGCTAGGGCTGACACAAGTTCAACCAGCTATCCTCTTCCCACAGATGAAAGAGTTGTTCTTCTCAACAAAATTAGGAGAACTATTCTCAATGTGGATATATTCGAAGTGCTTAAGCAAGATAGTACTGCTTGCTATACTATGAAGGAGCTGCTCACAAAGGTTAATCTTTCCAACTGCTCTTTGCCAGTTAGTACTCTCTTGTTTGATCTTCAGAATTTGCTGGACAACGTAACTGGCTACCTTCTCCAAGACGAATCTGCTGCCAAGAAGGTTCACGAGAAACGCATTGCCATGGATGCCGCTTATGAACAAGCTTCGAAGCTTTCTCAAGAAGCTGAGGATCAAGCTATGCATCTGAAGCAGGCGAAAACTGAATATGAGGCTCGAGCTGAGTCCATTCTTATTTGGGAAAGGCAGATTCTGGAACTTCAGCAGAAAGTTAAGGAGGCTAAGGAACAACAACTAGCCTTCGAAGCTAATCCTGCAGGTAACCAATTCGAAGAGCTTCTCAACCAGGGGCTTGCAGAAATGGAGACTGCAGAACAACTCAAAGGAGAAGTGGCAACCTTAGAAGGTGCCAGGCGGTTCGCTCAGCAAAGACTTGAAACATTTCGAAGCACCTTTAATCGATTGAAAAATAATGTTTATTTCTAGATTTTTATGTCTATCTGACCATAACTTTGGTTTCTTACATGTAATATTCGAACAACGCCATTTTGGCATTCTATCTTGCCATCTTGGCTTTTATAATATTTTGTTTACGTTGTTACTATTCGAATCTCCCGCAGGCTTGGCTTATATTTCTTTAAATATTTCCCATTAACCTTTAGGACACGTTTATCATCCAAGAGTTCTTCGACTTCGTATGCATTGTTTGAGAATACTTTTAATATTCGAAAAGGTCCTTCCCAATGAGGTGACCATTTACCTAATGCTTTGTTCTTCTTATCCATAGGCAATATGACTCTCCAAACCAAGTCATTAATAACGAATACTTTTTTCTTCACCCTTTTATTGTATGTTCTGGCCACTCTTTCTTTTTGCCTCATCAAAATTTCTAACGCTTGTAATCTAATTTCGTCCAACTCAACTAATTCATTCATCATCATTTCCCAATATAATGCAGCTGGAATTTCGTTTTGTTTCTGAATTCGAACTGATTGCAGATGAATTTCTACTGGTAACACTGCATCATGGCCAAATGTAAGTTGGAAAGGCGTAGTGTTAGTGGCTTCCTTAGGAGATGTTCTACAAGCCCATAACACTTGGTCCAGAGTTTTGTGCCAATTTCTTGGCTTCTTGCCAATATGCTTCTTGATTAATCCTATTATTACTTTATTTGCTGCTTCGACTTGTCCGTTTGCTTGAGCATAATATGGTGTTGATGTTAGCAATCTAAACCCCATTTCTTGGGCAAATCCTTGCATCTTTCTACCAGTAAATACAGAGCCTTGGTCTGTAGTTATACTTTCTGGCAATCCAAACCTATAGATAATGTGCTTTTGTATAAATTCAATAATTGCCTCTTGATCAGCAACTACCAAAGGTATAGCTTCGATCCATTTGGTAAAATAATCTACTCCTACCAAGATATATTTCTGACCTTTGGACGAAGCAGGATTTATCTCCCCTATCAGATCCAATGCCCATCCTCTGAATGGCCATGGTTTGATGATCGAATGCAACTCACTTGCAGGGGCGTGTTGAATTCCTGCATGTTTCTGACATTTCTCACATCCTTTAGCAAAGTTTATGCAATCTTTGAGCATGCTAGGCCAATACAAACCATATCGAAATAGCAACCATTTCATTTTATGGCCTTCTTGGTGTGCCCCACATGCCCCATTATGGACTTCAGACAATGCTAAATATGCCTCACTTTCTCCTAGGCATTTCAATAATACACCTTCTTGGGTCTTTTTGAACAATTCGTTCCCCATGAGGAGATATGACAATGCTCTATATTTTGTTTTTCTATCCACCTTTAGAGTTGGGTCTGCTAAATAACTCTTTAATGGACTTCGCCGATCTGTATCTGACAAAGTATTTATGGCTAGAATTTCGAATCCCTGTTTCTCAGCATATCCCAATCTCATACTTTCCAGATCCGATGGCGTGAATCTAGTAGCCATAACTCTTCCCTTTATTTCGACCAAATCCTTAAGATTCTTGGTAGATACTTTATAACCTGAAGCCAACTGCGCTAAGTCATTTGCTTCTTGGTTTTCTAATCTTGGTATGTGTTGAATATCCATGTATTCAAACTTTCTTAATAGCCTATTGACTATGACGAAGTATACCATTAAATTTTCCTTTATGCACTTGTATTCTTTTGTGATTTGTTTGACCACCAATTCAGAGTCTCCTTTAATTTCGACTCTGGTTGCCCCCAATTCCAACAAAGCTTCAAGTCCAACAATGAGCGCTTCATACTCAGCTTCGTTGTTCGAACAACGAGGACCATCCAATTTATACTTGAATTTTGTTGGAATTCCTTCAGGAGAAATTAGAAGGACTCCAACACCACTTCCATTCCTGTGGGTTGAACCATCAAAGTACAATTTCCATGGTTGCATTTCGACGTAACTCATGCTTGTCTGCTCAACCAACGAATGATCCACAATGAAATCAGAAATCACTTGACCTTTCATAGCTTTTAAGGGCATGAAAGTCAATGAATATTCTGTTAAGGCTAGAGCCCACTTTCCAACTCTACTATGCATTATTGGCTTTGAAAGCATATGTTTAATGACATCGAAGTGAGACGAAACATAAACATCAACAGGTTTTATATAATACTTGAGTTTCATACAAGAGAAATATAAACAGAGACATAGCTTTTCTAAATTGCTATATCTGGTCTCTGCATCATTTAGCACTCTACTTAAATAGTATATGGCTCTTTCGACGCCATTGTTATCCTCTTGTGCTAACATACTACCTATGCTAACTTCAGAGGCAGATATGTACAATCTCATGGGCTTCCCCCATGATGGTGGAGACAAAATAGGAGGCTGGGAAAGGTATTCTTTTATTTTGTCAAACGCCTCCTGGTGAGCTTCGTTCCATTCGAAGGCCTGACCTTGCTTCAGACGAAGTAACGGAGAGAAAGCTTGGGTCCTTCCACTCAGGTTCGAAATGAATCTTCTGAGGAAGTTAATTTTCCCTAGTAGAGATTGCAACTCCCTTTTTGACGCAGGTGCTTTCGTCTCCATTATGGCTTTGGTTTTGTTCTGGTTGATTTCAATTCCTTTCTTGTGGACCACAAAACCAAGAAAATCTCCAGCCTGCACAAAAAATGCACATTTAAGGGGATTCATTTTTAAGCCATGTTTTCTCATTCGTTCGAATGATTGGCTTAAATGATGCAAATGTGCTTCTGCAGATATAGATTTGATGACTATATCATCAATATACACCTGCATGAAGGTTTCGATGAAGTCATGAAAAATTGAATTCATCGCCCTTTGATAAGTTGCCCCAGCATTTTTTAAACCAAAAGGCATCACCACCCATTCGTAGGTGCCTAAGGCTCCTGGGCAATGAAATGCTGTTTTTGCAACATCTTCTTCAGCAATGAAAATCTGGTTATATCCAGAGTATCCATCTAACATGCTCAAGTATTCGAATCCTGCAGCAGAATCTACTAGCATTTCTGCCACGGGCATGGAATATTCATCCTTAGGGGTTGCAGTGTTTAAATCCCTAAAATCTATGCAAATTCTTAAAGAACCATTTTTCTTAATAACAGGTACTATGTTTGCTAACCATTCAACGTACCTTGTTGTTCTGATGAATTTGCAGCGCAGCAACCTTTCGATCTCAGCTTTAATTTTTGTGAGGACTGCTGGTGCGAATCTCCTGGGAGTTTGTTTGATGGGCCTCTTGCCATCTTTGATTGGCAGTCTGTGTTCGACCAACTCCCTCTTTAAACCAGGCATCTCATCATAATCCCAAGCGAAGCAATCTTTGTTTTCCTTAAGGACTTCGATCACTTTCTCCTTGAGGCCTGGGTTAAGTTTAGCACTTATGTAGGTTACTCTTTTAGTTTTTTCATCCCCTAAGTTGACTTCTTCGAGCGGGTCCTGTGCCAACATTTTGACACCTGAGTTTATGGGGTCCCTTTCGAAGCCTAAGGGTTCTTTATCATAGATGGCATCCAACCTTTGATCCATCTCCAACTCTTTGACGGGTGAGCCTTTCGAACCCCCGCCACTAACTTCATTCGTCTTTATAGTTGATTCATTTATTTCGGCCTCTAAGGCCGCTTTTGATTCATTCTCAGCCATGTAGGTCGAAATTCTTTCGAAAAAGGTAGATTCAGTCATGGTTAAGGTTGTCGAAGTTCCAGCCTGCTGGCCGTTTTTGTATAGCACCTTCAACTTCCTCTTCTTCACTGATTATTGTTCTATCCCAGTAAAGGCCGTCATGACGAAGTGTCATGTAGTAGTGGGCGTTTCTAGTTTCATTTATCTCATCATTTGGAACACATGGGGCAATCTTTGCCAGATTTTTATCATAATCCCTTTTGTCAACTAAATTGACAGTTGACATAAAGTAACTCTGGTCTGCTTCAATGTTTTCCACTATTCCATCATCTCTCCACAGAACTAGTCGTTGATGCATAGACGAAGGAACTGCCCCCACGCCATGGATCCACTCTCTTCCCAGCAGCAGGTTATAGTTGGCCTTGGCTTCGATCACCATAAACATGGTGGGCCTGCAACTTGAGCCTATTGTCAATTCCAACTGGACCACCCCCAGTGTTTTGCCCACTTTTCCCTCATAGTTGGATAGAACCATATTATGGGGCTTGATATCTCCTTCGCGGATCTCTAATCTTTTTAGCATGAAATGGGGTATCAGATTGACTGCAGCACCCCCATCCACTAGAACTTTGTTCACCCCATGGACACCTACTTTCGCCCGAATGAAAAGTGGCTTGAGATGATTCTTCATTGCAGGTTCTGGACGTTCGAAGAACGCATTTTGTTCCTCAACAGCCCCATTGTCCATCACGTAGTAGCACACGGGCCTATGTTTCATTAAATCTGTGGTATCTTCCTCCTCATATTCATTGATTTCGGTTTCCTGCCCAAATTCGCAGGGAAGCACAGACACCACGTTACAGTTTAAGTTGAATGACGACTCCCCCTCTGATTCGAAGTTATCTGTTATCATATCTTCGTCCTCTTCCGGGCCTGGAGTGTATTCCTTTGGTTCGTCTCGTTGGTCTTCAGAAAAAAGCCTCCTATTGACTGGAGGTTTCTCTTCAGTTTGATTTTTTGGTTTGTTGGTGCTCGATTCACCTTGTATCTTCGTTAAAGTATCCCCTTTGTTTGCCACAGCTTCTCTCTCAGCCTTTCGAATCCTTTGATGTCTGCGCCACTGGGATCTTGACATGGGGTTCCTTCCTTTGTAATTCTCTAATCTCACTTCCTCCCTTTTTTGTGTGTTGAATTGCCTCCTGCATGTCACAGCATGGCGTGCATTTCGTTCAGCACTCCTCCATCTGTCTTTGCCTTTGTCATTTCTGACTTGTAGCCATCTATCGGTTGGCACTTCAGCAGGGAGTTTGAAAGTCACTCTTCGAGCAGCTTTGGGGTGAGGGCTATCAGGCTTTCGCTGTTTGTGTTTGCTGTCGAAATGTGGGCCCATCTGGGCAGCTTCTTGATGGTTCCAGCAAGGGGCGAAGGGAATCGTTTCGAAGGCCCTGGCCATGCTTTGGTCATACACAGCAGAATACCTTGGGCAAATCAAACACTTGGTTGCCCCTTTGTAGCAGCGAAAAACGAACTCCAGCAGACTCTCTCCAGCCTTGGGATAACACCTAAAAAGCTGGTTATCCTGGCGCCAATTGTTGCCAGTTCGAGCCCTCTGTACCCTTTCGAGATTCGCAGCAATCCTTTGGTTGCAGAGGATGCTGCACCTAGGGCACAATATCATGCCTGAATCTCCTTTGTGGCATGTCATGAGATAATCTTTGAGACTAGCATCTCCAGTGTGATTATCCCCCATTCTGTACTTTTCTTTTTCTAAGTATTTTTCCACTTCCTCCATCTCAGAGCGGGGTCTCTCCATATCCACCATATTTATTTCCACATCCCCCTCTTTGGTTTCGTCATCGCCCCACCCTGTGGGCTTTATATCTTCAATTTGGACCTTCGAACTCTCTGGGGCAGAATATTTGACCAGATAGTCAAATTTTCCACTGGGTTCCCCTAGATTGTCCCATATTTCCTCCTGAGGGGGAATTGGCTGCATAATTTGGACCTTCTCCAATTCCAGCCTCAAGCCCTCAGTGACTTGTGTTAATCCTTCATTTTGATTCCCTTGGCCTTCAGTAGCCTGGGTTTCTCCTGCAACAGCCACAGGTGCAGCAATCGAAGTGTCTAGCGTATTCTGGATGTCTTCAGTGACTTCCTCGCTGACTTCGACCATCACCCAGTTTTCGACTCCAGTGTCCTTTTCTTCTGTTAGGGCGTCGCTTCGATCAGTTTCCACCATGTTGACCTCTCCAATGCATGCAGGCTCGGAGTAGTTGGTGTCTGCGACGTCCAAAGGATCTTCGTCCACTTTCATCTTCACCTTATCAGCAAACTTTAGTCTGCCATCTTTGATCGCGTTTTGAATCAAGTCCCTGAAAAGAAAACATTGTGAGGTCTTGTGGCCTAGGAAACTATGATATTTGCAAAATCCCCTCTTCTTCCTCTGATCCAAAGGAGGTATTTTGACATTTGATGGCACAATTAGCTGGCCATCTTTGACAAGCAAGTCAAAAATTTCGTCACACTTAGTGACGTCGAAGGTATAAACCTTCTTTGGAAACTTGTCACTTTTCTCATTTTCAACAATATCTTTCCCTTTTGTGGGAACTAACATTTTGCAGGAGTAAGGCGGGGCCTGTTTTAATTCAGCGAGGTCGATTTCGACCTCTTCGAATTCGAATTCAGGATACTCTTCTACTTCCTCAGTCCCAACATAGGAAATCCTTTCTTTCTTACTATTCTTAAAGACTCTAGCTTTTTCGGCTTTTAGTCTTTCGACCTGTCGAACCCTATCGGCTAACTGAGCCATATCCCTCAAATACTGAGTGTCTAGCTTCTTTCGAATAGAATAATCCAAACCCCCAGCGGCCATTTCGACTAACTCATGTTCAGGCACTACTATGTAACATCTGGATTTCAACAGCCTAAATCTATTCAAATAATCATCTATGGGTTCGGTGAATTTTCTCTTAACACTCGCCAACTCCTTCAAACTTATTTTCGATTGTCCCATGTAAAATTGTTCATGGAATAGTCTCTCTAAAAGAGCCCAAGTGTCAATAGACCCAGGAGGCAACGTGGTAAACCAAGTGAAGGCGTTTTTTGTCAGGGAACTTGGGAAGTATTTGATCCTGAGATCTTCATTATTGGCTATATCTCCCGCTTCGGTTAGATATCTCGCTATGTGTTCGACTGTTGACTCATTGGTATCCCCAGCGAACTTTGTAAATTTAGGGACTTTGTATCCCCTTGGTAAATCAGTATGCATTATACAATCCAGTATAGGAGAAGCGTAATTTGGCCTCCTCATTCCCGTATTGAGGCCATTCTGGGCCATGATCCTCTCTATCATGGTGGTTAGGTTATTTTCTGCCAAGATGTTATCGTTTCGAATCCTATGAACGACGGCATCGGCATCTTGATTTCGACCAACCAAAACAACTCCCCTAGGTTGTTCTTCTCGAAATTCTGGGGCTTCTGGCCTTTCGATCCTTGCCCCTGGTTCCATAACTTCCCTTTGTGGACCCGGAATTATTGGGGCTTCTAACCTTGGTGCTCTGGCCCCTAAGTTGACTTCTTCTCTGGGTGGTCTATGAATTGGGTCGTTAGCAATTTGTTCTATAACAGGCATGTTTGTTCGAAATCCCGCCTGGTTCTGCCTACGCCTTTCTGTGGGAGCAAAGAAATCTGCTATTCGACTCATATTGTCAGCGTTTTCCCTGTTCGTCACAGTCACATTCTGAACTATTGGGGCAAATATTTCCTGCATGGTTTGCGCTAACACCCCTATCATATTGTGGTTGCTGTCATCCATCAATTGCCTAAAAGCCAACTGGTTATCTGTGGTTAGGATAGGCAACGTGCTATAACCCACTGACCCTTGGTTATTTGTCATAAACTGATTCGCCCCAGACCCATATCCTAGTTGTGGGGATGAATTCGATGTGGAATTGTGTAAACCTGCCATAAAAGATGTTGGAATTCCGTACGAAGAACTTCTAATTCTATTCCCATCGAAGCCGGGTGGTCTGGTTAATGGTGTGGCGAAATAGGATTGTGTTCCTGGTGGTGGAACGAATCCCCCAGGGTAGCCCATAGTTCCAGTATTTCCTAAGATCGAACTGTTAGTTGATATGCCACTTACTCCATTGGTGGCTATGTTACTGGTTAAAGATGCAACAGACTGTGCATTCGAAGGGATTACATTAGATGTTCCGCTCGAAATGGACGCGTTAGTGCATGTTGCATGTGGGCCACCTTGGTCTCCTTGTTGATTGTCTGAATTAGACATTTTGTCCAAACGTTTTCTTCTGGATAAAGGTTGGTTGCTGTTGGTTATCTTACCACTTCTCAGGTTCATAAAACAGCAAACTTCTTAGGTTCCTACGTTTTTGAGATGGCTACGTCTCGACAATCCTTAATTCTGATATCCAACTATTGGTCCCATCAGGTGTGCCAATTTGTTTCCAGTGATTTCTGGTAAACAACCGCTAGTCTTCCAAACTATCGAATAATCTTTGTTAACGCTATTCAATCTCTCTGGTAACTCACAGGATCGACTAGATTGATCCTAGGACTCCTTGGATATTAAGGTTACTCTCACAATCGAACAATTATTCATGGTTGCTATTGTACAAGTGTTTGGTTTATTTCGATCCCTCTCTCTAAGAGTTTAAAAATGTGGTCAAAATGTATATGAAAACTAAGTTATACGAATAAATGCTAATTGTAATGCTGATTGAAGAGACATATAAAACTGTATGAAAAATGAAGTAAATGGTTTCGATTTACAAAACAGTTAACATAAAAGGTTTCTGGAATGTAGAAGTTTAAAATGTGAAGAAAGCGTCTAATGCAAGAAATCTATAAATGATTTTAAGTAAAAGTATGCGCTTGAAAAACAATACTTGAAAGTAAAGGTATTGAAAGTGTAACAGTTCTCTGAAATATAAAGTGCTCGAAATATAAAGAAAGCAGTAAAACGTAAAACTTTGAGGAAAAGACTTTGAAATGAAAAGACAGTAAATAAGGAAACTTGCAAATGTTATTCGACAAAAAGAAAAGAGGAAAGTACTGGAAATGGTAAAAAGGCTTTCATTAAGTTAGAAATACATGGTGCTATCATACATACATTTCTCTTGCATTCGTTTCCCTTGCCATGTGGTAGTTTGAATGTTATTGAGTATTTTGTATAACAGATATGACACACCGAAATCCTAATACTAAGACTTCTATTTATACTAATTCGACCATAACGGTCTCGCTATAGGATCATGCCACGTTTCGAACATGCAAGACAATGCTTCTTTCATCTTTCCACGTGTCCCCAAATGCTCCAACACATAACTTTCAACTTTGAAAGTCCCGCTTCCATTTGAATTTTAAATGCTTTGGTGTTTCTCTGTTTCGAACGCTCTTCCCAAACCTAGCCTCGCTGTTGTTTCGAGACCCCTTTGGATATGTTCCCATAATCACCGTTCGAAGCTTCAAGCTTTGACACACTTATTCGAAACACTGCTTCTGCAACTTCGAAATATGGCGTTTAATTCCATTTCGATCAGAACTTTTAACTCTTTTGAATTCTAAATAACATTATCAAAATCTTCAGCCAACAATATCACAACTGTGATAATACACAAATGAAGCTTATATGAACCTAGAATGCTAGAGCTATAGAGTAAACGGTTGAGAGCTTTAGCAAACTGATTGAGTGAGGACGAAGATGATTGGCTTATGCGTGTAGGAGAATTGTAGAGTATTAGCCCTTTTCTTTCTCACTGATTTGTTTAAATACTTCTTGGAATAGATACGTTGCAGTCCATAATTCCATTTCAATGCTCATTACGTTCTTTCCATTTTGAGAAGATCTTTGTCTTGGAATAAAGTCATTGATAATTAATCTGCCTTGAATGCAGTAACGTTGATACTTCAGAATGTTCTGCGTAAAGAAGATCAGAGCGTTCTTGGCTTTAGCTTATTCTGGCGCTTCTGAGTGCTGATGACATGATTAGGAACTTGATCAAAATCAGATTATGTTAAGCGCAGATTTTGTTCATCAGACTTCAGCGTAAGCACATGTTTAATATTTTGATGCTGATGTTGATACTGATGTTCTGATGCTGATTCCATCAGAGTTTCCTGTAAATACACAACATAATTTTAAGTAGAATCTATGTCTTATATAAAACTCATAATTCATTTAATCTTGTATTTTGTTATCATCAAAACTCTAACTGAGGGTTGTAGAATCAAACTATGTTCTAACAGTAGGTAGACAATGCACTACAATATCTGCATCAAGTCCTTGCATGGCTTCATACGACCAGGAAAAGACCTTAACATAGTCATTTAGTAACTGAATCATACGCTCTTTGACATTGGGTTCCAGATTGGCACCCACCTTGACTTCTCTTTTGTCTTCTTCGGTACCTAGGTTGATTGTGTCCACTGGTTCCTCGTGGGGCTGAATGGTCCTCTCTTCTTGTTGCAGTAACCTGATGAGTTCCCCTGGTACTTCACAATCTTCCTCACCTTCATCTTTGGCTTGGTAGATTAGATTTTCATAGCCACATAAGGCCATAGCAGAACCGTTACCCATGGGATCCCGAGTGGATGTAAACCTGCATTGTGAGTATGTGTAAGAGTATAGCTATCTTTGAAAGAAATGAAAGTGTAAAAAAGAAAAATAATGAGCACAAGGTTTGTATGCAAAAAAGGTCCATGATTCATTGATGTCATATGGAAATGAGATAATAACCCTTACAAATGGACCATTGTGCCTCGGGTAAGACACAAGGTTTTAAGAGTCTGAATTGTTTTAATATTACAGATCCGACAAAATTTAAAGACAAAATACTGTGGGATAAAAGTGATCGGGATGAAATCTCTAGCTTCCCAGTTGCTGATCCCTCCACTGACAGTTGGGAAAATCCAATCCTCCAAGCCATAGTTGTCTTCATCATCCTCTACTGTGTTGACTTCGTGGTTGCTGATCCTCAAGGGTTGTCCTCCGGCCAGAGCACGGCGTACAGCTTTATGGGCTCCTGAAGTGAAACCCAAACCAAATTTGTCATATTTATATGGGATATATGGGAGTTGGCCCCAAATAGTGCACCCACCATCTTCTATCAATGCCTTGGCATCCTTCAAAGATGACAGCTTGAGTGGAGGCCTTGTGATCTTGGGAACTTGAGACATAACCTTGGTTACTGCCACAGTCTGTGGGACTTCTTCAAAGTGATGGAATGGAGTTTCAATAAATTCGCCATCTAGTTCCACATATCTGAAGGAATTTATATGGCTGACCATATACTCTTCTTCTCCATGAACGGTGATGATTTTCCCTTGAATTGGATATTTCAGCATTTGATGCAACATAGAAGTAACGGCACCAGCATTGTGAATCCATGGTCGGCCTAATAAGCAGGAATATGATGGGCGAATATCCATTACATAAAAAGTTGAATCAAATGTTTGGGTTCCAACTTTTATGGGGATGTCCACTTCCCCATGCACCATCCTTTTTGAGCCGTCAAAGGCCCCCACTACTATGTTGCTCGGTTTCAATGTCAATCCTTCACAGTTAAGCCTATCAAGAGCCTTTTTAGGCAACACATTCAGAGATGAACCAGTGTCCACCAAAACATGAGCCAAGGTCGTGGCCCTGTATTCGATTGAGACATGTAATGCCTTATTATGTTTCCTCCCTCTTGGCATTAAATCAGCATCTGAAAAACCTAAGCCATTATCTACAGTCAAGCTGGCTACGCAGTCTTGGAACTGATCGGCATATGTTTCTTGGGGTACATGGGCCGTTTTCAGGAATTTTACCAAGGATTTTGCATGAGCCTCGGAACATAATAATAAAGCTAGCATGGAAATTTTTGATGGAGTTTGCCCCAGTTGTTCGACTACGTTGTAGTCGCTTCTTTTTATGATCTTTAGAATTTCCTCCATCTCTTTTCGGGAGGTCTCAAGGATAGCTAATGATTGCGCCTTTGTCCGGATAGGCTCAACCAGAATACGTTTTCCTCGAGTCTCAGTTGACTCGGCAGTAGGAATGTCAGTAGGGGTGATAATAGGTATTGTAACAGTTTTGTCAACAGGAGTATTAGCATAGATGATTATAGGACTGGGAATAGCCTTTGGAGGAGCAACAATAACAGGAATGGTTACGGGTCCAAAAATAGCTTTTGGAGGAGCAATTTCTGGAGAGAACACTCTTCCACTTCAGGTGATCTTGCTAGTCCCTGCGATATTACTGATATCAGAGTAATATTTCTCAGAACTTGAATTTTCAGTAGCTGGCCAATCTTGCTTGATACCGTGGTAGTAGACATCACCTCCATAATTCCATGGGACGGTTTTGTCTGACGAATACGGGATTGGTCCAGGCATTGTAATTATCAACGGAGCGACTTTAGGAACTGATGTAATTCTAACGGGTCTTTTGGTGGAGACCCTGGAAGAATTGTCGGAAATGGTCACGATGGAAACATCATTATAATGAACAGTTGGAATAGAAGTCTTCTCGAACAAAATCTCCTTGTTATCTATCAGGCATTGAACGCCTGCTTTTAACAAATGACAGCTGGTTGGTGAGGATAAACCGAAATGACAGCTTTCATCACAGCCTGGGAATACACCGGCATTCAACAAGTTCTTTTTGATAGTCAGGAGTGGGGTCACAAGTTCATCAACTGAAGTAACAAACATATCTTCCTCAACGGCGTTGACATTACGGTCGTGCTTGGGCATATGGGCAGTGATAACATTGGGCATTTCTGGCGCGTCGAATTCAATCTCTTTGGCTTCAAGAAGATCTTGTACTTTGTTCTTTAGAGCCCAATAGTTCTTTGTGTCATGGTCGGGACTCTCAGAATGGTATGCACAGCGGGAATTAGGATGATAGTGAGGAGAGGTTGTGTTAGGATTCTTTGGAGCTTCTTTCAAAGTCACTAGATTGGATCTTAACAAATGTGGTAATACTTGAGATAGTGTCATATTAATTCAGGTGAATTGTCTGACTGGTCTTTCCGTTCTTGGTTGGTTGCTCTTTTGCTGAGCAGGCACAGGTTTAGGAATCATGACAGCCCCCACCATTGGACGGCGTTCAGCCCTATCTTGATTTCTCTGAGGATATACAGTGACCACTTCTTTCTTTCCATTGAATGGTTTTCTTACAGCAGCAGATGATGCATCTTTTTGAATTTTCCCATTATTTATCATGGCTTCCACCCTTTCTCCAGTCAATATCAATTCAGTAAAACCCGCCGAAGAGCTCCCAATTAAGTGATTGAGAAAGGTCCGGACAAGGTGCCCAAAAACATGTCTACTAATTCTCTTTCAGATAGGGGAGGCTGGACCCTTCCTGCTAAGTCCCTCCATTTTTGCGCATAGTCTTTGAATCCCTCACTTAAAACCATGGCTATACTCTGGAGTTGAGTAGGGGTGGGCACAAGATGAGCGTTGTATTGGTATTGTTTGTAAAAGGCAGTGTCACACACTTTTCTGGCGCTCAATTACGACGGTGATGATATGTAAAGAAATGTAGCGGTAAAGATTTGAGATTAAGCCATTAATTAACTTAACTCAACACAATGAAATCGCCACCACACTTTATTGTTTCCAAAGGGAAATGGGAAAAAAGAGAACAAAACCCAAAAAGATCAGAGATCGAGGTACGGGGGTCGGTTATGCAAAGGGAAGGTATTAACACCCTAAGTATCTATGGTACTCCGCAGGATCCACTTTGTTTGGTTTCTTTTAAAAGGAGTGTTATGTAGAGGTTTACTTGCTAAAGGAAAAGAATGGATGAGTATTTGTAAACAAAATAAAATGAAATGTTTTTTATTATTTTTGTTGCTCGCTTTGGGTCATGAGACTTAATGCCTACTTACTCCCTCGTGCAATGGGAAAGTCAGAGCACCATAGTTAGGCTAGAAAAGACTTGTCTATTGATTGATTTTAAACAAGGAGACAAGTCGTCATTGTTAGGAGAGAAATCTCGACTAACGCCCACAAGGTGTGAGAAAGATGGACCATGCGTCAGCAAGAGTGAAGGTTTGAGAACGTCTCTAGCACTCAAGTGGAAAAGTCGACACCTTTATAACCATAGGGATAGGAGAATGTTTCTCGACTATCAATGAATCATGTCTCACTTTGGAAAAAAGTTTTGAAAGTAAATGGTGCTCGAGCGCACAAAAGAGTTTGAATGAGTTGAAGTGTTTTTGTTAATTTTGAAAGATGTCAAAGTATGATTAAATGAACTGAAGTGTTTAAAGAAAATAAGTTTTAAAAGAAAAGGCACTCGACAAGGTCGAGGTTTATTATAAAAGCGGTTCGATTTTATAAACAAAGAAGGTTTTGAAAAAAGATGAGAAGATTTTGAAAATTAAAGAAGATGGGAGGAGATGAAGGGACTATCCTAAAGCATAAGGTAAAATCTAAGGAAGAGAACCGCCTAACCAACACGAAGCCAAAACTTGACATTATGGGTCAAGATAGAATTCCCATTCTTTGGATTGAAACCAAGCAAGCAAAGATATTAGACCTCTTGAGAAGGCCAAACTTCAAGTGTATTAAGTCTTCGAAAAAATTGGGCAGAGTAACGGCTGTATACGGGTGAATTCGAGATTACAAACAAAGTATGTAATTACAATAATCTGCACACAAAACAAACAAACAACCCAATGTCTTGAGGTAAACCTCAAGAGCTCCAGACAAAATATCCATTAATGTCACAAAGTATCCAACATAAGCCAAGGTCTCTAATCCTAAGTCCAAGAAGTCCATCACTCCATAATGCAAAAGATAGTAACCATGTAGTCCAAGTATCATTAGCGCTTTTTTATGGTTCATGTTGATTATTAAGTATCTTTAAAAGGAAAAGAAATGCTCAAGTGAGCAAAATAAAAATGGCATAAAATGTAAATGCTTAAAGTAAATGGTACATAAAGCATAAAAATAAAAGCATAAAGTAAAGTCAATTGTTAGAAATTAGTGGTTAGTTGGATGACCATCTCGAAACTTGCATTTGGAAATCATTAGAGG
The DNA here is from genome assembly GCA_948472305.1 of Vicia faba. Taxonomy (NCBI): domain Eukaryota; kingdom Viridiplantae; phylum Streptophyta; class Magnoliopsida; order Fabales; family Fabaceae; genus Vicia; species Vicia faba. Next base: position 1,195,481,502 of record OX451740.1, on the reverse strand, counting down.
ATTGGTAGAACCAAAGCCTCCACACAACAAGTTGCATTTGCTTTTTGTCAAGTATATCGTCCATTTTGGAATCCTAAAAAAGTAACATGTAATGATCAACAATGTTTAAGTGATCCGCGTTGACCAAAAGTGATGTAGATCCATTAGAGGATTGGTAGAACCAAAGCCTCCACACAATGAGTCTCAAGGTTATTGGATCAAATGGATCAAATTAACATACTTGGGCTTGCAAACATAGGTTTGGGCCACGAATGATCATTTATTCGAATCGGGACAAAATTTAGCGCTATGTTAAGCAATGGTAAGTGGACTTATGTAGAAGTCACACTTATTTTGAGGTCGGTCAATAGCAATCTATGTACTTCATGTTTGGATAAATGATATTGAGATCATCATTCCTTAACATGTAGCACATTTTAAAAAGAAAGGGATAAGATGAAGAGGGAGGGGAATGATAAGCTAATTTGGATCACCACCTCAAAATTCTTTCATCTTTAAATTCAACCACTCCTCTAGATGGATTAAAGCACTAAACATATCATCAATCCAAAACACCAAGAATGAATTAAATAATTCACTCTTTGATAGATTTGAATTGATGAACATTTATCCAACTTCATCTACACCACAAAGTCCATTGAATTTAAAGGGAAATTGGACATTTAAAATTGTAATCCAAATTATCCATCAAAGAGAGTGAGCAGAAAAAATATTTGATTCAAAACACCCCCAAAATAAGGCAGAAAAAGTATTTTTGGCACTGTTATAATCGATTGTGCTTAGACAGCAACCAATTGCATCAGTGCAGTTTTTTTTCAAATCAATTTTCTGTGACAATCGATTGCAATGTTACAACAATTGATTGCAACCTGTTAAAATCAGTAGGAAACAGCATTTCAAGGATCAAATTCTTATTCCAACTTTTCATCAAACACCTTATGCTCAAAGATTAGTAAGCTTCAATGCAAACCTTACTATCCTTTTTTTTTAATGGAGCTTTGAGTGAATTTGGTAGATGGAGAGAATTGAGAGATTTTTTAGAAAAATGAGTTTGGCTATCAAAAGCTTGTGATTTGAATGAAATGAGGTCTCTATTTATAGAGTTTAGGATTGGGATTAGTGATAATTTGGTAATTGATTCTTGGAGCCAAAAATTGAATTAATGATATAATTTTCAAATTATGCAGAAAAATTGGAGCCAAAAGGATGACAGTTTTGAAATTGCTGGCCTTTTTTTAAAAATCACGTGTACTTTGCTGCTATGAGTTGACACAAGAGTCGTATGCGTCGGTACATTCTAGTTGTATAACACAGCATGAGTCGACGCAAGCTTCTATGGATCGATACAAACTGTTATTTCAACTCAATATAGAATCAATCAATTTGCATGAGTCAATACATAACATGTATGTGTCGACACATGCTAGTTATACAAAACAGGATGAGTCAACACAAGCCTCTATGGGTCGATGCAAGCTAGTTATACAAAACAGGATGAGTCGGCAGAAGCCTTTATGGGTCGATGCAAGCTAGTTATACAAACTAGGATGAGTCGACACAAGCCTATATGGGTCGATGCAAGCTACTTTTGTCAACACATTACAGAATTGATTGTCTTGCATGGGTCGATGCATAACACGTATGTGTCGACACATACTGAAAATTTTTGATTTTTGAAGGCTAAAAATACACTTTTTCAAATATTGTGCACAAACGATAAAATATGATATGAAAGTGTGACTGAAAAAGTTAGGGGCGAAATTTAGGGTACAATAGCTGCCCCTATTTAATTATCTTTTAGCCAGATAGGCGGAAAGTAATTAAATACAAACATACCTGAATTTCATCCCTGATGCGATGAGATGATAGCATATGTTAAGAATAAATGCATGGACTCTTTTTTTGACATATATTTTTTTGAATGATGTATGAGATGAGACAGACTTTGTGTGAATATGGAAAGACTCGAAACTGGAAACTTATGGTAGTTTAGATGAAATGACATGGAAAGACACGCCAGGGAAACAACAAGATATTTCTGGATATTTGTCAGGGCGACAAAGAGTAACCATCAATACTTGGAAAAAAGAGAGGTAAAACTCGAGAAGGCAAGCAGCGACATCCAAGAATGGCATTGAATGAGGTGAGTAACTCTCTAGAAAAGACAAACAGAAACATCAGAACAATAGATGTGGGATGAGACCAAATCTGAAGCTACATCAGATTCATCCAGGAAAGACGTTGGACAAAAAAGAAACACGACATCCAATACTGGCTTTGAATGAAGGGAAAACTCAATGTCTAATACTGGCTTTAGACGAGAGAAAAGATCACAATATCCAATACTGGCTTTGGATGAAAACAAAAGATCCTGACATTTAATACTGGCTTTGAATGAAAGAAAAGCTCAACGTCTAATAATGGCTTTAGACGAGAGAAAAGATCACAACATTCAATATTGGCTTTGAATGAGTGGAAGGTAACAACATCCAATACTGGCTTTGGATGGAAAAAGAGATCTTGACATTCAATACTAGATTTGAATGAAAGAAAAGATCAACGTCTAATACTGGCTTTAGACGAGAGAAAAGATCACAATATCCAATATTGGCTTTGGATGGAAAAAGAGATCTTGACATTCAATACTGGCTTTGAATGAAGGGGAAAAAAGCATGGTGTCCAATACTGGCTTTGAACAACAACAAAGATAACAACATCCAATACTGGCTTTGGATGGAAACAAAAGAGACCACATATCCAAGATTAGCATTAGACGGAAGAGAGAAACAGCTCATCCAAGATTAGCATTGGACGAAAGAGAGACAACTGAACTGGCGTTTGCTTTGGTAGGTGCCAAGTAAGTTGGACTTTGATCTCAAGGTGACATGTCAACTGCAACAAGACCTCGGGAAATGCAAATATGGATGAAACACTCTTGTTATGCATTTTGTTTGGATTTTGTTATACATGATATGTGAATGATCTATGCATGTAATGCAGACGTTTAAGACAATAGAGTTTGACTCTTTTGTGGAGGTAAGATTGGAAGTTTGATTCCTCAACACGGAGAAATCTGCCAAAGTTGATTGGAAAGAAAAATGTCTTGAGCCCAAATCTGTCACACTTGTAAACTGTATTAAACTGATGATCTTCTAAGGAAAGACATGGAGAGCTGCTTGGGGATTAGTCCCAGATTAGCTGACTGTTGAAGATAAACTGATCATGGCTTCAGTCGAAAGTTGCTGGAAATGAGTTGATCATGGCTTCAGCTCTGAAATGACTAATAGAGATAAATCGATCATGGCTTTATCTCTTGAGATGATTGTTGGAAAGGAATACCCCAATATGAGTCTTGAAAATGATCTTTTGGCTTACCAATTATGAGAAAACTCGCACTAAGAAACAAATCTTGAATTGATTCACAACTGGACCTGGAAGATACTTGCCCCTGATAGGGTCATTGACCAAGTTCCTCAGCTGTTTGAAATTCCTTGATGAGGAAAACTTGTTTGCAAGCAAAATTGTTTATTCAAACATGGTAATTTTAATGCAAAGTTCATGCAAAAGTTTTGAATCCAAAATAATTTTTGAAATGATGTTATTGGTGTATAGAAAATGCATCACTGGTTAAAGCACAATGGTTTATACTTTTAAATTGAAAACAAAGGTATGAAACCAAAACAAATGATTCGCAAAAGATCACAGGAGTCACTTTAAGCAACCTTGCTGTAGTATGCTTTTAAAAGAAAACCGGCTTCAGTTAGGTCTTTTGAGGGTTGTAACGTGGTCTGGTTCACGGTTTAAAAAATAAAGGATAAAGGCTCAAAGTTTATTTGTACCCAACCCGATCTTCATGATGTTCTTCAGTCCTACATTCAGTTAATTCAGAATATGCATTTAGGTTCCAAGAGATTTTGGAATTACATTGATGGCAGCAATGACGATGGCTCGGAAGCTAAAGGATTCTTGAGAATGATAGTCATTTCTTCTTACATATTTTTGTTGTTTTGAGGACTTTTGTCAACTCTGGTGGAGAATTTTGAGGATTTGAAGACCTCTTCTAATTGAATTTATTATTCCCAACTTTTGCCTGAACTGTTTCATTTGGAATTACAGTCAGCGGGATGCCCCAGTTTTTTGCTCAAGTCTCCTTCAGAGGTTTTGACTTAGCGGGATTTTTCTTTTCATGTTTTTTATTTCATTTTTCTTTTTGGAAAGATAATGACTGCCTTGATCAATGATTACGGGGAACCATCTTTGTCATTTTTTGTTTGAGAACGTCTTTGACACTTCTTGTTGTGTGCAAAGGAAAGCTTGATCGTGACCTTTATTGAAAGGTGTCTTGCACGATTTCTCTTGTAATTGAATGTACACCCAAATTAACTGAGAACTACCTATCTCCGGGTTAAGATTGCGGGTTTTTTCGTATAGAAAGAAACTCCAACTTCTAGGCTCTAAGGGGTGAACGAGGGATTAACTTCCTTATTTCTCTAGTGTTTGGGAGTTGAAATAATGCTTGTATATCTGTGATCGGTGGATTTAGAACTGACTGTTTAACGCTGGTTCGCGAAATGTCGCGGAAGCAAGAGTCGCCACCGTCTTTTATTTTCTCCAACACGAACAGGACAAAAGCACAGCAAAATTCCTTATGAGATAGTTTCTCGGTTCGGGAGGTAGATTTATAGAAAGGGAAGGTGTTAGCACCCTTTTTATCCATGGTTATCCATAGGCTCTTAGATACTTGCTCATTGTGTTTTCAAAAGTGTTTGCTTTTCGAAGTGTGAGTGGGTTTGAAAAAAGTTTCGTTTAAAGATTTCAGAATGACTCTTGTATCAGTCCTCAAGAGTGTTTGAAAAATTGTTTTGAAAGCTTTTTCAAAAGTTTCGGTGTGAAAAGAGTTTTGATTTTTTTGTTTTTGAATAGAGAAAGTATCTATGAGTCATCTACCTACCCTAAGGAATTAGGCGGTGTAAATGTCCTTAAGGTAGTGCCATCCCACCATTGAGAGGTAGGTAGCACCATCGTTGGAGGTGTTAGGGTCAATTCGATTATTAGGGACATGTGTGGTCACCAAAGCAATAGTAGGACACCTTAGAAGCTACCCTTATGCCCTTGATCCTTTTTTTAATACGAGGCAACCGTTTCGAGGCAACTGGATCATGGACATAAGGACTTACTAAAACGTCCTATACTCGACGACCACGTTTCGAAGGTAAGGCAACAAGTGAGGCGTACCCTAAGAGTGGTGTGTGAATTTGTGTGTTATTTTCATGTCAATATTTATCTTTGATCATTGTATCGTGAGCTACGCTTGTTTTTAATTAGCCATACATTCTTTCATGCAATTAGAACTTAAAAGTGCGGAAATTTAAATGCGGAAAGATAAATCCTACGCTATTACAAGGCGCGGGTCTATACATCGCCAAAATACAAAGACCCGTTTGGTAAAAATGCGGAAAGTAAAAAGACCTAATTACTATTACAAGCCTTAAGATGTTACATAATATTCGAAAGGAAAATGTGCGCAATAGAAATTAAAACTGAATGTCCGAGGGTTTTGACCCTTTTGAAATTAAATTGAAATTAAAGTCTAATTATTATTTAATTAAAGAAAAGAAATGTTTTTTAGGTTTTTGTATTTATGAAAATAAAGAAAATTGAAAATCAAGAGAAACCATAATTCTAAGTTATTTTTAATTATTAATGAAAAATATACAAGTTAACCTAATTTACACTAATTAGTTAAATTACATGTTTATTTACAAAAATAAAAAGTAATTATAATAATAATGAGAGAAAATTATTTAATAAGAAAAAAGATGAAAAGGTCAAAAACCCTAATTCTACTTATTTTATTTATTAAGAAAAGATTAAAGTTTAAAACCTAATTTACTAAATTAATGGTTAGAGTTTAATTTACAAAATAAATTAATAGTGAATTAAATATTAATTAAACATATTTTAGTTTCTGATTTTTTTTATAGAAAATTATTTTATGAAATTAAAGAAAATAATTAAAGCAATAAAAAGAATAAAAAGGAAAAAGAAAGTGAAATTAAATATACAAACATGGGGGGTGTCTGGCCCATTTAGGAGGTTTTTTGAAGTAATTTGGCCCATGAAACAAAAGCCTTGTTTGACTTTCTGCGCCTGCGTGTGGGATGGTTGACTGAGTGTACCATGGACCTCATCCTGCAGCCTTCAGATTGTACCTTGAAGCCACTTGGTAACCTAGCGTATGAGCGTGTATGGTAGGCCATGGAATGAGCGCTGCATGGAAATACAATATAACAAAATTCATGAATTAAATGGGGGGACCTGGGAATCGAACCCAGGTCCCAGCGTTTACCAAGCGAATGCCTTGCCACTTGAGCTGTTTGCGCGCGTTTGTAATGTAATAGACAACAAATAATATGTATGAAAAAAGCCATTATGCTGAAACAATAAAAAAAAACGCGCTAACATTTGAATTGCCCAACCATGTAAGGACACGCTAGCCTTCTTCTTCATCTTTGTACCTGCAAATATGAAAAAATAGCGAGGGTTTTAAACCCCCACAAACTGCAATACATGAAAATAGCGATTACGCCTATGGATTAAATAAATTGGGCGCGAGGTTTTGGTTTGCTTCGTCTTGATACCACGAATTCAATGGCATAGGTTTTAAGGGCCAATTTTTCCATATGTGAGAACCCCTAATTTGGAACTTCTGAAACCCTAGGTTTCATCAATGGTAGATTTTGATATAGGATGCTATAGTTCAATTGAATGGTACCAACAGCTTCAGAATGTCCCTATGAGTATGAATCAATCCAAAAACAAATGTTAAAAGCGCATGAATGATGATATACGAATTTAGAAAATATAGCAAACCGTGTCACTTGTATCTTCTGATTCTCTGCGCGTTTGGAATGATTCTTGATGCTAACAGGTTCCTCGAAGGTCTACCAATGTATTAGAATCGTTTTTAGGCCTTGAATTGTCCTTTAACCATGAAATAAGTTTCAAACTTTTTGTCCAAATTTTGCAACTTGGTTCTGAGTTCTTTAGCAGTTTTTCGTGTATGTATCAATTAGGTTTCATTATGCCTTTGTATGTGAACATGATTAGGTCAAAAAAACAAGCCCAAGGTCCATCCATTCATGTTTTGAAGATTTGATTTTCAATTATATCAATTTCAATCTTTTTCCATTGAAACCCTTGTCAATCATGGAGAATCTTTCCTTTTTGGATGAGAAACGATTAGCCACCTTGCCCTAGTTTTGATTTGCTGCACAAAAAAGATTTAAAAAGCATGATTTGATATTTTCTCATATTTAAAACTAATTAAATGAACTAATAATAATAAAAATTCAATTAATTAATTAAAAATAAGAAAATAAATCCCTTTGAGCTCAATGGGTCGTGCATATGCTTTGGGTAATGATTCAAGGAAGAATTTGAGGCCCATTAGCATTTTTGAAGGGTTTTAGGCAAAGTTGACTTTTCAAAATTCCCAAAAATTTCCCAACTTCTCCAATGCATATCTTGCTCAATTTTGAAGCTATGAACATGTTCTTGGACATTTTGGAAAGGTATTGAAGTCCTCTAACCAATGCCTTTGGTCCCATGTCATTTTGATTTACCAATCTCAAGTTATGGTCTTTGACTTAAAGTGCCTTTTTGTTGACTTTTGAAAATGACCTATAATGTTGAAATTGATAACTTTTTGTGACAGCATTTCTTGGACTTGAAGTGTGAAGATGAGTTGTAGGAAATGTTATCCTCTTCAAAATTAGCTTTGGATGGAATTTTTCTGATAAACCATGAAGAAGTTATGCCTTGGTCAATTTGCAGTTGACTTTTCAACCGTCCAAAAATAGCAACTTTTGCATCTTGAGACTTTTTGAGCCATGCTTTGAGAATCATGATCAAGAATTGATCAAATGATGTTTGTGGCTTCAAAATAAGATGTTGACCAAAAATTTTGACTTTTGACTGTCAAATGACCATTTTGCCCCTGCAGTTGACTCTGGAGCAATTAGGGTTTTTGACTGTGCAATTTGATGATGTGAGTCTTGAAACTTGACATATGGATGCTTGACAATGTATGTAGGCATGTGGGACTTGATTGGACCCTTGGAAACTTCAATTTCTGTGCAAGAACCAAAACCCTAATTTTGACTGTGTTAGAAGGCCATTGGACTGTGCAACCCTTGAGGGATTTTGAAGCTTGATCTTGCCAAATCTTGAAGAATATGGGAGGGCAAATTTTGGTGTACAACAGTTGCCCCTGTTCAATCTTCTTAGACCTGAGGATGTAGATTGGCGGGCGTGCCTTTCTTAATTCGAAGGTGGAAGATGATTGAACACTAAAGTGCCCAGAAATTTGCACTCACATAGTGGAATGTTAGCAGTGTGATGTGGGGGATGGGCTTACAGATGCCATTTGGAGGAATGATGGATAGGAGGATGGGCTTATAGATGCCATTTGGAGGTGTCGATCGCGTAAGAGATTCCTTAGTGAGAACTTGCGTACCTGAAAAAGAAAGATAATTACCTGGCCTGTTACAGGAGTTGATCTTCAAAATCTTTATGTAGATGTGCCCTGGCTGGATACAGGAATCGAATCTTTAAACCCTTCAGACGTGCCCTGGCAAGATACAGGAATCGAGTCCGGAGAATATAGTCGTCAACAGATACACCCTGGCAAGATACAGGAATCGAGTCTGGAATTAGTCGTCAACAGATACACCCTGGCAAGATACAGGAATCGGATCTTCGAACTCTTCAGACGTGCCCTGGCAAGATACAAGAATCGAGTCTGGAATTAGTCGTCAACAGATACACCCTGGCAAGATACAGGAATCGGATCTTCGAACTCTTCAGATGTGCCCTGGCAAGATACAGGAATCGAGTCTGGAATTAGTCGTCAACAGATACACCCTGGCAAGATACAGCAATCGGATCTTCGAACTCTTCAGACGTGCCCTGGCAGGATACAGGAATCGAGTCTGGAATTAGTCGTCAACAGATACACCCTGGAAAGATACAGGAATCGGATCTTCGAACTCTTCAGACGTGCCCTGGAAGGATACAGGAATCGAGTCTGGAATTAGTCGTCAACAGATACACCCTGGTAAGATACAGGAATCGGATCTTCGAACTCTTCAGACGTGCCCTGGAAAGATACAGGAATCGGATCTTTGAACTCTTCAGACGTGCCCTGGCAAGATACAGGAATCGAGTCTGGAATTAGTCGTCAACAGATACACCCTGGCAAGATACATGAATGGGATCTTTAGTTGCGACCGTTGATGGTAATCATCTTTGTATTAACCTTTGTCTTGAAAAGACAAAACGTTAGTTGTATGCGATGTCATGATGTATGACCTGCGTGATGTTCTCAGAATAAATGAGATTGTATGTTCATGATGCGTATATGCATGCTATAATGTATGAAGATATGTTTATCAATTGTATTTTCGTCTAGGAAAATAAATCCTTGACGAGTGCCGGGAAGTTGGATCCTGGGCTGATGCTGAGGAATAGAGCTTCGTTGTTTCCGCTGTGGATGATGGTTGCAAGAATACCGGTAGGAGAGGAGGACTCCGTTGGGGAATAAACTTGGCGAATAGATTAATCTGTGGGGAGTGAACTCTGTGGGGAAAGATGTACTTTGTTGAGATGTTGATGATAACTCCGCTGGGGATACCATTGATAGATTTTGTTGGGAAATGAACTCCGCTGGGGATAGGAAGGCTTCGTCGGGGACGATCTTTCTGTGGCAATTGGATGAGGATAACCCAGTTATATCCTGGTGGGGGAATAACCTTTGAATAAATTCGGGGGAGCGTTCGTACTCTGAAGGTGTAAGCTTCCAGAATCTACTGGGGATAAGCTTCCTACTGGGGAGATGGATTCAACTCTCTTGGGGAAACTCTTAGATTGCACTGGGGAAGTGACTCCAATGGATGTTCGTATTCCACCGGGGAACAATCTTAGATCAATACTGCCGGGGATGCTTGTTAAGAATGTTTGTATACTGCTGAAGAAGGTTGAGATCTGCTGGGGATAATCCAACTTCCATAAGGCTGACTGACTAGGCTAACTCTGCTTGGGGAGAGTGTCGGTTACTTGCTGGAGATATTATACCTTTTCTGCTCGGGGAGAAATGTTGAATCTTGGCTCACTCTCTGGGGAATTAAGATATCTTGGTTACATTCTTCAGCCGAACTTACCTTGGTACCTTGGTGGACAGAGCAATTAGATCACTTTAGACAACTCATTATTGCCCCTGTTTCTGATGTTACCTGTAATTAATCCTTTGTTTCGCATGCAAATATTTATGAGTTAGCAATTATTGTCGAATGCATATATCAAAAAATTGAACATTGGACGTTCTTCGCAAGACAAAACAGAAAAAGGAAAAAACAGTTGGCAATTTAGCTGAAAAGTGAATTTGTATTGATTTTTGAATCTGCTAGTAAATAGGCGTTTATGTACAAGAGGCTGACGTCTTATTAAGAGAACGCCGCCGAACAAAAGAGTTTATACAATTTTGTGAAAAAGGGAAACAAAACAGCTATGTGAAAAAGAATAATCCCACTGGGTTCCAACTCTGCTATCGCCTTTATATCTTCGAGCGTCTCATCACTTGGCTGCTCAGTTAAAGATGAAGCTGATTGATCGATGCCGTCTGAACTTGATGTTGATACCGGATTCTGGATGCAATGTGATCCGATGAGACATAGTATTACGCTTTTAATCCCTAACTTTTGCCTGGACCGCCCTTTCGGGTTTTCAGTCCACCGGGATACCCATTTTTGCCCAAGCCGCCTTTACAGGTTTTCGACTTGCCGGGTGTACAGATTTTTTCATTTCATCCCTCATTTTTCCCGAACCCTTTTGGTTCGTCGGGAAGCCCTAATTTTTGCCTAGGTATGTCAACCTAGCGGGTCTTTTATCATGCATAGTATCTTTTTACTATGTCTGCATTGGCGGGGTGAGGAAGGTCGTCACCATCCATGGTGGTTAGGATCATGGCTCCTCCTGAGAACACATGTTTAACCACAAATGGCCCTTCGTATGTGGGGGTCCATTTGCCCCTTGGATCACTTTGAGGAAGAATGATGTGTTTGATTACCAGGTCCCCAACTTGATACTCTTGTGGTCTGACTTTCTTGTTAAACGCCCTGATCATCCGTTTTTGGTACGTTTGACCATGACATATAGCAGTGAGTCTCTTTTTGTCAATTAGGTTTAACTGATCAAGTCGAGTCTGGATCCAATCATCTTCACTCAGATCTGCATCCTTCATTATTGGAGAGAGGGTATCTGGACTTCAATCGGCAAGACTGCCTCCATGCCGTAGACCAAAGAAAAGGGAGTTTCCCCGGTTGACGTTCTTGCTGAGGTACGGTACCCATGAAGAGCAAACGGTAACATCTCGTGCCAATCTTTGTAGGTCATTGTCATCTTCTGCACAATCTTCTTGATATTCTTATTCGCTGCTTCTACAGCCCCATTCATCTTCGGCCGGTAAGGAGAAGAGTTGTGGTGTTGTATCTTGAATTGCTCGGAGAGCTCAGTGATCATCTTGTTATTAAGATTGGTACCATTGTCCGTAATGATCCTTTCCGAGACTCTGTATCGATAGATCAGGTTATGCCGAATGAACCGTGCCACAACGTTCTTGGTTACAGTAGCGTAGGAAGCTGCCTCAACCCACTTTGTAAAGTAATTGATCGCCACCTGGATGAAGCGATGCCCGTTGGATGCCGTAGGTTTAATCTCGCTGATCATATCAATGCCCCACATTGCAAAAGGCCAAGGTGCTATCAAGACATTCAGAGGAACTAGAGGAACGTGCACCTTATCTGCATATATCTGGCACTTATGACATGTCCGAGAATGTTGATAACAGTCGGCTTCCATTGTGGACCAGAAATATCCTGCCCGAAGAATCTTCTTTGCCATGGTGTGTCCACTGGAATGTGTTCCGAAGGTACCTTCATGCAGCTCTGCCATGATCCTTTTTGCTTCCGACTTATCCACACAAAGCAGTAAGGTTGAATCATGGTTTCGCTTGTACAGAATGCCGTTGCTGAGGAAGAACTTTGTTGCGAACCTTCTCAGAAACTACTTGTCGTTGACAGATGCACCTTCAGGGTATTCTTGAGCTTCTAAGTACCTCTTCACCTCATGATACCAGGGTTTTTCAGTTACTACCTCAACCTCAAGATCACAACAGTATGCAGGTTCGTCCAGTTTCCAGATAATGATCCGGGGAGCCTCATTGTCCCACTTGACTTTGAACATAGAAGACATCGTAGCTAACGCGTCCGCCAACTGATTCTCCTCTCTTGGGAAGTGTTCAAAAGTAATCTCTGTGAAATGGGGGATCAATGTCAACACACATTCTCTGTAAGTAATAAGGTTCGGATGTTTCATATCCCACTCGCCTTTGATCTGATTGATCACGAGAGCGGAATCTCCGAAGACACTCAGAAACTTTATCCTTAAGTCAATTACAGCTTGAAGACCCGTGATGCATGCCTCATACTCCGCCATGTTGTTGGTACAGTTGAAACATAGCCGGGCAGTAAGTGGAGTATGAGTGCCTTGAGGGGATATGATCACAGCGCCAATGCCGTTACCCAAAGCGTTGGAGGCTCCGTCAAAGTGCATAGACCATCGGGATCCTTCCTCAGGTCCTTCATCTGGTCCAGGTACTTCACAATCAGTCACTATCATGATGCTCTCGTCAGGAAACTCAAAGTTCATTGATTGGTAGTCGTCCACTGCCTGGTGTGCCAAATGGTCTGCCAATACACTTCCTTTGATAGCTTTCTGGGTCGTGTACTGGATGTCGTATTCTGTCAAGATCATTTGCCATCTTGCTATTCTTCCAGACAGAGCAGGCTTTTCGAATATGTACTTTATTGGATCCATTTTTGAAATCAACAAAGTAGTGTGAGTCAGCATATACTGTCTCAGCCGGCGAGCAGCCCATACCAAAGCGCAGCAAGTTTTCTCGAGCAGTGAGTATCGGGTCTCGCAGTCGGTAAACTCTTTGCTAAGGTAATAAATGGCATGCTCTTTTCGGCCAGACTCGTCATGCTGCCCCAGCACACACCCCATTGAGCTGTCAAGCATTGTCAAGTATAGTATTAGAGGTCTCCCTTCAACCGGTGGCATAAGAATGGGTGGTTCTTGGAGATACTCTTTGATTCTGTCAAAAGCGGCCTGGCATTCATCATTCCAATGTACTACCTGATCTTTCTTCAGCAGCTTGAAGATTGGTTCACAGGTAGCTGTTAGGTGCGAGATGAATCGGGCAATGTAATTCAGACGTCCTAGAAAGCCTCTGACCTCTTTCTCTGTCTTAGGAACTGGCATCTCTTGAATGGCCTTAACCTTGGCAGGGTCCACTTGAATACCTTTGTCACTTACGAAGAAGCCTAGCAACTTCCCAGACCTTACCCCGAACGTGTACTTGTTTGGGTTCAACCTCAGCTTGTACAACTTCAGACGGTCAAATAGCTTTTGCAGATGGTCAAGGTGTTCCTCCTCAGTTTGGGACCTCGCAATCACATCGTCGACATACACTTCAATCTCATGATGGATCATGTCATGAAATAAAGCAACCATGGCACGTTGGTAGGTTGCCCCAGCATTTTTCAACCCAAAAGGCATGACCTTGTAGCAGAAAGTGCCCCACTGAGTAACAAAGGTAGTCTTTTCCATATCTTCAGGAGCCATCTTGATTTGATTATAACCTGAAAAACCATCCATGAAAGAGAACACCTTGTGCTGAGCAGTATTGTCAACCAGAACGTCGATATGAGGCAGAGGGAAGTCATCCTTGGGGCTCGCCCTATTCAAATCCCTGTAATCGACACACATTCTGACCTTACCATCTTTCTTTGGCACCGGAACCACATTGGCAACCCACTGAGGGTAAGAAGTCACTGCTAGAAACCCGGCATCGAATTGCTTCATAACCTCAGCTTTGATCTTCTCGGACATCTCTAGACGCATACGGCGGACCTTTTGCTTAACCGGAGGGCATTCTTCCTTGGTAGGCAGATGATGGACCACAATGTCGGTATCCAACCCAGGCTTGTCTTCGTAAGACCAGGCAAAGATTTCCACATAATCATGCAACATCTGAACCAACCGTTGTTTCACGCTGAGCTCCAGATTGGCACCAATCTTAACTTCCCTTCTGTCTGTCTCAGTACCCAGATTTATTGTTTCCACTGGCTCTTCATGTGGCTGAATGGCCCTCTCTTCCTGGAGTAACAGTCTTGCAAGCTCACCAGGCACTTCGCAATCATCTTCACCTTCGTCTTCGGCTAAGTTGATCGGATTTTCGAAGTCATAACTGGCAGTAGCAGAGTCGTTACCAGTGAGATCCAGAGTGGATTGAAACTTGTATGAGTGAGTGTGTGTAAATATAGCTGTTTTGCAATATATAAAGAAAGAAAGAAAGGGAGCACAAGATTTGAAATGCGAAAAACGTCCAATGTCTTTATTCATGATATATGGAAATGACAAGTAATAAGCCCTCACAAATGAAGCCAACGGTGCCCCGGGTAGGACACCGGGCCATAAAGTTTCAATTTATTGTTCATTACAAATAAAAACAAAGGAATTCATTACTGCGTAACAAAAGTAACAGGTATGTGATCTTTTGCAGTCCAATTGTTTAGTCCACCGTCGGTCGTTGGGTAGATCCAACTGTTGAACTCGGATTCCTCCACTTCGTCACCATCCCTGTTAGCATTTACCCCATGGTCAGGTAGGGGAGCTATCACCAAATTAGGCTTCTCGGGCGCCTCGAACTGAACTTCTTTGGCATCAATAAGGTCTTGCACCTTATTTCTTAGGGCCCAGCAATCATCAGTAGAATGCCCCGGGCTATCAGAGTGATAAGCACAGCGGGCATTTGGATTATACTTCGGAGATGTGGTGTTCACCACCTTCGGAGCTTCTCTGACGGTCACCAAGTTGGTCGATAGCAGTTGCGGCAAGATCTGTGACAAGGTCATACTAAGCCGAGTATATTCTCTTCTGGGTCTCTCGCCCCTTGGTTGGTTAGGTTGCCGAGGAGCGGCAGCAGGCTTTGCAATAACCACCGCGTTGACAGTTTGGCGGCGCTCTGGTTTATTTTGCCTTCTAGGCCTATACACAGCACTGGCTTCCTTTTTGAAAGGCTTTTTCTCAGAACTTGAGGACGCACCTTTCTGTATTTTCCCTGATTTCATACCAACCTATATCCTTTCCCCAGTCAGAATGAGGTCTGTGAACCCTGCAGACGAATTGCCGATGAGATGATTGAAGAACGGCCCGGATAGGGTCCCCAAGAACATGTCTACTAGCTCACGGTCGGTTAATGGTGGCTGCACTCTGCCAGCCAGGTCCCTCCACTTCTGCGCATACTCTTTAAAACCTTCTCCCGATCCTAGCGACATACCCTGGAGTTGGGTACATGTAGGAGCGAGGTCGGCATTATACTGATACTGCTTGTAAAAAGCAGTAGCCAATTCCTCCCAGTTACGAACCTTGGTTCCATCCAGCTGATAGAACCATTCGAGATGAGTCCCTGAAAGACTCTCCTGGAAGAAATGGATCCATAAGTTCTTGTCCACAGTATACGGCTGGATCTTCCGCACATAAGATCTGAGATGTAGCTTAGGGCAGGACGCCCCGTCATACTTTGCGAAAGATGGTGCTTTGAACTTGTGTGGGATTACCACAGCAGAAGATAAACCCAAGTCTCCGAAATCCAAACCAGGAACTTGTTGAATTTCCATGGCATTCAGACGGTCTTCCAACTGCTTGTACTTGTCTTCAGCTGGAGGATACTGCTCCTCATTGAAATCAGTCTCGTTATCAGAGACCACCAGACTAGGAACCCTTCCCCCTTGGGGACTGCCTTTTCCTACAGAAGAACCAGCTTGATCAACCTCATTCTGCAGTGTGTTACCAAACCTCCGGCCCGTGTTGAATAGTACAGTTCTCTTCTTCTTCTTCTTGACCAGCAGAGCCTTCAACTCTTCCTGACCTTGGGCCAAACTCATGATCAGCTCTTGGAATTGGGCGTTCTGAGCCTGAAGGGCCTTGATGGACTGCTCGGTAGATGATTCAGGGTTCATGATGCTGAAATAAACAGCGAAGAACATTAAGCAACCTGAAAAGAAGAGTACCTGTGATGCATATGATGAATGGAATGCGTATGATTTATGTTTTCAAAGACAATCAGGATTCAACTTTGTAAATAAAATAAAAAAGAACACACTTCATTAGATTCAACTTTGAAATTTAAATTGTTCAACAGGTTGCCCTTAGGCGTTACATAAAATGGAAATACTTAAAAGGGGAATAAAAACTGTAAAAGAACATCCAAAGCTCATCAGTGATCCCATGGTCTCCTCTTCTCAGTACGGATGTAGTCATTCAAGGCCCGCTCGTTCTCCAACTGCTTGGTCAGCTTCTGGATCTTCAATTCCTGCTCGTTGAACTTTTCTCGATAAGAATACCGCTCTTCTCGTAGTTGCGCCCAAGACCTCTTTAGTGTATCAAGATCAGTAGGTATCTGAGGAGGGAGAACAGTCGGAGGAGCCCCATCTCTATCAGGATATTCAAGAATGATGGGTCTGACAGCTTCATATGGCATACCTAACTTTTGAGCACGGATACGGACCCATTTGTAGTAGGCTTCCATAGGTGGAGAAGTCTTTGGTCCCAACTCTTGTGGGTCAGCTTTGTGAATTTTGTCCCAAGCCTTGATGAACCTACGACGCAGCTCGTCACTATCTACCTGAAACTCAAAACTGATGTGAGGCACCAACATCTCATGAGGCCCTGCTCTTCTGGCTCTTCCAAACTGACGGAGAGCTAGACATGGATTATAAGAGATTCCTCCTTGGGTACCAATCAAAGGAACATTAGGATATTCTCCGCAACGATCAATAACAGCTACCTCATCCAAACCTCTGAGAATCCAAATGATGTCATTATCGGTGAGGGACATTAACCTATGAGCCCAACCTCTTCCTTCTTTGTTCTTCAGCACGAACTTAGGGAGGTGCGAAATAAACCACCTCACAAATAAAGGAATGCAACACCACAGAGTTCCTCGTCTTCGGGCAGTACGAGCATAAAGTTGTTGCAGGATATCACCCAAGAGAGTGGGCACAGGGTTCCGAGACATGAAGATCCTTATGGCAGTGACGTTAATGAAGTTATCAGGATTAGGAAACAAGACTAGACCATAGATTAAGAGAGCTAGAATGTCTTCATACGCCCTAAAGTCCAGGTCATTCCAGAAACTGTTAGCCTTACCAATCAGAAACTTGGCCAAGAAACCCTTAACTTTGCTTCTAGTCACCCAGTTGTCCATTACTTCCTTGTGGGTCAAAGGAAGGGCTGCAGCAATCTCCTCAAGCCTAAGAGTCTTTTCCCAACCAGTGTAGGGAGTCTGATCCAAGATAGGGATACCAAGCAAATCAGAGAACTCTTCCAGGGTAGGGACCAACTGGAAGTCTTGAAAGGTGAAGCAGTTGTACAAGGGATCATAAAACTGTGTCAGGACACTCATCAGTTGTTGGTCCCATTTTGTAGTGACTAAGCCGAGAAGAGAACCATGCCTCTGGATGAAGGAAGTAGTATTTGGAATTCTGCTAACCAATTCTTCAAGCAACTCAGGTGGGTGAACAAAGTTGAACCGGATAGTATTCCTTCGCATAGGCATCATGATGTCCTACAAAACAGAGCAAAGGTGAAACCCTCTTGTCTTTGAAATGGTCAGTCCTTATGCAGGATGCATGCAATGTTTATGATGACATGATGTTATGATAAAGCACGCCACAAATATTCACAAAGGCAAGCATGATAAGGCACACAAGTCACACTACAGCCCTTAGAGTTTAGGCCAGCATGGGGTCTAGGTGTTACCCTCTTTCAGTTTGTTGGTTAAGACCTGTCCTATCAGAAGTAACCGGGTTCTAGAGGATCCCAATATCACTGACTACCCTCAATCGGTCATAACTCCAACATCGCAATCTTTTCTTGCAGCCAGAACCATCACGAGAGTTTAGCCTCAATGGGCGTAGCATACTGCTACTGTTCTATTGGCCAAGTTGGGTCGTTTAAGGTTCTAAGGTCGGTTGGTGCTTAATGACTCCTCAGAAGACCCATATTCTCCTTGTTGCGACACAAGGGATATCGGTACAGACCAAGGCGCCACACTAACGTAGCCACTGCTTCACCCATGTCGGTCTACGCCGGACAGGTCCCTCACAGCTTATGCTACCTAACAGGGTATCCCCAGATCCGGGTTAGGATCTATGTAACTCCGAAACAGTACCTACAAATATAAAGCAAACAAACACAGCAATTGAAAACACAAGTCTGAGCTATCCTAAGGTACACCTCACTTTAAGTATCCCCAGCAGAGTCGCCAGTTCTGTGATCGGTGGATTTAGAACTGACTGTTTAACGCTGGTTCACGAAATGTCGCGGAAGCAAGAGTCGCCACCGTCTTTTATTTTCTCCAACATGGACAGGACAAAAGCACAGCAAAATTCCTTATGAGATAGTTTCTCGGTTCGGGAGGTAGATTTATAGAAAGGGAAAGTGTTAGCACCCTTTCTATCCATGGTTATCCATGGGCTCTTAGATACTTGCTCATTGTGTTTTCAAAAGTGTTTGCTTTTCGAAGTGTGAGTGGGTTTGAAAAAAGTTTCGTTTAAAGATTTCAGAATGACTCTTGTATCAGTCCTCAAGAGTGTTTGAAAAATTGTTTTGAAAGATTTTTGAAAAGTGTCGGTGTGAAAAGAGTTTTGATTTTTTTGTTTTTGAATAGAGCAAGTATCTATGAGTCATCTACCTACCCTAAGGAATTAGGCGGTGTAAATGTCCTTAAGGTAGTGCCATCCCACCATTGAGAGGTAGGTAGCACCACCGTTGGAGGTGTTAGGGTCAATTCGATTATTAGGGACATGTGTGGTCACCGAAGCAATAGTAGGACACCTTAGAAGTTACCCTTATGCCCTTGATCCTTTTTTTAATCCGAGGCAACCGTTTCGAGGCAACTGGATCATGGACATAAGGACTTACTAAAACGTCCTATACTCGACGACCACGTTTCGAAGGTAAGGCAACAAGTGAGGCGTACCCTAAGAGTGGTGTGTGAATTTGTGTGTTATTTTCATGTCAATATTTATCTTTGATCATTGTATCGTGAGCTACGCTTGTTTTTAATTAGCCATACATTCTTTCATGCAATTAGAACTTAAAAGTGCGGAAATTTAAATGCGGAAAGATAAATCCTACGCTATTACAAGGCGCGGGTCTATACATCGCCAAAATACAAAGACCCGTTTGGTAAAAATGCGGAAAGTAAAAAGACCTAATTACTATTACAAGCCTTAAGATGTTACATAATATTCGAAAGGAAAATGTGCGCAATAGAAATTAAAACTGAATGTCCGAGGGTTTTGACCCTTTTGAAATTAAATTGAAATTAAAGTCTAATTATTATTTAATTAAAGAAAAGAAATGTTTTTTAGGTTTTTGTATTTATGAAAATAAAGAAAATTGAAAATCAAGAGAAACCCTAATTCTAAGTTATTTTTAATTATTAATGAAAAATATACAAGTTAACCTAATTTACAATAATTAGTTAAATTACATGTTTATTTACAAAAATAAAAAGTAATTATAATAATAATGAGAGAAAATTATTTATTAAGAAAAAAGATGAAAAGGTCAAAAACCCTAATTCTACTTATTTTATTTATTAAGAAAAGATTAAAGTTTAAAACCTAATGTACTAAATTAATGGTTAGAGTTTATTTACAAAATAAATTAATAGTGAATTAAATATTAATTAAACATATTTTAGTTTCTGATTTTTTTTATAGAAAATTATTTTATGAAATTAAAGAAAATAATTAAAGCAATAAAAAGAATAAAAAGGAAAAAGAAAGTGAAATTAAATATACAAACAGGGGGGGTGTCTGGCCCATTTAGGAGGTTTTTTGAAGTAATTTGGCCCATGAAACAAAGGCCTTGTTTGACTTTCTGCGCCTGCGTGTGGGATGGTTGACTGAGTGTACCATGGACCTCATCCTGCAGCCTTCAGATTGTACCTTGAAGCCACTTGGCAAGCTAGCGTATGAGCGTGTATGGTAGGCCATGGAATGAGCGCTGCATGGAAATACAATATAACAAAATTCATGAATTAAATGGGGGGACCTGGGAATCGAACCCAGGTCCCGGCGTTTACCAAGCGAATGCCTTGCCACTTGAGCTATTTGCGCGCGTTTGTAATGTAATAGACAACAAATAATATGTATGAAAAAAGCCATTATGCTGAAACAATAAAAAAAAACGCGCTAACATTTGAATTGCCCAACCATGTAAGGACACGCTAGCCTTCTTCTTCATCTTTGTACCTGCAAATATGAACAAATGGCGGGGGTTTTAAACCCCCACAAACTGCAATACATGAAAATAGCGATTACGCCTATGGATCAAATAAATTGGGCGCGAGGTGTTGGTTTGCTTCGTCTTGATACCACGAATTCAATGGCATAGGTTTTAAGGGCCAATTTTTCCATATGTGAGAACCCCTAATTTGGAACTTTTGAAACCCTAGGTTTCATCAATGGTAGATTTTGATATAGGATGCTATAGTTCAATTGAATGGTACCAACAGCTTCAGAATGTCCCTATGAGTATGAATCAATCCAAAAACAAATGTTAAAAGCGCATGAATGATGATATACGAATTTAGAAAATATAGCAAACCGTGTCACTTGTATCTTCTGATTCTCTGCGCGTTTTGAATGATTCTTGATGCTAACAGGTTCCTCGAAGGTCTACCAATGTATTAGAATCGTTTTTAGGCCTTGAATTGTCCTTTAACCATGAAATCAGTTTCAAACTTTTTGTCCAAATTTTGCAACTTGGTTCTGAGTTCTTTAGCAGTTTTTTGTGTATGTATCAATTAGGTTTCATTATGCCTTTGTATGTGAACATGATTAGGTCAAAAAAACAAGCCTAAGGTCCATCCATTCATGTTTTGAAGATTTGATTTTCAATTATACCAATTTCAATCTTTTGCCATTGAAACCCTTGTCAATCATGGAGAATCTTTCCTTTTTGGATGAGAAACGATTTGCCACCTTTCCCTAGTTTTGATTTGCTGCACAAAAAAGATTTAAAAAGCATGATTTGATATTTTCTCATATTTAAAACTAATTAAATGAACTAATAATAATAAAAATTCAATTAATTAATTAAAAATAAGAAAATAAATCCCTTTGAGCTCAATGGGTCGTACATATGCTTTGGGTAATGATTCAAGGAAGAATTTGAGGCCCATTAGCATTTTTGAAGGGTTTTAGGCAAAGTTGACTTTTCAAAATTCCCAAAAATTTCCCAACTTCTCCAATGCATATCTTGCTCAATTGTGAAGCTATGAACATGTTCTTGGACATTTTGGAAAGGTCTTGAAGTCCTCTAACCAATGCCTTTGGTCCCATGTCATTTTGATTTACCAATCTCAAGTTATGGTCTTTGACTTAAAGTGCCTTTTTGTTGACTTTTGAAAATGACCTATAATGTTGAAATTGATAACTTTTTGTGAGAGCATTTCTTGGACTTGAAGTGTGAATATGAGTTGTAGGAAATGTTATCCTCTTCAAAATGAGCTTTGGATGGAATTTTTCTGATAAACCATGAAGAAGTTATGCCTTGGTCAATTTGCAGTTGACTTTTTAGCTGTCCAAAAATAGCAACTTTTGCATCTTGAGACTTTTTGAGCCATGCTTTGAGAATCATGATCAAGAATTGATCAAATTATGTTTGTGGCTTCAAAATAAGATGTTGACCAAAAATTTTGACTTTTGACTGTCAAATGACCATTTTGCCCCTGCAGTTGACTGTGGAGCAATTAGGGTTTTTGACTGTGCAATTTGATGTTGTGAGTCTTGAAACTTGACATATGGATGCTTGAAAATGTATGTAGGCATGTGGGACTTGATTGGACTCTTGAAAACTTCAATTTCTGTGCAAGAACCAAAACCCTAGTTTTGACTGTGTTAGGAGGCCATTGGACTGTGCAACCCTTGAGGGATTTTGAAGCTTGATCTTGCCAAATCTTGAAGAATATGGGAGGGCAAATTTTGGGGTACAACAATATCCTCAGCAAAGTTTTATTAGAAAGCATACCAACAACAATTATGGGTATTTCATTTTCATCATCCTCCCTCCAATCTTTGCATAAACAAAAGCTTTATAAAGAGAGTAAACAAGAGAAATATATTTGAAAGCAGTAAATGAAAATTATTTGAATCAAAATATTACAATGCTCATTTCATTAGAATTGACATGAAAGTGTAAACAAAATTTGAAAGCAAAAATTTTATTATAAACAAGGGAAAACGCAAACAGAAAGAAACATGGCCTAGTGACTAATCAGTAACAAGGATGAGTTGTCCTGTCTGAAACACTGGCTTTAGGAAGTGACTTGAGGGTACCCCGACTCAGTCTTCAGCCACTTTGTTTTGGCAAAGGATTGTTGACAACATTAAGACCTGCCTCTTTAAAAATGATAATATTTTCTTTCACCAATTCTTCCACTCTGTTTTTCAATGCATAGTAGCTCTATATGTCATGACCGGCAGCTCCCTGATGAAACTCACAGTGAAGGTCAGATCTGAACCCAGCTGGAGGAGGATTTCTAGGAATCAGAGGCCTAGTTGTAATCAAGCTCTTTTGCACCAATACAGGATATAATTCAGTGTATGTCATAGGGATAGAATCAAACTGAACCCTATTCTGATTCTGATTCTGCATAATATTTTGTTGTTGAGGAACCTGAATTGGTTGAGCATGCAGGAGTAATAGCCGCTACTTGTGTTTGATCATTGTATTGAGGCCTATGGCGAGGCCCTATTCTCTCAGTTGAGACAACATTGGCTTCTACCTCTTTCTTCTTCTGAAAGTTCCCAAGGTACCTTTTTGCACCATTAGAAGATTCAGCAGCTTTAGACACTTTACCGCTCTTGATTCCTTCTTCTAATCTTTGGCCGATAGTCACCAGGTCTGTGAAGCTGGAGGACACGCTACCAATCATCTTCTCCCAAAATAAAGGGGACAAAGTATCCATGAACAAACCAGTTAACTCTTTCTCTGCCAGAGGTGGTTCAACTTGAGATGCCAATACTCTCCATCATTGAGCATATTCCTTGAAAGATTCCTTCTCATTCTGAAACATATTTTGCAGTTGGCGACGATCAGGTTCCATGTCAAGGTTGTATTTGTATTGTTTTATGAACGCATCAACAAGATCTTGGAAGCATTGGATACGACCTTTCTCAAGTCCCATATACCATTTCAATGAAGCTACACTCAGACTATCTTGGAAACAATGGATAAGCAGCTTGTCATTCTTGGTGTAAGAAGACATTGTTCGAAAGTACATCACCAAATGACTTCTTGGACAAGTGTGCCCCCGGTATTTCTCAAACTCAGGACTCTTGAACTTTACAGGCATAACCAGATCAGAAACTAGGCACATGTTGTTAGCATCAACACTGAAGAACTCATTCCCTTCCATAGCTCGGAGTCTCTTCTCCAAAGTCTGATATTGTTCTTTGAACTCTTCAAACTCACCAAAGTCTCCTTGGATCACACTTTGAGGACTGGCAGCATGGTACTCAAAGAGAGGATTCCCAAAAGCAGCTTGTGCAGCAGGTTGACAAGAAGAAGTATGAACGATTGGCTGAGGTTCAGTGAAAACTGGAGCTTGAAAGACTGGTCAGGAAGATTGGCCAACCATTGAAGTAATTGCAACAGGAGGAGAGTAATTCTGAGGTAACCTAAACTCTGGCCATGTAGTAGATGTATGCTGGATAGGTTGAGTGTCAACAACAACAGTTGGAATTTCAGATATCACAGTCCTTTGAGGTGGCTCTCCTCTAGAAATCAGGACTTGTATCATCTCAGTAAGTTTGTCCATGCCTGACTTCAACTCATCGATTTCCATTCTGACTTCCATATTGTGTTGTTCTTGGTTTTCCATTCTCAATCTGACAACAGCTCTAGTCTTGTAGTTGTGTTGAGGAATCAGCTTGACGGTAGACGATTAACTGGAAGAAAGAAGCAACTGGGAATAAGATCCTGAAAAACCTGGATGTATGTAAAATGATGCAGAGGATGCAAATCATATGCAATGTTATGTAATGCACTGCACAGTAACAGGATCACATGGTTCTGAGTCACGAGCCCGGAGTCAAAGGTACAACCCATAAGGTATGGACTAACGGTTATCACCTGCCGAACAAGGTTCTAAGAGGTTCCCAGAGTCTACATCCTTCCTTCAGATATTACCAACATCCTGATTAACTCGGTAATTAGTAATATTCTCAAGAAAAACTCGTCCGAGCGTAGTATCGCGTGACAACTATTTCCAGATTACTACGTCATAGCTTATGCACTACACCTAAAAGGCCAAGATGGGTTAGGTAATCTACGGTCCTCAGCTTCAGCAGGCTCCCGGGTCGAAAGCAGTATGTCTTCCCGATTACTCGATAAACGATACTACAGTCAAAGGGGCCTCCACTTAGTGGGGGGTCTCATGTCTCCTTTTTTGGGATTACTCCCTCAAAGTTAACATGACTATACCGCCCGTCCTATCTTAAGTTTGCCCAAAGTCCGGGTAGAAGACTTATAAGAAATCACCAAGCCCTTAAAAACCAGGAAAATCCAGACAAACATATATACAGCATAATGGGAAGTAATAAACAGCAAGTAAAACAATATATAAACACTCATAGAAAAGAAACAAACAAAGCTAGGATTGACCCACTTAGGAATGGACCAGCAATAGGTCAATCTGTCCCCAGTGAAGTCGCCACTTTCATGTCGCACACTTTTCTGGCGCTCAATTGCGACAGTGATGATATGTAAAGAAATGTAGCGGTAAAGATTTGAGATTAATCCATTAATTGACTTAACTCAACACAATGAAGTCGCCACCGCACTTTATTGTTTCCAAATGGAAATGGGAAAAAAGAGAATAAAACCCAAAAAGATCAGAGATCGAGGTACGGGGGTCGGTTATGCAAATGGAAGGTATTAGAACCCTAAGTATCTACGGTACTCCGCAGGATCCACTTTGTTTGGTTTCGTTTAAAAGGAGTTTTATGTAGAGTTTTACTTGCTAAAGGAAAAGAATGGATGATTATTTGTAAACAAAATAAAATGAAATGTTTTTTATTATTTTTGTTGCTCGCTTTGGGTCATGAGACTTAATGCCTATGTACTCCCTCGTGCAATGGGAAAGTTAGAGCATCGTAGTTCGGCTAGAAAATACTTGTTCGTTGATTGATTTTAAATAAAGAGACAAGTCGTATTGTTAGGAGAGAAATCTCGACTAACGCCCACAAGGTGTGAGAAAGAAGGACCATGCGTCAGCAAGAGTGAAGGTTTGAGAACGTCTCTAGCACTCAAGTGGAAAAGTAGACACCTTTATAACCATAGGGATACGAGAATGTTTCTCGACTATCAATTAATCATGTCTCACTTTGAAAAAAGTTTTGAAAGTAAAAGGTGCTCGAGCGCACAAAAGAGTTTGAATGAGTTGAAGTGTTTTTGTTAATTTTGAAAGATGTCAAAGTATGATTAAATGAATTGAAGTGTTTAAAGAAAAGAAGTTTTAAAAGAAAAGGCACTCGACAAGGTCGAGGTTTATTATGAAAGCGGTTCGAGTTTATAAACAAAGAAGGTTTTGAAAAAAGATGAGAAGATTTTGAAAATTAAAGAAGATGGGAGGAGATGAAGGGACTATCCTAAAGCATAAGGTAAAAGTTAAGGAAGAGAACCGCCTAACCAACACGAAGCCAAAACTTGACATTATGGGTCAAGATAGAATTCCCATTCTTTAGATTGAAACCAAGCAAGCAAAGATACTAGACCTCTTGATAAGACCAAACTTCAAGTGTATTAAATCTTCGAAAAAATTGAGCAGAGTAACGGTTGTATACGGGTGAATTCCAGATTATAAACAAAGTATGTAATCACAATAACCTGCACACAAAACAAACAAACAAACAACTCAATGTCTTGAGGTAAACCTCGAGAGCTTCAGACAAAATATCCATTAAGGTCACAAAGTATCCAACATAAGACAAGGTCTCTAATCCTAAGTC
The DNA here is from genome assembly GCA_948472305.1 of Vicia faba. NCBI lineage: Eukaryota > Viridiplantae > Streptophyta > Magnoliopsida > Fabales > Fabaceae > Vicia > Vicia faba. The sequence continues at coordinate 1,195,455,292 of OX451740.1, read as the reverse complement.
CAAGAAGTCCATCACTCCATAATGCAAAGGATAGTAACCATGTAGTCCAAGTATCATTAACGCTTTTTTATGGTTCATGTTGATTATTAAGTGTCTTTAAAAAGGAAAAGAAATGCTCAAGTGAGCAAAATAAAAATGGCATGAAATGTAAATGCTTAAAGTAAATGGTACATAAAGCATAAAAATAAAATCATAAAGTAAAGTCAATTGTTAGAAATTAGTGGTTAGTTGGATGACCATCTTGAAACTTGCATTTGGAACTCATTAGAGGATTTGTAGAACCAAAGCCTCCACACAGCAAGTTGCATTTGCTTTTTGTCAAGTATATCATCCATTTTGGAATCCTCAAAAAGTAACATGTAATGATCAACGATGTTTAAGTGATCTGCGTTGACCAAAAGTGATGTAGATCCATTAGAGGATTGGTATAACCAAAGCCTCCACATAATGAGTCTCAAGGTTATTGGATCAAATGGATCAAATTAACATACTTGGGCTTGCAAACATAGGTTTGGGCCACGAATGATCATTTATTCGAATCGGGACAAATTTAGCGCTATGTTAAGCAATCGTAAGTGGACTTATGTAGAAGTCGCACCTATTTTGAGGTCGGTCAATAGCAATCTATGTACTTCATGTTTAGATAAATGATATAGAGATCATCACCCCTTAACATGTAGCACATTTTAAAAATAAAGGGATAAGATGAAGAGGGAGGGGAATGATAAGCTAATTTGGATCACCACCTCAAAATTCTTTCATCTTTAAATTCAACCACTCCTCTAGATGGATTAAAGCACTAAACATATCATCAATCCAAAACACCAAGAATGAATTAAATAATTCACTCTTTGGTAGATTTGAATTGATGAACATTTATCCAACTTCATCGACACCATAAAGTCCATTGAATTTAAATAAAAATTGGACATTTAAAATTGTAATCCAAATTATCTATCAAAGAGAGTGAGCAGAAAAAATATTTGAGTCAAAACACCCCCAAAATAAGGCAGAAAAAGTATTTTTGGCACTGATATAATCGATTGTGCTTAGACAGCAACCAATTGCATCAGTGCAGTTTTTTTTTCAAATCAATTTTCTGTGACAATCGATTGCAATGTTACAACAATTGATTGCAACCTGTTAAAATCAGTAGGAAATAGCATATCAAGGATCAAATTCTTGTTCCAACTTTTCATCAAACACCTTATGATCATGGATTCAATTGAGCATAAAAATTCCATCAAATTATGAGAAAATAGCACTAATGGAATCATGAAACAATGCTCAATGAATCAAAACCATAAATCCACAAGAGATCACATTGTGAAAGATGATGATCCAACTTACCAAAGGTAGAGTTAGATAATTATCAAACAACTTCCATAATTTGCTTCAATTCAACCACAAGAATCAATTACCAAAGCTTGGATGTAGGGAATTGATGAAGAAAAAGTGTTTGGATGAAGGTTTAGCTCAAAAATTAGTAAGCTTCAATGCAAAGCTTACTATCCTTTTTTTTAAAATGGAGCTTTGAGTGAATTTGGTAGATGGAGAGAATTGAGAGATTTTTTAGCAAAATGAGTTTGGCTATCAAAAGCTTGTGATTTGAATGAAATGAGGTATCTATTTGTAGAGTTTAGGATTGGGATTAGTGGTAATTTGGTAATTGATTCTTGGAGCCAAAAATTGAATTAATGATATAATTTTCAAATTATGCAGAAAAATTTGAGCCAAAAGGATGACAGTTTTGAAATTGCTGGCCTTTTTTAAAAAATCACGTGTATTTTGCTGCTATGAGTCGACCCAAGATTCGTATGCATCGACACATTCTAGTTGTATAACACAACATGAGTCGACGCAAGCTTTTATGGATCGATACAAACTGTTATTTCAACTTAATACAGAATCAATTGATTTGCATGAGTCGATACATAACATGCATGTGTCGACACATGCTAGTTATACAAAACAGGATGAGTCGACACAAACCTTTATGGGTCGATGCAAGCTAGTTATACAAAACAGGATGAGTCGACAGAAGCCTCTATGGGTCGATGCAAGCTAGTTATAGAAAACAGGATGAGTCGACACAAGCCTCTATGGGTCGATGCAAGCTGCTTTTGTCAACACATTACAGAATTGATTGTCTTGCATGGGTCGACACATAACACGTATGTGTCGACACATACTGAAAATTTTTGATTTTTGAAGGCTAAAAATACACTTTTTCAAAGATTGTGCACAAACGATAAAATATGATATGAAAGTGCGACTGAAAAAGTTAGGGGCGAAATTTAGGGTATAACAGGCAGTGGCCAGATCTTCCCAATTATGAACATTGGCTATTCCTAACTGATAAAACCAATCAAGTTGAGTTCTAGACAGAGTGTCTTGGAAGAAGTGTACCCATAAATCCTTCTCAGCGGTATGAGGCTGGATTTTCCTTACATAGGACCGGAGATGCATTTTGGGACATGAAACTCCATCGTATTTGGAGAACACCGATGCTTTGAATTTTGGAGGAATGACAATCCCTGATACTAATCACAACTCCTCAAAGTCCAATCCAGGTACTTTTTGGATTTCCATTGCATTTAACCATTCTTCTAGATGCTTATACTTATTGTGATACGGTGGGAGAACTGACTAGGGTTTTGCGTTTGTTTTCGCAAATGTTTCGGTTGAGCAAGAGTCGCCACCGACTTTTTATTTTATCCTAAGGAAAGGTTTAAAAAGCACAGCAAAAACCTTTGAGATTTTTTCTTGGGTTCGGGGAGTAGATTATAGAAGGGGAAGGTATTAGCACCCCTTCTATCCATGGTTATCCATGGGCTCTTAGATACTTGCTTAGATCAACTTGCCTTAGTTTTCAATTGTTTGAAATGGTGCTTTGTGTGTGGCTTTGAAAAGGTTTTGAAAAAGATGCCTTGCATAGGCTACCCTTGTAACAATTCTTTACTCGAATGTTTTACAAAGGTGTTTGTCTTTTTGAAAAGATGTTCCAAGGGTTTGAAAAGTTGATTTTGAAAGTGTTTGTGAAGTGGGTTTTTGAAATAAGGCAAGTGTTTTTCTTGGAAAGTTTACAAGTACTTAAGAGTTCATCTACCCTAAAATTTTCTCAAATATTTTTGTCATGTTTTAAGCCTTTTGACAATTTTGTTCCACCATTGCATTTGGTGGACAATCTTGTCTTAGGAGATGAAAGGGGCGGGCGCGGGTCATCGTTTAGACCATAGTTGAAATAGTGTTAAATGTCTTTGGGCAATTTTCTTTAAAAGGGACTTGATCATTTTATTTAGGCAACATTTTGAGGGACTATGATCATTTGGTTGTTTCTTTTACCCCAAAGAAGTTCAACATGCAATATGGCCCATTTTTGAAAGGCAACAAAGTGGAATACCCTAGGGAGTGCAAGTGTGAGATGTGTTGTTTATTTTCATGCTCATTTATCTTGTATTAGGTCCAACTATTTTTGTTCATTTTTATTCACATACAAAGCCCTAATTCTAGCATAGTATGTTTAGAAAGCATTAAAAGTGCGAACTTTAAATTCCTACGCTATTACATCACAATATATGTATATTTATATTATTTTAAATATGTACTATATATATAAATAATAATAATAATTAATTTTTTTAGAAAATAGTATTTTTTATATAAAATATATTCAGAGGGTAATATAAAATAAAAATAGAAATAGAAGTGTTTTTACATATTTTTCTATTTATCCTAAATAATAATATGTATTTATTTATGTATAAACAAAAGAAAATCAAATAAAAATCAAATAAAAATCAAAAAATGATGAGAAAAATATTTTCAAAATTTTAATATGCTGAGAAAAAATAAATGAGTCAAATAAGAAAAGAAAATGTCAAAAATCATGAAAAATGAAGCAAATGGGCTTGGGGGGTAAGAAAATGGAAATAGGGTGTAAAAAAGAAAAGACCACACAGGCCCAGCCCATGTGGCTTCATCTTCAACCTTCGTTCAACAACATTCAAAAACGCGCGCCCTATACTCCAGCTGCTAACTCCTGATTCCTGGCTTTTTAACAAAAACTCATAACATAAAAAATGTTCAGCATGAAGAGACGATTCTAACCATGTATAGAACTTGACCTAACTCTCTAAGATGAAGGAGAATTTCTCCTCCCCCAAATCCTAACCTAGTTTTTCTGTCATTTTCAAACTCCAAATTCTCTCTACTCAGGCAAAAGAAATGAAAAGTAAAGACATGGACATGTTCAGTGACATGAGTATGACATTATTTCTTCACAAACTTAAGACTAATGATGCATAATAAGAGAGATACGAATTCAAAATTTTTCCTATTCAGTTGAACTTCTATCTGGAGATGTAGGAACCTTCAGTGCAAGGTGATGATTGGAAAAGCTTCCTTGAGGTCCAAGGATGCTGTTTCAATGCTTACTTTGTCTTGAGAGCTTCTGAATCAAGCTAGAGAACTTCAACTGCAAAACAGAAAAACAAAAATGGTGAAGTGGCTTAGAGGTGTTACAGGTTGTTTCTTAGCTTCTGGATAGTTTGCATAGGTTGTAAGGAAGGTAGAGGAACAGGTTTTGGCAAGAATGCTCGAGAGAAATGGGAGTTGGCACTCAAACTGCAGAGGCAACTCTTTTTTTGCAGTTTGAGGATGATTCTGAGATGGAGGGTGTTTTAGAGGTGCAAAGGTCGTGTATTAGCTTGGTTATGTTGTCTTGAGTGTGTTTGATAAGTTTGTTCTTGTGTTCTAATGTTGAGATGAGAGTTGTTGTGAGTTATGGAACTTTTCTTCACACTTAAGCAACAAAATGCAACTTGAGTTTCTAGGCATGTAGAGGGCCCCTAATGTGCTGCATAATCCCTCCTTGATCAGTGTGTTATGCTCATAAACTTGTGCCATTCAGATTTGCAATGTACTTGTTGGATTTCTAAATTGACATAAAGTGAATTTTAGCAAAAATGGATAGTTCACTTTATCTAATTTGGGATTAATCTTGCATATAATGTCCAAACTCATAGAACAACACCTTAACACAATGAATATGCATTAAATTATGGAGTGTAACTTGGTTTAAGGACCTGTAATCTAACCTAAAGCATGCTGAGTTCAAATTGCAAAGTTATGGGCATGGAACTTGGTCATGAACAAAGTGGTTTTTTGCTATATTGTGAAATTCGATTCTCTCTAACCATGAAGTTGTTTGAGAAGTTCTTGGACATTTTGGAAAGCTTGGAATATGTACTACAATCCATCTTTGAAATGCAAATTGAAATTCCAAGTGGAAGTGTATGGAAAATGGCCTTGAAGTGGGGTAGAAAACCTTGTCAAAATAGGTTAAAATTTCACTAAGTTAAAAATGGTTTAGTGCCCTTATTCAAAAAATTTTAACTTGAGATACAAGCTTCAAATGAGAAAACTTTGTGAATCAAAGTTGTAGATTATGCAACAAGATATAACTTTCATGTTTGGACTTTTGTTTGAATCCAAATGGATCTTGGTGAAAAAGTGGGGAAAAGTTGGGAAAAAATTAGGGTTTTTCATAACTTAGAAAAATTCTAAGTTATGAAAAATTCAAATTTCTAACCCTAATTTGCATTTTGTGATTTCTTGGTGAACAAGTTTCATGATTTGGCATGTTTTGATGAAAAATGAATCTTGACTCTTGATTTTGACCAAAAAGTCAAAGTTTGACTTTTCAGTATACAGTCAAAATTGATCAATTGACTGGGAAATTCAACTGTCAATCTTGTGTACTTGGGATCTTTTGAGTTTGTTGATCATGTCAAGATAATTCCATAGGCTCCTTGAGTCTATGTGTGAGCTTGGTTTGCCATTGGCTAGGTCAAACAGTCAAAAATTGCCCTTGTGCAGTCAAAACCCTAAAAATGACCATTTTGCCCTTTTGGTGATCTGATCAATTTTCTTGTGGAATTGTGATCCAAACTTGATCAAATGGTTCATATGAGTTCATAATGTTGATGTGGGTCAAATTTCATGAGGTTTGACTGTCAATTGGCCACAGTTGACTTTTTCCCCAATACAGTTGATTTCTAGGTCAACTGTCCAATTGACTGGGCAAAACTTGGAATCAAGGCTTGAAACTTGATATGGGTAAGCTTGGGAGTCCAATATGAGGCATGAAAGTCATCTTGGGCATTTTGGGTCAAAACATCTTTATGCAAACACAAACCCTAATTTTGAGTCCACAGTGCAAGGAGAGGTCTTGAGCAGATGAAACCCTAACTGGATCCTGAGCTTCAAGGGCTTTGTGATGAGAAATCAATGAGAAATGGGAGGGCAAATTTTGGGGTACAACAGTTGCCCCTGTTCAATCTTCTTGAATCCGAAGAGTTAGATTGGCAGGCTTGCCTTTCGTGACTCGAGGGTAAAAGGAGATTGGACACTAGAGTGCCCGGAAATTTGCACTCGTCAAAGCAATGGATACGGGAATGGGCTTAGAGATGCCATTTGGAGATGGGCTTAACGATGCCATCTGGGAGAGTGACAGAAATCTTGTCGGGGATGGGCTTAGAGATGCCATCTGGAAGGGAATATCAGGAAAGTGTCCAAGCTTTGGACCATTTCTGAACTGGGGGGTCTGAACAAGCAATAGATTGACATCTGTTGTTGGGAGGAATCTGTAAACTGTTTTCAGTGGTTTGGAGAAGAAACTGAACAAGCGATAGGTTAACATCCGTTTACTTGGAGAACCCGTGAACTGTTTTCAGAAATCTTGAAGTTGAATAAGCAATAGAGCAGCATCCGTTGTTGGGAAGCGTCCGTAAACTGTTTTCAAAAGTTGCATCTGAACAAGTCGATAGATTAACATCCGTTGTTGGGAAGAATCCATAAACTGTTTTCAGAAGTCTTGAGGAAGAATCTGAACAAGTGATAGGTTAACATCCGTTTACTTGGAGAACCCGTGAACTGTTTTCAGAAATCTTGAAGTTGAATCAGCAATAGAGCCGCATCCATTGTTGGGAAGCGTCCGTAAACTAATTTCAAAGGTTGCATCTGAACAAACTGATAGATTAACATCCGTTACTTGGGAAGAATCCATAAGCTGTTTTCAGAAGTCTTGAGGAAGAATCTGAACAAGTGATAGGTTAACATCCATTTACTTGGAGAACCCGTGAACTGTTTTCAGAAATCTTGAAGTTGAATCAGCAATAGAGCCGCATCCGTTGTTGGGAAGCGTCCGTAAACTAATTTCAAAGGTTGCATCTGAACAAACTGATAGATTAACATCCGTTACTTGGGAAGAATCCATAAGCTGTTTTCAGAAGTCTTGAGGAAGAATCTGAACAAGTGATAGGTTAACATCCGTTTACTTGGAGAACCCGTGAACTGTTTTCAGAAATCTTAAAGTTGAATAATTTTAGTCTGTCGACTGATCTTTCCTGAAAAGATAAAGAGTTAGTTGCATGCAATGTTATGATGCATGATGTGATATACGTGACATCAATGTTTATGACATGAATGTGATGAATGCGCCTGTAAGCTGACGAGCTATCTCGCTGAGAATAAATGAATTCGAGGTGGCTGAAGATAAAAGCATCTTGACTGCTGCTGGGGAAAATAAATCCTTGGCTACTACTGGGGAAGAGAATTCCTAATGACCTCTACTGGGGAGTATCAAACTAGTAGACTCATGCTAAGGAGGTAAGACTGAGAATCTTCTACTTGATGGGAAACTACTCTGGTGATTTTACTGGGGAATCAAGGTTTCTCTTTCTAAGACCCTGTGGGGATAAGGCTCATTAATCTGGCTCCGCTGGGCGTTGATAATTGGAAATTTTAACTCGGCTGGGGATAACAAGGATAAGCTCTCCTAGGGATCATATTGATAAGTTAGGCTGGGGAATTTTGATGAATTCTGCCGGGGATAGGAAGAATTCTGGCGAATGCGATCTTCTGTGGCTGTTAGCTGAGGATAACCCAGTTATAAGCCCTTGTGAGGAATAACTTTGAATAAAACTCGGGGGAGACGTTCATGCTCTGCGAGGGAGTACCTTCCAGAATCTTACTGGGGATAAGCTTCGAGGGTCTGCTGGAGGTATGCCTCAGGGTTTGCTAGGGATGTGGATTTCAAATCTCTTGGTGGCTTCCTTCGAGAGGGTGCCAAGGTATTCATCTGTACCTTCATCCTATCAGTAATCCTTTTTCGGTTCATTTAGGAAGTGATTACGTTTCAAATGCATATGCCTATTTAACAAAACATTGGACGTTTCTCAAAATAAAACAAATAGTGCAAGAGAAAAAAGAAAAGGGAAATGACACAAATTTCTGGGAAAAGTATTTGTATTGATTTTCTTTGAGTATATTTGTACAAAGGAGACAATCATCCTAGTAAGAGGACTTTGTCGAAAACATTGAAAGATTTTATACAAAATAAAGGATGGCTATGTGAAATAATTCCATGGGATTCCATTCTGCTATAGCTTTCACAACTCTGAATATCTGCCCGTTCAGTGCTTCGTTTGACGATGACTGGATTGATCAGAAGTCTGGAACTGGTTGATGAAGAGATTGTCTTTGAAGTGATCCGACGAGACATAGTCATACGCTTTAATTCCCTAACTTTTGCCTGAATCGCCCTTTCGGGTTTTCGATCCACCGGGAAACCCCTTTTTTCCCAAGCCGCCCTTTCGGGTTTTCGACTTGCCGGGTGTACAGATTTTTTTGTTTTTATCCCTAATTTTTGCCTGAACCGCCCTTTCGGGTTTTCGGTTCACCGGGATGCCCATTTTTGCCCAAGCCGCCCTTTCGGGTTTTCGACTTGTCGGGTTATTTTATGCGTAGTATCTTTTGACTATGTCTGCGTTTGCAGGGTGCGGCAAATCGTCGTCGTCCATGGTGGTCAGAATCATTGCACCACCAGAAAATATGCTCTTGATCACAAATGGCCCTTCATATGTAGGAGTCCATTTGCCCCTGGGAACACTTTGCGGCAAGATAATCCGCTTGATTACGAGATCCCCGACTTGATACACTTGACGTCTGACTTTCTTATTGAAGGCCTTGATCATCCGCTTTTGATACGTCTGACCATGGCATATAGCAGCAAGTCGTTTCTCGTAGATCAGATTGAGTTGATCCAGTCGGGTCTGCATCCAATCATCTTCATTCAAACCTGCATCCTTCATAATCCTCAGAGACGGGATTTAGACTTCCATAGGCAAAACAGCTTCCATGCCATAAACCAAAGAAAATGGGGTTGCCCCAGTTGAAGTACGTGTCGTCGTACGGTATCCATGCAGAGCAAACGGTAACATCTCATACCAGTCTTTGTAAGTGACTGTCATTTTCTGAATGATCTTCTTAATGTTTTTGTTCGCAGCTTCAACAGCACCGTTCATCTTCGGCCGATAGGGAGATGAATTGTGATGATAAATCTTGAACTGTTCGCATAATGCAGTGATCATTGTATTATTCAGATTTGTACCGTTGTCCGTGATGATCCTGTCTGGAACACCATACCGACATATGAGATTTTGTTTGATGAAGCGGGCAACCACATTTTTAGTAACAGAGGCGAAGGAAGCTGCTTCGACCCATTTAGTGAAGTAGTCAATGGCAACCAGGATGAAGCGATGTCCATTGGAAGCCGTGGGCTTGATCTCTCCAATCATATCAATGCCCCACATTGCAAAGGGCCATGGAGCAGTCAGGACGTTGAGGGGAACCGGAGGGATATGGACTTTGTCAGCATAGACTTGACACTTGTGACAAGTACGGGAATGTTGATGGAAGTCAGCCTCCATGGTAGACCAATAATAGCATGCCCTTAGGATCTTCTTAGCCATTGTATGCCCGCTCAAGTGAGTGCCAAATGTGCCGCTGTGTATATCAGTCATGATCAACTATGCTTCAACTTTATCCACACATCGGAGTAGTACACAATCATGGCTTCGTTTGTAAAGGATGTCGTTGCTCAGGAAGAACTTAGCAGCGAATTTCCTTAAGAACTTCTTGTCATTCACGGAAGCTCCTTCAGGGTAATCCCTAGTCTCGAGATACCTTTTGATTTCATGGAACCAAGGCTGTTCCACTACTTCTTCGGTATTAATCTCGTGGCAATGTGTCGGTTCATCCATTCGCTTGATGGTGATCTGGGGAGCCTCGTTATCCCAGTTGAGTTTAAACATGGAGGACATTGTGGCCAGAGCATCGGCTAGTTGATTCTCTTCTCGCGGGAAATGCTCGAAGGTAATTTGCTCGAAATGAGGCAACAATGTCAGGACATGTTCTTTGTATGGGATAAGATTGGGATGCTTGGTATCCCAGTCTCCTTTGATTTGGCTGATGACCAAAGCTGAGTCCCCGAATACGATCAAATATTTGATCCCCAAGTCTATAGCAGCTTCGAGACCAAAGATGCAAGCTTCATACTCAGCCATGTTGTTTGTGCAGCTGAAACAAAGTCGGGCCGTGAAAGGAGTGTGGCAACCTTCCGGAGAAATGAGTACTGCGCCAATACCATTTCCAAGTGCATTTGAAGCACCATCAAAGTACAGGGTCCATCGGGATCCCTTCTCGGGTCCGTCATACGGTCCGTCACTTTCAGCATTGTCCAAATTCATGATGTCCTCGTCTGGGAAGTCAAACCTCATGGGTTGATAGTCTTCGATAGCCTGATGAGCCAGATGGTCAGCTAGTACACTCCCTTTTATAGCTTTTTGGGTGGTGTACTGGATGTCATACTCAGTTAAGATCATTTGCCATCTAGCTATCCTTCCAGATAAAGCGGGCTTCTCGAAGATATACTTGATAGGGTCCATCTTGGAAATTAACAAGGTAGTATGGGTCAACATATACTGTCTTAGTCGGCGAGCAGCCCATACCAAAGCGCAGCAAGTTTTCTCGAGCAGTGAGTAGCGAGTCTCACAGTCGGTAAACTTTTTGCTAAGGTAATAAATAGCATGCTCTTTTCGACCAGACTCGTCATGCTGGCCCAAAACACACCCCATTGAGTTATCCAAGACGGTTAAGTACATGATCAATGGTCTTCCTTCGACGGGTGGCATCAGAATAGGAGGTTCTAGCAAATACTCCTTGATTCTATCAAAAGCAGCTTGGCAGTCGTCGTTCCATTCAACTACCTGATCTTTCTTCAAGAGTTTGAAAATTGGCTCACATGTAGAAGTCAGATGTGAGATGAATCTGGCAATATAGTTTATGCGCCCCAAGAATCCTCTAACCTTCTTTTCAGTGCGGGGAGCAGGCATCTCTTGTATTTCTTTTACTTTTGCCGGATCGACTTCAATGCCTTTGTTGCTTACAATAAATCCCAGGAGCTTACCAGACCTAACTCCAAAAGTACATTTACTTGGATTCAGCCTGAGCTTGTATTCTTTCAACCTGGCAAACAGCTTTTCCAGATGTTCAAGGTGCTCTTCCTCTGTTTGTGATCGAGCTATCATATCGTCTACGTAAACTTCAATCTCATGATGTATCATGTCATGAAATAAAGCTACCATGGCGCGTTGATAAGTTGCCCCTGCGTTCTTCAGCCCGAACGGCATCACTTTATAACAGAAAGTGCCCCATTGCGTGACAAAAGTTGTTTTCTCCATATCCTCGGGAGCCATTTTGATTTGATTGTAGCCCGAGAATCCGTCCATGAAGGAAAACACCTTATGCTGAGCTGTATTGTCGATCAAGATATCAATATGACGTAGCGGGAAATCATCTTTAGGGCTGGCCCTATTCAAATCCCGGTAGTCCACACACATTCTGACTTTGCCATCTTTCTTAGGCACTGGCACAATGTTAGCGACCCATTGAGGATAGGACGTAACAGCCAGAAAGCCAGCGTCGAACTGCTTCATTACTTCTGCTTTGATTTTTTCGGACATGTCAGGCCTCATTCGGCGAACTTTTTGTTTGATTGGTGGACAGTCTTCTCTTGTGGGGAGACGGTGAACCACGATGTCTGTATCCAAACCCGGCATATCTTCATAGGACCAAGCGAAGATTTCAACATACTCATTCAGCAACTGTACCAAGCGCTCCTTGACTTTTGGTTCCAGGTTGGCACCCACTTGTACCTCCTTCCGGTCCTCCTCGGTTCCCAAGTTAACAGTTTCCAATGGCTCTTCATGCGGTAAGATGGCCCTTTCCTCTTGTTGCAGGAGTCTGGCTAGTTCCCCGGGCACTTCACAACCTTCATCATCTTCATACTCGGCTAGATTGACCAGATCTTCATAGTTTTTGAAAGATACAGCAGAATGGTCACCCATGGAATCCGGAGTGGATGGGTACCTGCATTGGTGAGTGTGGGTGTGTGTAAGGGATAACCATCCTTAAAAAATGCAAAAGGAAAGAAAATGAGCATAAGCAGTTTATCAAATGAAAAACGTCCAATGAATCATTAAACATGGCATATGAATATGAAAAATAGTCAAAACCCTTACAAGTGGACCTACATGCCCCGGGCAAGGCAGGAGGTGAAAAGATAGTGTACGGATTGTTTGAAAGTAAAATATTACAGACCAAATAAGAAATGTTTAACAGATAAATTACTGGTGAATAAAAGTGATGGGGACAAAGTCTTTAGCCTCCCAATTGCTCAATCCTCCTCTGACAGTTGGATAAATCCACTCTTCAATGTTGCTTTCCTTGTCTTCATCTTCCAGGGCGTTGATTCTGTAAGGAGAAATTTTGACTGGCGCTCTCTCAATCTTTGACTGGCGCATAGCTTTCTGGCCAGCGGCTGTGAAACCTAATCCAAACTTATCAGTTTTATGCGGAAAATCGGGTAACTGCCCCCACGCTGAATTCTTCCCCTCTTTAACTGCAGCCCTTGCATCCTCCAGAGATGCCATCCTGGCCATCTGTCTTGGTGTCTCAGCTGCCAACTTCGCCACTGCTATCTCAGGAAGCACTTCTTCGAAATGTTGAAACGGTGTCTCAATGAACTCTCCTTCAACCTCCACATACCGGAAAGAATTTAAATGGCTAATCATGTACTCTTCTTCGCCGTGGACAGTAATGATCTTTCCCTTTACAGGATACTTCAGCATTTGATGCAAGGAGGAGGTGACTGCTCCAGCATGGTGTATCCAAGGTCTACCCAGCAGGCAGGAATATGATGGACGAATGTCCATTACATAGAAAGTGGATTTAAACACCTCAGTACCTATCTTGACAGGAATTTCAACTTCTCCATGGACCATTCTCTTTGATCCATCGAAAGCTCTGACGATAATATCACTCGGCTTCAATTCCAACCCTTCGCAATCTAGCCGGTCCAAGGCCTTTTTAGGCAAAACATTCAGCGACGACCCGGTATCAACCAAAACATGTGCAAGGGTGGTTCCGCGGCATTCGATGGAAATATGCAAAGCATCATTGTGATTTCGGCCTTTAGGGGTCAGGTCAGCATCAGAAAAACCTAATCCATTGTCTGCAGTCAGGCTAGCCACGCAATGTTGAAATTGATCTGCAGAGGTTTCTTGGGGCACATGAGCTGCCTTCAGAAACTTAATCAAAGCTTGAGCGTGCGCTTCTGAGCAAAGCAACAGTGCCAGCATGGAGATCTTGGAGGGGGTTTGCCCCAATTGTTCCACCACATCGTAGTCACTTCTCTTGATTATCCTCAAAATCTCGTCCATTTATTTCTTGGAGGCTTCCGGGATCACCAAGGGCTGAACCCTCGTCCTGACGGGCTCATCTTGTATTCCCTTTCCTTTATCAGCAATGGTAGGAGAGGCAGCACTAGGAACGACGATTTCCTCAATCAAAGGAGTTCTAGCGGAGAGTTTTACTGGTGCAGGGATGACTTCTTTAGCTGATGAGGGTCCAAAGACTGCTCTCGGAGGGGCAATCTCTGGAGAAAATATTCTCCCGCTCCTGGTGATTTTGCTGGTGCCCGCAATGTTACTAATGTTGGCTTCTTCATCATCTGAATTTTCTTCAATTATTTCAACTTGTTTGATACCATGGTAATAGATGTCACCACCATAGTTCCAAGGTATCGACTTCTCAGAAACATAGGGAATAGGCCCTGGCATTGTTATCTTCAAAGGTATAGACTTTGCAGCTGGTGTAATCTTAACAGGCTTTTTGACGGCCTTGGAAAGATTGGCGTGAATGGTTATAATTGAGACATTTTCAACTTGAACTAGAACAACGGAAACTTTTTCGAACAGAATTTGTCGGCTATCCATGAGGCCTTGGATGCCTTTCTTTAATAGCAGACAATCAAACGGCAGAGAGTGGCAACAGTAGCAGTCTTCTTTACATCCCGGGAAGATCCCGGCCCTTAACAAATTCAACTTAATGGTTAGCAGTGGAGTAGTCAGATCACTAACGTCAGCAACATATAGATCCTCTTCAATGGCATTGACATTCCGACCGTGCTTCGGCATAGGTGCAGATATCACATTGGGTTTTTCTGGAGCGTCAAACTCTACCTCCTTAGCCTCTATCAGGTCCTGGATCTAATGCTTGAGTGCCCAACAATCATTGGTGTCGTGTCCAACATTGTCTGAATGATAGGCGCACTTAGCATTGGCATGATAATGCGGAGAGGATGTATTTACATTCTTTGGCGCCTCCTTGATAGTGGCAAGATTCAATTTCAACAGATGGGGAAGCACCTGCACTGGAGTCATATTAATACGGGTGAACTGCCGTTGTGGCCTTTCCACCCGTTGCTGATTTGGTCTGGATTGGTTGTAGCGAGGCTGCTCACTTGGAGTGTTCTGAATCATTACGGCCCCCACAGTTGGCCGACGCTCCATCTTCCCTGCTCTTCTTTGAGAATATACCATAGCTGTCTCCTTCTTAAACGGCTTCTTCTCAACACTTGCAGCGACACCCTTCTGAATCTTTCTTGACTTGATGCCAGCTTCTATTATTTCACCTGTTAAGATCAAATCGGTAAACCCTGCGGAAGAGTTACCAATTAAATGATTGAAGAACGGCCCAGATAGGGTCCCAAGAAACATATCAACGAGCTCACGATCGGTTAAAGGAGGTTGCACCCTGCCAGCCAAATCCCTCCATTTTTGTGCATATTCCTTGAATCCCTCACTTGTTCCTAGTGACATACCCTGAAGTTGGGTACGGGTAGGAGCAAGATCAGAATTATACTGGTATTGTTTATAGAAAGCGGTGGCCAAATCTTCCCAATTTCTGACACTGGTTCCTTCTAACTGATAAAACCATTCCAACTGGGCTCCCGACAGGCTCTCTTGAAAGAAATGAATCCAGAGATTTTTATCTGTCGTATAGGGTTGAATCTTTCTCACATAGGACCTGAGATGCATTTTAGGACAGGATAGCCCGTCGTACCTCACAAACACTGGCACTTTAAACTTTGGGGGAATCACAATTCCGGCGACCAAGCCCATGTCTTCAAAATCCAAACCCGGTACCCTTTGCAATTCCATGGCAGCCAATCTGTCTTCTAAACCCTTATATTTGTCATCAGCTGGAGGATACTGCTGGTCAGAATAATCTTCATCCTCTTCAACCTCTGCATCAGACTCGGAAGGCACCGCAACTCGATCTCTTTTACTAGTCCCTTCATCAGAAGTAGGAGGAAATTCAAGCACCCTCCGAGCTTCTCTGTCAAATCTTCTCCCCAAAGTAGCCACTCTGACCCTCTTTTTCTTCTTCACTGGGTCCTTACTCTCCAGATGAGCCTTGATATCCTCTTTACTCTTGACCAAGGTCATCAAGAGTTGCTGGAACTGTGCATTATGGGCTTGTAGGTCTTTGACTGTTTGCTCGAGATCCATCCTACTGAAATAAACAGCAGACAGATAAGGAAACCTGGAGTGAGACCTGCTTATGCACATGATGAATGGTATGTTGATGTATGCAATGCATTCAAGGATTTAGGATATTCAAAGTTGTTTCAGACAAAGAAGAACGCACGTCATATTAATAAGAAGAAATTTGTTAGTACATAAATGCCCCATGGGCCAAATGTTACAACATAAACTTCTCAAGGCAGAAAGACATTGCGCATCCTCTTTGGCGCGATGTAGGTGTTGAGGGCCTCTTGCTCGTGGAGTCGGCGGGTAAGCTCTAGAACCTTCTTTTCACTGGCGTAGTAGCTAGCTTCAAAAGTGTTCCGTTCCTCCTTGAGCTGAATCCAACTTTTCTGCATTTCCTCCCACGATGTAGGCATGTCTGGATGCAGGATGGGGTAGGGAACCTCTCCTTCATTGACGGGCTCTTTAATCACTGGGAGTACATGAGGATAAGGCATCATTAGACTTTGGGCTCGGGCTCGTACCCACTTGAGATAGGGCTCAAGAGGGATGGAGTTCTTGTGTCCCAGAGTCTTGCTATCAACCTTGTTGAGTCTTCCCCAAGCTCTGATGAATCTTTGGCGAAGTCCTTGCGCATCGTTGTCGAAGTCAAAAACTAGGCTAGGAATCAACATGTCATGAGGGCCATCCCTCCGTGCATATCCAAATTGCCTCAAAGCTAGGCAAGGGTTGTAGGTGATACCTCCCCTGATTCCAAGTAAAGGAACATTAGGAAACTCTCTGCAACGATCGACGATGATGACATTTTCTCTGGACCGAGAACACCAATGCACATCAGAATGAGTAAGAGTCATCAATCGTTAGGACCACCTTGTACCTTGATCATTCTTCAAGACAGATTGTGGAAGGTGCGAAATAAACCACCTTGCGAGGATAGGAGTACAGCACATGAGAACACCCCTCTTTCTCATTGTTCGTGTGTAAAATGAGCGAAGGATGTCCCCAAGCAATGTTGGTATTGGATTTCTGGACAAGAAGATTTTGACAGCGTTGACATCTACCAATTGGTCAGGATTTGGGAACAAGACCAACCCATAGATAAGGAGTGCCACAATCTCTTCAAAGGCTTGTAGGTCCAATGAGTTCCAACATTCTTGTGCCTTCTCAAACAAGAATTTTGCTAAGAATCCTTTGACGCCGCTTCTGGTTTCCCAATGCCCCTTGATTTCAGATGGTTGTAGATGTAGTGCTCGAGCAACATCTCCAGGCTTTGGTTCCTTCTCCGTACCGTTGAAGGGTAGTTGATTAAGGATAAGGATTCTTAGGAGTTGATAAAACTCCTCCAAAGTGGGAACCAACTGATAATCAGGGAAAGTGAAGCAGTGGTGAAGAGGGTCAAAGAACTGGAATAGCACTTTCATCATGTCTTCTTCAATGTTGGTGTTGACTAGGCTGAGCAGTCTACCATGTCTTTCACTGAAGGATGAATTTTCCGGAATTCTTGAAGTGATCTCCTTGAGTTGAGGAGAGGTTCTCACAAAGTTGACTTGAATGGTGTTTCTGCGAGGAATTTCCATGTCCTACAAAACAAGAACAAAGTTGAAGATCCAACACCCTTGAAATGGTTAGTGAATGCATATGATGTTTTATGATGTGTATGATGTATGCACAAAACATATGTACAAGCAAATTACACCAAACCCTAATTTCAGGCTTGCATGGGGTTTCATAGGTAAGTACCCTCTTGAGTGTAGTTGGCTTAAAAACCTGTCCTATAAATAGTAACCGGGTTCTAAGGAGCTCAATATCACTGGATTGTTTTCATTGTTCATTGTTTTGGTTTAGCCACTTAACTAGCGACCAAAATATTCCAAGAAAACAAACCTCAATGAGTGTAGTATCGAGTATCTACCAACTTCGGACTGCACCAAAGCCGGTCATCTCACTACCCCTAATAAAAGGCCAAGATGGTCAAGTAAGGTTCTAGGTCATTAGTGCTTAGTGACATCACTCAGCGGCCCCGTACTCTCCTTGATTGAACTCAAGGGTTACCGGTACTCACAAATATGTCGCACTAATATAGCTATTGCTTAGACCGTGTCGGTATACCCCGCACAGTTTCCACAACGTATTGCTATCTATGAATGTTTCCCAAAATCCGGGTGGAGGATTGTAAACCCAAACAATAGAGCCAAAGTATAAAGCAAGCAAATCAAACAATTAGTCATGCAAGAGGGTGATCTAAGCCCTAAGGTTACTCCACTTTAAATTTCTCCCCAGCAGAGTCGCCAGTTCTATGATACGGTGGGAGAACTGACTAGGGTTTTGCGTTTGTTTTCGCAAATGTTTCGGTTGAGCAAGAGTCGCCACCGACTTTTTATTTTATCCTAAGGAAAGGTTTAAAAAGCACAGCAAAAACCTTTGAGATTTTTTCTTGGGTTCGGGGAGTAGATTATAGAAGGGGAAGGTATTAGCACCCCTTCTATCCATGGTTATCCATGGGCTCTTAGATACTTGCTTAGATCAACTTGCCTTAGTTTTCAATTGTTTGAAATGGTGCTTTGTGTGTGGCTTTGAAAAGGTTTTGAAAAAGATGCCTTGCATAGGCTACCCTTGTAACAATTCTTTACTCGAATGTTTTACAAAGGTGTTTGTCTTTTTGAAAAGATGTTCCAAGGGTTTGAAAAGTTGATTTTGAAAGTGTTTGTGAAGTGGGTTTTTGAAATAAGGCAAGTGTTTTTCTTGGAAAGTTTACAAGTACTTAAGAGTTCATCTACCCTAAAATTTTCTCAAAGATTTTTGTCATGTTTTAAGCCTTTTGACAATTTTGTTCCACCATTGCATTTGGTGGACAATCTTGTCTTAGGAGATGAAAGGGGCGGGCGCGGGTCATCGTTTAGACCATAGTTGCAATAGTGTTAAATGTCTTTGGGCAATTTTCTTTAAAAGGGACTTGATCATTTTATTTAGGCAACATTTTGAGGGACTATGATCATTTGGTTGTTTCTTTTACCCCAAATAAGTTCAACATGCAATATGGCCCATTTTTGAAAGGCAACAAAGTGGAATACCCTAGGGGGTGCAAGTGTGAGATGTGTTGTTTATTTTCATGCTCATTTATCTTGTATTAGGTCCAACTATTTTTGTTCATTTTTATTCACATACAAAGCCCTAATTCTAGCATAGTATGTTTAGAAAGCATTAAAAGTGCGAAATTTAAATTCCTACGCTATTACATCACAATAATATGGGGAGGGGGGTACAATGTTTCAAATGGGGTTTATTTGGACAAGAATTTAAATCTAAGCTATTACATCACTTTTAGGAATATTTACAAGATAAATAATTGCATAATTAAATGGAAATTGAAATAAATATGCAAAATATAAAAGGAATTTTTATGTATATGTAAAAAAAAAGGTATTATTTATGTAAAATAAAATAAAGAAAATAAAAGGGTATTATTTTGAGGTATTTTCAAATTTAGGGTAAAAACCCTAATTTTAATCAAAATGTATATTAATTAATTAATTCATACAATATTCATTATTTACATACAAAAATAAAATAAAATATGATATATTTGTAAAAAAGGCATTTTTAGTATTAAACATTAAAAAATAAAATATGTACATTTTTTTTGTGTTTTTACTCTAAATGCATTAATATATATATATATATATATATATATATATATATATATATATATATATATATATATATATATATATATATATATATATATATATATATATATATATATATATATATATATATATATATATATATATATATATATATATATATATATATATATATATATGTATATTTATCTTATTTTAAATATGTACTATATATATAAATAATAATAATAATTAATTTTTTAGAAAATAGTATTTTTTATATAAAATATTTTCAGAGGGTAATATAAAATAAAAATAGAAATAGAAATGTTTTTACATATTTTTCTATTTATCCTAAATAATAATATGTATTTATTTATGTATAAACAAAAGAAAATCAAATAAAAATCAAATAAAAATCAAAAAATGATGAGAAAAATATTTTCAAAATTTTAATATGCTGAGAAAAATAAATGAGTCAAATAAGAAAAGAAAAAGTCAAAAATCATGAAAAATGAAGCAAATGGGCTTGAGGGGTAAGAAAATGGAAATAGGGTGTAAAAAAGAAAATACCACACAGGCCCAGCCCATGTGGCTTCATCTTCAACCTTCGTTCAACAACATTCAAAAACGCGCGCCCTGTACTCCAACTGCTAACTCCTGATTCCTGGCTTTTTAACAAAAACTCATAACATAAAAAATGTTCAGCATGAAGAGACGATTCTAACCATGTATAGAACTTGACCTAACTCTCTAAGATGAAGGAGAATTTCTCCTCCCCCAAATCCTAACCTAGTTTTTCTGTCATTTTCAAACTCCAAATTCTCTCTACTCAGGCAAAAGAAATGAAAAGTAAAGACATGGACATGTTCAGTGACATGAGTATGACATTATTTCTTCACAAACTTAAGACTAATGATGCATAATAAGAGAGATACAAATTCAAAATTTTACCTATTCAGTTGAACTTCTATCTGGAGATGTAGGAACCTTCAGTGCAAGGTGATGATTGGAAAAGCTTCCTTGAGGTCCAGGGATGCTGTTTCAATGCTTACTTTGTCTTGAGAGCTTCTGAATCAAGCTAGAGAACTTCAACTGCAAAACAGAAAAACAAAAATGGTGAAGTGGCTTAGAGGTGTTACAGGTTGTGTCTTAGCTTCTGGATAGTTTGCATAGGTTGTAAGGAAGGTAGAGGAACAGGTTTTGGCAAGAATGCTCGAGAGAAATGGGAGTTGGCACTCAAACTGCAGAGGCAACTCTGTTTTTGCAGTTTGAGGATGATTTTGAGATGGAGGGTGTTTTAGAGGTGTAAAGGTCGTGTATTAGCTTGGTTATGTTGTCTTGAGTGTGTTTGATAAGTTTGTTCTTGTGTTCTAATGCTGAGATGAGAGTTGTTGTGAGTTATGGAACTTTTCTTCACACTTAAGCAACAAAATGCAACTTGAGTTTCTAGGCATGTAGAGTGCCCCTAATGTGCTGCATAATCTCTCCTTGATCGGTGTGTTATGCTCATAAACTTGTGCCATTCAGATTTGCAATGTACTTGTTGGATTTCTAAATTGACATAAAGTGAATTTTAGCAAAAATGGATAGTTCACTTTATCTAATTTGGGATTAATCTTGCATACAATGTCCAAACTCATAGAACAACACCTTAACACAATGAATATGCATTAAATTATGGAGTGTAACTTGGTTTAAGGACCTGTAATCTAACCTAAAGCATGCTGAGTTCAAATTGCAAAGTTATGGGCATGGAACTTGGTCATGAACAAAGTGGTTTTTTGCTATATTGTGAAATTCGATTCTCTCTAACCATGAGGTTGTTTGAGAAGTTCTTGGACATTTTGGAAAGCTTGGAATATGTACTACAATCCATCGTTGAAATGCAAATTGAAATTCCAAGTGGAAGTGTATGGAAAATGGCCTTGAAGTGGGGTAGAAAACCTTGTCAAAATAGGTTAAAATTTCACTAAGTTAAAAATGGTTTAGTGCCCTTATTCAAAAAATTGTAACTTGAGATACAAGATTCAAATGAGAAAACTTTGTTAATCAAAGTTGTAGATTATGCAACAAGCTATAACTTTCATGTTTGGACTTTTGTTTGAATCCAAATGGATCTTGGTGAAAAAGTGGGGAAAAGTTGGGAAAAAATTAGGGTTTTTCATAACTTAGAAAAATTCTAAGTTATGAAAAATTCAAATTTCTAACCCTAATTTGCATTTTGTGATTTCTTGGTGAACAAGTTTCATGATTTGGCATGTTTTGATGAAAAATGAATCTTGACTCTTGATTTTGACCAAAAAGTCAAAGTTTGACTTTTCAGTATACAGTCAAAATTGATCAATTGACTGGGAAATTCAACTGTCAATCTTGTGTACTTGGGATCTTTTGAGTTTGTTGATCATGTCAAGATAATTCCATAGGGTCCTTGAGTCTATGTGTGAGCTTGGTTTGCCATTGGCTAGGTCAAACAGTCAAAAATTGCCCTTGTGCAGTCAAAACCCTAAAAATGACCATTTTGCCCTTTTGGTGATCTGATCAATTTTCTTGTGGAATTGTGATCCAAACTTGATCAAATGGTTCATATGAGTTCATAATGTTGATGTGGGTCAAATTTCATGAGGTTTGACTGTCAATTGGCCACAGTTGACGTTTTCCCCAATATAGTTGATTTCTAGGTCAACTGTCCAATTGACTGGGCAAAACTTGGAATCAAGGCTTGAAACTTGATATGGGTAAGCTTGGGAGTCCAATATGAGGCATGAAAGTCATCTTGGGCATTTTGGGTCAAAACATCTTTATGCAAACACAAACCCTAATTTTGAGTCCACAGTGCAAGGAGAGGTCTTGAGCAGATGAAACCCTAACTGGATCCTGAGCTTCAAGGGCTTTGTGATGAGAAATCAATGAGAAATGGGAGGGCAAATTTTGGGGTACAACACTTATCATCGGTTGGAGGATATTGTTCTTCAGAATAATCTTATTCTTCCTCTTCCTCTTCTGAATCTGGTTAGACAACTGCTTCCTTGCCTTTCCTATCTTGATTATCTTTCTCGCCAGATGACGTTGCAAAGTCTAGGGTCCTTCTTTCTTGCCCTTGGAATCTTCTTCCCATATTTAGAACTCCGGTTATTTTCATTTTCTTCTTTTTCTCTTCAACCAGCAAGGTCTTCAACTCTTCTTGTCCTTTGGCTAGAGTTAAGAACATATGTTAAAACTGAGCATTTTGTGCTTGGAGG
This sequence comes from Vicia faba, assembly GCA_948472305.1. Lineage (NCBI taxonomy): Eukaryota > Viridiplantae > Streptophyta > Magnoliopsida > Fabales > Fabaceae > Vicia > Vicia faba. The sequence continues at coordinate 1,195,432,690 of OX451740.1, read as the reverse complement.
TCCTTCACTGTTTGCTCAAAATCCATCTTACTGAAGTAAACAGTAGAAAGATGAGGAGACTTGTTGCAAGAAACCTGCTTATGTTATGATGAATGGTAAATTCATATGCAATGATTTCAAGGATTTAAAGATTAAAATTTGTTTTAGATAAAAAAAGGAAACTCACGGTATATTAATAAATTAAAGCTTGAGTACATCAATGTCTCTTTGGGAAAAATAATACAAAAACTCTAAGATAAAAAGGTTATACGCGTCCTCTTTGGCTCAATGTAGGCATTCAGAGTCTGCTCCTCGTGAAGTTGCTTAGTGAGTTCCAAAACCTTCTTATCACTAGCGTAGAATTGGGCTTCGAAGGTATCTCGCTCCCCCTTGAGTTGTATTCAATCTCTTTGTAAGTCTTCAAGAGAGGTGGGCATGTCAAGATGTGGGATAGTGTATGGAACATCTCCTTCCATAACAGGCTCAATGATTACCGGGAGAATGGAACGATAAGGCATCATAAGACTCTGAGCACGAGTTCGTACCCATTTGAGGTAAGGCTCAAGAGGGATGGAATTCTTATGCCCCGATGTCTTGCTATCTACCTTGTTCAACATCCTCCAAGCTCGGATAAATCTCTGGTGAAGACCTTGATCGTCATTCTCGTAGTCAAATACCAAACCTTGAATGAGCATCTCATTAGGGCCATCTCTTCGGGCGTAACCAAATTGTCTCAAGGCTAAGCAGGGGTTATAAGTGATACCTCCCCTAATGCCAAGTTAAGGGACATTAGGGAATTATCCACAACGGTCGATAATAGTAACATTCTCTATGGATCGGGAACACCAATAAATGTCTGAATGTTTGAGCGTCATCAACCTTTATGACCACCTTGAACCTTGCTCGTTCTTTAATACAGATTGGGGAAGATGTGACATAAACCATCTTGCCAAGAGAGGAGTTCAACACATAAGGACACCTTTTTTCCTCATAGTGCGAGTGTGAAAAGAATGTAGAATGTCTCCTAGAAAAGTAGGCACCAGGTTACGAGATATGAAGATTTTGACGGTGTTCACATCTATGAGTTGGTTAGGATTTGTAAACAAAACAATCCCATAGATGAGGAGAGCCACAATTTCCTCAAAGGCTTGCAAATCCAAGGAGTTCCAAAAGTTTTGGGCTTTTTCAAACAAGAACTTTGCTAGGAAATATTTGACACCACTCCTTATTTCCCAATTAGTTGTGACATCAGATGATTGCAAGTGTAGAGCTTGATCAAACTCTTATGGCTTTGGGTCTCTTTCTGTACCATTGAAAGGTAGTTGATTGAGAATGGGAATCCTCAAGAGTTGGGAGAATTCTTCCAAGGTTGGCACAAGTTGATAATCGGGAAATGTGAAGCAATGGTGTAAAGGATCAAAGAACTGAAAGAGCACCTTTATCATGTCTTCATCAGTGTTGGAAGTGACCAAGTTGAGTAGGCGACCATGTCTCTCGGTGAATGGATAATTTTCTGGAATCCTTGAAGCTAGCTCCTTAAGTTGTGGAGGGATCCTTACAAGATTGACTTGAATGGTTTTCCTGCGAATAGAATCCATGTCCTACAAAACAGAACAAAGATGAATCCCAAAATCCTTGAAATGGTTAGTGAATGAGTATAATGTTATGATGTTCTTGATATTATGTGCAAGTAAATATACACAAACAAATCAAACAACTCCTTAGGTTTAGGCTTGCATGGAGTCTCATAGGTAAGTACCCTCTTGGAGTTTAGTTGGCTCAACCTGTCCAAGCAATAGTAACTGGGTTATAAGGAGCTCAATATCACTGGTTTGTTTCCTTGAGCATTGTTTCAGCACAAGCCTTTTTAATGGCGACCTAAATATCCCAAAAAACCAAACCTCAATGAATGTAGTATCGAGTATCTACAAACTTCTGACTGCACCAAAGTCAGTCATCTCACTACGTCCTAATGGCCAAGTTGGTCAAGTAAAGGTTCTAAAAGTTCATTAGTGCTTCATGACATCACTCAGCGGCCCCGTATTCTCCTTGATTAACTCAAGGGCTACCGGTACCCATAAATATGTCCCACTAACGTAGCTATTGCTTAGACCATGTCGGTATACCCCGCACAGTTTCCATAATGTATTGCTACTTACCTATAAGGTATCCCCAAATCCGGGTAGAGGATTCAAACCCAAACAAAGAGCCATAATATAAAGCATACAAGTCAAACAATGAAAGCAAGTAAATATGATCTAACCCTAAGGTAACCCCACTTTTATAATTTTCCCCAGCAGAGTCGTCAGTTCTTTGATACGGTGGGAGAACTGACTTGAAGGTTTTGTGTTTGATTGCAAATGTTGCGGTTAGCAAGAGTCGCCACCGACTTTTCTTTTATCCAAAAGGAAAGGTTAAAAAGCACAGGAAAGACCTTTGAGATTATTTCTTGAGTTTGGGGGGTAGATTATGATAAGGGAAGGTATCAGCACCCTTTTTATCCATGGTTTTCCATGGGCTCTTAGTTACTTGCTAGATCACTTGCTTTTTGTTTGGAATTGTGCTTTGTGTGGTTTTTGAAAGTATTTTGTAAAGAGGCCATTGTTTAGGCAATCTTTGTAATGATTCTCGTTCGTAAGAATGTATATGAAGATGTTTGATCTTTTGAAAATGTTTTCAAGTTTGTAAGAGGTTTTGAAAGTGTAGGTGTTTGTTTTGAAAATAGCAAGGATGTTTTGAAGATTTAGCAAGTAATTAGGAGCATTCTAGCTACTCAAAAAGTCTTTCATGTTCATTTTCTTTTTCCTTTGACATTGTTATCTTACCATTAATTTGGTAAGTAACCCTATCTTTGGATGTAAATGGGACGGGTGTGGGCATCGTATAACCATGATTAGCAATGTTGCAAGGTATCTTAGCATTCTCTTTAGGGACTAAGATCATTTGAAAGGCAACATAGATGGCGTCATCGAGGGACTATGATCTTGTATTTTGTTTTGTTTTTGCTAAGATACCTCACATGCGTAATATGGTCATTTTGTAAAGGCAACCAAGTGGATTTACCCTAGGGGGTGCTTGTGTGCGAGTGTATTCTTTTTCATGCTTGATATTGTCTTTGATTAGGGTTTTCTATTTGATTAGTTTTAGTTTTTCCATACAAACCCTAATTACTAGCAATTGTATATAAAGCAATAAATTGCGGAATTTAAAATTTACTACGCTATTACAATACTTGTGGGAGGAGGGTGTACAAATTATAAATGGGGATTGCAAGAGAATAAACCTAATTAATCTATTACAACCATATTGAATTTATACAAGAACTGAAATAAATAATGCACATAATAAATAAATATACAAGAATGCAAATGTGAAGAAAATGGATATTTTTGTTTGGATTTTTTAGGAAAAGGGAATTTGTTTTAACCTAATTAATTAAAGGAAAATAATTAATTAAAAGTAAAACCTAAATTTACTAAGAAAAGATTTAAAATAAAATCCTAAATCTATTAATTGATTAAAAAGAAATTAAGTTTAAGAAAAGTATTTTTTTTGTTATTTTTGTCTTGAAAATAAATTATAGTATTATAAAATATTTTTGGTCCTTTTTTGTTTTAAAATAGTATATTTTAATGGTGTAAAAGAAAATAACTAAAACCTATTTTTAATTAAATTTACAAAGATAATTAGTAAAATAAATAAAGTATTGATTAAATAAAATAATTTTTGTGAGAAAAAAAATAAATAAATTATGTCAAAATATAAATTTACTATTTTTATATTTTTTATGATTTTTTAATATTAGAAAAATATTTAAGAAAACAAATAAATAAAAAAATAAGAAAATAGAAAATAAAACTGGGCCAGGGGTGTGTAAATGAAACAGGGGGGTTAGCAGTAAGAAAAGAAAGTAAAAAACCCAAAGGAGGCCCATGCACCTTGTCCAAAGAGTCAGAATGCAAAGTAAAATGTAAAAAAAAATCAAAATGGTACCACTGGGGCCCGAACTCAGGTCCCTCAAGTCACAGGCGCGTGCTTCTACCACTGGGGTGGCTATACATTCGTTAACATTAGCAAAACAAATAATAGATAACACAAGTCAAGTCCTGAAAATGACTTCATCTTCAACCTCCAGCCATGGATCTTGTAACTTGCTCATTTCTTAACAAAAATGAAAGATGCAAACATGAAAGTTGCTCCATTTTTCCATACGAATCCAACCATATAAATATCATAAGCTATAAATCAAAGATGAATGAGAATTTCTAAAAGTACCAAATTCTGACCTAAATATTTCAAAAAGGTCAAACTCAAAATTCTCATAGCTCAATCAAAATAAATGAAATCTATGGACATGTATAGTTTCAGGGCAACGTTGTCTACATTTTATCTTCACAAATGCAAGCCTAACAATACCTAAATATGAAGATAGAAGTTCAAGAAAAATACCTCAAAACTAGAAATTGTGAAATGGATTTGAGCTTGTTTCAGACAGTGGTGATGATCAGGCTAGCTTCCTCAAGTCCCTAGGAAGCTAATGCAATGGTTTACTTGGGTTGAGAGTGGCTGAAATGCCCTGGAGAAGTCAAGTTGCAGACTCTGTTTTTTGGTTATGGAGGTTATGGTAAATGGTGTTACAGTTTTGGAATAAGGATGAGGATGAGTTGTATTTGATGTAAGGAAGCTTTAGGAATGAATTTAAGGGAAAACGCACGAGGGAAATGAGAGATACAAGTTTAAGGTCAGAACTGTATACCAATGGAGTTTTTTATGCAATTTCTGGCTAGAGGAAATTTGGGAGTGTTTAAGGGTGCTCAAACTCGTCCCTTAGCTCACAAATAGTGACTTTATTTATAAGCAACAAGTTTTGTAGTGCTCTAGTTGATCAGAATTCAAATTTGCATGTTTAAGTTCAACATGCAGTTTTTTGACAAAAACAAGTTTCCATGCCTTGTACTTGGTTCATAGAGTGGTTATGTTTTAAACAAGCTTGCTTCTGACTTTGTGGATGGAGTGTGATCGGAGGGAACAAGTTAGAGGCTCAAGAATGGACTTTATGCAAAAAGCTTGCTTTACAAGAATGGCAATGTTAACTTTGTGCCATTAATGGAAATGGAACTTGGATAATAGCTCAATTGCTTGGATCAAAACCCTAACAGTTGTGTAAACATTTAATTATGGAGTGACAAACAATTTTGAGGCCTGCAAAGCAAATATTATGCAGCCTGGCATGGATTTGGTTCATTTGTTCATCAAAAAATGACTTATAATTCAAGTGATAAAACCCTAACTTCATCTCTTTGATTCTCCATGCTCAAGAATGATCTCAAGGATTTCTTGGATATTTTAGAAATATTTTAATGTTCTCTACAACCCATCTTTGAATCACTTTTGAAAATTCCCCTTGTAACTATATGAAAAAGTGCCATGAAGTTAGGTCAAAATCCTGACCAAATTAGGGCAAAATTTCACTAAGTGTTTTTGTTTCATGACCATGTATTCTTAAAATTATAACTTGAGATCCAAGCATCTTTGGAAGGAGTTGTGTAAAGAAAAGTTGTAGATTTCATGGAGATATACGACTTTCATGTTGGAATTTTCTCTTGAATCATCTTGCATCATGGTGAAAATTTTGCTCAAAGTTGTGAAAATATAAGAAATTTCCAACACTTTGAAAATTTTCTAAGTTTAGAAATTTTCACTTTTCAAAATGAAATTTTGAATTTTGGATTTCTTGATGAATAAGTTTCATATTTTGATATGTTTTGATGAATTATGATCTTTGACATTGAATCTTGTCCAAAAAGTCAAAGTTTAACTTTTCAGTATACAGTTGACTTTTGATCAGTTTACTAAAAATTCATCTGTCAATCAATTGGACTTGAGCAATGCTTTGAGCTATGTCATTGGGTCAAAATTATGCAATTGGACTCTTGAGATCATGCCTTAAACCAATTTATCATTTGCTAGGTCAAAAATCGGAAATTGCCCTTTCCCAGTCAAAACACTAATTTTGACCATTTTGCCCTTTTGAGGATTTGATCAAATTTCTTGAAGAATTATGGTCCTAACTTGATCAAATGGTATATATGAGTTTAAAATGTTGATGTGGATCAAAATTTATGAAGTTTGACTCTAAATTGGCCATAGTTGACTTTTTCCCCAATATAGTTGATTTTTAGGTCAACTGCTCAATTGACTGAGCAAAAGTGTGATCCAAGGCTTGAAACTTGACATGAGAAATCTTGAGGGTCCATAATGATCCATAAAAGTCATATGGGTCATTGGAAGTTCAAATATCCTTGTGAAAACTCAAACCCTAATTTTGGTCATCAGTGCTTAAGGAGATGTATTGAGCTGATCAAACCTAGTGCAATCTTGAGCCAAAGGAGATCTTGTGAGTAAATTATTGATAAGTGAGAGGGAAAAATTTGGGATACAACAGACACATACATGTTTTTTATGTTGTATGTGTCGACCTGTATAGGTCTATGTGTCTACCAAAGAGAAACAGAAGCTACGGGCTTTAAAACGCTAGCAAATGTGTCGACCTGAAAAATGAATATGTCGACGCATAAAATAAGAATTTCACCAATTTCAGAAAAGCTTCAGTATGTGTCGACCTATGCAGTGTATTATGTCAACCTAAAATTTATAGAAGCTACATGCTTTAAAAATGAGTTACATGTGTCGACCTGAAAAGCGGATGTGTCAACACATGCATTAGAAATTTATGCAGAAATTTGTTTTTAATGATTTGGATCAATTTCAAAATGCTTTTTAATGATTCCTAATAACTCTAATGAAGAAGAGTGCCACAAGACAAAAGGATATTGTCCAATATACCAAAGTGCACTCTTTTTCCCATTTTGACATCATGCAAAACCTTTTGTTGGCGAAGTTGTACTCACAAAATGTTTAGGAGCCATATCAAACTCTTGCTCTCCATTAAAATTCTTCAGCAATCTATGATAAGGTTTCCATCATGTTTCCTTTCATATGAATTCCATCTAATATTCTTTTCGTCATTTGAATTAGTAAAAGGTCTCTTAAATCCTGAAATTATTGGCAAGTACCATAACACTTTAGCAAGAGGATGCTTCCTACTAACATTGTCATACTCATTGTCATCTCCATTATTGACCTTCAGCTTGTAACGCGACACACTATATTTCAGGCATTGATACAAGTTTTCATACATGTTCCTGTATAATATGAAATCATTAGAGCATGCATGTATTTTGATATACATCAAACCCATTGGACACAATATCTTCTTGGTCTAATAATAACGATTCAACAAATTGTTATCTTCTGGTAACATTTGCTTTAGCAAATCAAGTAATTTCGTGAAACTTTTATCCGACCATCCATATTTTTCCTTCAGATTAAACAACTTTAACACCACATACAATCGTGTAAAACTTGTGCATCCCTTATATAAAAGGGTTTCTTTATCACTACATAAAGTATCATAAATATGAGCATTATTAAAAGAAGATTCTCCAATATCACGAAACAAAATCCTCTTGTCAATCATCCATATATTTATCTTCATCTACTATTTGACTTTGTGACGTTTGACTTCCCTCTTTATCCACATCATCATGCCACATCCATATTGTATAATTTTTACATATACCATCACAACATAGGTGATGGAATATTTCATTCTTTGTACCTTTATCGATATTCACGCAATTAACACAAGGACAATAAAAGATACCATCATTGTCGGGAAGATTTTGATCAATGCATTTAAGGAATTCAAGAAATCATTTCTCATAAATTGAACCTAATATATCAACTTTCATTCAACTACGATCCATAATAACTTCTGAAATTTATACACAAATAATAATGTGAATGACACACCAAAATCTAAACCAAAAATATATCCAAAAACTAAAGCATATTCATCACAAAAATATAACTCTAAACCTTGAGCATATGCATATACATCACAACAATATAATATTTTTGTTCACTTCTATATCCAAGAAAAATACCTAAAGCATATGAAACATGTACAATATATAACATGAACAAAAGAAAGGTACATGTTTCATCTGGAGGAACAAACAGAACAATAAACAAGCAGTAAATATGAACCAAGAACAATATACAATATTGGATGAAATATGAAGCAAGCAACATCCCATAAAAAAATTTATGGGACAAGCATGTATCTTATCATAGCTCATGCCAATAGAGCACAACATTTTTTGGCCTCATAGGTTCGATTAGGAAGAACATTATCCTCCGAAAGCATATCTCTCATAAGGGCTAATAACTCTGTGAAACTTTTATCTTACCATCCATTGCCCGCTTTTAAGTTGTACAACTTTAATACCGCAGACAGTCTTGTGAATTTAGTGCACCCTTTATACAAAGGTTTCTCTGCATCGCTTACCAATCTCTCAAACATTTTGGGACAATCCTGAAGATCTTCTTCAAGGGCATCTGCATTCTCTTCTACTCGATCAAAATTGTATGTATCTGTGTCCTTGTCGTCTGAAGCATAGGTCGTACTACTTTTCTCCCCTGGTTCAACGTTGTCGTTACTTTTTTCACCGTGAAATATCCAACACATATAACTTCTATCAATTCCATGCATTAGTAAATGCGATTTCAATCCATCTGCGTTAACCCGACCCACATAACAACAACCCAAGCAAGGACACTTCATTCGACTGGGGTCTTTGGCGTGTTCAACAACAAACTTAACGAATTCTAATACCCAATTCTCGTACTCTTGTGACAATCGATCGACAAACATCCATTTTTTATCCATTTTTTCTACTTATTCAAGTAAACAAAAACACTATAAATAGATTATTCTCTTTTTGTTTGAATTAAACGAATTATTTCTAGAAATTTATTTCTAGAGTTAATAACATGGACTAAAAATAAATATATCTATATAAAAATAATTATGTTTTTTAATTGATCAATACAGATAGAATTTGAACTTGACTCACCAAAGAAAGAAAAGGGACTATTAATGTCGACGGCGGATGATGCGGCTTTGATGTTCTTCGAATCGGTGATGGTCTTCACCTAACTACACCAATACAAAAAGATCATCAAAAACAAGTTGTATATATATATATATAGGTTCAAAATACTAGTAACAAAATACTAGTTTATGGAAAATATAAACATGATAAACAATTCAGAAACCAATTAAAATAACAAAAAAAAATCATCATATATATCATCTTTTTATGTTAAGCTGGTTCTCTACTTATTACAGTTTCATTATTTTCCTAGCAATACTATTGTATCATTAATTTCAATCATACTTACATAGTACACGTTTCATTATTTTCTTAGGTTGGTGCATTTATCATAGGAATGTCTTTGGGTGCCTATGCAACCTTTCGACACATGCATAACCGCCCTCTAGCCTCCAAATGCCAGAGAGGCTGAGAGACACATCTTCCGGTCTCGCTGCCGCCTCCACCACCATCTTCACACGGAGAATCACAGGAGCTGTTGTCGTCCTCAACGGAGCCTTCATCCTCACCTGAGTTGTCCCCATTACGTCTACCACCATTTTCTTAGGTTGGTGGCGGACATAGTGGTGGTAGACGGAGTGCTGACAGCTCAGGTGAGAATGGAGGCTCTGTTGAGGACGACAACAACTCATGTGATTCTCCGTGTGAAGATGGTGGTGGAGGCGGCAGCGAGACCGGAAGATGTGTCTCTCGGCCTCTCTGGCATTTGGACGCTAGAGGACGGTTATGCATGTGTCGAAAGGTTGCATAGGCACCCAAAGACATTCCTATGATAAATGCACCAACCTAAGAAAATAATGAAACGTGTATTGCGTAAGTATGATTGAAAATAATGATACAATAGTATTGCTAGGAAAATAATGATACATTAATAAGTAGAGAACCAGTTTAACATAAAGACACAACTTAACATAAACACAACAATCTAGGAGAATAGTGATACAGTAATAAGTAGACAATCAGATTAACATAAATACAACTTAACATAAAGACACGGCTTAACATAAAGACAGCAATCTAGGAAAATAAGTAGAGAACCAGCTTAACATACAATGCTAAAAGAAGAAATAAAATAACAATGTAGAGAACTAGCTTAACAAAAAAATTTTAACTCAGACAATTTCATTTAAGCCAAAAAGGCAATATCAGAAACAGACACATCTAAACTAGGAAGGCAACCAAACCAAGTCTGAGAGCCTACAATTTTTGCTACATTAGGCATGTGGTGAGCATCCACAATATTAAACCTGTTCAAATACATCACAGAAGCAGCCTTAAAATAATCTAACAGATGCAATCCACTGCTATAAGCGAATCAGACTGGACAAAGACTCTTTTGAAATGCAAGTCTCTCAAAAAATTAAGACACCAACTGATAGGCAGCAACTCAGCAGTGGTTTGATCCGTGTTGTACATGAGAATCAGCTTAACATAACCAATGAGAACCAGCTTAACATAACCAATGAGAAGACAATATTTTAAAAAATAAAATAAATTGATTGAAAATTTGAAGATATAAAATAACCATGTAACATACTTAAAAAAAAGAAGATTCATGATGAAGGAGAGGGAGAAAAAACTTTGAGAAATTAAAAGGGGGAAAGGGAGATAAAACTAAGAAGTTATGAGAGAAAAAAATAAGAAGGGAAGAATATATAAGGGGATGAGAGAAAAATTATTTAAAAAAGAAAAAATTATTGGGAATAGGTGAGAGAAAAGGCTGTCACAGAGGGTGTCACAGTAGGTTCAAAAAGTCTTTAACAAGTCAAATCAACAGTTTAAATTTAAATAAAGATATGTTAAAGAAAACTTAACATTTTCCACTTTATGCCTATCCAACTCCAAAACTGGTGCCATTATTCCTGTCCAACTCAATCAAACAAGAACTTGAACCATTAATTTGTTACTAGCATAAAATAAAATAAAAGATTTAATCAATAAAAAATATAACCAGACATAAAATTAATCATTCTAAATTTAATTTTCTATAAAAGTTGATACCATACATCCACCTATAAAAGCTTAAAAGTAGAAATATATACAAAATTTAATATATTCAAAGTTCATTGTTATAAAATTCTATTGTATGATGATTTTAGAGGGCTTAAAAAAACATTTCATTATAACTCTGGAAAAAAATATACTGAGGAGGGGCTAATGTACATAGTTTAGTATATAAAAAGCATACTTGAGGCTTTAACTACTGCAAGTTTCTGATTCACGTTTAGGGAGATGTTTTACCAAGTGGAAGGATGACCAAAAGGACATGTTTAAGAGAAGTAAAATGTCTCGCGAGCCTCCCCTAACACCAATTAATATACATTCCCTTTGAAGCAGCCTGCAACACATGTTAAACATGGATCTTGTCCAGAGAGACATTACCAATTATGCAAGTGAGAATAGATTATTTACTCTTAGTTTTGAAATAAGGATTTTTTTTGTGTAAGCAAGATATATAAGGGAGAATTAAGGGTTCTTCAACTTATTTACACATCGAATGCAATAATCTGATAAAAGAAAGAGATTATAAATCAATTAGAATTACGAAAGAAATAATAAAGGGTATTTTCTAAACTCATAAAGACTACAATTGAAGTGAGTAATATCTCTTATAAAAGATCACCTTGAAACCAAAGTTTTAATGCTTCAAACCGTATTATTAATATTTCACACGTCATTTTGGAAACAAATCTCGTTCCGCAATAACCAAATAGTCCACAAAGTTGCAAGCCAAACAACTCCTAGTATGTCGTCTTTAACCTTTTTTTTTTACAAAAAGGGTATCAATTCACAAAATTCGATAAACATTCTTCCTCCATCCCAACCATCTTGCCCACCCATAAAGCTATTTCCCTATAAATAATCTTCACCACAGTACACGTTTAGGGAGATGTTTTACCAAGTGGAAGGATGACCAAAAGGACATGTTTAAGAGAAGTAAAATGTCTCGCGAGCCTCCCCTAACACCAATTAATATACATTCCCTTTGAAGCAGCCTGCAACACATGTTAAACATGGATCTTGTCCAGAGAGACATTACCAATTATGCAAGTGAGAATAGATTATTTACTCTTAGTTTTGAAATAAGGATTTTTTTGTGTAAGCAAGATATATAAGGGAGAATTAAGGGTTCTTCAACTTATTTACACATCGAATGCAATAATCTGATAAAAGAAAGAGATTATAAATCAATTAGAATTACGAAAGAAATAATAAAGGGTATTTTCTAAACTCATAAAGACTACAATTGAAGTGAGTAATATCTCTTATAAAAGATCACCTTGAAACCAAAGTTTTAATGCTTCAAACCGTATTATTAATATTTCACACGTCATTTTGGAAACAAATCTCGTTCCGCAATAACCAAATAGTCCACAAAGTTGCAAGCCAAACAACTCCCAGTATGTCGTCTTTAACCTTCTTTTTTTTACAAAAAGGGTATCAATTCACAAAATTCGATAAACATTCTTCCTCCATCCCAACCATCTTGCCCACCCATAAAGCTATTTCCCTATAAATAATCTTCACCACAGTACACGTTTAGGGAGATGTTTTACCAAGTGGAAGGATGACCAAAAGGACATGTTTAAGAGAAGTAAAATGTCTCGCGAGCCTCCCCTAACACCAATTAATATACATTCCCTTTGAAGCAGCCTGCAACACATGTTAAACATGGATCTTGTCCAGAGAGACATTACCAATTATGCAAGTGAGAATAGATTATTTACTCTTAGTTTTGAAATAAGGATTTTTTTGTGTAAGCAAGATATATAAGGGAGAATTAAGGGTTCTTCAACTTATTTACACATCGAATGCAATAATCTGATAAAAGAAAGAGATTATAAATCAATTAGAATTACGAAAGAAATAATAAAGGGTATTTTCTAAACTCATAAAGACTACAATTGAAGTGAGTAATATCTCTTATAAAAGATCACCTTGAAACCAAAGTTTTAATGCTTCAAACCGTATTATTAATATTTCACACGTCATTTTGGAAACAAATCTCGTTCCGCAATAACCAAATAGTCCACAAAGTTGCAAGCCAAACAACTCCTAGTATGTCGTCTTTAACCTTTTTTTTTTACAAAAAGGGTATCAATTCACAAAATTCGATAAACATTCTTCCTCCATCCCAACCATCTTGCCCACCCATAAAGCTATTTCCCTATAAATAATCTTCACCACAGTACACTTGAAAAAAGAATGATCTCTATTTTCCAACTCTAAACCACATAAAACACACTTTAAAGAATCTATGGGAAAGACAATACCTCTATACATCAAAATATCCTTCGATGGAAGTCTATTAACAAAAAATCTCTACCCAAACGCCTTAATCTTTAAGGGTACTTCCATTTTCCACACCATACCCAAAACATCATCATACCTATTAAGAGGACCGAAAGGAATTCAAAATCTAGCATAGTGATCATAACAAGATGACACTGAAAAAACTCCATCCGGGGCCTTATACCAAACCAGTTTATCCTTACCAACCAACCTTATGTCATGAGCTAACAACCTCGCTTGGAGGGATAAAAATCTGGCTGAAGGCTGGGGTCTTGCATCACCACCCTTTTCAAGCCACAATCGCCCCAACACCACATACCGTCTCTCCAACCCCCATTCCTACAACTGACACCTTTTTCAAACAAGAAGCCTCGTATAAGGCCGAAAATTCATCCTTCAAACTAGTTTCCTCCAACCAACTAGCTTCCCAAAAGGGAGTAGTAAAGCCTTTGCCAATGCTAAATCGAGAATTCGCCTCAATATGATCAAATTTAGAAACTATCACAATCTTGATGATATTCTTCTACCATGAAGAATAAGAAAAGGAAGTTTTGTTACAGAATACCTTCATAGAAATGTCTCTGTAGCGAGCTTTCAATAAGTTATACCAAAGAGAATCGTGACCTTGAAAAATTCTCCATCTCCACTTGTTAAAAAGTGCTAAGTTAAAATCCACTATGTTTTTGATGCCTAGTCCACCCTTATCAAAAGGAAGACACACATTCTTCCAACTCACTCAATGAATCTTTCTATTTTCCTCCAATCCCACCACAAGAAGTTACCTTGAATTCTCATGAATTCTTTGGCAACCTTCACCGGCATTTTGTAGAAAGACATTGTGAAAATAGTTAAAGAACAAAGAACGGACTTCAAGAGAGTAACCCTACCACCAAGGTTAAGAAACTAATTTTTCCAACTCGATAAATGTTTCTTCATTTTGTTCAGAAGAGGAATTCATGTCGAACACTTTCTCGAATTGAAACCAATTTTCAAGAAAAGAAAAATTACTATCTTCCACCTTACAAGAGAGATCAAAATAAGCGGCTTCCACAAAATTCCAACTACAATTAATACCAATTAATTTTATTTTGTGGTAATTAATACTCATTCCTGATACAAGCTCAAAGGCCCTTAAAATCAACTTAATTTCCCATACGTGTTTCCAAGACCCTTCCCCAATTAACAATGTATCATCCGCAAATTGGAGAATATCAACAAGACAATTCCCATTAATATCAAAACCATCATATTCACCTATTTCTAAAGATTTCTTCACTAACCCCGTCAAATCTTCCGCTACCATAACAAAAAGAAAATGCGATAGGGGATCACCTTGCCTCAATCCTTTCTCCACCACAAACTCCTTCGTCGGACTACCATTAACTAACACGAACATCTAACTTTGAAAAACCAATAAATCTATCCATCTTCTCCAAACCGATTCAAACCCCATCATTAACAACATAAATCTTAAAAAATTTCAATCCAATTTATCGTATGCCTTTTCAAAATCCACTTTAAAAAGAAGGAAATTCCTACCTTCCTTCTTAGCAAAGTTTACAACTTCGTTAGACACCAAGACTCCATCAAGAAATTGTCTACCCGGTACAAATTCACTTTAACAAGGAGAAATAATGGAATTCAACACTCTTTTTAATCTACCCGCCAAAAGTTTTGCAATCACTTTATACATACAACCAACCAAACAAACACTACGCCAAAAATGATTTTTTGTATCACCTAATTTAATAGCACTTTTAAAAAAAATGCTATTAAAATGGAAAAAACACATTTATAATAGCACTTTTTAATCGGGCGCTATTATATAATACAGACTATGTAATTTTGATAGCACTTTGTACCAGAACGCTATTATTATACTTCTTTAAGATAGCATTTTGTATAAAACGTTATTATTTGACTACCTATATAATAGCATTTATTAAAAAGCGCTATGTTATATATATAATATTAAAAAAACCTTAAACTATATTTATATAAAAAATGAATGAACTAAGATCAAAGTTAACATTTCTTTAGCAGCAGCATTGAGTTAACTCAAAACCATAAAGAAACAAAAATTTCAAGGATTTGAGTCAGTTGGCAATACAAAGCCTGAGCTGAAGTAAAGAGGAAGGGGAAAAAAATGACAGAAGCAAACAACCTGAGAGACGCCCGGAGAAGAAGAAGAATCCTCCAACAAGGATCCGACCGTCTTGCCTTCATCCAGGGTCGGATCCAAACCCTCCCTCCTCCTGGTAACTACCTCTTCTCTTATCTTTCATTTCAATTTTCTCTCTTCTTATTGCTTTTGTAATCATCCATCTACAAACCCTAGAATTCAATTTTGATTTTACAACTGCTTTTCTTCAGATCTGCCTCACGCCAACGCAAGGAGCAGGAGTATCCGAATTCCGTTTTGCAGAATCACGTTGATGCCGAAATTTTGCCTGAAAAACAACACAGTGAAAGTGAGATTTTAAGTTTCCCCAATTCTGAAATTGAACCTGAACATGTACAAGAATCACAACCTCTATTTCAACCTCAACCACCAACAACACATCAAGATTCATCTGATGAAATTTCCCAGCTCGAAGAACCTAGAAGTTTCGATTTCATAAGCCCTAGGGATGTGACGAATGTCGTTGATGCCTCAAGGTTTACGCGTCTTTGTTGTTCGATTATAGTTGCCTTATTGGTTGTTGCCTCTTGTCTAGGATTCTCTTTGATTAAGACTATTATAAGCTTTAGACCACTTTACTTGGTTCTCCTCACAAATTCGTCTTTTGTTGTTGCGAAAATTAT
Organism: Vicia faba; assembly: GCA_948472305.1. Classification (NCBI taxonomy): domain Eukaryota; kingdom Viridiplantae; phylum Streptophyta; class Magnoliopsida; order Fabales; family Fabaceae; genus Vicia; species Vicia faba. The sequence goes on along the minus strand of OX451740.1, from coordinate 1,195,416,593 downwards.
TTATGGGAAACAAAGAGGCTCTGATGAAAGGTTGAGGAGGAGACGGAACAACGCCAGTGCCAGCGCCAGCGCTGATTCTTCTGATCAATATGCACAGCTTGCAAAAACATTGGAAATTGGAATGGTGCTGAAGAATGTGGCTGATGCTGTCTTCATGGATTGTGCTGTCTATGCTATTGTGCTCATATGCAGCCTTTCCCTTGTGCATCACTGATATTACTTAGAGAGCATAGGAAGTGTCACAAAGAGGTATTTCTTGATACACCTACATAAGATTGCAAATTTTTTTTTGATAAAAATGAATTAAGTGATTGAATTACGAAAAACTTATATGATTTAGATGTGTTTAAAGATGCATATTCAAACAAAATAGGAGAACATTCTAAGGGATGAAAAGAGTAGTCGAGATATTGTAATTCAATAGAGTTATACTGATAAAATTAGATAAATTGGTTGAATGGATATCACAAAAATGTTAAAGATAAATAACATCATCGGAGATCCTCTAATGACATTCTTTATTATTTTTTGGGACAGAACTAGAGAGAAACCATAAAATTCAATACAGAATGCAAGAATAAAGATGATGTCGGTTACGGGGTGGTTTCCTGCTTATGTTAAATTTGCCCCTGAACTTGATAGGTTGGCGGCGAAACCCTTTTACAACCAAAGAAACACAAATTGTTCACCACAACTGTCCTTCCAACGCAACAGTTTGAAGAGATGCTATTGCAAAAAGAAAGAGCAAGACACACAGTTTTTATCAGATAGTCCATGGGATAGTGGGGATGTATGGGCCAATCTTGCTCTCTATCTTTTCACTCTTCATATTCCTCTCAGTTTTGGAGGCTTATCCGTTGTTTCATTGCTCACAGGACAACAACCTCTTCTTCACCCACAAACTCAGGTAGGTGTGCAATGGAGCCTTTTTCATGCTGTTTTTTTAATTTTGATAAGATATTTTCATTCATTGATGCAGGCCATATCACTTGTTACCATCCAAGTTCTTGAGTTTAATGCAGCTCTGGTTTTATTCAAGTACACAGCTAAGCCACAATATAAATTTTCAAATTTCTTCAAAAATAACGCCATGAACTGGTTTTTTTCATCAGCTCTTGGATTTGGGTTTCTTGTTCTTCTCATTTGTTTAACATCTCTACTTGGTGACAGATTATTTGACTTTAAGGTTCGTCATTATACATATATATCTTTTCTGCAATTCCATTTCATCTTTATCAAAAAAGAAGCAAAGATGATATATGTTGTAATTCTCCTCCAATTATCACTTATTGAGGTGGTGCTGCCAGGTGTTTTAGAAGTGGGATATTGTACACCAAGGATTTGTAAATATGGTGAAGATCTAGCTGTTAGCACACAGTAGAATTGTTAGGTAGAACATCTTTTGACCCTAGGCCACAAACCAACAGGGTAAAGAATTTGTGAATTGTGATGACAATCGCTTAGTCTTATTGCTAGAGTTTAGAACTTCCTTAGTAGAACGGTACGTAGCACCAACGGGGTAAAGAATTTGTGAATTGTGATGATAACCGCTTAGACTTATTGCTAGAGTTTAGAACTTTCTTGGTAGAACGGTACGTAGCACCCTTTAACTTGTAGTTAGTTCAACCAGAAAGAAAGAAAACAGTTTCAACGAGACAAATAAGCTGAACATCGAATAGGTTTAATCTGGAATGTTACAACTCTTTTGACAGTGAAAGGAAAAATACTACCATCCACTAGAATCATGGCCTATGGCAAATGCCTTCTATACATGATTGTGAGCAGTTTTGTTGCAACAAGGCCATTTAGTTGCTTTTCTTAGCCACACATTATTATAACCATTGTTAAGGTTACAAAAGGAACTATTTATTTTGGAGCTATCTTATTACCCTCGGCGATCAAAAGAGTTTGCGGTTTTTGACAGATAAAAGAGTCAGGGGTGAAGATTAATTCAAATGAATATCTAAATTGATGAGAATGGACTTTGAATTTGGTATTGTTGTACCCCAAAATTTTCCCTCCCATATTCTTCAAGAAATTGCCAAGTCAAGCTGCAAAATTCCCCAAGGGTTGCACAGTCCAACTGTCTCCTATACAGTCAAAACTAGGGTTTGTGTTCTGATCAAGAAAAGGAAGTTTTCAAGGGCCCAATCAAGTCTCATATGCCTACAAATATGGTCAAATATCCTCATATCAAGTTTCAAGGCATTCAGCTCAAAATTGCACAGTCAAAACCCTAAATTGCACTACAGTCAACTGTAGGGGCAAAATGGTCATTTGGCAGTCAAAAGTTCAAATTTTTGGTCAACATATCGTTTTTAAGCCACAAACATCATTTGATCAATGCTTGATCATGATTCTCAAAATTTGGCTCAGAAATCATCAAGATGCAAAAGTTTCCTTATTTGGACAGCTGAAAAAGTCAACTGAAATTGACCAGGGCATAACTTTCACATGGATTATCAGAAAAATTCCATCCAAAGCTCATTTTGAAGAGAAAGACATTTCCTACAACTCATCTTCATACTTCAAATCCAAGAAATGCTCTCACAAAAAGTTATCAATTTCAACATTATAGGTCATTTTCAAAAGTCAACAAAAAGGGACTTTAAGTCAAAGGACATAACTTGAGATTGGTAAATCAAAATGACATGGGACCAAAGGCATTGGTTAGAGGACTCAAAGACCTTTCCAAAATGTCCAAGAACATGAGAAAAGCTTAAAAATTGAGCAAGTTATGCCTTGTAGAAGTTGGGAAATTTTTGGATATTTTGAAAAGTCAACTTTGATCCAAATGACCTAAAATTGTTAATGGGCCCATTTTTCTTCCATGATTCATCATTCCAAGCATGTGCACGACCACTTGGCCCAAAGGGAAGTATTTTCTCATTTTTTATCTATTTATTTGAATTATTATTTATATTAATTCATTTAAATCATTTAAATATGTGAAAAATATATAACTTGACCTAATAAATCTTTTCATGCATGTTTTGCCCTCAATATTTCATGCACATTCAAAAATAGGAAGATTTGATTTGATTTGAGCATAATTGATACAAGAGCACATGGAAAAGATTGAAAACATAATGGTGAAAAATCAAATCTCCAAATCCATGAATGAAAGATATTTGGATCAATTTTGTTAACCTAATCTATTCAGTACATAAGCATGATCATAACCCTAATGATGCTGGACACAAAAAGCTGCGCAAAAGAGCCATTGAAAAACTTGAATTTTTCTCTAAAAACTCAAAACTGAAAACAGCTTTCCAGGTCGATTCAAAGCACAAGACTTATTCCATTAGCTTCCTTGAAGGTTCCTGAACACATTCCAATCACAAGCATCCATCACCACGCCAAGAATTGGTATATTGAATCAAAACTGTACAGAAAAAAACTCATAATCGTATATCATATTCCACGCATTATTTGTGAAATTTATTCATTGATTCATGTTCATTATGATGTTGTGAAGCTAACCAATGCATTTAATTTGATTATTACGCTGTATACACGAATATGCCATGTTTAACTTTTAGGGTTTACAGAGTTCTAAGTTGGGGGTTTCTTGTTAAAGAAAAATTGGTCCTCCAGACCACCACCATTCAAACCAGCAAGCTTAGACGAAGAAGAATCCATACTCGCGATTAATTTATGGACACCATAGCTCTAGTCGCTATTTTCTTGAAACTGACCTTAAGCAACGCATAGAAAACCGTTGCCACATGTTTTTGTTTTCAGGAACACGTGAAGAAGATGAAGTCGTGGCCAGCTGTGATTGGCCTTTTTTGAATCAGCGCGCGTTTTTCATGTTTCTATGCCACTAACTAATTTTTGTTTTTTTATTATTTATTTGTTGTTGTATATACAAAGTGCGCGTTGAGATCAGATGGCAAGCGTGAGGTTTGACAAAGCATATGACCTGGGTTCGAGTCCCAGGTCTGGATTATTTTCAATATTACTTTTCCATGTATGTTCATATGCAGGCTCAGTAAGGTGGTTCACCATACACCTTCATTATCCAACGTCCACGCGTCCTGGGAAATCAGATCAAGGGCATGGATCTCAAGAACACGCTACGCCCTAGTCAACGCTTCAGCATACTATTCAAAAAGGTCAAACGGACCCAGGTTTTTTGGGCCAGACTATTCCAAGTTATACCTCCACTTTGGGGACTTCCACCCCCCCTGGTTTGCAATTTTCTTTTTTTATTTTATTTTCAATTGTTATTTTATTTTCTTTATTGTTTTAATTTAATTAATTAATTGATTATTTTACCAAATACAAAAAACCTCATAAAAATCAGAAAAAGATGAAAAATATAATAAGTATTTTATTTTAATTATTTTCATAAACAAATTGTATGTAAATAAATTTAGTTTTAATTTAGGTTGCAACTTTAATTCTTTTCATAATAAAAATATAAAAAATATAGAATTAGGTTTAATTGATAATTTTTATTCCTTTTAATTTTCCTTTTCACCATAATATTATTTATTTATTTATTTTTATAATTAAATTGTACATAAATAACTTAGGTTTAAATTAGGTTAAAAACTCCAATATTTTTCTTAATAACTTAAAATAAATTAGAACTAGGTTTAACATTTTATTTTAGTTTTAATTAATTCTTTTTCTATTAAATCTTCAAAAACATAAAAATACCAAAAACAAAAAAACAAATTCTTGCTTTCTTTTAATTTTAATTTTAATTCCTCGTTAATTTTAATTTTTTGCAAAAGGGTCCAACGCCCATGTTCTTAATTCTCCTTAATTCGCGTATCTATTTTATTGCTTGAATAATTATGTACCTCTCCCGAAGCTTTGTAACATTTACTTCTCGCATTCTTTTCAATTCTTTTAATTCTTTTACTTTCTTTATTTTCTGTCAAATCGGGTCCGGTTTAATTTTGGCGATGTGGACCCGCGCCATTTGTAATAGCTTTAGATTTACTTTTCCTCGCAACTTTTAACTGTTAAACAAAGCATGCAAGAATGAATGGCCATAATAAAATCAAGCGTAGAACACCAATAAACATGACAAGACAAATACAAATGAAAACGACACACGAATCGCACACACCACCCCTAGGGTACGCCTCACTGTTGCCTTGCCTCGAAAGGTGATCGTCGAGTAGAGGATGTCTTAGTAAGTCCTCATGATCCGGGAACCTGGCATGAGGGTAGCTTCTAAGGTGTCTTCCCATTACTCCGGTGATCACCATGTCCCGAACTTCGAATTGACCCGAACACCTCCAACGGTGGTGCTACCTACCTCTCAATGGTGGGATGGCACTACTTTAAAGGACATTTACACAGACGAATTCCTTAGGGTAGGTAGACGACTCATGGATACTTGCTCTCTTCAAAACAAACAAAAATACTTTTCACACCAACACATTTTCAAAAAGCTTTCAAGGCAATTTTTCAAACACTCTGACACAAGAGTCGAACTGGAATTTTCAAAGAAACTTTTTAAAAACCCATATTGAAAAGCAAATAAACCATTTTGAAAACACAAGTGAGCAAGTATCTAAGAGCTCATGGATAACCATGGATAGAAAGGGTGCTAACACCTTCCCTTTCTATAACCTACCTCCCGAACCGAGAGCAATCTCTTTAAGGAATTTTTCTGTGCTTTTGTCCTTTCCATTTAGAGAAAATAAAAGACGGTGGCGACTCTTGCTTCCGCGACATTTCGCGAACCAACGTTAAACAGTCAGTTCCAGATCCACCGATCACAGAACTGGCGACTCTGCTGGGGATATCTTATAAAGTGAGGTGTACCTTAGGGCTAGGTCACAACTATGTTTTCAATTGTATTGCTTTGCTTGCTTTAAATTATGGGACTGTCTTGGGAGTTCTATAGATCCTAACCCGGATCTGGGGGATACCTTCTTAGAAAGTAGCAACAAGGCTGTGAGGGAACTGTGTGGGGTATACCGACATGGTTGAAACAGTCTGCTATGTTGATGTGGCACTTTGGTGTGTACCGGTAACCCTTGAGTTCAGTCAAGGAGAGTACAGGGCCTCCGCGTGGTGTCGTGAAGCATCAACAGACCTTAGGAACCTTAATTGAACCATCTTGGCCTCTTTAGGGTAGTGAGATAACTGACTTTGGTGCAGTCCGAGGTTGGTTGATACTCGATACTACGCTCAATTGAGGGTTGCTTTCCTGGAATATTTCGGTCGCCAGTTCAGTGGCTAAATCGAAACGATGAACAATGAAAGCAATCCCGTGATATTGGGAACCTTAGAACCCGGTTACTTCGATAGGACAGGTTGAACCCACCAACTTCAAGAGGGTACTACCCAGACCCCATGCTGGCCTAAACTCTAAGGGCTTCTCTTGTGTGACTTGTGTGCCTTCCAACTTGACTACTTGCATGCTTGTTATCTGACACTTGAGTTCCTTGCAGGTTTTGTTTACAGTCCTTAATTAGGACTCATAACAGGGTTTACTAAGTTTCTTGCAGGTTTTGGTTTGCAGTCCTCAATAGGGACTTATAACAAGGGTTACCCATATTACCCCATGCATCATAACATCATACCATTGCATACATACTAACCCATTTCAAGGATCTCAAGGGCTTGTGATGCAGGTCATGATGAATCAACTATCCCAGCAAGGGGCAAAGAGGATTTATTTTCCTCTAGCTAAGGTTGTCAGGGGCTATGACCCACTTGATATGGTGAGCTCTGACTCCTTAAGAAGGTTCCCTTAACCAAGGTTGTTTGGAAATCAAAACCAGACATGATGACTAAAGTCAGGGGCTATGACCCACTGGACATGGTGAGCCTTTGACCCTTGAAGAAGGACTCTCAACAACATGAAGTGCCTTCAATCAAGTTACCGGTTCTCAACTCTAACAATTTCTCTGTTTACCCCGCGAGGTCCTTGAAATCATTGCATGCACATCATACATATCATCGCATAACAGGTACCCTTTTTCCTGCAGGTTACTTACCTTCTTCGCTGTTTATTTCGGCAGTCTCGTCATGAATCCTGAATCTTCAACCGAGCACACTATCAAGGCCCTCCAGGCTCAGAACGCCCAGTTCCAAGGGTCGATCATGAATTTGACCCAGGGGCAACAAGATCTGAAGGCTTTGCTCTTGAAGAAAGAAAAGAAGAAGAAGAGGACTGTTTTGTTCAGCCCTAGACGCAGATCTAGGAATACCCTGCAGGATCAAACTGAGAGAACAACTCCATCTGTGGGGAAAAGCAGTCATCAAGAGGAAAGGATTCCCAGCCCAGTGGTCTCTGACAATGAGACAGATTTCAATGACGAACAGTACCCTCCGGCTGAGGATAGATACAAACAGTTGGAAGACCGGCTCAGTGCTATGGAGATACAAAAGGTGCCTGGCCTGGACTTCGAGGATCTAGGTCTGTCTTCTGGGGTAGTGATCCCGCACAAGTTTAAGGCACCTGTCTTTACTAAATACGACGGGGCATCCTGTCCTAAATTGCATCTCAGGGCTTACACAAGGAGGATCCAACCCTATACAGCTGACAAAAACTTATGGATCCATTTCTTCCAAGAGAGTCTTTCAGGGACTCAGCTCGAGTGGTTTTATCAATTGAATGGAGCCAACATTCGTACCTGGGAAGACTTAGCCACTGCTTTCTACAAGCATTACCAGTACAATGCCGACCTCGCTCCCACACGCACTCAGCTTCAGGGAATGTCTATGGGTGCAGGCGAAGGTTTCAAAGAGTATGCACAGAAATGGAGAGACCTTGCTGGAAGGGTGCAGCCTCCATTAACTGACCGGGAACTCGTTGATATGTTCTTGGGGACCCTATCCGGGCCATTCTTCAATCACCTCATTGGTAACTCATCTGCTGGATTTACCGACCTCATCCTGACTGGCGAAAGAATTGAAGCTGGTATCAAGAGTGGGAAAATTCAAGAGGCCACACCTTCTGATATTCATAAAAAGCCTTACACGGGAAAGAAGGAATCTAATGCTGCATACAGTCAGAAGAGTCGCCGTGATCAACATGCAGGGGCAGTCATGATCTCTGGTTCTGCACCACGCCGACAACCACAAAAGGGAAACCAGCGAAGGCCGGACGAGCCTAAAAGACAATTCACCAACATTAACATGCCATGGTCACAAGCATTGAAGCACATGTTGAAAATGAACCTGATTGCGGTGATCAACCCTCCTGCAAATCCCAAGACCTCCTCTCCAAGCTACAATCCAGAAGCAAGGTGTGCTTATCATTCTGATAGCCCGGGGCACGATACTGAGGATTGTTGGGCGCTGAAATACAAGATCCAGAATATGATCGATGCTAAAGAGATTGAATTTGAACCTGTTGAGACCCCCAACGTGATCACTGCTCCCTTGCCAAAACATGGCTAGGCTTGAGAGATGTTTGTTCATTTGAATTCAAGTTGTATTTTTCTTTTCTTGTTCAAACAAACAATTATCATGTTAAACTCTTTTATTTCATGAATGCATTACACATGTCTGTCTTGAATTAATTATGTTTACTGTACTTAAAACTGCTTTCATATTTTGTGATGATCAACTCTTGACTGAAAATTCTAAACCTCTTGAGGGAGGATGACGAAAACGATACCACGATCTTTACAGTATGCTTTTGAACAGACCCCGCTGATGAGGTACAGGCATTGTTTCAATTCCTAAACACTGGAGTTATAAGGAAGATAATCCCTCGTCAACCCATCTGAGCCAAAGAAGTAGGAGTTTTTCTTTTCGAAATTTAAAACCCTTAATCATAACCTGGGGCAGGGTAGTCTCTAAGTTGATCCAAGTGCATAACGAATGGCACCAAAGAGATCCTTACAAAAAAGAAAGACAGTGATGGTTCAGAACAATCAAAAGGACAGGCAGTCATTATCAAAAAATCATAAACGAAAAGCCCAAGAAGTCAAAACCTATAAAAAGGGACTTATGAAACTGGGGCATCCCGCTGACTGTAATTCCAAAAAGAAACAGTTCAGGCAAAAAAAAATAGGGATAACGAAAGCAAAAAGAAAGAGGTCCTACAAACCCTCAACAAAAAAAAGAGAAATGACTGCCCATTCAAAATAAATCATCAATATCCGAACCATCACTGGAAAATCAGGGCAAAGACTCAAACAAGGTCTAACGTATGATCAACCGAGTTTAGGTTTGGAGAACATCACGAAGAGCGGGTGGGTACAAATAATTCGAGCCTTTATCCTTTGTTGCTTAAACCATGAACCAGGCCACGATATAACCCTTAAAAGTCCTAGCTGAAGCATGGGTTAGTTCGAAAGCATACTGTTACAAAGGTATCCTGACTCCTGAAGGTTTGCTGTAAAATCTTGAGTTGACACCGCACTGTATTACAAAAAAATGCATTTTCAAAATTCAAGACAGACATAGGCTTTTGCATTCTTAAAATAACCTTGTTTGCATATGACTATTTGTTTGAACAGCAGGGAAATTCGCACGATGAACACTTTGTGAACAGAAGTACTTCCAATCAAGGGGCACAGTAGGAGCATTGCCCATTATCTGGGGCATGGCAAAATACTTCCAACAGGGGCAACTCCCTACATTCGGAGAGCGTGGACATAGTCGAAAAATACTGCGCCTAATCAAAGACCCGCTAGGTTGACACACCTAGGCAAAAATAAGGGCTTCCCGGCGAACCAAAAGGGTTCGGGCAAAAATAAGGGATGAAAACGGAAAAATATGTACACCCGACAAGTCGAAAACCTGAAAAGGCGGCTTGGGCAAAAATGGGTATCCCGGCGGACTGAAAACCCGAAAGGGCGGTCCAGGCAAAAGTTAGGGATCAAAGCATACGACTATGTTCCGGTATCTCGTCACTTGTCTACCCGAAGATTTGTCAATCACCCACACAGGTATCCTCTTCCCTCACCTCCGAAACAGGGGCAATAATGAGTTATCCAGGCAATCCAATTGCTCTGTTAACCAAAGTACAAAGGAAAGATCAACATAAGGATGACTACCATCTACCTTTACAAATTCCAGATCGTGGGTTAACATCCGAAACCAAACAGGACAATCATCCACTTAACCAAAATCAAGCAACCCTACACCGGTTCCTTCTCAGTTTTCAGACAAAGTCATACACAGACTCATTTTCCACAAGCAACCTTACCCCGGTTCCTCCAGAAGTCTTACATGGACCTATCTCAAGATGACCTCACCCCGGTTCATCAAGAAGTTTTACACGAACTTATCCTGCGGTAACCTAACCCCGGTTCCTCCAGAAGTCTTACATGGACCTATCTCAAGATGACCTCACCCCGGTTCATCAAGAAGTTTTTACACAAACTCATCCAAGTAACCTAACCCCGGTTCCTCCAGAAATCTTACATGGATTTATCTCAAGATGACCTAACCCCGGTTCATCAAGAAGTTTTTACACAAACTTATCCAAGTAACCTAACCCCGGTTCCTCCAGAAGTCTTACATGGACCTATCTCAAGATGACCTCACCCCGGTTCGTCAAGAAGTTTTACACGAACTTATCCTGCGGCAACCTAACCCCGTTTCCCCCAGAAGTCTTACATGGATTTAGCTCAAGATATCCTCACCCCGGTTCATCAAGAAGTTTTACACGAACTCGACATCAAGCAACCCTACACCGGTTCCCTCTCTTCAAGATGCAGTTTTACATGGACTCGTCACCCAGAAACCCTACACAGGTTCTCCCTTTCCAAGAACGAAGTTTTACACGAACTCATCAAAGTGACCCTACACAGGTTCCTTCTCCATTTCAGATGCGGTTTTACATGAGCTCATCAGCAGAAAACCCTACATAGGTTCCCTCTTTCAACTCACAAAATTACAGTTCAAAATCTCCCCAGGAGAGTCCAATCTAGTCCCCCAGGAAGGTTGGATCCACATATCCCCAAGCAGTAAGCTTATCTCCAGTAGATTCTGGAAGCTCATCCCTCGTAGAGCACGAACGCGTCGTCCGGCTTGATTTAAAGAGTTATTTCCTTAACAGGATATAACTGGGTTATCCTCAGCCAAAAGCCATGGAAAGAGCGTTCTCGACGAAGACTTCTTACCCCAGCGAAGTCTATCAACACTTCCAGCACAACAAGGATATCCTCAGCAAGTTATCATCAACAAAACATCTCTATCCCACAGAGTATTGCTTCCCAGCATGATCGCTAGAGTATCTTCTCTCCCCACAGAATCTTCCATTTGCCAAGTTTATTCCGCAACGGAGTCATCTTCTCCTACCGATATTCTTGCAGTTATCATCCCCAGCGGAAGCAAAAGCTTATTCTTCAACATCAGCCCAAGATGCGACTTCCCGGCACCCGTCAAGGATTCACTTTCCTAGACAAAAACATACATTCATAAAATATCACATACATCATTGTAGCATGCATAGACGCATCATATCTCACAAATCTCATTTATGTTGAGAACATCATTGCCTGATACATGTCATGCATTGCATATGACTGACCTTTACCTTTCAGGAAAGAATCAGCTAAATTCTCAATCATCTTTCAAGACCTTGTCCGGTTCAGTTAAATTGACCCTAAGATTTTCCTGATGCTTATCCAGTCAAAGGCCTTCTCTGGTTCAGTCAGATCGACCCTAAGATCTCCCTGATGCTTATCCAGTTGAAGATATTCCAAGACCTTGTCCGGTTCAGTTAAATCGACCCTAAGATTTTCCTGATGCTTATCCAGTCAAAGGCCTTCTCTGGTTCAGTCAGATCGACCCTAAGATCTCCCTGATGCTTATCCAGTTGAAGATATTTCAAGACCTAGACCGGTTCAGTTAAATCGACTCTAAGATTTTCCTGATGCTTATCCAGTCAAAGGCCTTCTCTGGTTCAGTCAGATCGACCCTAAGATCTCCCTGATGCTTATCCAGTTGAAGATATTCCAAGATCTTGTCCGGTTCAGTTAAATCGACCCTAAGATTTTCCTGATGCTTATCCAGTCAAAGGCCTTCTCTGGTTCAGTCAGATCGACCCTAAGATCTCCCTGATGCTTATCCAGTTGAAGATATTTCAAGACCTTGTCGGGTTCAGTTAAATCGACCCTAAGATTTTCCTGATGCTTATCCAGTCAAAGGCCTTCTCTGGTTCAGTCAGATCGACCCTAAGATCTCCCTGATGCTTATCCAGTTGAAGATATTTCAAGACCTAGACCGGTTCAGTTAAATTGACCCTAAGATTTTTCTGATGCTTATCCAGTCAAAGGCCTTCTCTGGTTCAGTCAGATCGACCCTAAGATCTCCCTGATGCTTATCCATTTGAAGATATTTCAAGACCTTGTCCGGTTCAGTTAAATCGACCCTAAGATCTCCCTGATGCTTATCCAGTTGAAGATATTTCAAGACCTTGTCCGGTTCAGTTAAATCGACCCTAAGATTTTCCGGATTCTTATCCAGTCAAAGGCCTTCTCTGGTTCAGTCAGATCGACCCTAAGATCTCCCTGATTCTTATCCCAGTAGAAGACACCCAAGATTTTTCTCAACGAGCGTTGTTGAAGTTAAAGTCACCCAAGGTTCTCTTATCATTCATGCTAAGGCAGTAACCATCCCTGGTTCATTCATCGCCGTTTGAAGCTCCAGACTCAGCTCCTGTAACCAGTCAGGATACATCTATACCAAGCATCTGAAAACCAACTCCTGCGACGTGTCAGGTACTCATTTGTTCTTTTGCAGGTATGCAGGTTCTCGCTAAGGAATCTCTTACGCGATCAACATCCAGATGGAATCTATAAGCCCATCATCCTATCCTGCAATCTCCAAATGGCATCTATAAGCCCATTCCATCATCACACTGCTACTATGTGAGCGCAAATTTCTGGGCACTCTAGTGTTCAATCATCTTCTACCCTCGGATTCCGAAAGGCACGTCAGCCAATCTGCATCCTCAGGTCTAAGAAGATTGAACAGGGGCAACTGTTGTACCCCAAAATTTGCCCTCCCATATTCTTCAAGAAATTGCCAAGTCAAGCTGCAAAATTCCCCAAGGGTTGCACAGTCCAACTGTCTCCTATACAGTCAAAACTAGGGTTTGTGTTCTGATCAAGAAAAGGAAGTTTTCAAGGGCCCAATCAAGTCTCATATGCCTACAAATATGGTCAAATATCCTCATATCAAGTTTCAAGGCATTCAGCTCAAAATTGCACAGTCAAAACCCTAAATTGCACTACAGTCAACTGTAGGGGCAAAATGGTCATTTGACAGTCAAAAGTTCAAATTTTTGGTCAACATATCATTTTGAAGCCACAAACATCATTTGATCAATGCTTGATCATGATTCTCAAAATTTGGCTCAGAAATCATCAAGATGCAAAAGTTTCCTTATTTGGACAGTTGAAAAAGTCAACTGAAATTGACCAGGGCATAACTTTCACATGGATTATCAGAAAAATTCCATCCAAATCTCATTTTGAAGAGAAAGACATTTCCTACAACTCATCTTCATACTTCAAATCCAAGAAATGCTCTCACAAAAAGTTATCAATTTCAACATTATAGGTCATTTTCAAAAGTCAACAAAAAGGGACTTTAAGTCAAAGGCCATAACTTGAGATTGGTAAATCAAAATGACATGGGACCAAAGGCATTGGTTAGAGGACTCAAAGACCTTTCCAAAATGTCCAAGAACATGAGAAAAGCTTAAACATTGAGCATGTTATGCCTTGTAGAAGTTGGGAAATTTTTGGATATTTTGAAAAGTCAACTTTGATCCAAATGACCTAAAATTGTTAATGGGCCCATTTTTCTTCCATGATTCATCATTCCAAGCATGTGCACGACCACTTGGCCCAAAGGGAAGTATTTTCTCATTTTTTATCTATTTATTTGAATTATTATTTATATTAATTCATTTAAATCATTTAAATATGTGAAAAATATATAACTTGACCTAATAAATCTTTTCATGCATGTTTTGCCCTCAATATTTCGTGCACATTCAAAAATAGGAAGATTTGATTTGATTTGAGCATAATTGATACAAGAGCACATGGAAAAGATTGAAAACATAATGGTGAAAAATCAAATCTCCAAATCCATGAATGAAAGATATTTGGATCAATTTTGTTAACCTAATCTATTCAGTACATAAGCATGATCATAACCCTAATGATGCTGGACACAAAAAGCTGCGCAAAAGAGCCATTGAAAAACTTGAATTTTTCTCTAAAAACTCAAAACTGAAAACAGCTTTCCAGGTCGATTCAAAGCACAAGACTTATTCCATTAGCTTCCTTGAAGGTTCCTGAACACATTCCAATCACAAGCATCCATCACCACGCCAAGAATTGGTATATTGAATCAAAACTGTACAGAAAAAAACTCATAATCGTATATCATATTCCACGCATTATTTGTGAAATTTATTCATTGATTCATGTTCATTATGATGTTGTGAAGCTAACCAATGCATTTAATTTGATTATTACGCTGTATACACGAATATGCCATGTTTAACTTTTAGGGTTTACAGAGTTCTAAGTTGGGGGTTTCTTGTTAAAGAAAAATTGGTCCTCCAGACCACCACCATTCAAACCAGCAAGCTTAGACGAAGAAGAATCCATACTCGCGATTAATTTATGGACACCATAGCTCTAGTCGCTATTTTCTTGAAACTGACCTTAAGCAACGCATAGAAAACCGTTGCCACATGTTTTTGTTTTCAGGAACACGTGAAGAAGATGAAGTCGTGGCCAGCTGTGATTGGCCTTTTTTGAATCAGCGCGCGTTTTTCATGTTTCTATGCCACTAACTAATTTTTGTTTTTTTATTATTTATTTGTTGTTGTATATACAAAGTGCGCGTTGAGATCAGATGGCAAGCGTGAGGTTTGACAAAGCATATGACCTGGGTTCGAGTCCCAGGTCTGGATTATTTTCAATATTACTTTTCCATGTATGTTCATATGCAGGCTCAGTAAGGTGGTTCACCATACACCTTCATTATCCAACGTCCACGCGTCCTGGGAAATCAGATCAAGGGCATGGATCTCAAGAACACGCTACGCCCTAGTCAACGCTTCAGCATACTATTCAAAAAGGTCAAACGGACCCAGGTTTTTTGGGCCAGACTATTCCAAGTTATACCTCCACTTTGGGGACTTCCACCCCCCCTGGTTTGCAATTTTCTTTTTTTATTTTATTTTCAATTGTTATTTTATTTTCTTTATTGTTTTAATTTAATTAATTAATTGATTATTTTACCAAATACAAAAAACCTCATAAAAATCAGAAAAAGATGAAAAATATAATAAGTATTTTATTTTAATTATTTTCATAAACAAATTGTATGTAAATAAATTTAGTTTTAATTTAGGTTGCAACTTTAATTCTTTTCATAATAAAAATATAAAAAATATAGAATTAGGTTTAATTGATAATTTTTATTCCTTTTAATTTTCCTTTTCACCATAATATTATTTATTTATTTATTTTTATAATTAAATTGTACATAAATAACTTAGGTTTAAATTAGGTTAAAAACTCCAATATTTTTCTTAATAACTTAAAATAAATTAGAACTAGGTTTAACATTTTATTTTAGTTTTAATTAATTCTTTTTCTATTAAATCTTCAAAAACATAAAAATACCAAAAACAAAAAAACAAATTCTTGCTTTCTTTTAATTTTAATTTTAATTCCTCGTTAATTTTAATTTTTTGCAAAAGGGTCCAACGCCCATGTTCTTAATTCTCCTTAATTCGCGTATCTATTTTATTGCTTGAATAATTATGTACCTCTCCCGAAGCTTTGTAACATTTACTTCTCGCATTCTTTTCAATTCTTTTAATTCTTTTACTTTCTTTATTTTCTGTCAAATCGGGTCCGGTTTAATTTTGGCGATGTGGACCCGCGCCATTTGTAATAGCTTTAGATTTACTTTTCCTCGCAACTTTTAACTGTTAAACAAAGCATGCAAGAATGAATGGCCATAATAAAATCAAGCGTAGAACACCAATAAACATGACAAGACAAATACAAATGAAAACGACACACGAATCGCACACACCACCCCTAGGGTACGCCTCACTGTTGCCTTGCCTCGAAAGGTGATCGTCGAGTAGAGGATGTCTTAGTAAGTCCTCATGATCCGGGAACCTGGCATGAGGGTAGCTTCTAAGGTGTCTTCCCATTACTCCGGTGATCACCATGTCCCGAACTTCGAATTGACCCGAACACCTCCAACGGTGGTGCTACCTACCTCTCAATGGTGGGATGGCACTACTTTAAAGGACATTTACACAGACGAATTCCTTAGGGTAGGTAGACGACTCATGGATACTTGCTCTCTTCAAAACAAACAAAAATACTTTTCACACCAACACATTTTCAAAAAGCTTTCAAGGCAATTTTTCAAACACTCTGACACAAGAGTCGAACTGGAATTTTCAAAGAAACTTTTTAAAAACCCATATTGAAAAGCAAATAAACCATTTTGAAAACACAAGTGAGCAAGTATCTAAGAGCCCGTGGATAACCATGGATAGAAAGGGTGCTAACACCTTCCCTTTCTATAACCTACCTCCCGAACCGAGAGCAATCTCTTTAAGGAATTTTTCTGTGCTTTTGTCCTTTCCATTTGGAGAAAATAAAAGACGGTGGCGACTCTTGCTTCCGCGACATTTCGCGAACCAGCGTTAAACAGTCAGTTCCAGATCCATCGATCACAGGTATAAACCAGGAAATGACAATAAGGAAAATGATGTTTTATCCAGGCATATGACTTATGCATCCATGTCTATATACTTAGATGAGTGGGAAAAAGGAGTTCAATCAAACAGCAAAATGAATGTTATTATGCCAGATCTGATCTGAGATTTCCCTTCACATCTAAGTCCTTCCTTCTCCTTTTTTAGCGCTTCATCGTAAATACAAGTCATGTTTTTTAGCCCGTAAGAAGGAAGTTGTTTAAAGCTTACATATTGATCTTATTATCACCAACCTATATGAGGTTATAAATTGGCTATGAAGTAGTTTTGTGCTTCCATGCTTGATATTGTGAAAACTACTATGTCAAACACCACTTATTCCAACCAACAAGGTTTTAAATTTCCTATAAAGTAGTTTTGTGTTTCTATTGTTGGTATTGTGAAAAATTGATGTCAAATACCACTCATTCCGAGGAGTTAAGTCATGTTTCATGCCTTGGTACTGCAAGAGTTTGATCAAATACAGTTGGTGCAGGCTCAACTGTAGTTGCGTTATAGTTGCAGAGAGATAGAAAGCCTCGACTTTGTAGTTCAGATTCCCGTCCTAGACTTTTATTAAAATCTTAGAAGATGCGGCTGCAGTTGCACTTGATGTTGCAGAGACATGGAAACTTGATATAACTGCCGCAGTTGTAGTTGCGGATAAGTTTTGGATCCTTTGGGAACATACCTTGTTAATATATCATTATTGATATTGTTATTTAGTAAGCTCTTATTGATAAATATTTGATTGGAACAGATATATAGCTCCTCAGCAAGTGCCAGTTCAATATGGAGGACTTAGCAGAGAGGGTGAACAGGAATTCACCACTGCTAACCCTGCTACAGAGGTTATTATCAAACCAGCAACAAAACATGCTGTTGAGTTCCCAATTTCTGAGATGAGAATAAAAACTTGTTTCATAACCAAAACCAATCTTATCATGGTTTTGGTTTTGGTTTTAAATTGTGGTTACGTATATGGTGTGACCCTTTATACCACAATTACTGTTGTGAACTGCAATTTAAAACCATGATCTTATGTGCATATTTAGTATTAGTATCTTAACTGAATCTGAATGATTGAATGAGCAGAAAAGCACCTTGGTATGGGAAATCAGAGTGGTGGACTGGAATGTGAGCTATGGAGCAGAATTTGTGCCTAGTGCTGAAGATGGATACACAGTGATAGTACAGAAAAACAGGAAAATCTCGCCAGCTGATGAAACAGTAATCAACAACACCTTCAAAATCGGTGAACCTGGCAAAGTTGTACTCACCATTGATAACCAAACATCAAAGAAAAAGAAGCTTCTTTACAGGTCCAAGACCATACCCATCTCTGAGTAAAAATGGCTTCAAAGAAAAAAGTCTGAATTCTTCATTAACAAAGAGAATGATGATACCAAGGTGAAGAAGAATACTAAGGGTGTTGTTTTGTATTCATTATAAGGATTATAACACTGTTGTGAAAGTTATTGGGTGGGTTACTTATATTCTTTTATATAGGGTTATTTTGTTCATTTGGGTTGTAAATTATTTTTGTTTCATGTATGGGGTTTGGGAAATTTTATTTACAGTTATTATTACTTATTAATATCTTCAATAGTAATGTGGTGTTTTCTTCTTTTGAATTTGAATTTGTTTGTTATGGACTCAATTGGGGTTCCTTTATAAAAGAAATTTTCATTGTTTTTGTTTATAATTTATTTAATGTATTAGTTTTGTTTGGTTCCCACCTGTTTGTTTTCTGTTTTCTTGGAGGTTTTGGGGTATGTTCTAGGGACATATTACCACGCCAAAATCGCCCCACACAAATGGATTTTGAAAAATTGTATGGCTTTTGATAGCACTTTAATTAAAACGCTATTATAAATTGGTACTTTAATAGCGCTTTTAAAGTGCTATTAAATAAGAAATATTTACAATAGTGGCGCGGTTAATAGCACTTTTAAGCGCTATCAAAAACAAAAAAAAAGCGCTATTAAATAGCTTATTTGGCGTAGTGAAATCAGTCTATAATCGTCCAAAGACAGTGGGTTTGGAGCCTTTGACATTACACCCCCAAAATGAAAGCAATTGAAGAAACGTATGAAATCATCTTTAAGAAAATACCAACACTTCTTGATGAACTTAAAACAATACCCATCTGGACCTAGACTTTTAGAACTCCCACAATCCCAAATGGCTTCATTTATCTCTTCCTCTTGAAAAGTAATTTCAAGAGACAAACTATCCTCCATACTAATACTTTAAAAATAAATCCCTTCCAACATCAATATCTTCCTCTCCAACTCAATAAACTTGTTTGAAAAATGATTTTGAACCTCCTTAATCTTTGTTACCGACTCCAACATACCACCAGAAGAAATCTCCCGACCTAAATGATTATGTCTTCTCCTTTCCTTCATCACCTTATGAAAGAAACTACTATTAGAATCTCCTTCGTTAAGCCATTAAACTTGTTTTGAAATAAGTATCATTTTGTTTTATTAATATGATATTAATATGATATATATATAACTCGGATAACGTTATGTCGCCTTAAAGAATAAGGTTCATGAGTATACAATCCTAGTTAATTGTCTTAATACTAGGCACGGGATAACATGTCCTTTAAAAGGAGCAATATGTTAGAACATAGTTTGGTTCTACATCTTAGTAATAGTTTTGATGATAACAAATACATGATATATATATATATATATATATATATATATATATATATATATATATATATATATATATAAAGAACAAATATGCTCTCTAATAAATTGTTTAAATATGCAGAGACGTTCTGACAGAAGAGCATATAAGATGATGAGAGTATTTGCATTTTGAAGTTCTGATTAGACGAAGCGTACAGACTTAGAAGCAAATCCGTGTAACACGCTCAATAGAAGAAGTTATGATGTTATAACTTCTGAAGCACCAAAGTTGCAAGCTAAATTTTGATACTCTGATAAGTGAAGTTCTAGAAGAACAAAGGAAGTCTCAACGCACTCATCTATTCTGAAGTTCTAAGACTCAGCACTTAAGCTCAAGTTATACTCTAATAAGTGAATATTCTGAAAGTACAAAGAAGCTTCAACGTGTCTGTCTCATCTAAGTTTTGATCATATGAATCTCAAGAAACTATGATGATCTAAAGTCTCAATGTTAATATTCTTATTCTGATCAGATTTTAAAGAAGAAAAGTTTTGATGCGTTACAATTCATTCATTACAAATCAAAGAGTAACGGCTGGAACAAGACAAGATCTCTATTTTTGGAAAGTGCATTAATAACATTTTATCAACCTTCCAAAGATAATTTCTTATGTCTCCAACAATTTAATTCACTTCCTCTATATAAAGAAGACTATGAAAAAGAATCAGACATCACTCATACATAGCAACAAGAGCGATAAAAAACATTCTCTATTATCTTCTCTTGAATTATCAATGTGGTTTAATCTTTGTGTAAACATCTCAGTTGTGATATAGATTTTTAGAAGCATTTTTAAATATATTATTTTTGTTAGAAAAGTTGTAATTCCTTGAGAAACCAAGTTGTGGTTTAGTCTCATGAAGACATTGGCGGTAGTCTTTCTGAGTTGTAATTCCTTGAGAAACCAAGTTGTGGTTTGATCTCAAGAAGACGTTGGTAGTTGTCTTCGTGAATTGTAATCAAGTTTTGATTTGTTGATTAAGACCTCAATTGAGAGAGGCTAAATCACCTTGGCAGGTGGATTGGAGTAGTTTGAGTTCAAACGAATTAGGATAACCAAACATGTCATACTGTTTTTATTTTTAAAAACTCCAATTTAAACCCACATTTATTGTGTATTTCTGTCCTTCACAATACGCCACCCAATTAGGCTCAGAGCGTATGAAAGTGGTAACCGGTTAGAAGAATGATTCTAATAGAGAGAACCATCTCCCTGTGATTATAGAAAACATCTAATCTTCCTTTTTCCCATGTCTCTAACCTGAAAGGCATGGAAACTGTTTTCCTTGCAGTATAGTCTGACCCAAGAGGGCTCTATAAATATCGCGAAAATCTCCAAGGTCAAGGGTAGACATAAATTTTATGTGAGAAAATACAGGATCTCTTACAGCCATTACGTGGGTTGATCTCACTATTATACATTTAGCTTGTAGATTGGCGCCCATTGTGGACCCGGTAAAATTGATTTGGATCTTAATTTCAACTCATGTTACGTACGCAGCAAATGGAGAGCGACAAGGACACTACGATCGTTGGGGAATGGAGATGGTGATCAAGAAGATGACGACGAAAATGATGAAGAAAACCCCTGATGAAGAGGTAGATGCCCCGCCTCTAAATTGCACGCTTGTTGGAAGAGGCTCAGTAAAGAAGTCGAACTACCAACGGCTCATTATAATGATGCTTTAAGGGTTAATTATGTTGAAGTGTAATCCAAATTCAACCCATCTTAGATTTGCATTTTAATTAAATTTGAGTTGCATTTAAGATTGATAGTATAAATATTGAACTCAAGATTCAGTGTGATATAGAATTCATTTTGTAACCGTTTTCTTTTGGGTAAAGTTTTTTAGAAAAGTTAGTTACTCTCATTTTCTCTCTCTTCTCTCTTCTCTCTTCTTCTTTCATCTTTATCTTCAACCTTGTGCACCAATAATTTGTATCTAGAGCTCTAGTTACGATTCACAGGAAAACATGAATGTGTGTTAAGCGTGTGTGAGTAATTTCATTTCTTGCTTTCGCATTGAATTTACGATCAAAATCGGAACATAATCACATTTTTTATTCTGCGAGATTGGAAAACACGAGTGTTGGTGAGATCTGAGTAAATTTGCACAAGAACAAAGATGAATGGCGGAAACTGTATCTTGAACATAAAGCTTATAGTATTTTATAGAAAGAAATGGAATTTATGGATGATTCAAATGCGTGTGTTGTTTGGCGCTCAAGATGTTCTTGATCTCGTCAATGACGGTTGCACGCCGATTGTAGCAGATGAAAATGAAGTGCAAAGAAACGTGCAAAGAGAAATGAGAAAGAAGGGTCATAAGGCATTATTCTATATCCATCAGTGTGTGGATACAAATGTGTTTAAGAAGATCACTAATTTAACAACGCAGAGGGTTGCATGGGATACTCTGGTAAGATCTACGGCGGTGAAGCATCAGTAAAGAAGGTGGAGCTTCATAGTCTATGTAAGAAGTGTGAGAATCTTAACATGAAGAACAATGAGAAGATACTAGATTACAACTCTAGAGTGATTATGTTCACCAATGAGATAAAGGATTATGAAGAAACGCTCTTTGAACAAGTTATTATTGAAAAGGTACTCAGGTCCCTTATACATCAGTTTGATTACATTGTAGCAATTAAGTATTCTAAGAACCTAAGCACCATGAGAATTAAAGAGATGCATAGTATTTTAGTGGCAGCGTTGACGAACGAGACTATTGAGAGTCTCAAGAATGAACAAGTTGTTATCGCTGATTCAAAGGTGATTACAACAGTTGAGACTACTGAAGATCTCAAAAGTGGCAATGGCAATCTGCCCAAGCCACATATTGATGATTAAATGTTGTATTAATCAAAACTACATTTTTTTATTTTTTCCAAATACATTTTTTTCAATTTTTCAAAATCAACTTATCGATGAATTGACTTTGGGAGTCACAAAAACACGTCATTGACTCTAGAGTTACTCATCATTAATAATATATTGAAAATATGATTATTAATCAAATGACTCATCATTAATGATTTTTTGAAAATACAATTATCAGTTAAAATTTTACAACTATCCTATGTTTAAGAATACAAATCATCAATTAAAGGATTATATTTAACATTTGTAAACTATTAAATTAATTTCGCTTAAAAAATAGTATCACTATATTTTATATTCAATTTATGTAACCATCGAAATTGTATTTTACAATTTTAATTATTTTTACATTATTAATTATTATTTAGTTTAAACCTTTAATATTTTTTTAGACTTATTAGTTGTGTAATTATAAAATAAAAAATTATTTAAATGATTATATGCTACATAAACACATATTATTTTTCTGTTTTAGATTCAACATTAGGTTTTTACTTAGAATTAAAATACAAGTATATGTGCCCAATTTTGAAATTTAAGATTGCTTGGTTGTAGTTAATTGTAAAATAATATAAAATTACAATTTAAAATTATATAATATTAATAGCATTTATTAAATTTACAATACAGCAAAATTTAAAAATTATAGAGATATTCGACATGCCGAACTTATTTTTCTGACAGACCGACAAAAGTGTAAGATTATAAATAATTGATCTTTTATTTATCCTTTTATAAATAAATTAAAAAATTAAATTTAAAGACTATAAATAAATTAATCTTTTACTTATCCGTTTATAAATAAATTAAAAAATAAGGATGAAATCATGGTATAAATTTAAAACCTTAATTAATTAATTTACTTACCAGATTTTATTTTATTTTATTTTTTACGATTTACTTATCACATTTCATTTTTCAATAAATTTTTCTTTTAAATTTTGAATAATTATTATTTGTCTAAGATTTATCAAAGATTTGTTATAAAACTTAACTGTCTTTAAATTTATTTTATATTAGATGATAAAATCATATAATATCAAATAGCATCCATAAATTATAGGTATGTTCGACGGGTCGAACCTATTTTTTTGATGGACCGATAAAATATTTATTTAAATTAAACAGTTATTAGAGATAATATATTTAATGACTTCTGAATTACTATAGCATATAACTTCTAAATTACTATTTTTATTTTATATTTATAACAATATTACACAACCATGTAAACATACGGCTATATATTTATATCG
This sequence comes from Vicia faba, assembly GCA_948472305.1. NCBI lineage: Eukaryota > Viridiplantae > Streptophyta > Magnoliopsida > Fabales > Fabaceae > Vicia > Vicia faba. The sequence goes on along the minus strand of OX451740.1, from coordinate 1,195,393,057 downwards.
ACTTTACGTGACTTGTGCGAACGCATATGTCTTATATATTTCTTAACCATCATTATACTATATTTATTTATTATTTATAACAATATTGCACAGACATGTAAACGCGCAGGTAGATAATCAGTTTTATAGATGTGTGAAGTGTATTAAACTATATACTCATACATTTTTTAACATAATGTCTATGTATATCCTGACAACTACTACAACTTAATAAATTAAATTAAAATTTATGTGACAATCATAATAGAAAGTTTTTTCTCTCTTAATTCATATACATTTTTATATATTTTTTTAATTATAATCATTTAATATTTATATCGATTTTACACGACTCGTGCAACGCACTTTCTTAAAAAAATTGTTAACACATTTATTTCTTTGTAAATGTTTTCAAACCACGCACGGGTCTTTCTTAAAAAAATTGTTAACACATATAAGTTTATAGACTATCAAAACGGGTAGAACCAGGCAGTGACATCTGTCATGCCCCTTTAGCAACTGACCATCAACCATTCACAAGGAAAATGAGGAGTTCATGTTTGAAGACCATGATGAACAAGCCGTCAGCTTCATTGACGCCTGTCATAGACCCTCGATTAGAGTTCCTACTTCAAGCGTCATGACAGGATGGCCTTCATGCACCATGGCACCCATCAAGACGCCCAGAACAGTTACGTTGCAGAATTTTCTCAACTACTTCTCAATGTTCTAGGAACATTTTCACACGATTTTTAAACGCTTTACACTACTTTCTGAGTGAACATTTTTTTATAAATAGCATCGTAACACTTGAAACAAGGATCCAAGCTTATATACAACATTAAATTTTCTATTTTAGAGCATAATATATCTCACATTGGGTTTTTTAAGCAAATTTTAGTTGTCTACAATTTGAGAATTATGCGTTGTTGGAACATTGTTGTTGTTGTTGCATTTTAATTTCCGCTTTATTATTTCATCAACATACTGATGTATCGGATCAAAGTCTTCTTTTGATGAAATCATTTTATGCAAGAATTCCTATTTTTATATAATATCCAAGTTTATTTACTTGATGTTTTTATTATGTACTCCTCAAATATATGTTATTTAAGTGCTTATTTCATAATGCTTGAGTAAATTCATTTAGGGTCCGAAAATATTGAGGACCATTTACCGATAAAATTCTTACGAAATGCTTAATTAATTAATTGAAATGAGAATAAAGTGTTGTTTTGCATTATCTATTTTTAATTATTAGACTCCCTACGAAAGTAGAAGCGTGGAGATATCGATTACATAATGAAAGAGCGAATTGATATCTAACACCTTTATTTAAGTTTTTAATTTTAATCTAGTGATAGCATCTTGAAATTAATTGAGAATTTATTTTTCATTTTTTTTAAAAATTTTAAATATACTAATTTCACTGCAAAAATCGATTTTAAACTTATTTAGAGATTCCGTGAGCACCGACCAAAGTAGGCGTTGCCAGTAACTTAATATTTCTACAGATAAATTTCATTTTCATTATAATAAATTAATAAATTTTGTATGAGTAGAGTTGATAAATGAAAATCGTCATTTCGATCCTTATTTCATTATCTTGATAAATTAAATTTGATTTATTGTTTTTTATTAACTTTTTGCACGAACTTCAATTCTTTGAGCAGCCTTAGCTAAACATAGAAACGATAGATAATGATAGTTGTAATTAGTCTATGTGAATTCAATAATCTTTTATCCTACATTAATATAATTGTATATTTACGGTCTATCAAGTTTTTGGCGCTATTGTCGAGGACTAAATTTTTGGCAATATCACAATTTTGTTATTATGCCGTATAGACCAAGGCATTATTTTCTATTTTAATTCATGTTTCCCACTTTCGGTTGTATGCGAAGAACTCAGCACCAGGAATCTAGCCCAACCTATCAACAAAATTGAACACTACCTAAGTGTTAGACGTCGATTACAACAAATCCAAAGATAAATGGTAGAAAATGACAATCGCCTGCTTAAGGATTTTGTTGTGTCCTCTGATGCGGAGTATCATTCAAGTATTGTTCGCCCTACAATTGTGGCAAATAATTTCGAACTTAAACCCTCTCTGTTGAAAATAGTGCAGCAGAACCAATTCTCTAGTAACTTAGCGAAGGATCTGAATTTGCACTTTTCCATCATTGTGCAGTTCGCTGACACACTCAAAAGCAATGAGTCGACCATGGTGCCAATCGATTGTGTTTATTCTCATTCTCCCTCAGGGACAAATCCAGATCATGGCTATAATTTATGTCGTCTAATTCCATTACAACATGGAATGAACTAAAGAAAGTGCTCCTCGCTAGATATTTCCCGTCGAGCAAAATGGAATAAGATAACCGGCTTCAGGAAGACAGACAGTGAATCGCTCTTTGAAGCGTATGAGCGATATAAAAAGTTAATGAGAGTCTACTCACACCACATATTAGAGAAGTGGCTAATAATTCATACATTCTACAATGGTTTACTTATAACACGAGAATGACCACTGATGTTGCTAAATGAGGGGTGCTAAAATGGTAAAGCGGCAAGCAAAGGTAAGTATTTATTTAGTTTTACCATATCGTCTCCATAGGGATTAGTGCTACTTAATTGTCGTTCGACAATTTCTCGCGTTTATGACTTAAGGGGTTGAATGGGTTTAAAGGAAAAGGTTATCAATAGAAAATAAATGCATAAAAACAAATAAAAGGAATAACTTATCAAGAGTGCATATAATCTACTCATCACAAACTTAAACTCATCGTCTAGTTATACTCAATCTACAATACTCTTCAATGTCATCACGTATTAAACACAACATCCACTGTATCACCTCGTGGTGATCTCTCAACCAACCTCAACAGCACAGAAGTCAACCATGATAATCACGTCGACGATCTCTCATAATGACACCACCAACACAGAGACATTAATCACAGACACCCAAGTAAATAATAGCACTCACTACTAAAAAAAAGACATTTCAGAAAAAGTTTTTACATCGGGTATCAAAATATGTGATGTAAAAAATACAGTTAACAAACTTTTTACATCAGGTATTTATTTACAATGATATAAAAAATAAGGAAAAAAATTTTTTTCGTCACCTATTACATCGGGCAATCTCATCCACCGATGTAAAAGATTTACAAAAAAAAACACGGTGGCATTTTTGTAAATAAGAGACAACGTGTCTAAAACGTTAAAAAAAATATAAGAAAGCTATTACATCGGTTGGACTTTCCACTGATGTAATAAACTCGTTGGATTTAGTATAAAAGATATATTAAAAAAAGCAGAAAAACCAACGCGTGTCAACACAAGCTATTACATCGGTTGGACTATCCACCGATGTAATAAAGTAATAAAAACAAAAAAAAATCAACGCGTGGCAAGCTATTACATCGGGTGAAATATCCACCGATGTAATAAAGTAATAAAAACAAAAAAAAATCAACGCGTGGCAGCTATTACATCGGGTGCAGTATCCACCGATGTAATAGCACATACGTGGCATGCTATGACACCGGGTGCAATATCCACCGATGTAAAAGGTAATAAAAACAAAAATAATAACTTCAGAACTGTACAGTCTCCTCCATTTTTTCTACCCATTTTTTCTGACCCATTTTCGCCGCGACCAGATTTTCGCCCACCACCACGCCATTTCGCCGTCTCTCCTCCTCCGACCCACCGTCGTCGCCGTCAGCCGTCAACGGCCGTCCCACTTCGACTTCTCTCCTCCGACGCACACCGCTGCCACGACGCCGTCTCCCTCCTACGCACACTGCTGCCGCGACGCTGTCTCCCTCCTACGCCCACCGTCGTCGCCGTCAACGACCGTCCCACCTCTTCATCTCTCCTCCGACGCCCACCGTCAACGGCTCACCTTCATGACTCTTCGCTTGCCGTTTCAACTGTAAGTTCAAATTTTTGTTTAAAAAACGAATTATTAGCATTATTCCTCTTTGAGTTTCAACTGTAAGAGAGAAATTTTTGTTGATTGTTCTGATCGAAAAAATTCTAAGTACTATGTTGTTGTTGTTCTGGTTATGTTTTTTATTTTGTTAATCTGTTTTGTTGGATTTTTTGTGGGTTAGTAAGGGTTTTAATGCGTGTTTATATTTAAAGTATGTTAGATTGTAAGAAGAGATTGAAAAGAGAGAAATAGTGGAAGGGAGTATCTAATATTAGTAGTATAGATATAATATTTTATTTAAATGATAAAGTTGTTAGTGTTAATATATTATTTTTGTTTAGAAAAAATCTAATATAATAACTATATAGGCCATTAACAATGTAATACCATTTGATAGATACATAATAGTGTAAGAAAATAAGAAGTTGCATATATGTGATATATAGGGATGCAGCACCACATTTTTAAGTGACTTTAGTAGCTCCTATGTAATAAAATCAGTAAACAAAGGTTAAGTCTCAATTTCATACACAAACATGGTTTTAATTAAGAACAAAAGTTAATGATTTTTAATTATTTTAATTAAAAATGTTTAATTATTTTAATTAAAACAAAAGAAAATAAAGAGAAAATATGATTTTTAGTGCAGAATAATGCTATCCTAAAATGCAGATACATATATGCTCTCCAACAAAATTTACATATAAAAAAGTATTCATTCCACTCAATTGTTACTCAAGAATAAATTAACTATATATGTGGATGAACACAACAGTAATTAAAGTAGTTTCTTAAAGGTGTTCTTCTGTAATAAAAAATAACATGTAATCAATTGTGCTAAAAGAATTAATGGTCCTCTCAGAAACACGTTGTTTATATTTAACCTATCAAACTTAATAGAGTTATCACCTTGCCATTGAAATTTGATTCTATTTTTCTTTCTCCGCGAAGCAGCGCAACTTGCAATCTCGGAATCTCCGTGAAGTAGCGCAGCCGCGGACACACCGTTCGTCAGACCTTCCTCCGTGTGAACATAGTTATGGATCGTAGTTGGATGAGAGCTAATCGATTAAGTTACGAGTACGAACATGGAGTGATGAAATTTCTACAGTTTGCTGAAAGTAATGCTGACAAAAGTCTTCCTACGGTATTTCTTTGTCCATGTATTCGTTGTGCAAATAAAGAACCAAAACGTAGTAAGAAAGAAATCATGGATCATCTAATTTGTGTAGGGATTTGTCAAAGTTATACAAAATGGATATGGCACAGTGAAGTAGTAGCAAAGTCTAACGTGTCTCAAAGAGATGATGTTAGTGAAGAAATGGATGATCGTCTAGAAGACATGATGCGTGATATTGGACAAGATTCGTTTAAGAGGGCACATACGTATGATACTATATGCAATGACAAGGATAAACCATTGTACCCGGGATGCAAAAAATTTACACGTCTGTCAGCCGTGTTAAAATTATTTAATCTGAAGGCAAAGAATGGGTGGACTGACAAAAGTTTTACCGAGTTGCTTGAATTGTTGACCGAAATGCTTCCAGAAGGTAATGTAATGCCAAGTCGTTATTACGAGGCGAAGAAAATATTGTGTCTGATGGGTTTGGAGTATGAAAAGATACATGCATGCCCTAATGATTGCATATTATACAGAAAAGAGTATGAAAAGTATAATCATTGTCCAAAGTGTAAGGCTTCACGCTACAAAAAGAAAGATGGTGAGTCAATTGATGATGAGGTGGTAAAAAAGGGTCCTCCTGCGAAAGTGGTATGGTACCTACCAATAATTTCAAGGTTCAAGAGATTATTCGCCAATGCAGATGACGCAAAGAATCTTAGATGGCATGCAGAAGAAAGAAAACATGATGGACAAATTCGTCATGTAGCTGATTCTTTGCAATGGAAGAAAATAGATACTTTGTTTCCAAATTTTGGCAAAGAGTCGAGAAACCTTAGACATGGACTTGCTACTGATGGAATGAATTCGTTCGGTAATATGAGTACTAACCATAGTTCTTGGCCTGTTCTCTTGATGATTTACAACCTATCTCCTAGGTTGTGCATGAAGCGTAAATATATTATGTTATCGATGATGATATCGGGCCCAAAACAACCAGGAAATGACATAGACGTTTATCTAAGTCCACTGATTGATGATTTAAGAGTGTTGTGGGAGGAAGGGGTGGATGTTTTTGATGCGTATTCTGGCGAACAGTTTAATATGCGTGCCATGTTGTTTTGCACCATCAATGATTTTCCGGCATATGGTAATTTGTCTGGGTATAAAGTTAAAGGGCATAATGCGTGTCCTATATGTGAAAAAGACACTTGTTACCATCAGCTTGAAAAAGGAAATAAGACCATTTATCTCGGGCATCGAAAATTTCTAAAACGTTATCATCCATATCGTAGATTGCGGAAAGCTTTCAATGGGGAACAAGAGCATGGTGTTGCTCCAAAGCCCTTGTCTGGAGAGGAAGTTTATCAGCGACAACAGGGACTTGATGTTATCTTTGGAAAGTACCAAAAACAATCTACTGTGAAAAATGTATGGAAAAAGAGATCGATTTTCTTCGATCTTCCATATTGGTCTAGTCTTGATGTATGACATTGTATTGATGTGATGCATGTGGAGAAAAATGTATGCGATAGTGTAATCAGAACACTTCTCAACATTCAAGGCAAGACAAAAGATGGTATTAATGCTCGTCTGGATTTGGGTTTGATGGGTATACGAGAAGAGTTAACCCCACAATATATAGGTAACAAGACATATTTGCCTCCTGCCTGCTACACTTTGTCTAAAAAAGAGAAAACAAGTTTTTGTGAGTGTTTACAAAGTATCAAAGTGCCGCATGATTACTCATCAAATGTCAAGAGGCTTGTATCAGTTAAAGATTTTAAATTAGTTGGCTTAAAATCTCACGACTGTCATGTCTTAATGCAACAACTACTACCATTGGCTATTCGTGGGATATTGCCTAACAACGTAAGGAAGACCATAACTAGGTTATGCTTATTTTTCAATGCAATTTGTTGTAAAACCATTGATCCACTAAAGTTAGACGATTTGGAAAATGAGGCTGCAGTTATCTTGTGCCAATTAGAGATGTATTTTCCTCCTTCATTTTTTGACATTATGGTTCACTTGATTGTTCATCTAGTAAGGGAGATTAGATTATGTGGTCCAGTTTTTTTACGGTGGATGTATCCAATAGAGCGATACATGAAGATTCTAAAAGGGTATACAAAAAACCCACACCGTCCAGAAGCATCGATTATTGAGAGGTACATTGCAGAAGAAGCAATTGAGTTTTGTTCTAACTATTTGTCAGGAGTGGATGTTGTAGGGGTTCCCAAGTCTCGTCATGATGGAAGATATGAGGGTGTGGGTACACAAGGTTTAAAAGTCAAGAGCTTAAGTATTGATGTGGTTGTTCAAGCGCATTTGTATATATTGAATAACATAGATGAAGTTCAACCTTACTTATCTGCTCACAAAAGCATCATAAAGAAAAAGTACCCCAAGATGAATGAAAGAGGGTTGTTAAAAGAGCATAATAAGAGTTTCTCTGAGTGGTTTAAAGAAAGAATTGCTAATGAAGATAGTGTTTCTAATACAATTAAGTGGTTGTCTTATGGGCCTAAATGTAACCTAATAACTTGGAGTGGATATGATATTAATAAAACCTCTTTTTATACAAAGTCAAAGGATGACCGTAGTACCCCGCAAAATAGTGGGGTAATGATTGTGGCCGAGTCCATGCACTTCTCTAGTGCTAAAGATAAAAACCCGGTTATGGCATCTACACCGTACTTTGGGGTGATTGAAGAGATTTGGGAAGTTAATTATGTTGTGTTTAAAGTTCCTGTATTTAAATGCAAATGGATTGATATCAACAGTGGTGTCAGAATCGATGAATTTGGAGTTACACTGGTTGATCTTAGCAAGTTAGCTTATGCGAACGAACCATTCATCATGGCATCTCAAGCAAAACAAGTGTTTATGTCACAGATCCTTCTAATAAAAAGTGGTCAGTGGTTTTACAAGGAAAGGTCCATGATAGTGACGAAAATCATGATGAGAACCTTGATATTTCTGAAACTCATCCTTTCTCAACAAATGTGACTACATTCACTGAAGAAAATGAAGGGGATGATGTGCATGCTATTCGCATAGACCATGAAGAAGGGATATGGGAGGACTAGTAAGATTTTTTGTATAAGTTAATTCCACGTTACTTTATTTTCTAATTGTTTTTATTTTGTGCTTAATTTTATTTCTAATTGTTTTTATTTTGTGCTTAATATTATTTCTAATTATTTTTGTTTTGTGTAAACAGATACATGGGTGATTCAAACCCCAATAAAAGAAGAGTTAGAGGTCCCACTTTAATGACACAAATTGACAAAGTTCATCAAACAGGTGAAAAGATAAAGGTCGAGTTTAATGCAAGAACCTATGAATGTATTGGTGTTGGTACAAATGCTACAAATTTCAAGAGTTATATAGCATCTCTTGCTCGACATTATTGTAGCATTGTGAAAAATGATTGGAAAGAAGTAGATGAAGGCGTAAAAGATGCTATTTGGACTGATATTCAGGTATTTTAAATGCAATACTTTATTATATTTTATAATCATATACTAATTAACAACATATGACATATACTACATTTGTAGGCTCATTTTACTATTCCAGAATGTAAAGATCCAAAGAATGATAGGTTGAAGAAAGAATGGATTAAATATGCGGGAGAGCGATGGAGAGGTTTTAAGACACAACTCACAGATAGATATATTCATCATCCCATAGAAAATGATCCTCCTCCATATGTCAAGTATAACTTTATTACAGAAGATGCCTGGAAAGAGTTTCTCAAGATTCGAGATACCCCTGAATTTAAGGTTAGTAGGAGTTATATGTTTTTGTGTGCATAACATTTTTATTATATTTAGTGATTAATTATTTGTTTGAGTTTATAATAGGAAAAAAGTCAGAAGGGTAAGGATAATGTGGCCAAGAATTTATACCCACATGTATTTTCTCGTGGAGGGTATCGCTTACTTGAGGAGAAAATTATGAAAGAAAAGTCATCATCGAGAGATAATTCCACATTAGATGATAATGATAGTCCATCTCCACCATCACGCCATGAGTTATGGAAGAGAGCACGACAAAAGAAAGGAGGAGAATACACATCAAAATCTACACAAGAGGTTGCTGAAAAAATTGTAAGTAAACAACGAAAAATTATTACAAAGTATCATTATATTTGTGATTGATTAATTGATGTTTTTGCATTTTGTAGGATTCTCTTGTTCAAGAAGCTGAAAAAGGTGCAATTGTTCCAGATGGACGTAACGATATCTTATCATTAGCCATTGGAACATCTGAGCATGGAGGTCGTGTTCGTGGTGTTGGAAAACACCATAAACAAAGCACTTACTTTGGAAGAAAAAGTCAACATATCGACGTAAATGAACAACTTGCAATATTGGAAACAAAACTTAGAGCTGAACTTGAATAAAAGTTGGTTGAAGAGCGTAAGATGTTTCAGCAATCATTAATGGAGACACTTAAGTCTATGGGTTTATCACAAAGCACAGGTGATATTAAATGCATTCAAAAATTGGAAATTATTGATGGAAGCGGAAAAGGAAGTTGTTCAGCTGCAAAGGGAAGCACAAAAGAGAGCACAAAAGACGTGGAAGTTGATGATGTTCAGAGATTGTTACTCATGGTTTTGAAATTGGATGATAACCATTTGGCAATACAATTAAGTCATTGTGCGAGTGTCTCTAATTTTTATGTTTCAGCTAAATGTATCAGAGAGTTATTGGTGGGTTTAGGTCATTGGCTTGACGTGTCTATTCTTCAAATTTGGTGCACGTAAGTACATTTTATTGTTTTATTAAAGTCAATCTCTATTAATATGTTATATCTCTCATCACTTTGATTCTAATGTTAATTTTAAAATTATTCAGGTATATTCATCGTGTTTGTCTTGAGAATTCCATTTCAGAATTATATGGATTTATGGACCCTGCTAGGTGTATTTATAATGATAATGTAGCGAAATCTCAAGAAGATGTTAAAAATTACGTGCTAGAAAAGTTACGTGATGAAAACAGAGCGTGCCACTTACTACCATTAATTCATGGGTAAGAATTTTTATGAAATTGTGTTTTATATTATTTAATTTTGATTTTGATAACATATATATTTTATGCGACTTTTCTGTTTCCACACACACGTACAAGAGACATTGGCAATTAATAGTCATGTGTCCAAGAGACAATTTAGTTGTCGTATTTTGTTCACTTCATCGGGAAATTGACCAGAACACGAAGAAAATTATTACAAAGTAAGTTTATCTTTCATGTGACTTTCATTGACAACTAATAGTTATGTGATTTTTCATTGGCGAGTATATTTAGTTATGTGATGTTTATATCTTTCTGTATTAGTTCTTTTGGGATTCATCAAATGGCAAATGGAAATAGAAAAAAGGCTACATGGCTTCATCCCAATGTAAGTGTGATGTAAATTGTAATTCTATAGTTAAATATATACGATAAATATTCACTAATTATGTCATTCAATTGTAGACAAGGCAATAACATAACTCTAATGATTGTGGATACTATGTGATGAAAAATATGTTGGATATTGTCTCTGCTAATATAACCGAGAATTGGATGCAGGTACTAAAAATAACTTTACTTTGTTCTTTACTTTTTGTTTTTCGACTTAATATGAATTTTTAAAAAATAACTCTATATTGTTATATTTATGTATTATAGGCATTTGATGACCCAACAGAATTAACACCAGATGATTTGTATGATTTGCGACTTCGTTGGGCAAAATGTTTCTTTGACTTACACGGAACTTAAGTTTAGCTTGGTGAGTTTTATAGAATTGTATAAGTTGTGGTTTTTGCACAATACATGTGGTTTTTGCTCATGTGTTGAGTTTCTTGATTTTTTTGCTGATGTTAATTGTTATTATTTATTGTCAGGCAATATGATTTTGGTGTTGTCTACCGAAGATTTTATATTGGTAATTCAAGTTTGGAAACTTAGAAATAGTTGAATATTTTAGTATATGTATATTTTGTGAATATTATGTAATTGTAAGTTTTGAAAAAGACTTATAAATAGTTGAATATTGTTTTATATTTTGTGAAGAATTTGTAATTGTAAGTTTGTATGTTGTAATACAATACAAGTTTGCAATACAATTGTTCAATTTGTAAGTTTGTTGTGAAAAATATGAAAACATCGTCCTAAATGTGATATATGTGATGTTGGAAAGCTATGAAATCTATATAGCGACATAAATATAGTCTGTTTGATATTGGAAAAATATGAAAAAATGGGTACAAATTATATTTGTATAGGGAAACCCAGAAAATAAATAATCTATTCCAAAAAAATTTCATACATTTTACATCGGTTATTAGTAAAAACTGATGTAAAAACTTTCAAAAAGGGACTTTTTACATCGGTTGGAGATAATAACCGATGTAAAAAGTCGCGTCACTGGGGACTTTTTACATCGGGTATTACTTCCAACCGATGTAAAAAACTGGATCAATTTTTTAAAAAAATGTGCATAATAATTGTTTCTTACATCGGTTCATATATTATAACCGATGTAAAAAAGGTACTTTTTACATCGGGTATTACTTCCAACCAATGTAAAAAACTGGATCAATTTTTTAAAAAATGTGCATAATAACAGGTTATTACATCAGTTCTGATATTATAACCAATGTAAAAAAGGGACTTTTTACATCGGTCCCAGAACCGATGTAAAAAGTCCCTGATTTACTATATCGCCTGACTTTACATCGGACCCAAAACCGATGTAAAAAGTCAATTTCACCTGATGTAAAAAGTCATTTCTGCACTAGTGACTAAATTTATCTCTAGAATCTAGACACTATTAGACAATCATCCTAGATAAGAATTCGAGCAGTATATGTCTATAGCAACCCAAACCCCTAAGCACAGAGCAAAAATCCAGGACAATAATTGACAAAGATTTGTAAAACAAATTTTATACAACGCCATGGGCGACAAATATACATGAGTTCAAAGAAAAAGAGAAATGAACCATAAATCTACCGGTTTGTCAACACCGACTGTGATCGGTGGAAATAGAACTGACTGTTTTTTAAGCTGGTTCGCGAAATGTCGCGGTAAGCAAGAGTCGCCATCGTCTTTTATGTTCTCCAACATGGAAAGGACAAAAGCACAGCAAAATTCCTTATTCGAGAGTGTTTCTCGGTTCGGGAGGTAGATTTATAGAAAGGGAAGGTGTTAGCACCCTTTCTATCCATGGTTATCCACGGGCTCTTAGGTACTTGCTCTTATGTTTTCAAAAATTTGTTTTCTTTTCAAGTGTGTGTGGGTTTTGAAAAAAGTTTCGTTTGAAAGATTTCTAAGTAACTCTTGTATCTGTCCTCAAGAGTGTATGAAAAAATTGTTTAAAAACTTTTGAAAGTGTGGGTGTGAAAAGTTGTTTTTGTTTGTTTGAAAGAGCAAGTACCCATGAGAATCTACCTACTCTAAGGAATTAGGCTGTGTAAGAGTCCTTTAGATAGTGCTATCCCACCATTGAGAGGTAGGTAGCACCATCGTTGGAGGTGTTCGGGTCAATTCGATTATTAGGGACATGTGTGGTCACCAAAGCAATGGTAGGATGCCTTAGAAGTAACCCTAATGTCCTAGATCCTTTTTATCTGAGGCAACCGTTTCGAGGCGACTGGATCTTTAGACAGGACGGCGACCTCTAAAACACCCTATACTTGACGACCACGTTGAGGCAACCAGTGAGGCGTACCCTAGGAGTGGCATGTGTTTTGTGTGTTGTGTTTCAGTTAAGGTTATCTTGTACATGTTATTTGTGAGCTACGGATTGATTTTATTTACATACATTCTTTCATGCATTGTTAACAGTTAGGAGTGCGGAAAAGTAAATTGCGGAAATGTAAATTCTAACTATTACAAGGCGCGGGTCTATACATCGCCAAAGACAAAAACCCGTTTTTGAAAATAAAGTGCGAGAAATAGTAAATAAAGCGGTAAAGTTCCTATTTAACTATTACATTCTTGGAAGCAATTACATAATAATCAAAATAAAATAAATGCGCGCGAATAAAAATTAATCGGAAATGCCTTAAGGGTTTTGACCCTTTTAAGAAAAGAAATGAATTTTTTTGTCTTTTTTATGATTAAATGAAATTAATACTAATAACTAATTAATTAATTAATTAAGAAAATGATATTTTTGTGTTTTTATGTTTTTAATGAAATAAAATAAAAGGGAATTAAAATTAAAAATTAATAAAATCTAATTCTAAATTTATTTTAGTTATTAAAAAAAAGATTAAAATTGCCTAATTAAACTAATTAATTAATTATAATTTAATTACAAAACAATGAATTAAAGTGAAATTAATAAATAAGAATAATAAAAATATTATTTTTTTTTATTTTTTTGTTTATGAAAATAATTATCTATGAATTAAATAATAATAATAATAATAATAGTTAATAATAATAATTAGTTAAAAGAAAATAAAAAAAGGAAAAGAAAACAAAAGAAAATATGAAAGAACCATGGGGGTGTTGGCCCAGGTATGGAGGTTTGAGGAAGCAATATGGCCCAATAAGCTTAAGCCTTTGTTGACTTTAGGAATTGCCTGCACGTGCTTTGACTTAGAGCATGGTATCCAGCATCTCATAGCCCCTGGATTGATCTTTGAGGGCACTTGGCGCATGATCGTTTGATGCACCTGGTGGAAAGCCTTTGTGAAACCTGCACAGGAACATGTTATGGAAAAATAGAAATAAGCATTTGGGGGACCTGAGATGTTGATGGAGTGCTTGGAAGTAGTTGAATCTGGCTAGATCAGGTCTTTCGAGCTTGACAACTTCAAGGAAATTTTTGCAATTTTGGGGCGTTCTCTAGGCTGTGTGTATTTTACTGTAATGCTTTCTCATGGCTTGTATTTATAGAGGAGATGGACGGGACAAAGAAATAAGGTAAGAATCCAAGCCATAAAGCCATGCTTTCAAACCAAAATCCAACAAATTAAAAAGCTTCCAAAATTTGCAAAACTTTCCCTTTCCATGCTTACATGTATCTGGACATCTTGGCACAAATTCAAAATTTTGTGTACAAAAAATAGCTTGCACGAATTTGGCAGCTAGTAAATGGCATATAAAGGTCATTCAAACCACAAAGATCCCCTTTAATTAATTTTTTTGATTTTATTTGAATTTTATGGATTTAAAATGGATTAAATCAATAAAAATTAAATAAAATAGAAAAATTAATGTTTAATCTTGAAATTAATCATGGGACAAAATTTAGCGCTATGTTAAGCAATTGTAAGTGGACTTATGTAGAAGTCGCACCTATTTTGAGGTCAGTCAATAGCAATCTATGTACTTCATGTTTGGATAAATGATATAGAGGTTATCACCCCTTAACATGTAGCACATTTTAAAAAGAAAGGGATAAGATGAAGAGGGAGGGGAATGATAAGCTAATTTGGATCACCATCTCAAAATTCTTTCATCTTTAAATTCAACCACTTCTCTAGATGGATTAAAGCACTAAACTTATCATTAATCCAAAACACCAAGAATGAATTAAATAATTCACTCTTTGATAGATTTGAATTGATGAACATTTATCCAACTTCATCTACATCATAAAGTCCATTGAATTTAAAGAGAAATTGGACATTTAAAATTGTAATCCAAATTATCCATCAAAGAGAGTGAGCAGAAAAAATATTTGAGTCAAAACACCCCCAAAATAAGGTAGAAAAAGTATTTTCGGCACTGTTATAATCGATTGTGCTTAGACAGCAACCAATTGCATCAATGCAGTTTTTTTTCAAATCAATTTTCTGTGACAAACGATTGCAATGTTACAACAATTGATTGCAGCCTGTTAAAATCAGTAGGAAACAGCATTTCAAGGATCAAACTCTTGTTCCAACTTTTCATCAAACACCTTATGATCATGGATTCAATTGAGCATGAAAATTCCATCAAATTATAAGAAAATAGCAATAATGGAATCATAAAACAGTGCTCAATGAATCAAAACCAGAAATCCACAAGAGATCACATTGTGAAAGATGATGATCCAACTTACCAAAGGTATAGTTAGAGAACTATTAAATAACTTCCAGAATTTTCTTCAATTCAACCACAAGAATCAATTACCAAAGCTTGGATGTAGAGAATTGATGAAGAAAAAGTGTTTGGATGAAGGTTTAGCTCAAAGATTAGTAAGATTCAATGCAAAGCTCACTATCCTTTTTTTTTATTATGGAGCTTTGAGTGAATTTGGTAGATAGAGAGAATTGAGAGATTTTTTTAGCAAAATGAGTTTGGCTATCAAAAGCTTGTGATTTGAATGAAATGAGGTCTCTATTTATAGAGTTTAGGATTGGGATTAGTGGTAATTTCGTAATTGATTCTTGTAGCCAAAAATCGAATCAATGATATAATTTTCAAAATTATGCAGAAAAATTTGAGCCAAAAGGATGACAGTTTTGAAATTGCTGGCCTTTTTTTAAAAATCAAGTCTATTTTGCTGCTATGAGTCGACCCAAGATTCGTATGCATCGACACATTCTAGTTGTATAACACAGCATGAGTCGATGCAAGCTTCTCTGGATCGATACAAACTGCTATTTCAACTCAATACAGAATCAATCAATTTGCATGAGTCAATACATAACATGCATGTGTCGACACATGCTAGTTATACAAAACAGGATGCGTCAACACAAGCCTCTATGGGTTGATGCAAGCTAGTTATACAAAACAGGATGATTCGACACAAGCCTCTATGGGTCGATGCAAGCTTCTTTTGTCATCACATTACAGATTTGATTGTCTTACATGGGTCGACGCATAACACGTATGTGTCGACACATACTGAAAAAAATTTATTTTTGAAGGCTAAAAATACACTTTTTCAAAGATTGTGCACAAACGATAAAATATGATATGAAAGTGAAACTGAAAAAGTTAGAGGCGAAATTTAGGGTACAACAGGCAGCGGCCAGATCTTCCCAATTATGAACATTGGCTCTTTCTAACTGATAAAACCAATCAAGTTGAGTTCCAAACAGAGTGTCTTGGAAGAAGTGTACCCGTAAATCCTTGTCAGCGGTATGAGGCTGCATTTTCCTTACATAGGACCAGAGATGCATTTTGGGACATGAAACTCCATCGTATTTGGCGAACACCGGTGCTTTGAATTTTGGAGGAATGACAATCCCCGATACTAATCACAACTCCTCAAAGTCTAATCCAGGTACTTTTGGATTTCCATTGCATTTAATCGTTCTTCTAGATGCTTATACTTATCGTCGGTTGGAGGATACTATTCTTCAGAATAATCTTATTCTTCCTCTTCCTCTTCTGAATCTGGTTGGACAACTGCTTCCTTGCCTTTCCCATCTTGAATATCTTTCTCTCCAGATGATGTTGCAAAGTCTAGGGTCCTTGGAATCTTCTTCCCATATTTAGAACTCCGGTTATTTTCTTTTTCTTCTTTTTCTCTTTAACCAGTAAGGTTTTCAACTCTTCTTATCCTTTGGCTAGAGTTAAGAACATATGTTGAAACTGAGCATTTTGTGCTTGGAGGTCCTTCACTGTTTGCTCGAGATCCATCTTACTGAAATAAACAGTAGAAAGATGAGGAGACTTGTTGCAAGAAACCTGCTTATGTTATGATGAATGGTAAATACATATGCAATGATTTCAAGGATTTAAAGATTCAAATTTGTTTTAGATAAAAAAAGGAAACACGCGGTATATTAATAAATTAAAGCTTGAGTACATCAATGCCTCTTTGGGCAAAATAATACAAAAACTCTAAGATAAAAAAGTTGTACGCATCCTCTTTGGCTCAATGTAGGCATTCAGAGTCTTCTCCTCATGAAGTTTCTTAGTAAGTTATAAAACCTTCTTCTCACTAACGTAGAATTGGGCTTCGAAGGTATCTCGCTCCCCCTTGAGTTGTATTCAATCTCTTTGTAAGTCTTCAAGAGAGTGGGCATGTCAAGATGTAGGATAGTGTATAGAACATCTCCTTCCATAACAGGCTCAATGATTACCGGGAGAATGGAAGGATAAGGCATCATAAGACTCTGAGCACGAGTTCGTACCCATTTGAGGTAAGGCTCAAGAGGGATGGAATTCTTATGCCCCGATGTCTTGCTATCTACCTTGTTCAACATCCTCCAAACTCGGATAAATCTCTGGTGAAGACCTTGATCGTCGTTCTCGTAGTCAAATACCAAACCTTGAATGAGCATCTCATTAGGGCCATCTCTTCGGGCGTAACCAAACTGTCTCAAGGCTAAGCAGGGGTTATAAGTGATACCTCCCCTAATGCCAAGTTAAGGGACATTAGGGAATTATCCACAACGGTCGATAATAGTAACATTCTCTATGGATCGGGAACACCAATGAATGTCTGAATATTTGAGCGTCATCAACCTTTGTGACCACCTTGAACCTTGCTCGTTCTTTAATACAGATTGGGGAAGATGTGACATAAACCATCTTGCCAAGAGAGAAGTTCAACACATAAGGACACCTCTTTTCCTCATAGTGCGAGTGTGAAAAGACTGTAGAATGTCTCCTAGTAAAGTAGGCACCAGGTTACGATATATGAAGATTTTGACGGCGTTCACATCTATGAGTTGGTCAAGATTTGTAAACAAAACCATCCCATAGATGAGGAGAGCCACAATTTCCTTAAAGGCTTGCAAATCCAAGGAGTTCCAAAAGTTTTAGGTTTTCTCAAACAAGAACTTTGCTAGGAAATCTTTGACACCACTCCTTGTTTCCCAATTAGTTGTGACATCAGATGATTGCAAGTGTAGAGCTTGATCAATCTCTTCTGGCTTTGGGTCTCTTTCCGTACCATTGAAACGTAGTTGATTGAGAATGGGAATCCTCAAGAGTTGGGAGAATTTTTCCAAGGTTGGCACAAGTTGATAATCGGGAAATATGAAGCAATGGTGTAAAGGATCAAAGAACTGAAAGAGCACCTTCATCATGTCTTCATCAGTGTTGGAAGTGACCAAGTTGAGTAGGCGACCATGTCTCTCGGTGATGTCCTTACAAGATTGACTTGAATGGTTTTCCTGCGAATAGAATCCATGTCCTATAAAACAGAACAAAGATGAATCCCAAAATCCTTGAAATGGTTAGTGAATGAGTATGATGTTATGATGTTCATGATGTTATGTACAAGTAAATATACACAAACAAATCAAACAAGTCCTTAGGTTTAGGCTTGCATGGAGTCTCATAGGTAAGTACCCTCTTGAAGTTTAGTTGGCTCAACCTGTCCAAGCAATAGTAACTGGGTTCTAAGGAGCTCAATATCATTGGTTTGTTTCCTTGAGCATTGTTTCAGCACAAGCCTCTTTAATGGCGACCGAAATATCCCAAAAAACCAAACCTCAATGAGTGTAGTATCGAGAATCTACAAACTTTGGACTGCACCAAAGTCGGTCATCTCACTACGTCCTAATGGCCAAGTTGGTCAAGTAAAGGTTCTAAAAGTTCATTAGTGCTTCATGACATCACTCAGCGGCCCCGTATTCTCCTTAATTAACTCAAGGGATACCAGTACCCACAAATATGTCGCACTAACGTAGATATTGCTTAGACCATGTCGATATACCCCGCACAGTTTCCATAATGTATTGCTACTTACCTATAAGGTATCCCTAAATCCGGGTAGAGGGTTCAAACCCAAACAAAGAGCCATAATGTAAAGCATACAAGTCAAACAATGAAAGCAAGTAAATATGATCTAACCCTAAGGTAACCCCACTTTTAGAATTTTCCCCAGCAGATTCGTCAGTTCTTTGATACGGTGGGAGAACTGACTTGAAGGTTTTACGTTTGATTGCAAATGTTGCGGTTAGCAAGAGTTACCACCGACTTTTCTTTTATCCAAAAGGAAAGGTGAAAAAGCACAGGAAAGACCTTTGAGATTATTTCTTGAGTTTGGGGGGTAGATTATGATAAGGGAAGGTATCAGCACCCTTTTCATCCATGATTTTCCATGGGCTCTTAGTTACTTGCTAGATCACTTGCTTTTTGTTTGGAATTGTGTTTTGTGTGGTTTTTGAAAGTATTTTGTAAAGAGTCCATTGTTTAGGCGATCTTTGTAATGATTCTCGTTCGTCAGAATGTATACGAAGATGTTTGATCTTTTGAAAATGTTTTCAAGTTTGTAAGAGGTTTTGAAAGTGTAGGTGATTGTTTTGAAAATAGCAAAGATGTTTTGAAGATTGAGCAAGTAATTAGGAGCATTCTAGCTACTCAAAAAGTCTTTCATGTTCATTTTCTTTTTCCTTTGACATTGTTATCTTACCATTGATTTGGTAAGTAACCCTATCTTTGGATGTAAATGGGACGGGAGTGGGTCATCGTATAACCATGATTAGCAATGTTTCAAGGTATCTTAGCATTCTCTTTAGGGACTAAGATCATTTGAAAGGCAACATAGATAGCGTCATCGAGGGACTATGATCTTGTATTTTGTTTTGTTTTTGCTAAGATACCTCACATGCGTAATATGGTCATTTTGTAAAGGCAACCAAGTGGATTTATCCTAGGGGGTGCTTGTGTGCGAGTGTATTGTTTTCATGCTTGATTTTGTCTTTGATTAGGGTTTTCTATTTGATTGGTTTTAGTTTTTCCATACAAACCCTAATTACTAGCAATTGTATATAAAGCGATAAATTGCGGAATTTAAAATTCACTACGCTATTACAATACTTGTGGGAGGAGGGTGTACAAATTATAAATGGGGATTGCAAGAGAATAAACCTAATTAATCTATTAAAACCATATTGAATTTATACAAGAACTGAAATAAATAATGTACATAATGAATAAATATACAAGAATGCAAATGTGAAGAAAATGGATATTTTTGTTTGGATTTTTTAGGAAAAGGGAATTTGTTTTAACTTAATTAATTAAAGGAAAATAATTAATTAAAAGTAAAACCTAAATTTACTGAGAAAATATTTAAAATAAAATCCTAAATCTATTAATTGATTAAAAAGAAATTAAGTTTAAGAAAAGTATTTTTCTGGTATTTTTGTCTTGAAAATAAATTATAGTATTATAAAATATTTTTGGTCCTTTTTTGTTTTAAAATAGTATATTTTAATGGTGTAAAAGAAAATAATTAAAACCTATTTTTAATTAAATTTACAAAGATAATTAGTAAAATAAATAAAGTATTGATTAAATAAATGATTTTTGTGAAAAAATAAATAAATAAATTATGTCAAAATATAAATTTACTATTTTTATATTTTTTATGATTTTTTAATATTAGAAAAATATTTAAGAAAACAAATAAATAAAAAATAAGAAAATAGAAAATAAAATTGGGGCAGGGGTGTGTAAATGAAACAGGGGGGTTAGCAATAAGAAAAGATAGTAAAAAGCCCAAAGGAGGCCCATGCACCTTGTCCAAAAAGTCAGAATGCAAAGAAAAATGTTAAAAAAAACCAAAATGGTACCACTGGGGCTCGAACTCAGGTCCCTCAAGTCATAGGCGTGTGCTTCTACCACTGGGGTGGCTATACATTCGTTAACATTAGCAAAAAAAATAATAGATAACACAAGTCAAGTCCTGAAAATGACTTCATCTTCAACCTCCAGTCATGGATCCTGTAACTTGCTCATTTCTTAACAAAAATGAAAGATGCAAACATGAAAGTTGCTCCATGAATCCAACC
Source organism: Vicia faba (assembly GCA_948472305.1). Lineage (NCBI taxonomy): Eukaryota > Viridiplantae > Streptophyta > Magnoliopsida > Fabales > Fabaceae > Vicia > Vicia faba. Next base: position 1,195,372,299 of record OX451740.1, on the reverse strand, counting down.
ATATAAATATTATAAGCTATAAATCTAAGATGAATGAGAATTTCTAAAATTACCAAATTCTGACCTAAATATTTCAAAAAGTGCAAACTCAAAATTCTCCTAGCTCAATCAAAATAAATGAAATCTATGGACATGTATAGTTTCAAGGCAACATTGTCTACATTTTATCTTCACAAATGCAAGCCTAACAATGCCTAAATATGAAGATAGAAGTTCAAGAAAAATACCTCAAAACTGGAAATTGTGAAATGGATTTGAGCATGTTTCAGGCAATGGTGATGATCAGGCTAGCTTCCTCAAGTCCCTAGGAAGCTAATGCAATGGTTTGCTTGGGTTGAGAGTGGCTGAAATGGCCTGGAGAAGTCAAGTTGCAGACTCTATTTTTTGGTTATGGATATTATGGTAAATGGTGTTACAATTTTGGAATAAGGATAGGGATGAGTTGTATTTGATGTAAGGAAGCTTTAGGAATGAATTTGAGGGAAAACGCACGAGGGAAATGAGAGATACAAGTTTAAGGTCAGAACTGTGTATCAATGGAGTTTTTTGTGCAATTTCTGGCTAGAGGAAATTTGGGAGTGTTTAAGGGTGCTCAAACTCGTCCCTTAGCTCACAAATAGTGACTCTATTTATAAGCAACAAGTTTTGTAGTGCTCTAGTTGATCAGAATTCAAATTTGCATGTTTAAGTTCAACATGCGGTTTTTTGACAAAAACAAGTTTCCATGACTTGTACTTGGTTCATAGAGTGGTTATGTTTTGAACAAGCTTGCTTCTGACTTTGTGGATGGAGTGTGATCGGAGGGAACAAGTTAGAGGCTCAAGAATGGACTTTATGCAAAAAGCTTGCTTTACAAGAATGACAATGTTAACTTTGTGCCATTAATGGAAATGGAACTTGGATAATAGCTCAATTGCTTGGATCAAAACCCTAACAGTTGTGTAAACATTTAATTATAGAGTGACAAACAATTTTGAGGCCTGCAAAGCAAATATTATGCAGCCTAGCATGGATTTGGTTCATTTGTTCATCAAAAAATGACTTATAATTCAAGTGATAAAACCCTAACTTCATCTCTTTGATTCTCCATGCTCAAGAATGATCTCAAGGAGTTCTTGGATATTTTAGAAAGATTTTAATGTTCTCTACAACCCATCTTTGAATCACTTTTGAAAATTCCCCTTGTAACTATATGAAAAAGTGCCATGAAGTTAGGTCAAAATCCTGACCAAATTAGGGCAAAATTTCACTAAGTGTTTTTGTTTCATGACCATGTATTCTTAAAATTATAACTTGAGATCCAAGCATCTTTGGAAGGAGTTGTGTAAAGAAAAGTTGTAGATTTCATGGAGATATACGACTTTCATGTTGGAATTTTCTCTTGAATCATCTTGCATCATGGTGAAAATTTTGCTCAAAGTTGTGAAAATATAAGAAATTTCCAACACTTTGAAAATTTTCTAAGTTTAGAAATTTTCACTTTTCAAAATGAAATTTTGAATTTTGGATTTCTTGATGAATAAGTTTCATATTTTGATATGTTTTGATGAATTATGATCTTTGACATTGAATCTTGACCAAAAAGTCAAAGTTTAACTTTTCAGTATACAGTTGACTTTTGATCAGTTGACTAAAAATTCATTTGTCAATCCATTGGACTTGAGCAATGCTTTGAGCTATGTAATTGGGTCAAAATTATGCAATTGGACTCTTGAGATCATGCCTTAAACCAATTGATCATTTGCTAGGTCAAAAATCAGAAATTGCCCTTTCCCAGTCAAAACACTAATTTTGACCATTTTGCCCTTTTGAGGATTTGATCAGATTTCTTGAAGAATTATGGTCCTAACTTGATCAAATGGTATATATGAGTTTAAAATGTTGATGTGGATCAAAAATTATGAAGTTTGACTCTAAATTGGCCATAGTTGACTTTTTCCCCAATATAGTTGATTTTTAGGTCAACTGCTCAATTGAGTGAGCAAAAGTGTGATCCAAGGCTTGAAACTTGACATGAGAAATCTTGAGGGTCCATAATGATCCATAAAAGTCATATGGGTCATTGGAAGTTCAAATATCCTTTTGAAAACTCAAACCCTAATTTTGGTCATCAGTGCTTAAGGAGATGTATTGAGCTGATCAAACCTAGTGCAATCTTGAGCCAAAGGAGATCTTGTGAGTAAATTATTGATAAGTGAGAGGGAAAATTTTGGGATACAACAGACACATACATGATTTTTATGTTGTATGTGTCGACCTGTATAGGTCTATGTGTCTACCAAAGAGAAACAGAAGTTACGGGCTTTAAAACGCTAGCAAATGTGTCGACCTGAAAAATGAATATGTCGACGCATAAAATAAGAATTTCACCAATTTCAGAAAAGCTTCAGTATGTGTCGACCTATGCAGTGTATTATGTCAACCTAAAATTTATAGAAGCTACATGCTTTAAAAATGAGTTACATGTGTCGACCTGAAAAGCGGATGTGTCAACACATGCATTAGAAATTTATGCAGAAATTTGTTTTTAATGATTTGGATCAATTTCAAAATGCTTTTTAATGATTCCTAATAACTCTAATGAAGAAGAGTGCCACAAGACAAAAGGATATTGTCCAATATACCAAAGTGCACTCTTTTTCCCATTTTGACATCATGCAAAACCTTTTGTTGGCGAAGTTGTACTCGCAAAATGTTTAGGAGCCATATCAAACTCTTGCTCTCCATTAAAATTCTTCAGCAATCTATGATAAGGTTTCCATCATGTTTCCTTTCATATGAATTCCATCTAATATTCTTTTCGTCATTTTAATTAGTAAAAGGTCTCTTAAATCCCGAAATTATTGGCAAGTACCATAACACTTTAGCAAGAGGATGCTTCCTACTAACATTGTCATACTCATTGTCATCTCCATTATTGACCTTCAGCTTGTAACGCGACACACTATATTTCAGGCATTGATACAAGTTTTCATACATGTTCCTGTATAATATGAAATCATTAGAGCATGCATGTATTTTGATATACATCAAACCCATTGGACACAATATCTTCTTGGTCTAATAATAACGATTCAACAAATTGTTATCTTCTGGTAACATTTGCTTTAGCAAATCAAGTAATTTCGTGAAACTTTTATCCGACCATCCATATTTTTCCTTCAGATTAAACAACTTTAACACCACATACAATCGTGTAAAACTTGTGCATCCCTTATATAAAAGGGTTTCTTTATCACTACATAAAGTATCATAAATATGAGCATTATTAAAAGAAGATTCTCCAATATCACGAAACAAAATCCTCTTGTCAATCATCCATATATTTATCTTCATCTACTATTTGACTTTGTGACGTTTGACTTCCCTCTTTATCCACATCATCATGCCACATCCATATTGTATAATTTTTACATATACCATCACAACATAGGTGATGGAATATTTCATTCTTTGTACCTTTATCGATATTCACGCAATTAACACAAGGACAATAAAAGATACCATCATTGTCGGGAAGATTTTGATCAATGCATTTAAGGAATTCAAGAACTCATTTCTCATAAATTGAACCTAATATATCAACTTTCATTCAACTACGATCCATAATAACTTCTGAAATTTATACACAAATAATAATGTGAATGACACACCAAAATCTAAACCAAAAATATATCCAAAAACTAAAGCATATTCATCACAAAAATATAACTCTAAACCTTGAGCATATGCATATACATCATAACAATATAATATTTTTGTTCACTTCTATATCCAAGAAAAATACCTAAAGCATATGAAACATGTACAATATATAACATGAACAAAAGAAAGGTACATGTTTCATCTGGAGGAACAAACAGAACAATAAACAAGCGGTAAATATGAACCAAGAACAATATACAATATTGGATGAAATATGAAGCAAGCAACATCCCATAAAAAATTTTATGGGACAAGCATGTATCTTATTATAGCTCATGCCAATAGAGCACAACATTTTTTTGGCCTCATAGGTTCGATTAGGAAGAACATTATCCTCCGAAAGCATATCTCTCATAAGGGCTAATAACTCTGTGAAACTTTTATCTTACCATCCATTGCCCGCTTTTAAGTTGTACAACTTTAATACCGCAGACAGTCTTGTGAATTTAGTGCACCCTTTATACAAAGGTTTCTCTGCATCGCTTACCAATCTCTCAAACATTTTGGGACAATCCTGAAGATCTTCTTCAAGGGCATCTGCATTCTCTTCTACTCGATCAAAATTGTATGTATCTGTGTCCTTGTCGTCTGAAGCATAGGTCGTACTACTTTTCTCCCCTGGTTCAACGTTGTCGTTACTTTTTTCACCGTGAAATATCCAACACATATAACTTCTATCAATTCCATGCATTAGTAAATGCGATTTCAATCCATCTGCGTTAACCCGACCCACATAACAACAACCCAAGCAAGGACACTTCATTCGACTGGGGTCTTTGGCGTGTTCAACAACAAACTTAACGAATTCTAATACCCAATTCTCGTACTCTTGTGACAATCGATCGACAAACATCCATTTTTTATCCATTTTTTCTACTTATTCAAGTAAACAAAAACACTATAAATAGATTATTCTCTTTTTGTTTGAATTAAACGAATTATTTCTAGAAATTTATTTCTGGAGTTAATAACATGGACTAAAAATAAATATATCTATATAAAAATAATTATGTTTTTTAATTGATCAATACAGATAGAATTTGAACTTGACTCACCAAAGAAAGAAAAGGGACTATTAATGTCGACGGCGGATGATGCGGCTTTGATGTTCTTCGAATCGGTGATGGTCTTCACCTAACTACACCAATACAAAAAGATCATCAAAAACAAGTTGTATATATATATATATATAGGTTCAAAATACTAGTAACAAAATACTAGTTTATGGAAAATATAAACATGATAAACAATTCAGAAACCAATTAAAATAACAAAAAAAAATCATCATATATATCATCTTTTTTATTCCAAAACATAGAACCAAAAGAAAATGCAATAATGCTAAATGCTAAAAATGTTGCTGTTATATATCAAGCCCTACCAAGAACCCAAAAATTAAAATGCATACATATAACCCAGTTTAGACATCAATAGGAGATAAACACATTTGGACATCAATGGATATAAACACATTTTCAAGGAGGATAACTCAGTTTGGACATCAATGGAGTTAAACACATTTTCAATAAAGAACATACCTTGAGAATCAGCCGATGTGGGTGGATGAAAACCGAGCGAGACGGTGGAGGACGGTGTACGACGGCGAAGGATTTGAGACGGAGAAGGAAATGGGTTTCGCTCACTGTTGAAGGAGGAAAAGGGTTTCTAGCTTCTGTTTTCGTGAATCTGTGTCTAGCTTCTGTTTTCGTGAATCTGTGAATACACAGATTCTATTTTTTTAATTTTCACTTATAAGGGTTTAGACAGCGCTTTCTAAAAGCACTGGCTAAAATGAACCTATAGCAGCGCTTTTGAAAAGCGCTTGCTAATAGTGTCCTTTAGCAGCGCTTTTCTAATATATTTTTTTTAATTTTTTATGACTTTAGACAGCGCTTTCTTAAAGTGCTGTCTAAAGTGGACCTTTACCAGCGCTTATGATAAAGCGCTTATGATAAAGCTGACAGAACATATCTATATTTGGAACAAATATTGTACACTAATGAGATATAAAGTCAAAGAATATTTACATTGATTAGGCATAATTAGTTTCCTATTATGCAGATTGTAATTCTTGTATATAATACATGTTCATGATCAATAAAAAGCAGGGAAAAACATTTTATTATATGGTATCAGAGCGGTTTTGATCCATTTTTTTCTCTCTTCCGCTCCAAACAAATTCCTTTTTCTCTTCCACCATGTCTTCAACCTCCGAAAACTCTTCAAACAACAGCACCGGCACGGAAACGCCAACATCTCAACCTAAATTTCACTCTGCCTTCGCAATTACAAACGTGAAAACCATCATTCCAATCACATTAGATAATGATTCCAGTCTCTATCTCTCTTGGTCTGCTCTGTTTCAGGTTCAAGCACGTGTCCACAACGTCCTTGATCATATTATCCCTCCCACCGATGCGGCAACCCAACAAGAAGTCGCACAAACAAAGACCAATGATCCAAACCTCTGGAACCGTCTTGACGCTGTTGTTTTACAGTGGATGTATGCCACCGTTACCCAGGACATCCTTAGCTCTATCCTGGTGCTTAACGACACCGCCGAAAGCTGTTGGAAACGAATTGCTGCTATGTTTCAAGATAACAAGCATTCGAGAGCAGTCCACCTCGAACATCAATTCACCAACACGCACTTGGAAGATTTCCCGTCGACAAAAGCATATTGCAATCGCCTCAAACTCCTCGCAGATCAACTTGCAAATGTTGATTCTCCCGTCAACAACACTCGTCTTGTGTTGAAGATGATTTCTGGACTGACAGATTCATATGCAGGATTTGTCACATACATTCAGCAACACGATCCATTACCAACCTTTGAAACGGCGAAATCGCGATTGGAATTAGAAGAATCGACGATGGCCCAACGTACTGCACGCGAATCCAGCACTATCTCTTCTCCAACGGCCCTACTCGTGAAAACCCCAACCTCTGACAACTCCTCCACCTCTCCCAACGCGTTTTCCGCCCGAAATTTGACTGCAAACAATGGAAATCGCGGTATCAACAACAGTATTGAGTACTTCTCCAGTATTGAGTACTTCCGGTCATAAATATTATGTGCTTTTTTTGGATGACTATTCGAATTTTCTGTGGACTTTTCCAATTTCACATAAATCTCAAGTTTTTCCAACCTTTGAAAAATTAAGAGCATATATTAAAACTCAATTTCAACTGGAAGTTAAAAATATTCAGTGCGATAATGGTAGAGAATATGTCAATAGTAACTTTCAAAAACTTTGTGAAGCAAATGGAATTTCATTTCGTTTCTCATGCCCTCATACTTCATCTCAAAATGGAAAAGCTGAACGAAAAATCCGTTCTATTAATAATATAGTTCGGACTTTACTCATTCATGCATCTTTACCTCCAAGTTTTTGGCACCATGCCTTACAAATGGCAACTTATTTGTTGAACATTTTACCAAATAAAAAGTTGAATTATCAATCACCTCTCAAAATCCTTTTTCAAAAGCATCCATCCTACTCTCATCTACGTGTATTCGGTTGTTTATGTTACCCTCTTTTTCCATCCACTACTATAAATAAACTCCAGTCTCGATCCACCCCATGTGTTTTTTTAGGATATCCTTCCAATCATCGCGGGTACAAATGTTATGATTTATCACAAAATAAAATCATCCTTTGTCGCCATGTCATATTTGATGAATCGGAATTTCCCTTCTCTAAACTACACACTACTAATCCGGAAAATTATCAATTTCTTGATAATGAATTATCACCTTACATCATAAATCACCTCATCACTCAACCTGACCCATATCCAATGACACCGACCCACATCACTCAGCAACAGTCTCAAACCCATGACCAATCAGAACCGGCCCAAACTACCTCTCAATTGGCCCAAACTTTGCCATCCACATCTACTCCGCCAAATATCCCACTTCCTCCCATTTACCAACCTACCCTTAATTCTAACAACAAACCAGTTACGAGGAGCCAACATGGCATTTTTAAACCAAACCAAAAATACATCAATCTCCACACCGAAGTTACAAAATCTCCTCTCCCTCGTAACCCAGTGTTAGCACTAAAAGACCTAAATTGGAAAATGGCTATGGATGATGAATACAATGCTCTTATTCAAAATAAGACGTGGGATTTAGTGCCCCGTCCACCTGATGCAAATGTTATTCGTTCTATGTGGATTTTTAGGCATAAAGAAAAATCTGATGGTTCTTTTGAGAGGCATAAAGCCCGACTTGTAGGTAACGGTGCAGGTCAACAGGTTGGCATAGATTGTGGGGAGACCTTCAGTCCGGTTGTTAAACCAACCACCATCCGAACAGTACTCAGTCTTTCCTTATCTAAAGCATGGAAAATTCATCAGTTAGACGTCAAGAATGCTTTTCTACATGGTGAACTCAAAGAAACAGTGTATATGCATCAACCTTTGGGCTTCAAGGATCCAAATCATCCTCATCATGTCTGCCGTCTGCGAAAATCTTTGTATGGGCTAAAGCAAGCTCCAAGAGCTTGGTACAAACGATTTGCAGATTATGTATATTCTATCGGGTTTTCTCAAAGCAAGTCAGACAACTCTCTTTTCATCTACCGGAAAGATACACACATGGCCTATCTTCTTCTTTATGTGGACGACATCATTCTCACCGCTTCTTCTGATGATCTTCGCAAGTCTATAATATCACGACTCAGCTCTGAATTTGCTATGAAAGACTTGGGACCACTCCATTATTTTTTGGGTATTGCAGTTACTCGACATAATGGTGGTCTGTTCTTATCTCAGAAAAAGTATGCAGATGAAATTCTTGAGCGAGCAGGCATGTCATCATGCAAATCATGTCCCACTCCGGTTGACACTAAACCGAAGCTTAGCGCCAAGACTAGCACTCCCTATGAAGACCCATCATTATACCGTAGCCTTGCTGGTGCTCTCCAATACCTCACTTTCACGAGACCCGACATCACATATGCGGTACAACAAATATGTCTTTTTATGCATGACCCCATGGAAGATCACATGCACTCTCTCCGACGAATTTTGCGTTACATTCAGGGAACTAGTCACTACGGTTTACATCTCTATCCATCATCCACTACATCTTTGATTTCTTACACAGATGCTGACTGGGGAGGATGTCCCGACACTAGACGCTCTACTTCAGGCTATTGTGTTTTTCTTGGAGACAACTTATTATCATGGTCGTCTAAACGACAACCCACACTCTCCCGATCCAGTGCTGAAGCTGAATATCGTGGAGTTGCCAATGTCGTCTCTGAGTCATGCTGGTTACGTAACCTACTCCTCGAGCTACATTATCCGATACACAAAGCTACTATGGTATACTGTGATAACGTAAGTGCCATATATCTTTCTGGTAATCCTGTTCAACATCAACGTACAAAACATATTGAGATGGACATTCACTTTGTACGTGAAAAAGTAGCTCGCGGACAGATACGCGTCTTGCATGTTCCATCGCGCTATCAAATTGCGGATATTTTCACCAAGGGTCTTCCCCTAATACTATTTCAAGATTTCCGAGACAGTTTAAGCGTACGTCAACCTCCCGCTTCAACTGCGGGGGTGTGACAGAACATATCTATATTTGGAACAAATATTGTACACTAATGAGATATAAAGTCAAAGAATATTTACATTGATTAGGCATAATTAGTTTCCTATTATGCAGATTGTAATTCTTGTATATAATACATGTTCATGATCAATAAAAAGCAGGGAAAAACATTTTATTATAAAAGCGCTTTCTAAAACAACCATTTAGCAGCGCTTTTAAAAGTGTTGTCTAAGATCATATGTTTAGCAGCGCTTTTACTAATTATTTTATACGGTTTCCGTATTTTTTTTAATTCACTATTAGCAGCGCTTTTGTACAAAAGCGATGTCTAATGTGCGCTGTTAAAACTCACTTTTGGCGTAGTGAATGGAATGAAAATTGAAGATGAAGAATACTGTACTTCGAAGATGAGGACGAGAACAAGAATGAAGATGTTGAAGATTTGTGATTCAAATGAACGAAGAGGGTAATGATTTGAGTTCCAAATGAATGGATATGATAACGCTGTCGTTGTCGTCTCTGGTTCGCATGTTCGACTAGGGTATCAAATGCAATAAATGCATAATAAATTTTATTTTAATTTATCAGTAAAACCTTTAACTACGGTTGAATAATTCAACCATAGTGGAAATTTAAATCATCTAACAACGGTTGAGGCAATCTACAGTTGTTAAATCATTTTCAATTTATGTTTTCAATAATGGACTTAAGTGACACACGCTTAATGTACTCGAAAAAAAGAAAAAAAATATAGTTGTTGGGAATCGAAGCTTGTTACACATAGATTATCACCGTGATTTTTAAGAACAACCGCCATGAAATTACTTTTTAGAAAAATAGACATTCATCGGTCACTTTAACTTTAATATATTACAAACGGTGTATAGGATATCGTTGTAAATTTGATGTTGTTATATCTACGTGTTATAGTAGTGCATGGAACGATACATGTGGGGATCTGGAAGAGAGGAAAAGTCATGCCTGCTTAATCTGCAAATGCTGAGAATTAAGGTAGTTACACTATTTGCATTACTCATATTTTCTTTTGCAAAAAGATCATGAATGTACTTGGATTGAGTGAGGAGAAAATTCCTTTATGACAAGTGTTTATGACAAGTGTTGAATCTCAGTATCAAAGAAATATTTAGGAGTGTCCAACTTTTTTAGTGAAAACTTATCACGAAGAGAGTCCAAGAATTTGTGAATGAGCCTGGATGAAGAGCCTCTGATGAGAATATCATCGACATATACCAAAGCATGTATGATGATACCTTGATGAGAATATATGAAGAGAGAATGATCACACTTACTATGAGTAAAACCAAAGTGAACCAATGCTTGAGTCACCTTATCATACCATGTATGAGGGGCTTGTTTGAGGAGTCAGAAACACATTTTTCCTTTGAAATATGCACTCATCTCTAAAGTTGGTGATTTTGTAATTTGTATTCATGAACTTAATTTTGGTTTTTGATTGTCTAAATCCTACTATTAGCTTTATTTGATAATTTTCTATATGCTAGAGGTGCTCAATTTTTGTTTTGTCTAAAAATAGTTAAAGGGTGAGTTTATTATTTCATATGGATGGTCTTATTTTTATAGGAAAGATATTAAGCAGATGTCTTAGTTGCTAAAGGATCTAGGATCCGTTATCCACTAGTGCGCATTTTTTTACAAGAATTTGCATGATTCCAGATATTGTGTTCCAATTACTGCATGATTAAATTTTAGAAAGATTTATTTTGTTTAGAATTCGAATGATTTGTTTAGAAAAGATTTGTAGTGGAAAGATTTAATTTACTATGATTTGTTTTTACAAAGAATTTCTTGAAAAAATTTATTTGTTTACGTCCTATGATTTAGAAGAAAGATTTAATGTGCCAAAGATTGGATTTGTTGTGGATTTGGTTTCACTCTAATGAACTTTTTAACTAGATTGACATCTCTATATATAAATATTGTTCCTCGTTTGAATCACGAGACAACCGAGAATAAGTGCATTCTAAGAGATAAATTATTCATGTCTTGTAGTGTGTTTTATTTGTGTAAAACTTTATTATTTATTATTTATAACCACTTAAGAGAGATAGAGTTTTTGTTTATATTTGTGATGTTTATCATATCCATAACATTGACTCTTACCAATATTTATGTACGCTTTATTAGAGTTCAACTGGTTTACGCAAGTTCCTGATGTCGAGGCTGTCGAAGAATATATATATATATATATATATATATATATATATATATATATATATATATATATATATATATATATATATATATATATATATATATATATATATATATATATATATAAGGGTGTGCAAAAAAACTGGTTTACACGAATCAATTTTAAAAATTCAGTGCACCAATTTTTATAATCCAATTTGTGTTGGATGTGAACCGCTCCAGATCCATTTTGATATCAAAACAAAAATCTGATTTCCATTTTTGATAACCAGTTGTCATACATAAAACCAAATGAATATGATATTATTATTAATGAATAAGATATTATTAAGGCACACTAAATTCAAATTCGTGTAAACCAATTTATATAATATTCAAATTGAAAATGGAATACTAGTTTATATATTTTATTTTATTTATTATTAATTAGTTAATTAGAGTGGTGATTAATTAAGGGAAGAAGAACTTATTAAGTTAATTGTGATGAACGATTGTTAATTTGTATTTTTTTGTTTAACTGTTATAGTGTAGCAATTGTTTTGAAGCAGATTTTGTCTTGGTTTTAGGATGTTTTGTTTTAGTTTTTTTAGGTTCTAGTTTTAGTGTTCTGGTACAACTTTATCATAGATTAAAGTGTAATGTTTTTACTCTTAAATTGAATTTTACTTTTTTGCTTTTCAAAAAAATTATGAAAAACGATTTGTGCTGATGTTTGAATATAATAGTATAAAAATGACACATGCCTTTGCATCTTGTTCCCTTCATTAACCTGGATTTTTTTCGTCTCTTCAAATTAAGAAAGATACAATTTCTTTATAAATCAATTTTGATTGAAAACCGGTTTAAACCGGTTTTGAACCGAATTGAAACCATTTTACAATTTTAAATTGGTTATTATAAAAAATAGTTTAATTTTAAAACTATAACTATTAAAATGGATTGGTTCTTAAAATTTGATAACCATGCACACCCCTACAGATAGAACAAGTTGAATAACAAAACATTTACTTGTAACACGAATGAATTAAAATATTAAAAAAAAAACATTCACTAGCATTACATATAGCCCTAGAAGTTTAAATTAATAGAAATAATTGATTAATAGAAAATCATTGGTTATGTTAAGCTAATAATTGATTAATAGAAAACCATTGGTTATGTTAAGTTGGTTCTCATGTACAACACGGATTCAATCACTGCTGAGTTGCTGCCTATCAGTTGGTGTCTTAATTTTTTGAGAGACTTGCGTTTCAAAAGAGTCTTTGTCCAGTCTGATTCGCTTATAGCAGTGGATTGTATCTGTTAGATTGTTTTAAGGATGCTTCTGTGATGTATTTGAGCAGGTTTAATATTGTGGATGCTCACCACATGCCTAATGTAGCAAAAACTGTAGACTCTCAGACCTGGTTTGGTTGCCTTTCTAGTTTAGATGTGTCTGTTTCTGATATTGCCTTTTTGGCTTAAATGGAATTGTCTGAGTTGTTACAAAAAAATTTGTTAAGCTAGTTCTCTACATTGTTATTTTGTTTCTTCTTTTAGCATTGTATGTTAAGTTGGTTCTCTACTTATTTTCCTAGATTATTGTCTTTATGTTAAGCCGTGTCTTTATGTTTAGTTGTATTTATGTTAAGCTGGTTGTCTACTTATTACTGTTTCATTATTCTCCTAGATTGTTGTCTTTATGTTAAGTTGTGTCTTTATGTTAAGCTGGTTCTCTACTTAAGTTGTGTCTGTTTCTAAGTAATGATACAGTAATAAGTAGAGAACCAGCTTAACATAAAGACACAACTTAACATAAAGACAACAATCTAGGAGAATAGTGAAACAGTAATAAGTAGACAATCAGTTTAACATAAATACAGCTTAACATAAAGACAGCAATCTAGGAAAATAAGTAGAGAACCAGCTTAACATACAATGCTAAAAGAAGAAATAAAATAACAATGTAAAGAACTAGTGTGGGATTTTGGATCAAACTCTAGTATGGTCGAAGTACATGCTGTAGTCGAAGAAGGGTCTAGCATGTATTTGTCGAAAATGCTTGTTAAATTAGGTTTTAGTGTTTAAACCCTAATTTGTTAAGTTAGCTTGTTTATTAAGTTAGCTTGTATAATGGGCCTTGTGGAAAAAGCCCATTAGTTAGTATGTTAGGTTTTATTATAAATAGCATACTAGTCTCTCATCATTGCAACACACAGCAAATCCTAATTTAGGGTGAGAGGGTTATTTGTTATTCTTGTAAACTTGTAATCTTGTTTTCTAAGAGAAAGTAAAGAATAGCAGTTATAACAAATTCTTGTGTTCTTCTTCTTCCTTGTTCGTTATTCCTCCCTAATTCTATACTTTGTTATTGGCATTGAATTCACAACAAATTGGTGCGGTGAGCGTGGAGAAGATGCCTTCAACAAAGTATGAGATTGAAAAGTTCACCGGAGTGAATGATTTCGGTCTATGGCGCTTAAAGATGAAAGCCCTACTGGTTCAGCAGGGTTGTTTGGAAGCGTTGAAGGGAGCGACGGCGATGGACGCTGCGTTAACAGAAAGAGAGAAGACGGCCATGATCGAGAAAGCACACAGCGCAATTTTGTTGAGCCTTGGTGATAAGGTTCTTCGACAGGTATCAAAGGAGACGACGGCATCAGGGTTATGGGTGAAACTTGAAAGTTTGTATATGACCAAATCTCTGGTAAATCGACTCTACCTGAAGCAAGCTTTGTATTCATTCAAGATGATTGAAGACAAAGTGTTGGCTGAGCAGTTGGATATGTTCAACAAACTGATTCTTGATCTTGAAAATATTGATGTAAAGATTGATGATGAAGATCAAGCGCTGTTATTGTTGTGCGCTTTGCCCAGATCACATGCTCACTTCAAAGAAACCCTCTTGTATGGAAGAGAGTCCCTGACCTTTGAAGAAGTTCAATCAGCTTTGTACTCTAAGGACTTGAACGAACGTAAGGAGCATAAACCTTCGACGGTTGGTGAAGGTTTGGCTGTTAAAGGAAAATTCGACAAGAGGAAAGGTAAAAATCAGTCGAAGTCTTATAGTGGTGACGCATCTGGTATTAGATGCTATCACTGTAAGAAAGTAGGTCACACAAGAAAGGTGTGCCCTGAACGCCTGAAAGATCATGGAGGTAAGGATAATGGCAATGCAACTATTGTCCAAGATGATTTCGAATCATCTGATGTTCTTGTGGTTTCAAGCAACAACTCGTCGAAGGAGTGGATTATGGATTCTGGATGCACTTGGCACATGACTCCAAACAAAGACTTGTTCGAGGAATTATGTGATCAAGATGGTGGATCTGTATTGCTGGGAAACAACAAAGCTTGCAAGATTGCAGGCGTTGGATCTGTGAGATTCAAGCTCCATGATGAGTCAATAAGATTGTTGACTGAAGTCAGGTATGTACCTGATTTGAAGAGAAATTTGATTTCTCTTGGTGAATTCGACAAGAAAGGATATGTGTTTCAAGGAGAGAAAAGTATCCTGAGAGTCATGAAAGGGTCGAAGGAAGTCTTGAGAGGCGTGAAGAAACAAGGCTTGTATACCCTTGAGGCTGAAGTTGTAAGTGGTTCGACAAATGTTGCATCCACGAAACCTTTGTCGAAGACAGAAATTTGGCACATGAGATTGGGCCATGTCAGTGAAAGGGGTCTGGTTGAATTAGGGAAACAAAATCTGCTTGGTGAAGATAAAGTCGAAAAGCTGAAGTTTTGTGAACCCTGTGTACTTGGAAAGTCCTGTAGAATGAAGTTCAACAAAGGCAAACAAAGAACACATGGATCCCTTGATTACATCCATGCTGATCTTTGGGGGCCTGCAAGGTGTCCATCACATTCAGGAGCAAAGTATTTTCTATCCATAGTAGATGACTATTCCAGAAAGTTATGGGTATTCATCCAGAAGACTAAGGATGAAACTATTGAGAATTTCAAAAGTTGGAAGACTCTTGTCGAAAATCAAACTGGCAGAAAGGTAAAGAGGTTGAGAACCGACAATGGCCTTGAGTTTTGCAATGAGGCGTTCGACAGTTTTTGTGTTGCCTATGGTATTGCAAGGCACAGAACTACCGCAGGTACTCCACAACAAAATGGTTTGGCTGAAAGGTTTAATCGAACTATTTTGGAGAGAGTTAGATGCATGTTGACTAGTGCGGGATTAAAGAAGGTGTTTTGGGCTGAGGCTGTTTCGACAGCAGCATATCTGATAAACAGATGTCCTTCGACAGCGTTAGATATGAAGACACCTGAAGAAGTTTGGTCGGGACATCCACCAGATCTCGACAAACTAAGAGTATTTGGCTGTGTAGCCTATGCTCACATTAGGCAAGACAAGGTCGAACCTAGAGCTCTGAAATGCATGTTTATGGGATACCCTGAAGGAGTGAAAGCTTATAGGCTATGGTGCCTAGAGCTAGGTCACAGGAGGTGTATCACCAGTCGAGATGTAGTTTTTAATGAAACTGAAATGGCTTTCAAGAAGACTGATGATGTTGACGAAGAGCTGGAACAGGTAGAGATTCCTGTTGAGGTGGAGCATGTTGATGCTGAAATGCGTATCCCAGATGAAGTCGAAGAAGAAACAGAAGATTCTGATGATGTTGAGGAAACTGTTGATGACTACCTATTGTCGAGAGATAGGCAAAGAAGAGTCATAAAACCACCTCAGAGACTTGGATATGCAGATCTTGTAGCTTATGCCTTAATCTCTGCAAGTGAAGTTCTAGACGAAGAACCTAGAGATTATAAGGAAGTTATAAGGAGTCGAATGAAGACTGAATGGCTAAAAGCAATGCATGATGAGATGAAATCTCTTCATGATAATCACACTTGGGAACTAATCAAGAAACCTGTTGGGGCAAGGTTAGTCAGCTGTAAGTGGATTTTCAAAGTTAAGGAAGGAATTGAAGGAGTAATGTCGAAGAGGTACAAGGCAAGATTAGTCGCAAGGGGTTTCACTCAGAAAGAAGGTGTCGAATTCAATGATGTATTTTCCCCTGTTGTGAAGCACAGATCCATCCGAATGTTGCTTGCCATGGTGGCTCAGTTCGACCTTGAACTGGAACAAATGGATGTGAAGACTGCGTTCTTGTATGGTGACTTAGATGAAACAATCCTGATGAGGCAACCTGAAGGGTATGTCGAAAAGGGGAAAGAAGATTATGTGTGCAAACTGAAGAGATCTTTATATGGACTTAAACAATCTCCTCGGCAGTGGAATAAGAGATTCGACAAGTTCATGGAACACATAGGTTTCATTAGAAGTCAGTTCGACCATTGTGTTTACTCCAGATTTCGACCTGAAAATTCATTTGTTATTTTGTTGCTTTATGTTGATGATATTCTGATAGCAAGCAACAATGTCGAAGATGTAATGAGGGTGAAGGCTGAACTCAATAAGGAGTTTGACATGAAGGATCTGGGAGCTGCATCTAGGATTCTTGGAATTGACATTCGAAGAGATAGAAAGCAGTCGAAATTATGCTTATCTCAAGAGGCATACCTACGAAAGATTCTTGACAAGTTTGGTATGTCGAATTCAAAGCCTGTTGTGACTCCAACAAACCCTCAATTCAAGCTGAGCATTGATCAATGTCCCAGTACTGATGTTGAAAGAACCTACATGAACAGCATCCCATATGCTAATATAGTTGGTTCTTTGATGTATGCTATGGTCTGTACTAGACCCGACATAGCATATGCAGTAAGTCTTGTAAGCAGGTACATGGCGAATCCTGGAAAGGCTCACTGGCAAGCGTTAAAGTGGATTCTAAGGTACATAAATGGGTCTCTGAACAGAGTCTTAATTTATGGTGGAGCCTTGGGTGAAGATAGTAAAGCAGCTGTCGAAGGCTATGTTGACTCTGATTATGCAGGCTGTATGGATTCCAGAAAATCTATTTCTGGATATGTTTTCACTATGTTTGGTACAGCAATTAGTTGGAAAGCAACTCTTCAGAAGGTTGTTGCCTTATCAACTACTGAAGCAGAATATATTGCCCTAACTGAAGCTGTGAAAGAAGCATTGTGGCTTGAAGGTTTTGCAAAGGAGCTTAAACTTCAAGGTCAAGGTATCACTGTTAAATGTGATAGTCAAAGTGCAATACACCTGTCGAAGAACTCAGCCTATCATGAGCGAACCAAGCACATAGATGTGAGGCTGCATTTCGTCAGAGGGGTAATCGAGCGTGGAGAAGTCCAAGTGTTGAAGGTCTCGACAGATCACAATGTCGCTGATATGATCACCAAAACATTGCCAAGTTGCAAGTTTTTCCACTGTATGCAGTTGATAAAGCTGCATGAAGAAAGCTAGTTAGTGTCTCTTGATGCTGTAGAGTTAGGTCCAAGGTGGAGATTTGTGGGATTTTGGATCAAACTCTAGTATGGTCGAAGTACATGCTGTAGTCGAAGAAGGGTCTAGCATGTATTTGTCGAAAATGCTTGTTAAATTAGGTTTTAGTGTTTAAACCCTAATTTGTTAAGTTAGCTTGTTTATTAAGTTAGCTTGTATAATGGGCCTTGTGGAAAAAGCCCATTAGTTAGTATGTTAGGTTTTATTATAAATAGCATACTAGTCTCTCATCATTGCAACACACAGCAAATCCTAATTTAGGGTGAGAGGGTTATTTGTTATTCTTGTAAACTTGTAATCTTGTTTTCTAAGAGAAAGTAAAGAATAGCAGTTATAACAAATTCTTGTGTTCTTCTTCTTCCTTGTTCGTTATTCCTCCCTAATTCTATACTTTGTTATTGGCATTGAATTCACAACAACTAGCTTAACAAAATTTTTTGTAACTCAGACAATTCCATTTAAGCCAAAAAGGCATCAGAAACAGACACATCTAAACTAGGAAGGCAACAAAACCAGGTCTGAGAGCCTACAATTTTTGCTACATTAGGCATGTGGTAAGCATCCACAATATTAAACCTGCTCAAATACATCACAGAAGCAGCCTTAAAATAATCTAACAGATGCAATCTACTGCTATAAGCGAATCAGACTAGACAAAGACTCTTTTGAAACGCAAGTCTCTCAAAAAATTAAGACACCAACTGATAGGCAGTAACTCAACAGTGGTTTGATCCGTGTTGTACATGAGAACCAGCTTAACATAACCAATGAGAATCAGCTTAACATAATCAATGAGAAGACAATATTTTAAAAAATAAAATAAATTGATTGAAAATTTGAAGATATAAAATAACCATGTAACATAAATAAATAAAAAAGAAGATTCATTATGAAGGAGAGGGAGAAAAAACTTTGAGAAATTAAAAGGGGGAAAGGGAGATAAAACTAAGAAGTTATGAGAGAAAAAAATGAGAAGGGAAGAATATATAAGGGGATGAGAGAAAAATTATTTAAAAAAGAAAAAATTATTGGGAATAGGTGAGAGAAAAGGCTGTCACAGAGGGTGTCACAGTAGGTTCAAAAAGTCTTTAACGAGTCAAATCAACAGTTTAAATTTAAATAAAGATATGTTAAAGAAAACTTGACATTTTCCACTTTATGCCTATCCAACTCCAAAACTGGTGCCACTATTCCTGTCTAACTCAATCAAACAAGAACTTGAACCGTTAATTTGTTACTAGCATAAAATAAAATAAAAAATTTAATCAATAAAAAATATAACCAGACATAAAATTAATCATTCTAAATTTAATTTTCTATAAAAGTTGATACCATACATCCACCTATAAAAGCTTAAAAGTAGAAATATATACAAGATTTAAGATATTCAAAGTTCATTGTTATAAAACTCTATTGTATGATGATTTTAGAGGGCTTAAAAAAACATTTCATTATAACTCTGGAAAAAAATATACTGAGCAAGGGCTAATGTACATGGTTAAGTATATAAAAAGCATACTTGAGGCTTTAACTACTGCAGGTTTCTGATTCACGTTTAGGGAGATGTTTTACCAAGTGGAAGGATGACCAAAAGGTAGATATCCTAACATCAATTAATATACATTC
Organism: Vicia faba; assembly: GCA_948472305.1. Taxonomy (NCBI): domain Eukaryota; kingdom Viridiplantae; phylum Streptophyta; class Magnoliopsida; order Fabales; family Fabaceae; genus Vicia; species Vicia faba. The sequence continues at coordinate 1,195,352,839 of OX451740.1, read as the reverse complement.
CCTTCGAAGCAGCCTGCAGCACATTTTAAACATGGATCTTGTCCAGAGAGACATTACCAATTATGCAAGTGAGAATAGATTATTTACTCTTAGTTTTGAAATAAGGAATTTTTTTGTGTAAGCAAGATATATAAGGGAGAATTAAGGGTTTTTCAACTTATTTACACATCGAATGCAATAATCTGATAAAAGAAAGAGATTACAAATCAATTAGAATTACGAAAGAAATAATAAAAGGTATTTTCTAAACTCGTAAAGACTACAATTGAAGTGAGTAATATCTCTTATAAAAGATCACCTTGAAACCAAAGTTTTAATGCTCCAAACCGTATTATTAATATTTCACTCGGCATTTTGGAAATAAATCTCGTTTCGCAATAACCAAATAGTCCACGAAGTTGCAAGCCAAACAACTCCTAGTATGCCCTCTTTAACCTTCTTTTTTTTTTACAAAAAGAGTATCAATTCACAAAATTCAATAAACATTCTTCCTCCATCTCAACCATCTTTCCCACCCATAAAGTTATTTCCCTACAAATAATCTTCACGACAGTACACTTGAAAAAAGAATGATCTCTATTTTCCAACACTAAACCACATAAAACACACTTTAAAGAATCTATGGGAAAGACAATACCTCTATACATCAAAAGATCCTTTATTGGAAGTCTATTAACAAAAAATCTCTACCCAAAGGCCTTAATCTTGAAGGGTACTTCCATTTTCCACACCATATCCAAAACGTCATCATACCTATTAAGAGGACCTAAAGGAATTCAAAATCTAGCATAGTGATCATAACAAGATGACACTGAAAAAACTCCATCCGGGGCCTTATACCAAACCAGTTTATCCTTACCAACCAGCCTTATGTCATGAGCTAACAACCTCGCTTGGAGGGATAAAAATCTGGCTGAAGGCTGGGGTCTTGCATCACCACCCTTTTCAAGCCACAATCGCCCCAACACCACATCCCGTCTCTCCAACCCCCATTCCTGCAAATGGCACCTTTTTCAAACAAGAAGCCTCGTATAAGGCCAGAAATTCATCCTTCAAACTAGTTTCCTCCAACCAACTAGCTTTCCAAAAAGGAGTAGTAAAGCCTTTGCCAATGCTAAATCGAGAATTCGCCTCAATATGATCAAATTTAGAAACTATCCCAATCTTGATGATATTCTTCCACCATGAAGAACAAGAAAAGGAAGTTTTGTTATAGAATACCTTCATAGAAATGTCTCTGTAGCGAGCTTTCAATAAGTTATACCAAAGAGAATCGTGACCTTGAAAAATTCTCCATCTCTACTTGTTAAAAAGTGCTAAGTTAAAATCCACTATGTTTTTGATGCCTAGTCCACCCTTATCAAAAGGAAGACACACATTCTTCCAACTCACTCAATGAATCTTTCTCTTTTCCTCCAATCCCCCCACAAGAAGTTACCTTGAATTCTCATGAATTCTTTGGCAACCTTCACCGGCATTTTGTAGAAAGACATTGTGAAAATAGTTAAAGAACAAAGGACGGACTTCAAGAGAGTAACCCTACCACCAAGGTTAAGAAACTGATTTTTCCAACCCGATAAATGTTTCTTCATTTTGTTCATAAGAGGAATTCATGTCGAACATTTCCTCGGATTGAAACCAATCACAATTCCAAGTAAAGAAAAATTACTATCTTCCACCTTACAAGAGAGAACAAAATAAGCAGCTTCCACAAAATTCCAACTACAATTAATACCAATTAATTTTATTTTGTGGTAATTAACACTCATTCCTTATACAAGCTCAAAGGCCCTCAAAATCAACTTAATTGCCCATACGTGTTTCTAAGACCCTTCCCCAATTAACAACGTATCATCCGCAAATTGGAGAATATCAACAAGACAATTCCCATTAATATCAAAACCATCATATTCACCTATTTCTAAAGATTTCTTCACTAACCCCGTCAAACCTTCCGCTACCATAACAAAAAGAAAATGCGAGAGGGGATCACCGTGCCTCAATCCTTTTTCCATCACAAACACCTTCGTCGGACTACCATTAACTAACACGAACATCTAACTTTGAAAAACCAATAACTCTATCCATCTTCTCCAAACCGATTCAAACCCCATCTTTAACAACATTAATCTTAAAATATTTCAATCCACTTTATTGTATGCCTTTTCAAAATCCACTTTAAAAAGAAGGAAATTCCTACCTTCCTTCTTAGCAAAGTTTACAACTTCGTTAGCCACCAAGACTCCATCAAGCAATTGTCTACCCGGTACAAATTCACTTTAACAAGGAGAAATAATGGAATTTAACACTCTTTTTAATCTACCCTCCAAAAGTTTTGCAATCACTTTATACATACAACCAACCAAACAAATCAGTTTATAATCGTCCAAAGACAGTGGGTTTGGAGCCTTTGACATTACACTCCCAGAATGAAAGCAATTGAAGAAACGTATGAAATCATCTTTAAGAAAATACCAACACTTCTTGATGAACTTAAAACAATACCCATCTGGACCTAGACTTTTAGAACTCCCACAATCCCAAATGGCTTCCTTTATCTCTTCCTCTTGAAAATTACTTTCAAGAGACAAACTATCCTCCATACTAATACTTTTAAAATAAATCCCTTCCAACGTTAATATCTTCCTATCCAACTCAATAAACTTGTTTGAAAAATGATTTTGAACCTCCTTAATCTTTGCCACCGACTCCAACATACCATCAGAAGAAATCCCCCGACCTAAATGATTATGTCTTCTCCTTTCCTTCATCACCTTATGAAAGAAACTATTATTAGAATCTCCTTCGTTAAGCCATTAAACTTGTTTTGAAATAAGTATCATTTTGTTTTACTAATATGATATTAATTATTTTATGTAAATTTTAGTTCAATAATATGTTGTGTATCCCTATCAAATTATATATATATATATATATATATATATATATATATATATATATATAACTCGGAAAATGTTATGGCGCCTTAAAGAATAAGGTTCATGAGTATACAATCCTAGTTAATTGTCTTAATACTAGGCAAGAGTCTAACACGGGATAAGATGTCCTTTGAAAGGAGCAATATGTTAGAACATAGTTTGGTTCTACATCTTAGTAATAGTTTTGATGATAACAAATACATATATATATATATATATATATATATATATATATATATATATATATATATATATATATATATATATATATATATATATATATATATATATATATATATATATATATATATATATATATATGCTCTCTAATAAATTATTTAAATATGCAAAGACGTTCTGACAAAAGAGCATATAAGATGATGAGAGTATTTGCATTTTGAAGTTCTGATTAGACGCAGTGTACAGACTTAGAAGCAAATTCGTGTAACACGCTCAATAGAAGAAGTTATGATGTTATAACTTCTGAAGCACCAAAGTTGCAAGCTAAATTTTGATACTCTGATAAGTGAAGTTTTAGAAGAACAAAGGAAGTCTCAACGCACTCATCTATTCTGAAGTTCTAAGACTCGACACTTAAGCTCAAGTTATACTCTGATAAGTGAATATTTTGAAAGTACAAAGAAGCTTCAACGTGTCTGTCTCATCTAAGTTCTGATCATATGAATCTCAAGAAACTCTGATGATCTAAAGTCTCAATGTTAATATTCTTATTCTGATCAAATTTCAAAGAAGAAAAGTTCTGATGCGTTACAATTCATTCATTACAAATCAAAGAGTAACGGCTGGAACAAGACAAGATCTCTATTTTTGGAAAGTGCATTAACAATATTTTATTAACCTTCTATAGATGATTTCTTATGTCTCCAACAATTTAATTTACTTCCTCTATATAAAGAAGACTATGAAAAAGAATCAGACATCACTCATACATAGCAACAAGAGCGATCAAAAACATTCTCAATTATCTTTTCTTGAATTATCAATGTGGTTTAATCTTTGTGTAAACATCACAGTTGTAATATAGATTTTTAGAAGCATTTTTAAACATATTATTTTTGTTAGAAAAGTTGTAATTCCTTGAGAAACCAAGTTGTGGTTTAGTCTCAAGAAGACATTGGCGGTAGTCTTTGTGAGTTGTAATTCCTTGAGAAACCAAGTTGTGGTTTGATCTCAAGAAGACGTTGGCAGTTGTCTTCGTGAATTGTAATCAAGTTTTGATTTGTTGATTAAGACCTCAATTGAGAGAGGCGAAATCACCTTGGCGGGTGGACTGAAGTAGTTTGAGTTCAAACGAATTAGGATAACCAAACGTGTCATACTGTTTTTATTTTTGAAAACTCCAATTTAAACCCATATTTATTGTGTATTTCTGTCCTTCACAATACGCCACCCAATTAGGCTCAGAGCGTATGAAAGTGGTAACCGGTTGGAAGAATGATTCTAATAGAGAGAACCATCTCCCTGCGATTATAGAAAACATCTAGTCTTCCTTTTTCCCATGTCTCTAACCTGAAAGGCATGGAAACTGTTTTCCTTGCAGTAGAATCTGACCCAAGAGGGCTCTATAAATATCGCGAAAATCTCCAAGGTCAAGGGTAGACATAAATTTTAGGTGAGAAAATACAGGATCTCTTACAGCCATTACGTGAGTTGATCTCACTATTGTACATTTAGCTTGTACATTGGCGCCCATTGTGGACCCGGTAAAACTGATTTGGATCTTAAGTTCAACTCATGTTACGTACGCAACAAATAGAGAGCGACAAGGACACTACGATCGTTGGGGAATGGAGATGGTGATCAAGAAGATGATGCCGAAAATGATGAAGAAAACCCCTGATGAAGAGGCAGATGCCCCGCCTCTAAATTGCACGCTTGTTGGAAGAGGTTCAGTAAAGAAGTCGAACTACCAACGGCTCATTATAATGATGCTTTAAGGGTTAATTGTGTTGAAGTGTAATCCAAATTCAACCCATCTTAGATTTGCATTTTAATTAAATTTGAGTTACATTTAAGATTGATAGTATAAATATTGAACTCAAGATTCAGTGTGATATAGAATTTATTTTGTAACCGTTTTATTTTGGGTAAAGTTTGTTAGAAAAGTTAGTTACTCTCATTTTCTCTCTCTTCTCTCTTCTCTCTTCTTCTTTCATCTTTTCAACCTTGTGCACCAATAATTTGTATCTAGAGCTCCAGTTACGATTCACAGGAAAACATGAATGTGTGTCAAGCGTGTGTGAGTAATTTCATTTCTTGCTTTCACATTGAATTTACGATCGAAATCGGAACATAATCACATTTTTTATTCTGCGAGATTGGAAAACACGAGTGTTAGTGAGATCTGAGTAAATTTGCACAAGAACAAAGATGAATGGCGGAAACGGTATCTTGAACATAAAGCTTATAGTATTTTATGGAAAGAACTGGAATTTGTGGATGATTCAAATGCGTGTGTTGTTTGGAGATCAAGATATTCTTGATCTCGTCAATGACGGTTGCACGCCAATTGTAGCAGATGAAAATGAAGTGCAAAGAAACGTGCAAAGAGAAATGAGAAAGAAGGATCATAAGGCATTGTTCTATATCCATAAGTGTGTGGATACAAATGTGTTTAAGAAGATCACTAATTCAACAACGCAGAGGGTTGTATAAGATACTCTGGTACGATCTACGGCGGTGAAGCATCAGTAAAGAAGGTGGAGCTTCATAGTCTATGTAAGAAGTATGAGAATCTTAACATGAAGAACAATGAGAAGATACTAGATTACATCTCTAGAGTGATTATGTTCACCAATGAGATAAAGGATTATGAAGAAACGCTCTCTGAACAAGTTATTGTTGAAAAGGTACTCAGATCCCTTACACCTCAGTTTGATTACATTGTAGCAATTAAATATTCTAAGAACCTAAGCACCATGAGAATTAAAGAGATGCATAGTATTTTAGTGGCAGCGTTGACGAACGAGACTATTGATAGTCTCAAGAATGAACAAGTTGTTATCGTTGATTCAAAGGTGGTTACAACAGTTGAGACTACGTACTGAAGGTCTCGAAAGTGGCAATGGCAATCTGCCCAAGTCACATATTGATGATTAAATGTTGTATTAATCAAAACTACATTTTTATTTTTTCCAAATACATTTTTTTCAATTTTTCAAAATCAACTTATCGATGAATTGACTTTGGAAGTCACAAAAACACGTCATTGACTCTACAGTTACTCATCATTAATAATATATTGAAAATATGATTATTAATCAAATGACTCGTCATTAATGATTTTTTGAAAATACAATTATCAGTTAAAATTTTACAACTATTGTATGTTTAAGAATACAAATCATCATTTATAGGATTATATTTAACATTTGTAAACTATTAAATTAATTTCGCTTAAAAAATAGTATCACTATATTTTATATTCAACATTTATATAACCGTCGAAATTGTATTTTACAATTTTAATTATTTTTACATTATTAATTATTATTTAGTTTAAACCTTTAATATTTTTTTAGACTTATTAGTTGTGTAATTATAAAAAGAAAATATTTTTATTTAAATGATTATATGCTACATAAACACATATTATTTTTCTGTTTTAGACTCAACATTAGGTTTTTACTTAGAATTAAAATAGAAGTATATGTGCCCAATTTTGAAATTTAAGATTGCTTGGTTGTAGTTAATTGTAAAATAATATAAAATTACAATTTAAAATTATATAATATTAATAGCATCCATTAAATTTACAATACAGAAAAATTTAAAAATTATAGAGATATTCGACAGGTCGAACTTATTTTTCTAACAGACCGACAAAAGTGTAAGAGTATAAATGATTGATCTTTTATTTATCTTTTTATAAATAAATTAAAAAATTAAATTTAAAGACTATAAATAAATTAATCTTTTACTTATCCATTTATAAATAAATTAAAAAATAAGGATGAAATCATGGTATAAATTTAAAACCTTAATTAATTTATTTATTTACCAAATTTTATTTTATTTTATTTTTTACGATTTACTTATCACATTTCATTTTTCAATAACTTTTTCTTTTAAATTTTTGAATAATTATTATTTGTCCAAGATTTATCAGAGATTTGTTATAAAACTTAATTGTCTTTAAATTTATTTTATATTAGATGATAAAATCATATAATATCAAATAGCATCCATAAATTATAGGTATGTTCGACGGGCCGAACCTATTTTTTTGATGGACCGACAAAATATTTATTTAAATTAAACAGTTATTAGAGATAATATGTTTAATGACTTTTGAATTACTATAGCATATAACTTCTAAATTACTATTTTTATTTTATATTTATAACAATATTGCACAACCATGTAAACACACGGCTATATATTTATATCGACTTTACGTGACTCGTGCGAACGCATATGTCTTATATATTTCTTAACCATCATTATACTATCTTTATTTATTATTTATAACAATATTGCACAGACATGTAAATGTGCAAGTAGATAATCAGTTTTATAGATGTGTGTGAAGTGTATTAAACTATATACTCATATATTTTTCAACATAATTTCTATGTATATCTTGACAACTACTACAACTTAATAAATTAAATTAAAATTTATGTAACAATCATAATAGAAAGTTTTTTCTCTCTTAATTCATATTTATTTGTATATATATTTTTTAATTATAATTATTTAATATTTATATCGATTTTACACGACTCGTGCAACGCACTTTCTTAAAAAAATTGTTAACACATTTATTTCTTTGTAAATGTTTTCAAACCACGCACGGGTCTTTCTTAAAAAAATTGTTAACACATATAAGTTTATAGACTGTCAAAACGGGTAGAACCAAACAGTGACGCCTGTCATGCCCCTTTAGCAACTGACCATCAACCATTCACAAGGAAAATGAGGAGTTCATGTTTGAAGACCATGATGAACAGGCCGTCAGCTTCATTGACGCCTGTCATAGACCCTCGATTAGAGTTCCTACTTCAAGCGTCATGACAGGATGGCCTTCATGCACCATGGCACCCATCAAGACGCCCAAAACAGTTACATTGCAGAATTTTCTCAACTATTTCTCCATATTCCAGGAGCATTTTCACCCGATTTTTAGACGCTTTACACCACTTCCTGAGTGAAAATTCTTTTATAAATAACATCGTGACACTTGAAACAAGGATCCAAGCTTATATACAACATTAAATTTTCTATTTTAGAGCATAATATATCTCACATTGGATTTTGATCTGACATGATCAGAAGGTTTGGACCGTCACGGCTTGCTCCGAGCTGAAAGCTTTTTGAACGAGATGGGGGGGGTACCTGCAAGGCACTCCGATGCTAAAGTCAGTGGGAGTACGAGCAGATAATAGAGTTGAGGTTAGAATCATGAATACCTGACCCTCTGGAAACAGAGGGTATTTATAGCCCCCAGCGCTGGGCCAAGGTTCCTTCGTTGGACTGGGCGGATTTGGCCCAATGGAGGAACTGCCAGGTCCTACGTGGGTAGTGGGGACCAGCACGTGGTCCCCTTCCTGGATGTGCTGCGTGAAGTGCGGGCGGACGGAGACGCGGTCTTTCCGGAGTATCGTTGGGGGAACGGTGGACTGAGTTTGCCCTAGCCGGGTAGCTCGGGACCATGTCGAGCTGGGCAGCACGGTGCTGAGCTCGACGCCAGGACCTCGAGCTGGACGGCGGCTGTCGAGCTGGACGCCAAGACATGGAGCTGACGGCAGGGTGTCGAGCATGACTTCACCGCGTGGGTTGGACATCGGGATGTCGAGGTGGACATCAGGGTGTCGGGCATGGACGTGACCCCCTTTGCCAAGTGTGGTCCTTAGTGAGTCCCTTTAGACTGGGCCTTAGTAATGCCTTTGGGCCTGTCGGGCCCAGTCCAGAACAGGAGCCCCCCAAGTCGTGGTTCCTTTGCGAGGAGCCATGACTTGAAACCAAGTTGTTCCGTCGTTGAGGTCTCGTGCCCGGGATGGAGATGTGGGCCCTCGAGGGGCCTCCTCGTGTCGTGCTCGTAGACGTCCTCGGTGGTGGATGCGTGGAGGATCCGTACCGGGGTGCGTCGGTCGAGCACACGAGGCATCTTTCGGGAGCTGTGCCGCCACCCTAGGGGGGTAGGGCTATCATTGCGTTGGGGGCAGCGCGTCGAGGAGATGGAGTCCGTGGTTGAACGAGGTGACGTTTGGTATTCCACGTCATCACTATAAATAGGACCCTTGGGCCCCATAATACGTTTTCCGTTCTCCGTGCTCTCTCCGTTGCCGCTCTCAACACTTTCTCCAGTTGCGACTTCCCGTCTCAGATTCTTCATTTCTTAGCCAAATCCCAAACTTTGATCCAAGTAAGTGATCTACTTTCTTCGTTTTTCCGTTTTAGAATGCATGATTCCTGGAAATTGTAGATGTTTTAGGACCGTGCGTGTGGGATTAGCCTGGTAAACTCGTGTTTTGCCCGACATATTCATGTCTAGGACCGGCAAACGCATACTTGTGGCCGACAGATTCATAGTTTTAAGTGAAAAACTTCAGAGCTGCCCGGGGTCTTCATGATCCGGGGCGCCTGATTCATGGCGGTGCCCGGTATGTTTATGGTCGTGGCCGTGGGCTTCATAGTGCGGCTCGCCATGTTCATACCTCGGGTCGACATGCTTGAAGAGTGGCCGCGCAGTTGGTTTGAGGGAGAACACTGGGTTCGGGAGAGTCGGGGAGGCATCCACTTGTGAAAACGGACTTGTGTAGTCGTGTATGGACGACATGATTATGTCGAGCATAGCACTTCATGCTCAATCTGATTGGTTTCCCGTGCTCTGCAGGTAACCATGGCGGATGAGTCGAGCTCCTCCGGTCGTCGTGATCGCGAAGAACAGAGTGCCGACGAGTCGGCCACCCTTATAGATACCGTGACCGACCCATCGCTGGAATGGGTGGGTGTCGAGCCTCGGGGGACAGCGTCGATATACAGTCGGGATGACCGACATCCATTCACCGCTATTGAAGAGGGCCAGGACCAGCCCGACTTCCAGCAGAATTTCGTGGTCATGCTTCCGTCGACCAATGCAAGAATATGCTCGGTGTATCCGAACTACAGCCTCGCGAAGTATGAGATCGCGTTTAAAGACTTAGGGCTGCGGCTGCCGTTCACAGATTTTCAGGCTGGGGTCTTTACGCATTTGGAGCTGGCCCCGTCCCAGCTACACCCAAACTCTCTCGCCTTCATCCGGGCGTTTGAGCTGACGTGTCGCTACTTAAGGATAGGGGCGACCATCCCTATTTTCTTTCGGGTATTTCACCTGCAGCGTCAGTCCCGAGGAGGGAAGCACAGCTGGGTGTCTCTGAAGCAGTCGAGGAGACTGTTTAAGATGTATATGGACTCCGTGAGGGGGTTCAAGGACAAGTGGTATGTGGTACGCCCTATTACCGACTCTGCTGTAGATTCCCTCTTCGAGGAGGAAGGGCCAGTGAGCGACGATGATGGGGAAGCGATGGTGGCCGACGACGGGAGCCCCGTGTTAGGTCGTAGGGCTAAGTTCCCGGTGTACTGGATGTCCCGACATTACGATCATGGGACAGGTTATTTCCATGCCGCTGTCGGGGACATGTGTACGGAAGATCAGCGGGCGTACGAGGCTCTTTGCAACTTTGTCGACAGTTTTCACCCCGCCCGATGGGTTACGCGGGAAGGGGATGATATCCTCGACAAAGACGGTTACTCGACGTTCGAGTCTCGCCCGATCGACACCAAGGCGCTGGTGGAATGTCCGACATATAGGCAGGCTGCCCGCCTGTTAGGTTGTTCGCTTGAAATTCTTTTATTCGTCATTTATTTATGCAGTTTACTCGATACTGACTTTTCCTTTATTTCGTGCAGGTACGATGGCCAGCCGACATGAAAGGCTCCTGAAATTATCAACCGACCAGAAGCGGGGCAGGAGGGTCGTAAAGGCCCCGCAGACGACGAGAATGGGACCACCACCAAGTCTGAACGCTCCTCAGCCGGTGAGGGTGGATTCGACGTCGAGCTCGGGAGCAGCGTCAGATCCAGAGGTCGAGGAGATTGACCCCAGCTCCGTTTTGACGCAGAGGAAGAGGACCCGCGTGGAAGGCGGTTCGACTGTCGGGGAAGATGCCGGTGCTGTTCAATCTTTTGCCTTCCCCCCTTGCTTCGAAGAGGCGGGCTTTTTCGAGCGATTCCCTCCGACAGTGGTTGCTCATGAAGCTGAGGCCATAAAGAAGATGAGTAAAGAAGAAAGGAAGGCCTATCTGGCCGCCAGCGTGGACGGGCTGGTAAAGATGGCCGAAATGGCTTTGGTGTTATCTGAGGACGCAGGGGATGCTGCTCGTGTTGAAGAGCTCGAGCAGGAGAAGGCGGCCTTGACTGCGAGCTCGCGGAAGTTGAAGGTCGCTCTGGAACGCTCCGAGGGGATGTTCCGAGAGCAGACCGCGATACTTGATGCCGAGAGGGAGATGCTGACCCTGGAAAAGGAGAAGTCGGGGAGGTTGACTGAGGAAGGGGAGTTGCTCCGGACCGACAGGGATCGCTTGGCTGCCGAAGTCGAACGCCTGGGTAAACAGGTTGAGGAAATGAATGCTGTCCTGCAACCTGCCGAAGATGAGCCCGAGGACATAGTGACTTTGAAGAGTCGGGCTGAGCTTGTCGCCCATATCCGGCTCCTCGAGGCGGACTGCGTCGGTGCTCTGGAAGACGGGTTCAATTCTGCAGTCGATCAGCTCTCATTGCTAAACCCTGGCCTGGTCACCGAGGGTATCGGTCATACACACCGGGTTGTAGGTGGCGCGATCATTCCTCCGCCCGACTCTCCCAGCGTCGACAATGATGATAATGTGGAAGTTTGAGTAGGATAGCGGGCCTGCGTGCCCTTGATATTTGTATTCGTATTCTTTGGGCCTGCGTGCCCATTTATTGTATGTTTTGAACACCGCCGGCCTTCTTGGTCGGTTTAATATTGCTTTGTTGCCTTCGGGCGTTTATACCTTGTTATTTATTTTGGATTTTTTTGCCCTTGTTTGAGATCACATGCTTGTATGAAATTAGCCTAAGCCACGGGCCCGAGGAGTGCCCGTAGGTGGCTTTGATTTGGCGAGCGAATCTGCTCGTCTCCACTTGTATGCAATCTCGGCCCTATTTTGGTTGGCCGGGGTTGCCTAAGTGTTGGGCTCGAGGGGAGAGATTTTCTTTTGACCCTTGTAGATGTCCCGTTATTCTTGATGGAATGTCGGGCATTTCGGAGCGAGGTTGCTCAGTCGGGCGTGGAGCCCGTAGGGACGATTCGCCCTTGGCGTGAACTGCCCATCGCGAGCTGGGTGTTCTGCCTTATGGGTACGTCGACGGTGGGGCTTGGTACAGTTGTCCACGTCGGGCACTGTCGATCGTCAACGTTTACCGCGCGATGCCGTGCCGTTTTGGTCGTATGTCGGGCCTGTACCTTAGCCTTAAACGAAATTGGACGTTTTTCCTCGTTGCTCGAGCGTGGTTGCTTCTGGTCGAGGGTCCTAGGTGTCGACAGTTTCTAACTGTAGTACTGCTTCAACTTAGCAGTATTCCAGGGTCTTGGTAATGGCTCTCCGTCTAGCTGCTCGAGGTAGTACGCCCCGGTACCCGTGGTGCCGTTGACGCGGTAAGGTCCTTCCCAGTTCGCGGCCAACTTCCCTTTGCGGGAGTCTTTCTGGTTTCGGCGTAGTACCAGGCTGCCTATTTCGAACTCGCGCTTGATGACCTTGTCGTTGTGGCGTAGAGCCACTCGCTGTTTTAGGGTGGCTTCGCGCAGGGCAGCCCCCGATCGGATTTCCTCGACCAGGTCGAGTTCATCCCTTAGTGCTTCGTCATTCATTTCTTCGTCGAGGGGTTCCTCTGTTCGTCGGGATGGTTCCATGATTTCGACCGGGATGACGGCTTCGGTGCCGTACGTTAGTCGGAATGGTGTTTCACCCGTCGTTGATTGGGGTGTGGTGCGGTATGCCCACAGGACGCTGTGGAGCTCCTCGACCCATCCTCTTTTGGCTTCGCCGAGTCGACGTTTGAGCCCTCGGAGGATGACTCTGTTCGCGGCTTCGGCTTGCCCGTTGGTCTGAGGGTGCTCGACCGACGTGAAGTGATGTTTGGTCCCCAGTTTGGTGACGAAGTCTCGGAATCCGTGGTCGGTGAACTGGGTACCGTTGTCGGTCACCAGTGCCTGCGGAATTCCGAACCTGGCGAGCACGTTTCTTTTGTAAAAACGGAGGATGTTATGTGAGGTGATTTTCGCGAGTGCCTCGGCCTCGATCCATTTTGTGAAGTAATCCACGGCGACGATTAGAAATTTGTTCTGATAGGTCCCTTGCACGAAGGGCCCGAGGATGTCCATGCCCCACCAGGCGAACGGCCATGGGGACGACAATGTGTTCAGCTCGTGTGGGGGAGCGAGGTGCATATCCCCGTGCTTCTGGCACTTGTCACATTTTTTCACGTGTTCCTTGGCGTCCTGTTGCATCGTCGGCCAGTAGTATCCTGCTCGAAGGGCTTTCCTTGCCAAGGATTTACCGCCCATGTGCTGGGCGTTGATACCTTCGTGTATCTCCCGCAGTACGTCGGGGATGGCGGACTCGTCAATGCATTTCAGGAGGGGAATGGAGAATCCCCTTCTGTACAGTTTCTGCTCGAGAACAACATAGGAACACGCTCGCCGCTTTATTGTGGCAGCGTCGGCCTCGTTCGTCGGGAGTTCTCCCTTTGTTAGGAAATTATAGACCGGGGTCATCCAAGACGTGGCGTCCCCGATGGCGTGGACCTCGACCGTAGTCGAGGGTGGTTCGATGCTCGGTCGTGCCAGAGATTCCTGGATGACGGATTTATTCCCACCTTTCTTTCGTGTGCTCGCGAGTTTGGACAATATGTCCGCCCTCGTGTTTTGCTCGCGGGGAACATGAGAGATTTCTGCTCGTACGAACTTTGCCATGTGTTTTTTGACTAAGTTCAAGTACTCAATGAGGTTGTCATTCTTGGCCTGGTAGCTTCCTTGTACTTGGGAAGCGACGAGCTGGGAGTCGGTGTAAATTTGAACTTCGCGGGCTCCTAGGTCCTCGGCTAATCTCAGTCCCGCGAGCAGGGCTTCGTATTCTGCCTGGTTATTCGATGTCGGGAAGGAGAGAACCAAGGAGTGCTCGATTACCACCCCTTCTTCGTTTTCCAGGAGGATCCCTGCGCCGCTTCCGGACGAGCTGGAGGCTCCGTCGACGAAGATGGTCCACTTGTGTCCCTTTCCCGGGGGAATGTCGTTAGCGGTCATCTCGGCGACGAAGTCGGCCAAGGCTTGTGCTTTCAGGGCTTTCCTGCTCTCGTACTGAATGTCGAATTCAGAGAGTTCCAGGGACCACTTCAGCATTCTGCCCGCCATATCTGGCCGACCCAGGAGTTGCCTCACCGGTTGATCGGTTCGCACGATGATGGTGTGTGCTAGAAAGTAGTGTCTGAGCCTCCTCGTAGCGTTGACGAGGGCCAGTGCAACCTTTTCTATCTGTTGATACCTGCTCTCGGGGCCTTGTAAGGCTTTGCTCGTGAAGTAGACAGGTTTCTGCCCGTCGGGAGTCTCGCGGACAAGAGCTGCACTGATGGCTTCGTTTGAAACTGCCAAGTATAGGTAAAGTGGCTCGTTGTCATCTGGTCGAGACAGCACGGGCGGTTGAGACAGGCTCTGCTTCAGATGGCGAAGTGCGTGTTCGCATTCCTCGGTCCATTCGAAGGCTGCTTCCTTTCGAAGGAGTTTGAAAAAGGGAAGGGCGTGCTGAGCGGACTTCGCGACGAAGCGTGATAGTGAGGTTAACATGCCGTTCATGATCTGTATCGACTTCTTCGACGTCGGAGTCGGGAGATCAGCGAATGCTCGACACTTGTCGGGGTTGGCTTCAATCCCTCGTTCTGTTAGATAGAATCCGAGGAATTTTCCTGCCTTAACCCCAAACGTGCACTTCTCGGGGTTGAATCTCATTTTGCACTGTCTTGCTTGGGCGAAGACTGTTTTAAGATGAGCTGCGTGGTCGGTATCTGCTCGAGATTTGACGATCATGTCGTCCATATATACCTCGAGCATGTCGCCAATTTGTTTGTTGAACACTTTGTTCATCATGCGTTGGTAAGTCGCACCGGCGTTCTTCAGTCCGAAGGGCATTACATTGTAGTAATAGTTGCCCGAGCTGGTCATGAACGCCGTGCAGCGTTTGTCGCCCGGAGCCATTGGGATTTGATTGTATCCCGAGTAGGCGTCCATGAACGACAAAGTCTTGTAGTCGGCCGAGTTGTCGACCAGCATATCGATGTTTGGTAGAGGAAAAGCATCCTTCGGGCAAGCCCGATTGAGGTCGGTATAATCAACACACATTCTCCATTTTCCATTATTCTTTTTAACAAGTACAACATTTGACAGCCAGGTGGAGTACCGGGCTTCAGAAATAAAATTTGCCTCTAGGAGGTCTTTTACAGCTTTTTCAGCAGCCTCCGTTTTTTCTGGAGACTGCCTACGCCTACGTTGTACTACGGCCTTGGCGGCTGGATCAATGGCGAGGTGATGACAGGCGACCTCAGGGTCGAGTCCGGGCATCTCTGCAGCGCTCCAGGCGAAGAGATCAGCATTCTCGCGCAGACAGGCCTTGATTTGCTTCCTGGCCAAGTCGGGGAGGTCCTTGCCAATCTTCACTCCCTTGGTCGGGTCTGCTCCGAGGGGAACGAGTTCGAAATCGCCGTCCGGAATAGGTCGGAGAGGGATTTGCTCGCTGCTGGCCGGCTCGTCTTGGTCGAAGCGGGCGTCGAGGGCTATGGAGTCGACCTTTGGTGGAGCCTTCTGAACTTCTACCTCGGGAGATGCTCTGTCGGGCTCTTGCTTTGTCTTCTTGATGGGCCTTGTGCTGGCACCCACGTCGACAGTATCCCGTCCCCTTGAAGCGGCGTTGAAGCACCTGCGGGCAGCAGCGAGGTCGCCCTGGATGGTGGCTACCCTTGCCCTTTTGGTATAGAACTTCATTTTTAGATGGACAGTTGAGGGAACCGCTGTTAGCTCCGCCAATGTCGGCCTCCCCAAGATGCAATTGTATAGGGACGGGCAGTCAATGACGAGGAAGCGGACCTTCACCTGTCTTGTAGCAGTTCCTTCCCCGAACGTCACGAGGAGCTCGACATATCCCCAAGGTTTGGAGGTCGAGCCGTTGAAGCCTTGAAGGTCCGAACCTATATACGGAGACAGATGTGAGTCGTCCAATTGTAAGGTCCGGAACAGCTGGGTGTACATCACGTCGACGGAACTCCCTTCGTCGACCAGGATGCGATGTACGTCAAAATTGGCCATCTTTGCCCTTATCAGCAAGGGGATGACTGTGTTCGGTGCTCCGCCGGGGAGCTCTTCCAAGTAGAAGGTGATAGGCTCTGATCTGCCCCTCACCATTTCGAAAGTCACAGTTTGTGGAGGAGCTTTGTCGACCAGTTCGTCCAACTTCCTTTTGGCCGAGTTGATGGTGAGGTCGTTGAACCCGCCCCCGTTGATGACCATGGCGGAGGGGAAGTATTCCCACCTGTTGTGTGTCGTCAGGGGCTCCTGCAGGAGCTCGTGAAGTTCGAAATCCTCGGGCCTGGTTACCGAGAAGGCGGTCTGGATTGGCACCGACTCGTCGGATGGTCGGGCATCTTCTTCGGGCTCCTTTGCCTCGCGGGCGTCCCGACGGGGAGCGTCGTTTCTCCTGTACTGTGCAAGCCTCCCTCCTTTGATGAGGGTTTCGATGGCGTCCTTCAGGTGGACGCAGTCCTCTGTCAAGTGACCATGACTCCTATGGTACTGACAGTACTTGTTTTTGTCTACTCCTGGCTTGGCAGGAGTTGGTCGGGGACGCTTGACGCCACCGTCTTTAAAATCTGTGCTAGCACACTCCGCCAAGATACGCTCGCGGGAAGCCGTGAGCGGAGTGTACTCAGTGAAACGGCCCGAGGGGCCCCTTTGTTCCCGGACCTCCCGGGGTCGATCTTCCTTCCTCTTCTCTCCGGTACGTCGGGGAGGAGGGTCTTGTCTCGAGCTGCTGCCATGATTGCGAGCCCTGGAGTCTCGTGCCCTGTTGGCAGCTTCTCTCTCCTCGTAGTCCATGTATGCTCGGGCTTTGTCGAGGAGAGCATCAAAAGTTGCAGGTGGCTCAATGCCCACAGCTTTCCTGAATTTTGTGCCGGGGAGGAGGCCCCTCTCCAGCAAGTACCTTTTCATATGGTCCGCGCAGGGGACCTGTATTGCTTCCCGGTTGAAGCGGTTGATGAATTCCCTCAGAGTCTCATCCTGTCTTTGAATGATGGCCTCGAGCGCTGCCTCAGTCTTCGGGTGGCGACGGGAAGCTGTGAAGGAACTGATGAACTGGTTCTTCAGGTTCCGCCACGAGGTAATGGAGCCCGGGGCGAGTCCTTTATACCAGTCCATGGCCGCCTTCCTGAGAGTTGTGGGGAAGAGACGGCACTTGATGGGCCCCCCGACATTATGGTAGTGGAGCATGGCTTCGAACCTGTCAATGTGGTCGACTGGGTCCGCTACTCCATCATACTCCTTCAGATGTGGGGGCTTCTCCATGCCCGGGGGAATAGGTGCGTCCATGATGGCCTGCGACAGGGGACCGCGGGGGTCGTCCTCGTCGCTCCTTTCTGGAGAAAGGGAAGGGGTCCGGTAGTTATGTCTGGCACGCTGGTCGTGCTGAGATTCCCTCGAGCGTGATGCTCGGTGGTTGAAGGCCACACGCCCGTCCCTGTTGTGCCTCCTGTCGTGCCTTGATGGGTCGCGACTGGGCTCTTCGGTAGGGATGACGGGCTGTCTTTCATATTGGGGCCGCCTCTGCCTTGGTGGGGGAGAGGGGCTCCTAGAGTTCTCCCTGTAATGTCTCCGCGGGGGAGTAGGGTGTCGAACTTCTTCGACCCGAGGAGGTGGAGATGGTGGCCTTTGATGTCTCCTCGGGGGGCGTCGATCATTTTCAATTGCCCTTAGTCTTTCTCCTTGGGCGAATAGGAGATAATTTGTTTGGTTGATGGCCGCGAACAGTGCCTGAGTCGTGGCATCTGCCCCGGCAGGAACTTGGACTTCATAGAACCGGGCAGCTCTGCGGTAGGCGAGGGCTTCCGGGTCGTCTTCGAGTCTTGGAGGAGTTGTCGAGGACGACGCAGTGTTCCCGTCCCTGCGGGTGGAAGGTCCAGGGGCGGTTGTCACGGGGATGGCATTGTGGCCGGCATCACTGGGATTGTCCAGGTGTCCATTCTTGTCCGCGGGACCGTTGTTGGTGTCGGTGACGCGGGTGTGCTGTTCTTCACGAGCTGGATCAGCCATGACAGGTAATTAAATTGAGCTTTGGTCTTTGAAATTGTTCGTTAGACGGGGAAGCTGTTTCCCACAGACGGCGCCACTGATCTGACCTGATCAGAAGGTTTGGACCGTCACGGCTTGCTCCGAGCTGAAAGCTTTTTGAACGAGATGGGGGGGGTACCTGCAAGGCACTCCGATGCTAAAGTCAGTGGGAGTACGAGCAGATAATAGAGTTGAGGTTAGAATCATGAATACCTGACCCTCTGGAAACAGAGGGTATTTATAGCCCCCAGCGCTGGGCCAAGGTTCCTTCGTTGGGCTGGGCGGATTTGGCCCAATGGAGGAACTGCCAGGTCCTACGTGGGTAGTGGGGACCAGCACGTGGTCCCCTTCCTGGATGTGCTGCGTGAAGTGCGGGCGGACGGAGACGCGGTCTTTCCGGAGTATCGTTGGGGGAACGGTGGACTGAGTTTGCCCTAGCCGGGTAGCTCGGGACCATGTCGAGCTGGGCAGCACGGTGCTGAGCTCGACGCCAGGACCTCGAGCTGGACGGCGGCTGTCGAGCTGGACGCCAGGACATGGAGCTGACGGCAGGGTGTCGAGCATGACTTCACCGCGTGGGTTGGACATCGGGATGTCGAGGTGGACATCAGGGTGTCGGGCATGGACGTGACCCCCTTTGCCCAGTGTGGTCCTTAGTGAGTCCCTTTGGACTGGGCCTTAGTAATGCCTTTGGGCCTGTCGGGCCCAGTCCAGAACAGATTTTTTATGCAAATTTTAGTTCTCTACAATTTGAGAATTATGCGTTGTTGAAACATTGTTGTTGTTGTTGCATTTTAATTTCCGGCTTTATTATTTCATTAACATACTGATGTGTCGGATCAAAGTCTTCCTTTGATGAAATCATTTTATGCAAGAATTCCTATTTTTATATAATATCCAAGTTTATTTACTTGATGTTTTTATTATGTACTCCTCAAATATATGTTATTTAAGTGCTTATTTCATAATGCTTGAGTAAATTCATTTAGGGTCCGAAAATATTGAGGACCATTTAATTAATTAATTGAAATGAGAATAAAGTGTTGTTTTGCAATATCTATTTTTAATTATTAGATTCACTACGAAAGTAGAAGTATGTAGATACCTGTTACATAACGAAAGAGTGAAATCGGTATCTAACACTATTATTCAAACCTTTAATTTTGATGTAGTGATAGCATTTTGAAATTAATTGAGAATTTATTTTTCAGTTTTTTTAAAGAATTTTAAATATCCTAATTTCACTGCAAAAATCGGTTTTAAATTTATTTAGAAATTCGGTGACGGATCGACAAAAGTAGGCGTTGCCACTAGTTTAATATTTCTATAAATAAATTTCATTTTCATTATAATAAATTAATAAATTTTGTATGAGTAGAGTTGATAAATGAAAATCGTCGTTTCGATCCTTTTTTCATTATCTTGATAAATTAAATTTGGTTTAATGCTTTTTATTAACTTTTTGCACAAACTTCAATTCTTTGAGTAGCCTTAGCTAAATATAGAAACGATAGATAGTTGTAATTAGCTTTTGTGGATTCAATAATATTTTATATTATATTAATATAGTTGTATATTTGTGGTCTATCAAATTTTTGGTGTTGTTGTCGAGGACTAAATGTTACAATATCGCAATTTTGTTGTTACATCGTATAGATCAAGGTATTATTTTTTATTTTAATTCATTTTTCCCACTTTCGATTGTATGCGAAGAAGTCAGAGCACCAGGAATCTAGCCCAACCTATCAACGAAATCGAACACTACCTATGTGTTAGACGTCGATTACAACAAATCCAAAGTTAAATGGCAGAAAATGATAATCTCCCGCTTAAGGATTTCGTTTTGTCCTCTGATGAGGAGTATCATTCAATTATTGTTCTCCCTACAATTGTGGCAAATAATTTCGAACTTAAACCCTCTTTGTTGAAAATAGTGCAGCAGAACCAATTCTCTGGTAACCCGACGGAGGATCTGAATTTGCACATTTCCATCTTTGTGAAGTTCGCTGACACACTCAAAAGCAATGAGTCGATCATGATGCCAATCGATTGTGTTTATTCTCATTCTCCCTCATAGACAAATCCAGATTATGGCTATAATCTATGTCGTCTAATTCCATTACAACATGGAATGAACTAAAGAAACTGTTCCTCGCTAGATATTTCCCGCTGAGCAAAATGGAATAAGATAACCTGCTTCGGGAAGACAGGCGGTGAATCACTTTTTGAACTGTATGAGCGATATAAAAAGTTAATGAGAGTCTTCTCACACCACAAATTAGGGAAGTGGCTAATAATTCATACATTCTATAATGGTTTACTTATAACACGAGAATGACCACTAATGTTGCTGCATGAGGGGTGCTAAAGCGGTAAAGTGGCAAGCAAAAGTAAGTATTTATTTAGTTTTACCATGTCGTCTTCATAGGGATTAGTGCTACTTAATTGTCGTTCGACAATTTCTTGCGTTTATGAGTTAAGGGGTTGAATGGGTTTAAAGGAAAAGGTTATCAACAGAAAATAAATGCATAAAAACAAATAAAAGGAATAACTTATCAAGAGTGCATATAATCTACTCATCACAAACTTAAATTTATCGTCCAATTATACTCAATCTATAATACGCATCAATGCCATCATGTATCAAACACAACACCCATTGTATCACCTCAGTGGCGATCTCTCAACCAACCTCAACAACACATAAGCCAACCATGCTAATCGCGTCGACGATCTCTCAGAATGACACCACCAACATAGGCGCATTAATCATAGACACCCGAGTAAATAATAGCACTAAATCTATCTCTAGAATCTAGATGCTATTAGACAATCATCCTAGATAAGAATTCGAGCAATATATGTCTATAGCAACCCAAACCTATAATCACAGAGCAAAAATCCAAGACAATAATCGACAAAGATTTGTAAAGCAAGTTTTATACAACGTCATGGGCGAAAAATAGACATGAGTTCAAAGTAAATACATATACAAACCCAACCAATAGAGAATACACAAAGAAAAATAAAAATGAACCACAAATCTACCAGTTTGTCAATGCCGATCGATGAGCAATCCACCCTGGATCATCCGTATACAAGCTCCATATTTGTTATCTAAGTTAATCCACTACAAAAATGAGGTTGATGGAATTGGGAGAATAAAAACCACCCCCAAAACCATAACCTTGCAAAATGAAACAAAAATGAAATATAAAAAAATATGTCTGGCACGCGTCTCCCATCAACGACTCTTAATTACATGGTCCAAACTGCGCCACATACGCAACTGGAGAAAAATATCTTCTCTCGTCCGGAAAAATACACATGTCGCTCGGTACTGCTACTTCCTCTCGCCCAGCAACAAAGCAGCAAGGCAAGGTGTGATCGGTGGGAAAGAGAACTGACTGTTTTGGAATGCTGGTTCATGTTTTGCGTTTGTTTTTGCAAAATGTCGCGGTAAGCAAGAGTCGCCACCGTCTTTTATTTTATCCAACAAGGAAAGGACAAAAGCAAAGAAAAATTCCTTTTTGAGATATTTCTCGGATTCGGGAGGCAGATTATAGAAAGGGAAGGTGTTAGCACCCTTTCTATCCGTGGTTATCCACGGGCTCTTAGGTACTTGCTCAAAGTGTTTTCAAAAATTGCTTTTCTTTGTGTTTGTGGGTTTGAAAGAGTTTTTTGTTTAAAAGGAGTGTAAGTGCGAAAAGTTTTGTTTTGTTTTAAAAGGAGCAAGTACTTAAGAACCATCTACCTACTCGAAAAAGGAATTAATCTGTACAAATGTCCTTTAGATAATGCTATCCCACTATGAATGAGTAGGTAGCACCGTCGTTGGAATTTTCGGGTCAATTTGATTAAGGGACGTGTGGTCACTAAAGCAATGTTAGGACGCCTTAGCGGTAACCCTAATGTCTTAGATCATTTTATTCGAGGCAACCGTTTCGAGGCAACTATGATCTTTGGACAAGAGGGCGCCCTCTAAAACTTCCTATACTCAATGACCACGTTCGAAGGCAACCAAGTGAAGTGTACCCTAGGAGTGCGCATGTGCGAGTGTGTTAGTTCGGTTATATTATCTTTATACATGTCATGGGTGAGCTATGTTGATTTTAAGTTCATACATTGGATCTTGTCATGCATTCCCTATTATCAAACATCTAATAGTTTATAGTTGCGGAAATTAAATTTGCGGAAATTAAATCTAAACTATTACAAGGCGTTGTGTATTTACATCGCCAAAAACAAACCCTTTAATTTAAATTGCGGAAAGTAAAATAAAGCGATAAATAATTTAAGTCCTAATTAAAATCTATTACATACCGGAAGCAATTACAATATTGAATCAAATGATACGCGTGCGAGAAATTAAATCGGGCGAGTTTTTAGGGTTTTGACCCTTTTTGAAAGAAAGCATGTTTTTTTTTGTTTTTTTTTAATTTAGAAAGAAATTAAATTAGGTCAAAATTAATTAATTAATTAATTAATTAAATATTTTTTGATTTTTCGTGTTTAAGGAAATAAAATAAAATGGTTAAAAGTTAGTAAAACCTAATATTCTACATTGATTTTAATTTATTGCAAAAGATGTTAAAAGTTAAACCTATTTTAAAACTAAATTAATTAAGTTAATTTATTTACAAAAATAAAAGTGATGAATTAATTTAATAAAATAAAACATATTTTTGTGATTTTGATTTTTTATGAGAAATAAATTATTTGGTTAATGGTAATAAAAATGATGAATAAAATAATTAAATAAAAAGAAATATAAAAGAGAAAAGAATTAACCCAGGGGGTGTGGGCCTGATTCTGAATGTGAGAATAGCAATTCCAAGCCCATTTACTGCAAGCCTGCTTTTACTTTTCCCAATTCCATGCACGCCTTTGACTTGAGAGTGTGGTGAGTATTCAATTTTGGCCATTGGATTTGGTCTACCGGCCATCTGGACAATATCTGGATGAGGGCGTATGATGCACTGCAAGGCCTGAAACGCATTGGAATATCTGGAAACAAAATATAGCAAATATGTTGGGGACCTGGGATTCGAACCCAGGTCCTGTTGGACTATGCACGCCTTCCACTACCACTCAGCCAACGTGTTCATATTGTTAGTGGGATAAGTGAGAATTAATATATTAACAAACCAAACAAATGCCAAAAATTATAAAAATAAGCGCGAAAATATAAACGATACAATGAGGAAGAGGGACGTGGTCGTCTTCTTCACAGGATTCTGGTTATTTTTCATGGGGATTTTAATCCGCAACTAAATCCATAGATGCCTCCTAAAATCATTTGTAGGCCATGGAAACGAATTTGGAGAACATCATCATGCTTGTCTCTCCTCTCTGAACACATCCATGCCCATGATTGGTCCTGATTTTACCTGAAATGGAAATGCCTAAAAACAAGAAAACCAAACCCTAGTTTTGGGTAGGGCTTTACAGGCCATGAAAACTCAATTGAATAATGCAGGATGTTTAGAAATCATGCAATGATCAAGAATATGTCAATGTTTTATCAAAAAAATGCAAGAATCTAAGGTTACGATTTCATGTACAGGGTCATATTCAGGATGACTTACAGCGCGATTGGGGATGTTTCAAGGCTTAATTTTGATTGCTATAGCTTCAGTGGACTCCTGGAAATTGAACCACGTTGAGCTTTTGGATTGAATTGGTCTCCAATATCGATTTCAGTTTTACACTTTTCAAGCTTTTTCTCAAGTTTGGTTTTGTGATTTGGGCAGCTTTTTGGTCGTGTCTTTGTGTGCTTCATGTTGTATATGTATCATAGAAACAATTAGGTTAAATCTTGGGCTTGGGATCCATGAGCATTGAAGATTCAAGATTTGATTTGATCACCATTAACAAAGCTTCCAAAATTGTCCTAAATCAAATATTTTGTTCACAATATGGCATGGTACGAATTTGATCTTGTACATCATGATAATTAAGACCTGTAATGATCAAAAAGATCCTATTCCATCAATATTTGGATTTTATTTGGATTAATATTGATTTAAAATGAATTAATCAAATAAAAATCAAATAAAATAGAAAAATTAATGAATGGACATGAAACTGAAGATAGGACATGTGTTTGGTGTGACAAGATCAAATCAAGTGGAAAAAGTGGGCCCTTTTGTCAAAATTTGAAGTTTTGGGGATAGTTGACTTTTGGCAATTTTGGAAAAATGCCCAACTTCAACAATGCATAACTTCTTCAATTTTGAACTTTTGGAAGTGTTCTTGGACTTTTTTAGAAACCTTGAGATGTCCTCTAACCAACCCTTTTGTTCTAGTCTAATTTTGATATTCCATGCTCAAGTTATAAGTTTTGGCAAAAAAGGTGTTTTTGTTGACGTTCAAAAATGACCTATAATGTCCAAATTTGTAACTTTTAATGAGTGCATTTATTGATCTTGGGGTGTGAAGATGGATTGTATTAAATTTCATCCTCTTCAAAATGAGCTTTGGATGGGTCATTTCTCATAAAGTATGAGAAAGTTATGCTTGGTCAAAGTTGAGTTGACTTTTCCTACAAAACCCTAATTTACCAACTTTTGAATCTTGATGAATCTTGAGCAATCCTTGATGAATCATGATCAACCCTTGATCAAATGATGAATTATCCTTCAAAATGGGAATGTTGACAAAAAAATCTTGAAATTTGACTGTATTTGGGACACAATTGACTTTTGCCCTAGCACAGTCGATTTTTGGACCTCTTGAGCAATTGACTGACCAAACTTCCTCTGCAAGGCTTGAAAGTTGACATGGATTATCTTGAGAACATATTAGGACATTGGGGAGCATTTGAGGCCATTTGGATGTAAGGACCTTAAAGCAACACAAAACCCTAATTTTGAATTGATTGCCTTAGGAGGTGATTTGACTGTCCAACTCTTGAGCTAACTTGAGTCACTTGGAGATTATTCTTGACATGTCTTGAGAAATATGGGAGGGAAAATTTTGGGGTACAACAGTTGCCCCTGTTCAATTTTCTTAAACCTGAGGATATAGATTGGCTTTCGAGCCTTTCGTGATCCGAAGGTGGAAGACAATTGAACACTAGAGTGCCTAGAAATTTGCACTCGCATGGTGTAGTATCAGCATGGTGATGTCGGGAATGGGCTTACGGATGCCATTTGGAGATTGTTGGTAGGAGGATGGGCTTACATATGCCATCTGCAGGAGTGTCGATTGCATAAGAGATTCCTTAGCGAGAACTTGCATACTTATTGTTTGTAGAAGATTCCGCTAGGGAAGCCTAACTTTTGTTGGGATTTAGGAACTTGCCTGTACTTCAACTGAGAGAATGCCTCGGCTGAGTCTTAAGAACCTGTCCATAATTCAATTAGGGGGAAACGTCTTCATCAAGATCTAGGAATTGTCTAGTATTCAACGTAGTATACCGTTGAGATTGTAGAACTCCTCCACACTATGACGGAGGAAAACATCAAGATCTAGGAACTGACTAGTGCTCAACGTAGTATACCTTTGAGGTTATAGCACTCGTCCACACTATGACGTAGGGAAACATCTTCATCAAGATCTAGGAACTGTTTGGTCTTCAACGTAGTATACCGTTGAAATTAAAGAACTCGTCCACACTATGACGGAGGGAAATATCAAGATCTATGAACTGACTAGTGCTCAACGTAGTATACCGTTAAGGTTATAGCACTCGTCCACACTATGACGTAGGGAAACATCTTCATCAAGATCTAGGAACTGTCTGGTCTTCAACGTATTATACCGTTGAAATTAGAGAACTCGTCCACACTATGACGGAGGGAAACATCAAGATCTAGGAACTGACTAGTGCTCAACGTAGTATACCGTTGAGGTTATAGCACTCGTCCACACTATGACATAGGGAAACATCTTCATCAATATCTAGGAACTGTCTAGTCTTCAACGTAGTATACCGTTGAAATTAGAGAACTCGTCCACACTATGACGTAGGGAAACATCAAGATCTAGGAACTGACTAGTGCTCAACATAGTATACCGTTGAGGTTATAGCACTCGTCCACACTATGACGTAGGGAAATATCTTCATCAAGATCTAGGAACTGTCTGGTATTCAACGTAGTATACCGTTGAAATTAGAGAACTCGTCTACACTATGACGTAGGGAAACATCTTCATCAAGATCTAGGAACTGCCTGGTCTTCAACGTAGTATACCGTTGAAATTAGAGAACTCGTCCACACTATGACAGAGGGAAACATCAAGATCTAGGAACTGAATAGTGCTCAACATAGTATACCATTGAGGTTATAGCACTCGTCCACACTATGACGTAGGGAAACATCTTCATCAAGATCTAGGAACTGTCTGGTCTTCAACTTAGTATACCGTTGAAATTAGAGAACTCGTCCACACTATGACGGAGGAAAACATCAAGATCTAGGAACTGACTAGTGCTCAACGTAATATACCGTTGAGGTTATAGAACTCATCCACACTATGACGTAGGGAAACATCTTCATCAAGATCTAGGAATTGTCTGGTCTTCAACATAGTATACCATTGAAATTAGAGAACTCGTCCACACTATGACGGAGGAAAACATCAAGATCTAGGAACTGACTAGTGCTCAACGTAGTATACCGTTGAGGTTATAGCAATCATCCACACTTTGTCGTAGGGAAACTGTCGAGATTGAGAACCTTATCTGAAATTCAACCGAGGATAATTCAATTGAGATTTAAGAACCGGTCAAGTCTTCGACGTAACTGAGAATTTTAATTGTATCTTTCCTGAAAGGTAAAGGTCAGTCATATGCAATGCATGATATGGATCAAGCAATGATGTTCTCAATATAAATGAGATTGTATTCGTATGATGCGTATATGCATGTATCATGATGTATGGGAATATAATGTTTTAGCTGGGGAAAATAAATCCCGAAGCTGCTGGGGAATAGAGTTGAGTTCTTCGTTTCTGCTGGGGATGATGAACGAAGATGATTGTGAGAATAAACCTGCAGGAGAAAAGAACTTCGTTGGGGAATAAACTGATGAAGAGATTACTCTGTGGGGAATTACTCTGTGGGGAGAGATATTCTGCTGAAGATTTTAACGATAAACTCCGCTGGGGATTCCGTTGATAAGCTCTGTTGGGGATTTTAACGATAAACTCCGCTGGGGATGGATTACCGTTGCTGGTGATATTGAGTTTGTTGAGGATTGAATTCCTGCTTGGGGAAAGAAAGAACTTCGCTGGGGATGATCTTTCAGTTACGACTTGCTAGGGATAACCCTGTTAGACTCTTGTGGGGATAACCCTCTGAATTTGGCTGGGGAGATTTATTTTGTACTCCGTAGGGGATAAACTTCCAGAGTCGACTGGGGATGATGATTCAACTCCGTTGGGGAAGCTTTTTCCAGACCATGCTAGGAAAGTATTGACTCCACTGAGGTATCTTGTATTCTGTCGGGGAACATTAAGATTGTCGGGGATACTCTTATGCTTGCTGGAGAATATTCTTATATTCCGTTGGGGAATATTAAGACCTTCTGGGGATACCAAGCCTTTTTAGGGTTGATGGTAGACTAACTCTACTCAGGGAGAGTATTGCTGATTCGTCCATAGTTGCAAGTCTCAGCTGAGAGAGCTATCATTACTGTCTTACTTTGCGGGGAGTGAAGGTATTTTAGCCATATTCTTCAGCTGAATATACCTTGGTACCTGGTGGACAGAGCAAATTGTATAGTTCGGATAATTCTTATTGCCCCTGCTTTTGATATTACCAGTAATTCATCTTTCGTTTCGCATGTAGATATTTATGAGCAGCAATTAATGTCAAATGCATATATCAAAAATGAACATTGGACGTTCTTTTCAAAACAAAACAGATAAAGGAAAAACAGTTTGAAATTTGTCTGAAAATGAATTCGTGTTGATTTGAAGCTTGGCCTGTAAATAGGCATTTTTGTACAAGAAGTTGACGTCCTAGTAAGAGAACACCGCCGAATAATAGAATTTACACAATTTGTGAAAAACTAAACAAAACAGCTATGTGAATAATCCCACTGGGTTCCAACCCTGCTATTTCCTTTATATCCTCGAGCATCTCATCACTTTGCTACGGGTTGAAGATGAATCAGATTGATTAGTGTCGTCCGAGCTTGATAGTCGATACCGAAGTCTGGATGTAAGGTGATCCAATGAGACATAGTGTTACGCTTCAATCCCTAATTTTGCCTGGACCGCCCTTTCGGGTTTTCAGTCCACCGGGATACCCTTTTTTGCCCAAGTCGCCTTTTCAGGTTTTCGACTTGCCGGGTGTACAGATTTTTTTAATTTTCATCCCTTATTTTTGCCCGAACCCTTTTGGCTCGCCGGGAAGCCCTTATTTTTGCCTAGGTCAGTCAACCTAGCGGGTCTTTGACTATGTGTAGTATCTTTTTACTATGTCTGCATTGACGGGGTGAGGAAGGTCGTCACCATCCATGGTGGTTAGAATCATAGCTCCTCTTGAGAAAATGTTCTTAACCATAAATGGCCCTTCGTAAGTAGGGGTCCATTTGCCCCTGGGATCACCTTGAGGTAGAATAATGCGCTTGATTACCAGGTCCCCAACTTGATACTCTTGTCGTCTGACTTTCTTGTTAAATGCCTTGATCATCCGCTTTTGGTACGTCTGACCATGACAAATAGCAGTAAGTCTCTTTTCGTCGATTAGGTTTAACTGATCAAGCCGGGTCTGAATCCAGTCATATTCACTTAAACCTGCATCTTTCATGATCCGAAGAGAGGGTATCTGAACTTCAATGGGCAAGACTGCCTCCATGCCATAAACCAAGGAGTAGGGTGTTGCCCCTGTTGACGTCTGTGCTGAGGTACGATACCCATGAAGAGCGAATGGTAACATCTCGTGCCAGTCTTTGTATGTCACTGTCATCTTTTGTACAATCTTCTTAATGTTCTTATTAGCCGCTTCTACAGCCCCATTCATCTTCGGCCGGTAAGGAGAAGAGTTGTGATGATGTATCTTGAATTGCTCGCAAAGCTCAGTGATCATTTTGTTGTTGAGATTGGTACCATTGTCCGTAATGATCCTCTCTGGTACACCATATCGACAGATCAGATTGTGCCGAATGAAACGTGCTACAACGTTCTTGGTTACCGTAGCAAAGGAAGCTGCTTCAACCCACTTCGTAAAGTAATCGATTGCTACCAGGATGAAACGATGCCCGTTGGATGCCGTAGGTCTGATCTCGCCGATCATATCAATGCCCAACAGTGCAAAAGGCCAAGGTGTTGTCAAGACATTCAGAGGAACTAGAGGTATGTGCACCTTATCAGCGTAGACCTGGCACTTGTGACATGTTCGAGAATACTGATAATAGTCAGCTTCCATTGTGGACCAATAATATCCTGCCCGTAGGATTTTCTTTGTCATGGTGTGTCCACTGGAGTGAGTTCCGAAAGCACCTTCATGTAGATCTGCCATGATCCTTTCTGCTTCATTCTTATCTACACAACTCAGTAAGGTCGAATCATGGTTACGCTTGTACAGAATGCCATTGCTGATGAAGAACTTTGCTGCGAACCTCCTCAGAAACTTCTTGTCATTAACAGATGCACCCTCGGGGTATTCCTGAGCTTCAAGATACCTTTTCACCTCATGAAACCAGGACTTTTCTGTTACCTCTTCATGCTCAAGATCACAGCAATGTGTAGGTTCGTCTAACCTTTCAATAATGATCCGGGGAGCCTCGTTGTCCCAATTGACTTTGAACATAGAAGACATCGTAGCCAACGCGTCTGCCAACTGATTCTCCTCTCTAGGGAAGTGTTCAAAGGTTATCTCCTCAAAATGGGGAAGCAACGTCAATACATACTCCTTGTAAGGAATAAGATTTGGGTGTTTCGTATCCCACTCGCCTTTGATCTGACTGATCACGAGAGCGGAATCTCCGAAGACACTTAGAAACTTAATCCTTAGGTCAATTGCTGCTCGAAGACCCATGATGCACGCTTCATACTCCGCCATGTTGTTGGTGCAGTTGAAACATAGTCGGGCGATAAACGGAGTATGAGAGCCTTTAGGAGATATGATTACAGCGTCAATGCCATTACCCAAAGCGTTCGAAGCTCCATCAAAGTACATAGACCATTGGGATCCTTCCTCAGGTCCTTCATCCGGTCCAGGTGTCTCAAAATCTGTTATCAACATGATATTCTCTTCCGGAAATTCAAAGTTCATAGACTAGTAATCATCCACTGCCTGATGTGCCAAATGGTCTTGCAATACACTTCCCTTAATTACCTTTTGGGTCGTATATTGGATGTCATACTCAGTCAATATCATCTTCCATCTTGCTATTCTTCCGGACAAGGCAGGCTTCTCGAAGATATACTTGATTGGATCAATCTTTGATATCAACAGAGTAGTGTGAGTCAGCATATACTGTCTCAGCCGGCGAGAATCCCATACCAAAGCGCAGCAAGTTTTCTCGATCAGTGAGTATCGGGTCTCACAGTCGGTAAACTTTTTGCTAAGGTGATAAATAGCATGCTCTTTTCGGCCAGACTCGTCATGCTGCCCCAGCACACACCCCATTGAGTTATCGAGTACTGTCAAGTATAAGATCAGAGGTCTCCCTTCAACTGGTGGAATTAGAATAGGTGGATCTTGGAGATACTCTTTGATCCTTTCGAAAGTGGCTTGGCATTCATCATTTCAACGTACCACTTGATCTTTCTTCAGTAGTTTGAAGATTGGCTCACAAGTAGCAGTCAGGTGTGAGATGAATCGGGAAATGTAGTTCAGTCGTCCCAGAAAGCCTCTGACCTCTTTCTCTGTTCTGGGAGCTGGCATCTCTTGTATAGCTTTCACCTTTGCAAGGTCAACTTGAATACCTCTGTTGTTCACGACGAAACCTAGCAGTTTACCAGATCTCATCCCGAAGGTGCACTTGTTCGGGTTTAACCTCAGCTTGTACAACTTCAGCCTGTCAAATAGTTTCTGCAGATGGTCAAGGTGTCCTTCCTCAGTCTGGGACCTTGCAATCATATCGTCGACATATACCTCAATCTCATGATGGATCATGTCATGAAACAAAGCAACCATGGCACGCTGATATGTCGCCCCAGCATTCTTCAACCCAAAAGGCATGACCTTGTAGCAAAAGGTACCCCACTGAGTAACAAAGGTTGTTTTCTCCATGTCTTCGGGAGCCATTTTAATCTGATTATAACCGGAGAAACCATCCATAAAGGAGAATACCTTGTGCTGAGCAGTGTTGTCAACCAGAACGTCGATATGAGGTAGAGGGAAATCATCCTTGGGGCTTGCCCTGTTCAGATCCCTGTAGTCGACACACATTCGAACCTTACCATCCTTCTTCGGCACAGGCACCACATTGGCCACCCACTGAGGGTAAGAAGTAACTGCTAGAAAACCGACGTCAAACTGTTTCATAACCTCAGCCTTGATCTTCTCAGACATCTCTGGGCGCATTCGGAGAACCTTCTGTTTTACGGGAGGACAGTCTTCCTTGGTAGGCAGGCGATGAACCACAATGTCGGTATCCAACCCAGGCATATCTTCGTAAGACCAGGCAAAGATCTCAACGTAGTCACGCAGCATCTGAATCAACCGTTGTTTCACACTAAGCTCCAGATTTGCACCGATCTTGACTTACTTCTTGTTTGTCTCAGTACCTAGATTCACTGATTCCACTGGCTCTTCGTGCGGCTGAATAACCCTCTCTTCTTGCAGTAGCAGTCTTGCAAGTTCACCAGGCACTTCGCAATCATCTTCACCTTCGTCTTCGGCTAAGTTGATCGGATTTTCGAAGTCATAACTGGCAGTAGCAGAGTTGTTACCAGTGAGATCCAGAGTAGATGCAGACCTGTATATGTGAGTGTGTGTAAATAGCTGTTTTGCAATATATAATAAAGAAAAACAAGGAGCGCAAAATTTGAAATGCAAGAACGTCCAATGCTTTTATTAATTATATATGAAAATGACACACAAAAGCCCTCACAAATGAAGCCACGATGCCCCGGGTAAGACACCGGGCCATAAAGTTTCAAAACATTGTCTATTACAAATTCAAAACAAAAAGTTTCATTACTGGGTGATAACAGAAACGGGCATAGAATCCTTTGTTGTCCAGTTTCTTAATCCACCATTGCCAGTCGGGTAGATCCAACTGTCGATATCAAACTCTTCATCATCGTCATCCCTGATAGCATTCACCGCTGCATCTTGTGTAGGCTTCTCTGGTGTTCCAAACTCAATCTCCTTCGCATCAATTAAGTCTTGTACCTTGTTCTTCAAAACCCAACAATCATCCGTATTATGCCCCAGGCTATCAGAGTGAAAAGCGCAGCGGACATTAGGATTATACCTCGGTGATGTGGTATTTGGATTCTTTGGGGCTTCCTTTAGAATCACCAGATTAGTCTTCAGCAATTATGGCAGGATATGAGATAAGGTCATGCTGAGACGAGTGAATTGCCTTCGAGGTCTCTCGTCCTTCTGTTGATTATTGTGCTGAGGAGCACCAGCAGGTTTTGAAATAACAACCGCATTCACATCTTGACGGCGTTCAGGTCTATTCTGGTTTCTTGAACTATAGACAGCACTAGATTCTTTCTTAAATGGCTTCTTCTCGGCGCTCGATGAGGCACCCTTTTGTATCTTCCCAGCCTTAATACCAGCTTCAATCCTCTCACTGGTCAAAATAAGCTCTGTAAACCCAGATGAAGAGCTTCCAATTAGATGGTTGAAAAATGGACCAAACAGGGTCCCCATAAACATGTCCACAAGCTCCCGATCAGCAAAGGGTGGTTGTACTCTACCGGCGAGATCCCTCCACTTCTGGGCATAATCTTTGAATCCTTCACCCGTTCCCATTGACATACCCTGGAGTTGGGTACGCATAGGAGCGAGGTCGAAGTTATACTGATACTGCCTATAGAATGCAGTAGTCAAATCTTCTCAGCTGCGGATACTGGCTCCGTCTAACTGATAGAACCACTCAAGCTGAGTACCTGAGAGACTGTCTTGAAAGAAATGTATCCATAGGTTCTTATCAGCAGTGTAAGGCTGGATCTTTCTCACATATGACCGAAGGTGCAGCTTCGGACAAGAAACTCCGTCATACTTAGCAAAGGCTGGTGCCTTGAACTTGTGGGGAATCACCACCCCAGATGATAGACCTAGATCTCCGAAGTCCAGACGAGGCACCTTCTGAATTTCCATAGCGTTCAACCGGTCCTCCAGTTGCTTGTATTTATCCTCAGCCGGAGGATACTGTTCTTCATCGTAGTCTGTCTCGTTGTCGGAGACCACAGGGCTAGGAGCCCTCCTTTCTTGTGGACTATATTTCCCTCCATATGAGGTGGTTAGATCAACTTCATTTTATAGCCTGTTTCCAAACCTGTGCCCTGTGTTAAACAGGATGGTCCTCTTCTTCTTCTTCTTCTTCTTCTTCTCTTTCAGAATCAAGGTCTTCAAGTCCTGCTGACCCTTGGCTAGATTCATGAACAACTCTTGAAATTGGGCATTCTGGGCCTGGAGGGCCTTGATAGCTTGCTCAGTTGAAGGTTCAGTAGACATGATGAGTGAGTGCTGAAATAAACAGCGAAGAAGATAAGAGACCTGTAAAGGGTACCTGTTTATGAAGTGCGTTAGATGAAATGCGTATGATTGATTTCAAAGACAGTCTAGAGATTCAAATTTGTAAACAAAAAGGAAACACACTTTATAAGATAAACTTTAAAATTCAAATTGTTCAACTGATGCCCTCAGGGCGTTTACAAGAATGGAAATACTGAAAAGTAAACAAAAACTGGAAAGGAAATCATCAAAGGTCCATCAATGCTCCCATGGTCTCTTCTTATCAGTGCGGACATAGTCGTTGAGAATCCGCTCGTTCTCTAACTGCCTAGTCAACCTCTGGATCTTCTGCTCCTGCTCATTGAACTTCTCTCGGTAAGAATCCCATTCCTCCCTCAATTGCATCCAAGATCTCTTCAGTGCCCCAATGTCAGTGGGCATATAAGGATGGAGAATGGTTGGAAGAACCCCTTCTTCATTAGCAACTTCAAGAGTGACAGGCCGAACAGCTTCATATGGCATACCCATCTTTTGGGCACGGATACGGACCCATCTGAGATATGGCTCCATTGGCAGAGAAGTCTTTGAACCCAGCTCATGTGGATCAGATTGGTGAACTCTATCCCAAGCCTTTATGAATCTGCGACGTTGCTCGTCGCTATCCCCTTGAAAATCCAAGATAATACTAGGCATTAACAACTCATGAGGTCCTTCTTTTCTGGCACGCCCGAACTGACGAAGATCTAAGCACGGATTGTAAGAAATTCCTCCATGGGTTCCTAGCAGTGGAACATTGGGGTATTCCCCACATCGATCAATGATAGTCACCTCATCCATACCTTTGAGAGTCCAGATAATTTCATTATGCGAGAGAGACATCACTTTATAAGCCCATCCCATTCCTTCTTTGTTCTTCAGTACTGACTTAGGGAGGTGCGAAATAAACCACCTCGACAATAAACGAGCACAGCACATCAAGGTTCCCCGCTTTCGGGCAGTACGAGCATAAAGCTGATGAAGAATGTCACCCAAGAGAGTGGGTACAGGATTCTGAGAGATGAAGATCTTTATCGCATTCTGTTGTATCCCAAAATTTGCCCTCCCATATTCCTCAAGATATGTCAAGAATCATCTTCAAATTGTTCAAGGTTGCTCAAGAGGTAGACAATCAAACCACTTCCTAAGACAGCTAAAATTAGGGTTTTGGTTCTTTCAAGGAATTTGGGGTTTTCAATGGTTCAACCAAGTCTCATAGGCCTATATACATCCTCAAGCACCTACATGCCAAGTTTCAAGACTCACAGTGCCAATTTGCACAGTCAAAAGCCTCATTTGACCTACAGTCAACTACAAGGGCAAAATGGTCATTTTACAGTTAAAAGCCAGAATTTTTGGTCAACATCTTATTTTGAGTTCACAATCATCATTTGATCAAGTCTTGATCATGATTCCTAAAGAATAGCTCAAAAATCATCAAGATGCAAAAAGTTACTATTTTTGGACAGTAGAAAAGTCAACTGTATCTTGACCAGGGCATAACTTTTTCATGGTATATCAGAAAAATCCCAACCAATTCTCATTTTGAAGGGGATGCAATTTCCTACAATCCATCTTCACACTCCAAGTCCAATAAATTCTCTCACAAGAAGTTATCAATTTCTACATTATAGGTCAAATTCAAAAGTCAACAAAAGTACACTTTGAGTTAAAGGCCATAACTTAAGATTGGTAAATCCAAATGACATGGGACCAAAGGCATTGGTTAGAGGACTTCAATACCTTTCCAAAATGTCCAGGAACATGTTCATATGATCAAAATTGAGCAAGATATGCATTGGAGAAGTTGGGAAATTTTTGTGAATTTGCAAAAGTCAACTTTGCTCAAAACACCTTATTTTTGCTAATGGGCCTCAAATCTCTTCTTGAAACTTCATCCATGGCCTATGCACGACCCATCAAGCTTAGTTGAATTTATTTTCTTATTTTTTATTAGTTAATTGGATTTTTAATTGATATTAATTCATTTAATTAATTTAAATTGTAGGAAAATACAAAGATGTGGTTTTTCAATCTTTTTGTGAAGCAAATATGGTCAAGATATGCTGGCAATTTCGTGTACAAATCAAAGATGCAAAAATCTCCAAAATTGGCAACTTTATTCAATCATGAAAATGCAAAAAGATTTGATTTTCAATCAAATATTCAATCATCAATTCAATGGATTTTTGTGCAAGATTCTGACCTAATTCCATTCCTCTATATATATTCAAGCAAACCCTGATGCCACACACGTGAGAGAAGCTGCAAAAAAGCCATAGCAATTCAAGAAAAATCAAGAAAAACTCAAAACTGATTTTCACATTCCAGGCCAATTCAAGGCGTTTTATTGATTCTAACACATTGCAGGAGTTCCCAGGAACGTGTAGCAATCAAATTCAAGCTTCATAACTCAAGGAATCATCACGCACAGAACCACGGTTTGCACATTTTATCCATAATCGTAACTCTTAATTCATGAGCATTTAACATGATTTCTTGATTGTTTTGTGTTAATAGGAATCATATGAAGCTATTGGTATAGGTTAATTGAATTATAATGTCCTGAATCCAAAGATGCCATGGTTGAATTTTAGGGTTCATGAGCTTTGAAATTGGGGATTCCTAAACCAGGAAAAACTGAGACTTGTGAGACCCATGACTGAATTCGTCAGAACAAGACGAACAAAACCAGACCATCACGAAATATTTATATAAACCCTAGCTCTAATCGTTATTTTTCCTCATGGCATATTGTGGGGGTTAAAAACCCCCGCTATCTAATCTTGTTTTTACAGGTATCAGCGAAGAAGATGATGAGGTAGTGGTATATCATTGGCTAGTTTGAAAATGCGCGCGTGTTTTTTGTGTTATAGCATATGGATTGATTTTTAATATATTATTTACTTGTTATTATAATAACAAAAGCGTGCAAGTGGTGGAGTGGTTAGCGTGCTGGCTTGGAAACGTTGGGACCTGGGTTCGAATCCCAGGTCCCCCAAAATATTTGTTTCTATTTTTCTTCATATAATTGCATGCAGGTTTCAGGAAGGGGTCTACCATGTACCCTAAATATCCATGCGCCAGATGTCTTCCAGCATAGATCCAGTGGCCAAAGCTGGATGACCATCATGCTCCCTAGTCAATCAATGCATGGGTGATCAGGAAAGTCAACGGACTGGAATTGTTATTGGGCTTCAAATTGCTTTCTCACCTCCAAAGCTGGCCCAAACCCCCTGGTTTCATTATTTCTTTTCTTCTTTTATATTTTTTTCACTTAAATTGTTTTTTATTATTAATTATCATTATTATTATTTAATTAACTCACAAATTAATTATTTTCATAATAAACTCAGAAAAACTAAAAATAATATTTTTTATTAATTAAAATTAATTTCACTTTATTTTTGTAAATAAATACTAACAAATTAATTTAGTCTTTTTTAATTAGGTTAATTTCAATATTTTTTGCAATAAATAAAATAAATTAGAATTAGGGTTTTACTAACTTTTGATTATTTTTTATTTATTTCCTTGAGACATTAAAGATTAAAAAAATATTTCCTTTTGTTAATTAATTAATTAGGTTTAATTTAATTTAATTCATAAATAATCAAACTTCTCCTTTCTCAAAAAGGGTCAAAACCCTAAGAACTTTTCCGATTCAATTTCTTTTCGCGCATATTAATTTTGACCATTATTATGTAATTGCTCCGAGGATGTAATAGCGTTAATTAGGACTTTTTATCGCTTTCATTTAAATTTCCGCAATTTACTTTCCAAGGGTTTGCTTTTGGCGATGTAAATACCCGACGCCTTGTAATAGCGTAGATTTACTTTCCGCAAATATTTTAACTGTTAGATGTATGTTAGCTAGGCTATGCATGACAAGACTTCTCTGAAAATAAAATCAACCCGTAGCTCACCATAACATGTGTAAAGATAACTTAACTGAATCCTGACACACTCGCACATGCCACTCCTACGGTACGCCTCACTTGGTTGCCTCGACGTGGTCATTGAGTATAGGGTGTTTTAGAGGTCGCCCTCCTGTCTAAAGATCAAAGTTGCCTCAAAATGGTTGCCTCGGATAAAAAAGATCTAAGACATTAGGGTTACCGCTAAGGCGTCCTACTATTGCTTTAGTGACCACATGTCCCTATAATCGAATTGACCCGAAAAACTCCAACGATGGTGCTACCTACTTCTCAATAGTGGGATAGTACTGTCTAAAGGACATTTACACAACTTAATTTCTTTTGAGTAGGTAGAGGTTCTCAGGTACTTGCTCTTTCAAAACAAAAATACTTTTCGCACCTACACTTTTCTGACAAAAGTTTTCAAACAAACACTTCATACACTCTTGAGGACAGATACAAGAGTTAAATCGGAGTTTTCAAACAAACTTTTTCAAAACCCACAAACACAAGAAAAGAAAACATTTTTGAAAACATAGTGATCAAGTACCTAAGAGCCCGTGGATAACCACGGATAGAAAGGGTGCTAACACCTTCCCTTTCTATAATCTACCTCCCGAACCGAGAAACATCTCGAAAAGGAATTTTGTTGTGCTTTTGTCATTTCCTTGTTGGAGAACATAAAAGACGGTGACGACTCTTGCTTACCGCGACATTTCGCGAACCAACATTTCAAAACACTCAGTTCTATTTCCACCGATCACAGAACTGGCGACTCTGCTGGGGACTTAATAAGTGAGGTGTACCTTAGGTTTAGATCATTCTATGTTTTCAATTGTATGCCTTGTATGATTTAATTTTGTGGGCTTGTATCGGAGTTCCATAGATCCTAACCCGGATCTGGGGGTACCCTTTTTAGGTAAGTAGCAATAAACTGTGAGGGACCTGTCCGGCGTAGACCGACACGGGTGAAGCAGTAGCTACATTAGTGTGACACCTTGGTCTGTACCGATATCCCTTGTGTTGGAACAAGGAGAATATGGGTCTTCTGAGGAGTCATTAAGCACCAACTGACCTTAGAACCTTAAATTGACCAACTTGGCCATAGAATAGTAGCAGTATGCTACACTCATTGAGGCTAAACTCTCGCGATGGTTCCGGCTGCAAGAAAAGGTTGCCAAACTGGAATTATGACCGATTGAGGGTAGTCAGTGATATTGAGATCCTCTAGAACCCGGTTACTATTTTTAGGACAGGTCTTAACCAACTGAAACTGAAAGAGGGTAGTACCTAAACTTCATGCCAGCCTAAAATCTAAGGGCTCTTGTGTGTGACTTGTGTGCCTTACCATGTTTGCCTTTTGTGAATACTTGTGGTGTGCCTTTACCATGATATCATACCATCATAACATTGCATACATCTTGCATAAGGGCTAACCCATTTCAAGGATCTCAAGGGT
This sequence comes from Vicia faba, assembly GCA_948472305.1. Lineage (NCBI taxonomy): Eukaryota > Viridiplantae > Streptophyta > Magnoliopsida > Fabales > Fabaceae > Vicia > Vicia faba. The sequence goes on along the minus strand of OX451740.1, from coordinate 1,195,313,499 downwards.
TTGTGATGCAGGTCATGATGAACCAAATGTCTAGCAAGGGGCAAAGGGGATTTATTTTCCTCTAGCCAAGGTTGTTTGGAGATCAAAACACGATAACTTGAGTCAGGGGCTATGACCCACTCGATATGGTGAGCCTGGCTCTTGAAGAAGGGCTCTCAACAACATGAAGTTCCTTCAACCAAGCTACCAGATTCAAATTCTAATAAGTTTCTTTGTTTAACCCGCGAGATCCTTGAAAACATTGCATACATATATCATACATATCATTGCATCACAGGTCACCCTTTACAGGTCTCTCACGTTCTCGCTGTTTATTTCAGCAATGGCTTTCCAACAAGACAACCAGGATCTTCATACTCAAGAGACTCAGTTCAGGGAAATCTTCCTAAGCCTATCCAAGGGGCAGGAAGAGTTGAGAACACTCCTCATGGGGAATTTGGTCAAGAAGAGTCCTGAAGACAGTAAGGATGAACGGCTGAAACATCTGCAAGCTGAGGTAGATGCAATGAAAACCCAGATGTTGGGGCAGATGGCTCTTATCCAAGGCTTAGCTCGGGAGCAAGAAGAGTTGAGAACCGTGATCAACCAGCTTCATCAAGACAGATACAACAGTATGAAGCAAATAGTCAAGGTTGAGGATCAAGTCATTAATCAGCTTCCGAGAAGTCAAAGGTTTGGTTTGATGAAGAATGGGCCTTCCCAGGGCGCCACTACCTCACGGGTCCAACAACAACCTGACCATAAGCAACGGGTTACTCCGAGGCCGTTTACCAAGCTCAACATGCCGCTGTCCCAAGCTTTGCAACACCTGTTGAATTTGAATCTGGTGACGTTGATAGGACCCCACCCGAATCCTAAGACTTCTTCACCCAACTACAATCCTGATGCCAGGTGTGCATACCATTCTAACAGCCCGGGGCATGATACTGACGACTGTTGGAAGTTGAGGTACAAAATCCAAAACCTGATTGATGAAGGAGCATTGGAGTTCGCACAAGATGGTCAGGCTGAGTTCTTCTACTATCCCTCCAAGGTTCACCATTTGAAGTGACAAGTCCTGAGACGAGAAGACTTTTTGTTCATTGGAATTTTCAATTTGTAATTTTCTTTTGATTGTTCAAACATTTATTCATGTCAAACTTTATTACTTTATCAATGCATCGCATATGTCTGTTTTGAATCAATCCATTTGTATCCACTATATTCAAATTACTTTCATTTTTTGTGATGTTCAACTCTCGATTAAAAATCCTAAGCCTTTTGAGGGAGGATGACGAAAACGATACCACGATCTCTACAGTATGCTTTTGAACAGACCCCGCTGATGAGGTACAAGTATTATTTCAAATCCTAAACAGTGGAGTTATAAGGAAGATAATCCCTAGTCAACCCCTTTGAGCCAAAGAAGTTGGAGTTTTTCTTTTCAAAAATTAAAACCCTTAATCATAACCTGAGGCAGGGTAGTTCTCTCAGTTGATCCAGGTGCACAATGAATGGCATCAAAGAAGTCCTTCCGAGACAAAAAGACAGTGATGGTTCCCTATAATCATAAGGACATGCAGTCATTATCTCTTAGAAATAAAAGCCCATTAAGTCAAAACCTATGGAGGAGACTTACAAAACTGGGGCATCCCGCTGACTGTAATCACAAAAGAAACAGTTCAGGCAAAAAGACAGGGATAATAAAATCGAAAAGAAAGAGGTCCTACAAACCCTCAACAAAAAAAAATGACTGCCTGTTCAAAATAAATTGTCAGTATCCGAACCATCACTGGAATATCAGAGCAAAGATTCAAAAAAGATCTAATGCACGATTAGTTGAGTTTAGGACCGAAGAACATCACGAAGAGCGGGTGGGTACAAATAAAACTTGAGCCTTTATCCTTTGTTCTTAAATCGTGAACCAGGCCACGTTATAACCTTTAAAAGTCCCAGCTGAAGCATGGGTTAGTTCGAAAGCATACTGTTACGAAAGGTATCCTGACTCCTGTAGGGCTCGCTGTAAAATCCTGAGTTGACATCACATTTTACAAAAATTCACTCGTTTTATTGAAAACTGCATTTTCAAAAACTTCAAGACAGACATAAGCTTTGCATTCTTAAAATAACATTGTTTGCATATGACTATTTGTTCGAATAGCAGAGAAATTCTCACGATGAATATATTGTGAACAAAAAAAACCTTCTCAACAAAAAGGATCACATCAAGTGGAAAAACACTTCCAACCAAGGGGCACGGCATGAGCATTGTCCATCATTTGGGGCACTTAAGTCAAGATTCAAGGAATCTCTCAAAATGCCAAATAGCCAGGGGCAAATCTCCATCAGAATCAATTGGGGCATTGGACATGAATTCCAGCAACGAATCTTGCATGATCAGACATCTTCTGGTAGTATGGCGACACAACACTATTGACGGTGACAACTCCCTGCGCTCTGAGAACGTGGACATAGTAAAAAAAAATACTACGCATAATCAAAGACTCGCTAGGTCAACTGGCCTAGGCAAAAATAAGGGCTTCCCGGCGAACCAAAAGGGTTCGGGCAAAAATGAGGGATGAAAATGAAAAATCTGTACACCCGGCAAGTCGAAAACCTGAAAAGGCGGCTTGGGCAAAAAGGGGTATCCCGATGGACTGAAAACCCGAAAGGGCGGTCCAGGCAAAAGTTAGGGATCAAAAGCGTACGACTATGTCCCGGCATCTCGTCACTTGCCTACCAGAAGAAGATTTGTTAATCGGCAGTTACTAAGCACCTCCTAGGTCTTCTTCTCCCGCAGAAACTGGGGCAATAAGAATTGCCTAAGCGTTCAAGTTGCGCTGTCCTCCAGGTACAAGGTAGATTAAGTTAAAGAGTATGACCAAAATACCTTCACTCCCCAAGAGTAAGACCGTAATGGTAGCTCTCCCCACTGAGACTTGCAACTACAAAGGATTCAGCAATACTCTCTCCAAGCAGAGTTGGTCTACCATCAGTCCTGAAAAGTTGGGTATCCCCAGAAGGTCTTAATATTCCCCAGCGGAGTATAAAGATATTCCCCAGCAAGTGTAAAGAGCATCCCCGGCAGTCTTAATATTCCTCAACAGAATATAAGAATGTTCCCCTGCAGAATACGAGGTACCCTCAGTGGAACCATTTCCCAGCATAGTCTCAAAAGCTTCCCCGCCAGAGTTGAATCATCTTACCCAGTAGATTCTGGAAGCTTGTCCCCTGCATAGTACAAATGCATCTCCCCAGCCGTGTTCAGAAGGTTATCCCCACAAGAGTCTAATTGGGTTATCCTCAGCAAGTTGCAACTGAAAGATCATCCCCAGCGAAGTTCTTTCTATCCTCCAGCGGAGTTCATCATCAAAATCCCCAATAGAGTTTATCAACGGAATCCCCAACGGAGTTATCGTTAAAATCTCAACGAAGCATCTCTTCCCACAGAGTAATTCCCCGCAGAGTAATCTCTTTCATCAAATTTATTCCCCAACGGAGTTCTTTTCTCCTGCAGGTTTATTCTCACAATCATCTTCATCATCCCCAGCAGAAACGAAGAATTCAACGTCATCCTCCAGCAGCTATCCAGGATTTATCTTCCCCAGCTAAAACATTACATTTCCATACATCATGATACATGCATGTACGTATCATATCATACGATCTCATTTATGTTGAGAACATCATTGCTTGATTCATCTCATGCATTGCATATGACTGACCTTTATCTTTCAGGAAAGATGCAGTTAAGTTCTCAGCTTAGTCGAAGATCTGACCAGTTCTTAAATCTCAATCGGATTATCCTCGGTTGAAGTTCAGATAAGGTTCTCAATCTCGACAGTTTCTCTACATCATAGGGTGGACAAGTACTATAACCTCAACGGTATACTCCATTGAGCACGAGTCAATTCCTAGATCTTGATGATTTCCTCCGTCATAGTACGGACCAGTTCTATAACCTCAGCGGTTTACTCCATTAAGCAAGAGACAGTTCAGATGCGACCCAGGCATGGCGACATTCTGATACTTATTCCAGATTCCTTCTAGAGATAGTTCAGATGCGACCCAAGCATGGCAATATTCTGATACTTATTCCAGACTCCTTCTAGAGATGGTTCAGATGTGACCCAGACATGGCGACATTCCGATACTTATTCCAGACTCCTTCTAGAGATGGTTCAGATGTGACTAGACATGGCGACATTCCGATACTTATTCCAGATTTCCTTCTAGAGATAGTTCAGATGTGACCCAGATTTGGCGACATTCCGATACTTATTCCAGATTTCCTTTCAGAGACAGCTTAGAGATGCTCCAGACACGGATGCTATTCTATTGCTTATTCAAATTTCCTTTCAGAAACAGCTTAGAGATGCTCCAGACCTGGATGCTATTCTATTGCTTATTCAGATTCAAACTTCTAAAGACAACTTAGAGATGCTCCAGATACGGATGCTATTCTATTGCTTATTCCAGATTCCTTCCAGAGACAGTTCAAATGTGACCCAGATATGGCGACATTCTGATACTTATTCCAGATTGAATCAAAAGATGATTACCATCAACCTTTTCAAGTTCCAGATCAACACATGTGACTAGCCAGGAAATATCTATGGACGACTGATTGTAGATCTATACTTGTAACTAGCCAGGAAAGTTATCTACATGAAGATACTGAAGATCAATACCTGTAACAAGCCAGGAAGACTATCTTTCTTTCTCAAGTCAGAGATTAATACCTGAAACCAGACAGGAAAACTATCTCATCGGCCAACCTTCTTAAGTTCCGGATTAATACCTGTAGCAAGCCAGGAAATATCTGTGGACGATGAATTGTAGATTAATACCTGAAACCAGACAGGACAACTATCTACTTGATCATCATGAAGCAATCCTACGCTGGTTCCTTCTCTCTTTCAGATGCAGTTTTATACGAACTCATCATCAGGCAACCCTACACAGGTTCCTTCTTTCAACTTACCAAGTTACAACTCTACAAACTACAGGTATGCAAGTTCACACTAAGGAATCTCTTATGCGATCGACACCCCAGATGGCATCTATAAGCCCATCCTCCTACCAACAATCTCCAAATGGCATCTGTAAGCCCATTCCTGACATCACATTGTTGATACTACACCATGCGAGTGCAAATTTCTGGGCACTCTAGTGTTCAATCATCTTCCACCTTCGGATCACGAAAGGCACGCAAGCCAATCTACATCCCCAGGTTCAAGAAGATTGAACAGGGGCAACTGTTGTACCCCAAAATTTTCCATCCCATATTCCTCAAGATATGTCAAGAATCATCTTCAAATTGTTCAAGGTTGCTCAAGAGGTAGACAGTCAAACCACTTCCTAAGACAACTAAAATTAGGGTTTTGGTTCTTTCAAGGAATTTGGGGTTTTCAATGGTTCAACCAAGTCTCATAGGCCTATTGTGATACGGTGGGAGAACTGACTTGGGTTTTTGCGTTTTGTATTCGCACTTGTTCGGTTTATCAAGAGTCGCCACCGACTTTTTATTTTATCCTAAAGGAAAGGTTAAAAAGCACAGGAAAAACCTTTTGAGATGTTTCGTGGGTTCGGGGGGTAGATTATGAAAAGGGAAGGTATTATCACCCTTTTCATCCATGGTTATCCATGGGCTCTTAGTTACTTGTTTAGATCACTTGCCTTTGGTTTTCAATTGCTTGAAATTGTGGTGTGTGTGTGTGTGTGTGTGTTTTGAAAATGTTTTGAAAAAGACGCCTTGTCTTAGGCAACCGTTGTAATGACTCGTGTTTGAGTATATACAAAGGTGTGTATCTTTTTGAAAAGATGTTTCAAATGTTTTTGGAAGTTTGTTTTTGAAAGTGTTTGTGGAGTGTGGTTTTAAAAAATAGGCAAGTGTGTTTTGCAAGTTTGGTCAAGTAACTAAGAGTTGTCTACCCCTAAATTTACTCAAAGGTTTTTCCTATGTTTTAACCCTTTTAACAGTTTTGTTCCACCATTGTATTTGGTGGACAATCTTGCGTTAGGATGTTTAACGGGGCAGGCGCGGGTCATCGTATGGACCATGAATGCAATGGTGCCAAGTGTCTTTGGCAATTTTGCTTGAAGGGACTATGATCATTTTGATTAGGTGACTTTCGAAAGTGTCATCGAGGGACTATGATCATTTGATTCGTTTTGTTTTGCCAAAGAAACTTAACGTGCAAGCATGGCCCATTTCGGAAGGCAACATGTGGGATTACCCTAGGGGTGCAAGTGTGAATGGTGTATTGGTTGTCATGCATTTGTCTTGTATTAGGTTATCTAGCGTTTGATTTTATGTACATACAAACCCTAGGTCTAACCATGGTATATTTGAAAGCGATAAATTGCGGGAATTTAAAGTCTATGCTATTACAAATAAGTATCCGGGAGTGGGGGTACAAATATTTACAAATGGGGATGAGACTTAAATAGGAGAGTAGTGTCCAAATAATTTACAACCAAATCGAATCAATCGCAAAGTAATGTGTAGCAATGTACAAGAATAAGCAAATGTGTATTGTATTTGTGTAAGTGCGTGTAATTATTTACAAGTGAAATAAAAATAATAAAAGGTTAATTTTTGGATATTTTCATGGTTTAGGGCAAAACCCTAATTTCCTAATAAATGGTATTTATGAATTATTTTATATACAGTATTTGTCCATTATATACAAAAATAAAAGAAAAGAAATATGTTTGTAAAAAAGGTATTTTTGAGGTTAAATACTAATAAAAGTAAAAATGTATTATTTTTGTATTTTTATCCTAAATATTCTAATAAATATGTAAGTATTTATATTATGTATTAAATATATTAAATATACACAAAAATAAAATATTAATTATTTTACAAAAAAGTATATTTTTTTAGAAAATGTTTTCAAAAGATAAAATAAAATAAAATCAGAAAATAGAATGTATTTTGTATTATTTTTTAGTATTTTAAATAAAAGTATTATATTTATTTATATATACAAGTGTAAACAAAACAAATAAATTCAAAATAAATGCAAAAAAAGGTTGAAAAAATATTTTTAATATTTTTTTATATTTTGACAAGAATAATGAGTCAGAATTAAAAAGAAAAAATCAAAAATGATAAAAATAACACACAATGGGTCAAGGGGGTGTATGTGAAAAAATGTGGTGCAAATAGAAAGAACAAGTCAGTCCCAGCCCAAAGCAAGCTTCTTCAACCTCCAGCAACATTTCTGTCAAAAAACGCGCGTTTCTTTGCCTTGTTCAAATATCCTGATTCTTTGATTTTTAGCACAAACTTATAACATCAAAAATGTAGAGCATCAAATCACGAACTCATACATATCAAGAACTTGATCTAACTCTCAGAAATGAGAGAGAATTTCTCCTTCCCCAATTCCTGACCTAACTTTTGTTCAATATTCAGGTTCAAAATTCTCTCAGTACACACAACATAAATGAAAAGTAATGATATAGGTAGCTTCAGGGCCATGAGTAGGACATAACTTCTTCACAAACCTAAGCCTAGATATACTTGGATAGAGAGATAGAAGTTCAAACTCTTACCTGTTCAGCTTTAATCGTGTGCAACAATGGAGGTACTTTCAATGCAGTGTGAGGACTTGTACAACTTGCTTGAGGTCCAAGGATGCTCTTCCAACCTCTAGCTTGCTTTGAAACTAACTGAAACGAGCTATGTAACTCAACCTGCACAACTGAAAAAATGAAAATGGTGAACTTGGTTAGAGGTGTTACAGTCTGTAGCTAGGGCTTGGGATAGTTGGTATGAATGGTAGGGAATGTATTTGAACTGGTTTGGGTGAAAGTGCACGATGGAATGATGCTGGCCAAGTCAATCTGCAACAGAGACCCTGTTTTTGCAGAAAAAATGTGTTTTGATGGATGATGAGGTATTGAGGGTTAAGGGCTCGTGTTCTAGGTTGGTTAGGGAGTATGCAATGTGTGGACAAAGTTTGTTTAGGCTCTTGCTTGCAGGAAGTGAATGTGGTACCCCTTTTGCAATGTTTCTTCAAAGATAAGTAAGGAAGTGTGTATTGACAATGCAAGCCTGTACTACCCTCAATATATGCTGCACAAATCACTCTTGATCAGTGGAATATGTCCATAATCTTGTGCCCAAAAGATATGCTTTGTACTTCAAAGATATGTGAACTTGACATAAAGTGCTTCTTTACAAGAATGGCTAAAATGCTTTTTCCATTTTAAGACTAATCCTTTGTGTAATGACTTAATGAACAAGATAATGCTAGGACACAAAGGTTTTGCATTAAATTATTGAGTAAGAATTGGATTAGAGGCCTGTAATCTAGCTTGTGCAAGCTGACTTGAAAAATGCAAAGTGTTATGAACATGAAATTGGCCATGAACAAAGTGACTTTTGCCCATATTGACAAATTCGATTCTCCCTAACCACAAGGGTGTTTGATGAGTTCTTGGACAATTTGGAAAACTTGGAATGTGTACTACAATCCATCTTTGTAATGCAAGTTGAAATTCCAAGTGGAAGCATGTGAAAAGTGGCCATGAAGTTGGGCAAAAATCCTGCCTAAAATAGGTCAAAAATTTTCTAAGTTAAGAATGTTTTGCACCCCTATTCCAAAAATCATAACTTGAGCTACAAGCTTCTTTTAAGGAAACTTTGTGAATAAAAGTTGTATATTTTTCAATAGACTATAACTTTCATGTTTTGAGTTTTGTTTGAATCCAAATGTATCTTGATGAAAAAATGGGACAAAGTTAGGAAAAAATTAGGAAATTTCATAACTTCGAAAATTTCTAAGTTATGAAATTTCTTCATTTCAAACCCTAATTTGTAATTCTTGGTTTCTTGATGAACAAGTTTCATAATTTGACATGTCTTGATGAAAAATGAATCTTGGCACTTGATTTTGACCAAAAAGTCAAAGTTTGACTTTTCAGTATACAGTCAAATTTGATCAGTTGATTGGGAAATTCATCTGTCAATCTTGTGCATTTGGGATCTTTTGAACTTGTTGAATGTGTCAAGACCATGTCATTGAGTCCTTGAGTCCATATGTGAGCTTGTTTTACCATTGGCTAGGTCAAACAGTCAAAAATTGTCTTTGTGCAGTCAAAACCCTAAAAATGACCGTTTTGCCCCTTTGGTGATCTGATCAAATTTCTTGTGGAATTGTGATCCAAACTTGACCAAATGGTTCATATGAGTTCATAATGTTGATGTGGGTCAAAAATCATGAGGTTTGACTGTCAATTGACCACAGTTGACTTTTTCCCCAATACAGCTGATTTCTAGGTCAACTGTCCAACTGACTGGGCAAAGATTGGAATCAAGGCTTGAAACTTGGTATGGATAAACTTGTGAGTCCAACCTGAAGCATGAAAGTTATCTTGGGCATTTTAGGTCAAAACATCTTTGTGCAAACTCAAACCCTAATTTGGGTCAACAGTGCAAGGAGGATTCTTGAGCAGAGCAAACCCTAACTTGATCTTGAGCTCCAAGGGTCTTGTGGTGAGGAAAAGTTGATGAAATGAGAGGGAAACTTTGGGGTACAACACCTATATACATCCTCAAGCACCTACATGCAAAGTTTCAAAACTCACAGTGCCAATTTGCACAGTCAAAAGCCTCATTTGACCTACAGTCAACTGCAAGGTCAAAATGGTCATTTTACAGTCAAAAGCCAGAATTTTTGGTCAACATCTTATTTTGAGTTCACAATCATCATTTGATCAAGTCTTGATCATGATTCCTCAAGAATAGCTAAAAAATCATCAAGATGCAAAAAGTTACTATTTTTGGAAAGCAGAAAAGTCAATTGTATCTTGACCAGGGCATAACTTTTCATGGTTTATCAGAAAAATCCCATCCAATGCTCATTTTGAAGGGGATGCAATTTCCTACAATCCATCTTCACACTCCAAGTCCAAGAAATGCTCTCACAAGAAGTTATCAATTTCTACATTATAGGTCAAATTCAAAAGTCAACAAAAGTACACTTTGAGTTAAAGGCCATAACTTGAGATTGGTAAATCCAAATGACATGGGACAAAAGGCATTGGTTAGAGGACTTCAAGACATTTCCAAAATGTCCAAGAACATGTTCATATTATCAAAATTGAGCAAGATATGAATTGGAGAAGTTGGGAAATTTTTGTGAATTTGCAAAAGTCAACTTTGCTCAAAACACCTTATTTTTGCTAATGGGCCTCAAATCTCTTCTTGAAACTTCATACATGGCCTATGCACGACCCATCAAGCTTAATTGAATTTATTTTCTTATTTTTTATTAATTAATTGGATTTTAATTGATATTAATTCATTTAATTAATTTAAATTGTAGGAAAATACAAAGATGTGGTTTTTCAATCTTTTTGTGAAGCAAATATGGTCAAGATATGCTGGCAATTTCGTGTACAAATCAAAGATGCAAAAATCTCCAAAATTGGCAACTTTATTCAATCATGAAAATGCAAAAGGATTTGATTTTCAATCAAATATTCAATCATCAATTCAATGGATTTTTGTGCAAGATTCTGACCTAATTCCATTCCTCTATATATATTCAAGCAAACCCTGATGCCACACACGTGAGAGAAGCTGCAAAAAATCCATCTCGAAAAGGAATTTTGCTGTGCTTTTGTCCTTTCCTTGTTGGAGAACATAAAAGACGGTGGCGACTCTTGCTTACCGCAGAATTTCGCGAACCAGCATTTCAAAACAGTCAGTTCTATTTCCACCGATCACACATTCACATCAACAAAAAGTGTCGGGATTCAGAAACAATACTAAGCCATAAATCAGAAGAGCCAGAATATCCTCGAACGCCTTAAAGTCTAGGCTATCCCGGAAGTAGTTAGCCTTGCCAACCAAGAACTTAGTCAGAAAGCCCTTTGCTCCACTTCTAGTCTCCCAATTAGCCATTACCTCCTCTTTAGTCAAATGAAGGGCTGCAACAATTTCTTCGGGCCTAAGGGTCTTCTCCCAACCAGTAAACGGGGTCTGCTCCAAGATAGAGATACCGAGAAGCTCAGAGAACTCTTCTAGGGTAGGAACCAGCTGGAAGTCCTGGAAAGTAAAATAATGGTACATCGGATCATAGAATTGGACCAAGACACTCATCATTTGTTCGTCCAATTTGGAGGTGACCAAACTTAGAAGAGAACCATGCCTCCTGATGAAGGAAGTAGTGTCAAACGTCTTGGAAACCAACTCTTTAAGCAAGGTAGGGACTTAGACAAAGTTGATCCGGATGGTATTCTTACGCATAGGCATCATGATGACCTATAAAACAGAGTAAAGATGAAACCCTCCTGTCTTTGAAATAGGTTAGTCCAATGCAAGATGTATGCAATGTTATGATGTCATGATGTAATGATAGTAGGCACACTACAAGTATCCACAAATAGCAAACATGGTAAAGGCACACAAGTCACCTTGAAGAGCCCTTAGATTTCAGGCTGGCATGGAGCTTAGGTACTACTCTCTTTCAGTTCAGTTGGTTTAAACCTGTCCTAAAAATAGTAACCGGGTTCTAGAGGATCTTAATATCACTGACTACCCTCAATCGGTCATAATTCCAGTTTAGCAACCTTTTCTTACAGCCGGAATCATCGCGAGAGTTTAGTCTCAATGAGTGTAGCATACTGCTACTGTTCTATGGCCAAGTTAGTCAATTTAAGGTTCTAAGGTCAGTTGGTGCTTAATGACCCCTTAGAAGACCCATATTCTCCTCGTTCCAACACAAGGGATATCGGTACAGACTAAAGTGCCACACCAACGTAGCTACTGCTTCAACTGTGTCGGTCTACGCCAGACAGTTCCCTCACAGTTTATTGCTACTTACCTAAAGGGTATCCGCAGATCCGGGTTAGGATCTATAGAACTCCTATACAAGCCCACAATATAAATCATACAAAGCATACAATTGAAAACACAATGATCTAATCCTAAGGTACACCCCACTTATTATCCATCCCCAGCAGAGTCGCCAGTTCTGTGATCAGTGGGAAAGAGAACTGACTGTTTTGGAATGTTGGTTCACGTTTTGTGTTTTTTTTTGCAAAATGTCGCGGTAAGCAAGAGTCGCCACCGTCTTTTATTTTATCCAACAAGGAAAGGACAAAAGCACAGAAAAATTCCTTTTTGAGATATTTCTCGGATTCAGGAGGCAGATTATAGAAAGGGAAGGTGTTAGCACCCTTTCTATCAGTGGTTATCCACAGGCTCTTAGGCACTTGCACAAAGTGTTTTCAAAAATTGCTTTTCTTTGTGTTTGTGGGTTTGAAAGAGTTTTTTGTTTGAAAGGAGTGTAAGTGCGAAAAGTTTTGTTTTGTTTTAAAAGGAGCAAGTACTTAAGAACCATCTACCTACTCGAAAAAGGAATTAATCTGTACAAATGTCCTTTAGATAATGCTATCCCACTATGAATGAGTAGGTAGCACCGTCGTTGGAATTTTCGGGTCAATTCGATTAAGGGACGTGTGGTCACTAAAGCAATGTTAGGACGCCTTAGCGGTAACCCTAATGTCTTAGATCATTTTATCTGAGGCAACCGTTTCGAGGCAACTATGATATTTGGACAAGAGGGCGACCTCTAAAACTTCCTATACTCAATGACCACGTTCGAAGGCAACCAAGTGAGGTGTACCCTAGGAGTGCGCATGTGCGAGTGCGTTAGTTCGGTTATATTATCTTTATACATGTCATGGGTGAGCTATGTTGATTTTAAGTTCATACATTGGATCTTGTCATGCATTCCCTATTATCAAACATCTAACAGTTTATAGTTGCGGAAATTAAATTTGCGGAAATTAAATCCAAACTATTACAAGGCGTCGGGTATTTACATCGCAAAAAACAAACCCTTTAATTTAAATTGCGGAGAGTAAAATAAAGCGATAAATAATTTAAGTCCTAATTAAAAGTTATTACATACCGGAAGCAATTACAATATTGGATAAAATGATACGCGTGCGAGAAATTAAATCGGGCGAGTTTTTAGGGTTTTGACCCTTTTTGAAAGAAAGCATGTTTTTTTTTGTTTTTTTTTTTAATTTAGAAAGAAATTAAATTACGTCAAAATTAATTAATTAATTAAATATTTTTTTATTTTTCATGTTTAAGGAAATAAAATAAAATGGTTAAAAGTTAGTAAAACCTAATATTCTACATTGATTTTAATTTATTGCAAAAGATGTTAAAAGTTAAACCTATTTTAAAACTATATTAATTAAGTTAATTTATTTACAAAAATAAAAGTGATGAATTAATTTAATAAAATAAAACATATTTTTGTGATTTTGATTTTTTATGAGAAATAAATTATTTGGTTAATGGTAATAAAAATAATTAATAAAACAATTAAATAAAAAGAAATATAAAAGAGAAAAGAATTAACCCAGGGGGTGTGGGCCTGATTCTGAATGTGAGAATAGCAATTCCAAGCCCATTTACTGCAAGCCTGCTTTTACTTTTCCCAATTCCATGCACGCCTTTGACTTGAGAGTATGGTGAGTATTCAATTTTGGCCATTGGATTTGGTCTACCGGCCATCTGGACAATATCTGGATGAGGGCGTATGATGCACTGCAAGGCCTGAAACGCATTGGAATATCTGGAAACAAAATATAGCAAATATGTTGGGGACCCGGGATTCGAACCCAGGTCCTGTTGGACTATGCACGCCTTCCATTACCACTCAGCCAATGTGTTCATATTGTTAGTGGGATAAGTGAGAATTAATATATTAACAAACCAAACAAATGCCAGAAATTATAAAAATAAGCGCGAAAATATAAACGATCCAATGAGGAAGAGGCACGTGGTCGTCTTCTTCACAGGATTCTGGTTATTTTTCCTGCAGATTTTAATCCGCAACTAAATCCCTAGATGCCTCCTAAAATCATCCGTAGGCCATGGAAACGAATTTGGAAAACATCATCATGCTCGTCTCTCCTCTCTGAACACATCCATGCCCATGATTGGTCCTGATTTTACTTGAAATGGAAACGCCTAAAAACAAGAAAACCAAATCCTAGTTTCGGGTAGGGCTTTACAGGCCATGAAAATTCAATTGAATAATGCAGGATGTTTAGAAATCATGCAATGATCAAGAATATGTCAATGTTTTATCAAAAAAATGCAAGAATCCAAGGTTACGATTTCATGTACAGGGTCATATTCAGGACGACTTACAGCACGATTGGGGATGTTTCAAGGCTTGATTTTGATTGCTATAGCTTCAGTGGACTCCTGGCAATTGAATCACGTTGAGCTTTTGGATTGAATTGGTCTCCAATATCGATTTCAGTTTTACACTTTTCAAGCTTTTTCTCAGGTTTGGTTTTGTGATTTGGGCAGCTTTTTGGTCCTGTCTTTGTGTGCTTCATGTTGTATATGTATCATAGAAACAATTAGGTTAAATCTTGGGCTTGGAATCCATGAGCATTGAAGATTCAAGATTTAATTTGATCACCATTAACAAAGCTTCCAAAATTGTCCTAAATCAAATATTTTGTTCACAATATGGCATGGTACGAATTTGATCTTGTACATCATGATAATTAAGACCTGTAATGATCAAGAAGATCATATTCCATCAATATTTGGATTTTATTTGGATTAATATTGATTTAAAATGAATTAATCAAATAAAAATCAAATAAAATAGAAAAATTAATGAATGTACATGAAACTGAAGACATGACACGTGTGTGGTGTGACAAGATCAAATCAAGTGGAAAAAGTGGGCCCTTTTGTCAAAATTTGAAGTTTTGGGGATAGTTGACTTTTGGCAATTTTGGAAAAATGCCCAACTTCAACAATGCATAACTTCTTCAATTTTGAACTTTTGAAAGTGTTCTTGGACTTTTTTAGAAACCTTGAGATGTCCTATAACCAACCCTTTTTGTCTCATCTCATTTTGATATTCCATGCTCAAGTTATAAGCTTTGGCAAAAAAGGTATTTTTGTTGACTTTAAAAAATGACCTATAATATCCAAATTTGTAACTTTTTATGAGTTCACTTCTTGATCTTGGGGTGTGAAGATGGATTGTAGGAAATTACATCCTCTTCAAAATGAGCTTTGGATGGGTCATTTCTCATAAAGTATGAGAAAGTTATGCTTGGTCAAAGTTGAGTTGACTTTTCCTACAAAACCCTAATTTACCAACTTTTGAATCTTGATGAATCTTGAGAAATCCTTGATGAATCATGATCAACCATTGATAAAATGATTAATTATCCTTCAAAATTAGAATGTTGATAAAAAATCTTGAAGTTTGACTGTATTTGGGACACAGATGACTTTTGGCCTAGCACAGTCGATTTTTGGACCTCTTGAGCAATTGACTGACCAAACTTCCTCTGCAAGGCTTGAAATTTGACATGGATGATCTTGAGAACATATTAGGACATTGGGTATAATATGAGGACATTTGGATGTAAGGACCTTGAAGCAACACAAAACCCTAATTTTGAATTGACTGCCTTAGGAGGTGATTTGACTGTCCAACTCTTGAGCTAACTTGAGTCACTTGGAGATTATTCTTGACATGTCTTGAGAAATATGGGAGGGAAAATTTTGAGGTACAACACAAGGCATAATCAACTGGAAAATTGTTCCATCCTCTCGCTCCACTGTCGCCCGAAGATGCAGACCCGATGCATCCGCCCGGTCATCGCTTGCCAATGCACACCAGAAAAGCAACTTTTGTTGATTTCTCTACACAACTTCAAATGGCTTCTTCTTTTGCCTTATTCCTTTATTGATCAAAATTTCATGTTGGAGCTTTTATTCCTCTTGCTCCAACAATGCTCAAATACCTATAAAATAGATACAAAACTATCAAACGATACACTATGTATACGAAAACACAAATATATATAAACTACACAAGTTTACACAAAAGTTGGGATTATTCAGCGAATATTAAAAACAAAGAATCGATAAGTGTAACAAAAAATATATACAGAATAACTACATTTTTGAACTTATCAATGGGGCTCTAATGAATAAACCTTTCAATGATGCATATGACCCTATCGAAAACATGGCTCATAACCACTACCAGTGGGGGAGTGAACACACTCTCATTGAGAAAATGCAACATAAAGAAAGGATGTACGAAGTTAGCAACTTCGATCATATGAACACTAAAGTGGATGTCCTATATAAAAAGCTAGACAATATGAGTATCAACCTCGCGACTATCGTAGCTGCTCCGAATCCTAGTTTTAAAATATGTGGAACCCCTGGACACATTATTGCTGAGTGTTAACTATTAGCCAAGCCTTCCCCAGGTGAGGTGAATTACACGCAACAACAGAAGACGTATAATCCTGGATGGAGAAATTATCCAAATTTATCCTACAAGAACAAAAACCTTATGCTCGCGCCCGGTCCTACACCTGTTACTCCAATCGGTTTTCAAAGCCAAAAAGGAGCCCTTGGTGCTCCCAAAAAGTCGAATCTTGAACTGATGATGAAGAACTTTATCATAACCCAAAGCCAGCAAAACAAGGAGTTCTTAAATCACAACATCCATACCAATGAGATGATAAAGCAACTAACAAATAAAGTTGACAATATGGCCACTCACAATAAGATGTTGGAATCACATCTTTCTCAAGTGGCCCAACAGCAAGCGCCTACAACTACCCCTACTAGAATATTTCCAGGGCAACCTCAGCCGAACCCAAAGGGACATGCTAACTTTATAACTTTGTGAAACAAAAAAAAATACTTAGAAGTCCTTATTGATAAGAGAGATAATGAAAATGATGTAGAGAAGGACACTGAAAAGGAGTCAATATCAGCTGAAAAAAAGAGCGAACAAACAATGAAGGAAAACGAGGTAGTCGAAAAGGACAAAGAATAACCATATGTACCTCATCCTCTTTACAAACCCCCGATCATGTTCCCTCAAAGATTCGCGAAAGTGAAAATTGAGGAACAATTGAGAAAGTTTGTTGAGTTCTTAAAGAATCTCCATATTAGCATTCCTTTTATCGAAGCAATAATCCAAATTCCCTCGTACGCAAATTTCTCAAAGGAAATCCTGACGAACAAAAGGAAGTTTTATGACAATGGTACAGTAGCACTCACTGAGGAGTGTAGCATCATTATCCAAAAAAAAATGGCATCTAAGTTGAAAGATCCAGGGGGTTTTTCAATTCCATGCGATATCGGTAACCATGTCATTGACTAAGCCATGTGTGAAAGTTGTTTGGAGGTGCAGAAGGGACATGTGATGGACATGATATCCCAGCATGTTGCTACAACATATAGGCATTGCACAACAGGTCATTGTTGTTGCGTTTTAGAAGATTATATGATCAAAGATTGAATCAGATTTTGCTATTATTGATTTAACAATATAATTAGGTGATTTATTTAACAGTTAGAAGAAGATTTATTCATATTTAAGTGGATATTTAAATTGAAACAAACCATATCTTGTTTGAGAGATTTATGGAACAAATAATATCCAATAGATTCTGCATTATTTTTGGACAAAATCAAATCAAATATCCATGAAGAAAAGTCCATAATCATTATGTTGTATAAGGAGGCCAGAACTTTTACCGGAAAGCAAGCAATACATTGAATATTTTTAGAGTGATAGGGTTTGTTTGGAGTCCTTGTTATTGGTGTATGTACACCACACTATGTTTTAGTAACTTGGCATAATTGTAGGTTTATCTAGTTAAGTTGTAAGATTCAACATCACTCATAGTTGTATTTGAATTTGATCACTAGGATTTAGTGATTGTATTCCAAACACTAAGGGTTAGTTTTTGAGAGAAAGTGAGAGGGTGTCTCATATTTAGGGGGATTCCTAAAAATAAAGTTATTAGATAGTGTTAGGAAAAGGAATTGAACAACATAGAGTTTGTTATTGCTTGTAAGACAAATTATCCAAAGCTACTAATAGTGAATTTCCTTTCTTGGGTTGGAAGTCAACCATCCAGATGTAGATGCAAGTTGTATCGAACTGGATTATCAATTGATTGTGTTATTGTTTTTCTGCTCCATCATCTTGTACAAATTATTATGGTGATTATGGTTTAACTTTTCGAACCAGTTGTTAGGACATCACGTGTGACATTTGTCCCCTGAGAAATAAAATTTCACGTAGTTTTATTAAATAGTCATCCTTGTGGATATGATATCTTTTAGTATTATTTTAACACTAGCGATACACTTACTGAGAAGTCATCAAAACTCACTCACAGAATCGCATATCCCTTATATAAGGAAATGGATCAAGCAAACAACGGCCAAGATGAAAGGATATGAATAGCAACGGCCAGATTTCACCTCTGGAATATTGCGACACTCAAGTACACGTAAGCATCCTATGGAGAAATGACATATTGTTAGCCTTTCAACCTACGGTCACGTGTAAAAAGGTAACGAGAATGCCTCAGTGATGGAAAAAGTATTTAATTTGTCTGTCTCAATCTTTGTCTAACAGGCGAACATGCCCGGTTTCACCCACATTCGGCTTAAAGATGTCATGCCGAAATAGATTTTAGAAGACTTCAAGTCCAACACTTCATAGAAAGCCTTGGAGCAACTATTCTGGATCGGTCAAAGGTCCAATAAAGAAAGCTCTATTAGTGCTCAAAGAAGGTCCAATAACATGTTCGCTCCACGGATAATACACCTATGTACACCCTAAATACATTAGTATTTTTCCATATTTCACTCTATTCCCTTTTGAGCATCATCACTGACTTAAGAATTTGAGTGCTAACCTTAGAAATTCATCTTCTTGATCCACTGTACCTGAGACTTACAACACCATATTAGAGGTCAACCTCTTAGCCCAAATGTTATCCAAAACAACTTATATTCTCATCAAATATTAATTGAATTTGAAATGAAAATAAATATTCTTCATCCTATTTTTCTTTAGACTTCATTTCATCTATAAACTTGGCAAAACAGCACATCACAATTAACAAATGAAAATTTATGAGTGAAGCTTCGAGTTCACAAAAGCAAGGACAAATCTCAAAGTTTAAAAGCATTTATAGAGATACTTATAAATTACTTATTTAAGAGATTTCACATTTGAGGTTGAAGTTGAATTTATGAGTTTGAGTAGATGTTGAACCAACTCTTTATCAATCGAGTAAGCCTTTATTAACTTAAAATTATTAATAATAAAGATAAAAGTTATAGTATAAAGAAATGAGAAGTATCCTTTTAGGCAAATAGTATCGAATTAACATTAACCATATCAATATTAAAACTAAGTACTCAAATCATGAAATGAAAAATGACAAAATAAATAAATCTCTCACAATTCTCTCACGAGAGATGAGAGATGATGAGTAATAGACCTACCCTAACACTCTAACACACACACTTTCAATTGAGTATCCAATGTGAGTACATTCTATCGACATTTGTTAACATAAACACGAGGAGTAGTTGCTTTTGCTATACTTGTTCCTATATCTTCTGTAATAGAAACCACATTTAATACTCTTGAGTTTCCTAGCAGATCGTAAAACAACTCTCTTCACTCGAATCAAACACCTTTTGATTCTCTCAGAAAAGCTCTTTTTTCGTGTGAATTGATAGCTTCTAAGAAACAGTTGCCTCTTCTCCATCAATGTGTAACTCTGCTGCTCGTGAGGGTTGCAGCAGTAATGAGAATAATAACCTAACGAATCACTCCTAAACAACGGATTAATACTCATATTCACGTTGATGTTAACTCTCTTGTTGTTGCTGCTGCCACTACGCTTCTTGTTGTGAATTAGAGTAATGTTCATGGCGTGAGACACTCTTATAAAGATATAACAGAAATGAAAATTTATGAGTGTAATTATGAAATTGAATGGTATTAAATAGTGGTAGATAGAAAGAAAAAAAACGGTTTGGTGAAAGATGAAGTGTTACATGAGATGTTATAGAATGGAAGAGGAGAAGGGGAATGAACATTATTATTATATGTTATGTTATGCATACACGCACCTTAATATTTGTTTTTGTTGTTTTGGTTTGTTTCATACGCGAACGCGACCAGAGCTGTCTTGTGCTGTGCGCCGCCGCAATGGCTTAAGACAATGTCATGTTTCTTTTTATGGTTTCTCTACTCTATTGTACATTGTACTTATCTCTTAAATATGTTGTTGCAGAAAAAACACTATATAATAGTAACAAAAATGCTATTTTTACATAATTCGGTTGGAAATCTTGGTATGATGTAAATTTGGAGAGGGAGTTGGAATAATTTATCTGTCGTTAATTGGGCAATAAATGAGCACAAGTAAGAACTAGCATAGAAGTGAATTTGAAAAGATTCATTTTAGTCCCGAAAGAGTGGAAATTAATTAATATTAATATTATTATTAATTAATTAATAGATGGTGATGTGTCATGCACAAAAGACCAAGTCTTAACCTAATTATTGACTGGTTTTTGTTTGTCCTCCAAAAGACCAAGTCTTAACCTAATTATTCACTGGTTATTGACTGCGCCAATTCCACCTCTCCCACGATTTTCTCCCACTAGACCTGTTCTATTCAGTTGGACCTTTTCACTTATAAATTAAGTTGTTTCGGTTCATTTGGGCAGCCCCAGAATTTACTTCTACAATTCTTCTCTCTTCTCTCATCACTCACTTCATCTATAATTTTCTTCTCTCTTATTTTCGACTGGATCACTTCGTATCCAGATACTAAGACTGGTTAATTACCATCCGAAGGTGTCATTCTACGAACGACTAATTATAGTGCAAGTAATTGTTGTAATTGAATGGGTTGTTTTATCCTGGAGGCGTCGTCGAAACTCGACTGCTTTGCATTAATATTGGTAGTACGACGAAACGTCTTAAAGAAAGCGACCTAGTACGTGATTCGTCCCGATACCTTTCCTTTGTGCCATTTTTTTAAAATCCGGTTTCTACAATTTTAAGACGTTTTCATAACTGCCATGGCTACTGAGAAAATTATCGGTACTAGCGTTGCCGCTTCTGTCTCTGACAAACCATTTAAGTTTGAGGGTTTCAATTTCAAACGTTGGCAAGCTAAGATGAAATTTTTCTTAACTTTAAAGAAGGTTGCCTACGTCCTGACTGAGAATATCCCTGTTGCTCCATCTGGATCAAACGAACTAAGTAATGGTAAGTCAACCATGGAATCAGACGGAACTTCTCAAACGTCTGACTTAGACTCCGCTGCTAAAGCTGCGACAGATAACTTACAGCTCCAAAAAGAAATCGCCTTATAGCAAGAAAATGACTACCTCTACAAAAATCACATTCTGAACAGTCTTGCTGATGATCTCTATGATTACTACAACAATTACAAGACTGCTAAACAGGTATGGGAGGCTCTGCAGAAGAAATATGATACTGAAGAAGCTGGTGCAAAAAAATATGTTGTCAGTCGCTACTTGAATTACAAAATGGTGAATGAAAGGTCTGTGGAAGCTCAAAGCCACGAGATACAGAAGATTTCTCATGAAATCATAACTGAAGGTATGCCCCTCAATGAACAATTTCAAATTGCTGTTATAATTGACAAGCTGCCTCCTGGTTGGAAAGATTTTAAAAACCTACTCCGACATAAAACTAAAGAATTTTCAATCGAGAGTTTGATTACCCGCCTTCGAATTGAAGAGGAAGCTCGAAGACAAGATCAGAAAGATGAAGTCTTAGTTGTTTCAAACAACAAAAAGAAATTCGGTGCGGTTCTGAAGCCTACGGGCAAACCTTTAAAGAATCAGAATCGTAATACTGTGAACCGAATTAAGAATGGGAATCCCTCTAGGGCCCCATATACTCCAATTCCTAGGCAGCAACCACCATTCCAGAGAAATGATGGTCCGGTTTTCACTTGCTACAATTATGGGAAACCGGGTCATATGGCTAAGAAATGTAAGAGCAGGCCTAAATCTGCTACTGACCCAAATGCACAGGTTAACCTGACTGATGAGCAATTCATTGCTATGATCACTGAAGTCAACATGGTTGATGGAAGTGATGGATGGTGGATAGACACCGGCGCCTCTCGTCATGTTTGTAATGATCATGCTATGTTTAAGACATACATGAATACTGAAGATAAGAAAGTGTTGTTGGGAGATGCCCACACCATTAATGTTGCTGGAATTGGAGATGTTGAGCTGAAGTTCACTTCAGGAAAGACCTTGATCTTGAAGGACGTCATGCACGTTCCTGAGACTAGGAAGAATCTTGTTTCTAGTTTCCTTTTAAATAAGGTTGGGTTTAGTCAAACTATAGGGGCAGACTTGTACACCATCACTAAGAATGGTATTTTTGTTGGGAAAGGGTACGCCACTGATGGCATGTTTAAGTTAAATGTTGATTTGAATAAAATTTGTCCTTCTGTTTATTTTCTGCATGATTTTAATATTTGGCATGCTAGACTTTGTCACGTTAATAAGCGAATAATGTATAATTCAAGCAACTTAGGCATGATCCCTAAACTAAATGTCAATGATTCAAATAAATGTGAATATTGTACTCAAGCTAAGATAATTAAGACATCGCATAAATCAATTCTAAGAGAATCTGATCCCCTAGATCTTATACACTCTGATATATGTGAATTAGATGGAACTTTGACTAGGAATAGTAAACGTTATTTTATCACCTTTATTGATGATTGTTCTGATTATACTTATGTATACTTAATGAAGAATAAAAGTGAAGCACTTGATATGTTTAAGTTGTATGTAACCGAAATTGAGAATCAACTTAGTAAGAAGATCAAGAGACTTCGTAGTGATAGGGGAACTGAATATGACTCTGGTCTATTTAAGGACTTTTATAAAGAACATGGAATTATACATGAAACAACTGCTCCATATTCTTCTGAAATGAATGGTAAAGCAGAAAGAAAGAATAGAACTCTTACTGGACTTGTCGTTGCAATTATGATGAATTCTGGTGCTGCACCTCACTGGTGGGGGGAAATTTTATTGACTGTTTGCTATGTCCAGAATAGAATCCCCAAGTCAAAATGTAAGATCTCTCCTTACGAGATACTAAAGAAAAGACAACCAAACTTGTCTTATTTGAGAACTTGGGGCTCTCTGGCTTATGTCAGAATTCCGGATCCGAAGCGAGTTAAACTCGCTAGTAGAGCATATGAATGTGTTTTCATTGGATATGCAGCAAACAGTAAAGCATATAGGTTTTATGACCTGATAGCAAAAGTGATCATAGAATTAAATGATGCTGAATTCTATGAAGACAAATTTCCCTTCAAATTGATAAATAGTGGGGGCACACAATCGAGTCACACTCCTGTGATAAGAAGCACAGAATGCAACGACAATATAGAAACAGAACTTCGACGAAGTAAACGAGTAAGAGTCTCTAAAGACTATGCGGCTTATAATGTAGAAGAAGATCCAATGAATCTTCAAGAAGCCTTGTCCTCTCTGGATGCTGATTTATGGCAAGAGGCTATCAATGATGAGATAGACTCTCTAGAATCCAATAAGACCTGGAACTTAGTAGACTTGCCTCCTGGTTGCAAACCAATTGGTTGTAAATGGGTTTTGAAAAGAAAACTAAAACCTGATGGAACTATTGATAAATACAAGGCTCGCCTTGTTGCCAAGGGTTTTAGACAAAGAGAAAATATAGATTTCTTCGACACCTTTTCTCCTGTCACTAGAATTACATCCATTAGGGTACTTATTTCAATAGCTGCTATTTATAACTTAATAGTACACCAAATGGATGTAAAAATAGCTTTTTTAAATGGTGACTTAGAAGAAGAAATCTATATGGAACAACCAGAAGGGTTTGTAATCTATGGACAAGAAAACAAGGTCTGTAAGTTAAATAAGTCGTTGTATGCACTAAAACAAGCTCCTAAGCAATGGCATGAAAAATTTGATAACTTAATGATATCAAGTGGGTACAAAGTGAATGAAAGTGACAAATGCGTTTACTATAAATCTGAGAACCGCATTTGCACTATCATATGTCTTTATGTTGACGATCTACTCATATTTGGATCTAACATTCAGACCATTAATGATGTGAAATCATTGTTGTGCAACAACTTTGATATGAAAGATCTCGGAGAAGCAAATGTGATCCTTGGCATCAAGATCACGAGATCCGAACAAGGAATTTCTTTGGATCAATCACATTATGTGGAGAAGATCTTAAAGAAATATAATTACTTTGAATGTAAACCTGCATGCACACCATATGATCCAAGTGTGAAACTATTTAAGAACACTGGAGAAAGTGTCAGACAATCAGAGTATGCGAGCATCGTTGGCAGTCTAAGGTATGCCACTGATTGTACTAGACCCGACATTGCATATGTCGTAGGATTGTTATGCAGGTTTACGAGTAGACCGAGTAAAGAGCACTGGAAAGCTATTGAACGAGTCATGAGGTACCTCAAAAGGACCATGGATCTCGGCCTACATTATCATAAGTTTCCTGCTGTACTAGAAGGGTACAGTGATGCAGATTGGAATACTTTGTCTGATGATTCCAAAGCTACAAGTGGCTATATATTTAGCATAGCTGGAGGAGCTGTATCTTGGAAATCAAAGAAACAAACTATTCTAGCTCAGTCCACAATGGAATCTGAGATGATAGCACTAGCCACAGCTAGTGAAGAAGCAAGTTGGTTGAGATGCTTGCTAGCTGAGATCCCTTTATGGGAAAAACCTATGCCAGCTGTGTTGATCCACTGCGATAGTACCGCGGCTATTGCAAAAATTGAGAGCCGTTATTATAATGGTAAAAGACGTCAAATAAGAAGGAAGCACAACACTGTTAGAGACTGTATCTCTAAAGGAGCTGTAAGAGTGGATCATATACGCACTGATGAAAATTTAGCAGATCCTTTGACGAAAGGATTAGCTAGAGAGAAAGTCCATAATACATCCAAAAGGATGGGACTAATGCCTATAAAGAAATGAGTTGCTCATAATGGTAACCCGACCTAGATGACTGGAGATCCCAAGAAATAGGTTCAATGGGTAATAACAAGTTATGAGTAATATGAGATGATCATGCAAGTAAAGCATGAATCCTGAAGTAATAAGAGGATGAGATAATAGAAACTCTTAATGAGATCTATACTCTATATGAGGGAGTACCTAGGCTACAGGAGTACTCTTGATAGACTCACCTATGTGACTGTGGAACTTAGGTCGGTTCCTATGGAATTACGAGGCAGGATTCTTAGAGCCTTCACTAAACCGGGATATACGTGCAGGGCCATTAAAGCACGGGCTATTAGAATACACCTTAAAAAAAGGTTGTGTGCGGATCTGATGTCTGAGATAGAGTTCAAGACAATAGTGTCACTCTTGTTGAATCAGAATCCTACTTGCTACACAAAGGTTCAAGTCGTAGACACCTTTGCTTATGCACAATCTTAGAAACGTTTTACGTACTTCTAAAAATCACCTTTTAAATTCAAGTGGGGGATTGTTGGAAATCTTGGTATGATGTAAACTTGGAGTGGGAGTTAGAATAATTTATCTGCCGTTAAATGGGAAATAAATGAGCACAAGTAAGAACTAGCATGGAAGTGAATTTGAAAAGATTCATTTTAGTCCCGAAAGAGTGGAAATTAATTAATATTATTATTATTATTAATTAATTAATAGATGGTGATATGTCATGCACAAAAGACCAAGTCTTAACCTAATTATTGACTGGTTTTTGCTTGCCCTCCAAAAGACCAAGTCTTAACCTAATTATTCACTGGTTATTGATTGGGCCAATTCCACCTCTCCCACGATTTTCTCCCACTAGACCTGTTCCATTCAGTTGGACATTTTCACTTATAAATTAAGTTGTTTCGGTTCATTTGGGCAGCCCCAGAATTTACTTCTACAATTCTTCTCTCTTCTCTCTCATCACTCACTTCATCTATAATTTTCTTCTCTCTTATTTTCGACTGGATCACTTCGTATCCAGATACTAAGACTGGTTAATTACTATCCGAAGGTGTCATTCTACGAACGACTAATTATAGTGCAAGTAATTATCGTAATTGAACGGGCTGTTTTATCCTGGAGGCGTCGTCGAAACTCGACTGCTTTGCATTAATATTGGCAGTACGACGAAACGTCTTAAAGAAAGCGACCTAGTACGCGACTCGTCCCGATACTTTTCCTTTGTGCCATTTTTTTAAAATCCGATTTCTACAAATTCTTATACATTTACATCATTGTTAAAAAGTAAAAGATCAATGAAATTAAATATTTGTATGTAATTCCTTATCATATTATACCTGGTAGTATAAATTTTGTGAGAAAAAAATTTATAAAAACAATTTATAATATTGTTCATAAGATTTTTTCAATTTATTTTCATAAATTCTTAAAGATACGTAAGTTTTATTTTAGTATTTTAATTTTAAATACAAAATACAATGTAATAATAACAAAATTATTTATATTTATTTAAATAGACCGATTTAATAGACTTAAATGATTTTTTATGGTACGTGACAAAAAAAGTCTATGTATTTTCTATTTTAAAAAAGTTTGGTTTAGGCTTGTGTAGCTTAGATCGTAGGCCTTATTAATAGTTGATCTGATTTATTTTCACCTTTAATGATAAATCAACTTTGATTAATGCAATTTATAATTTGATATAATTTAATTAACAATTATTCAAATATAAAATAATTATTTATAAAATAAAATTGATTAATGAAGTATAAGATTATATTGTTGTCATAAAATAGTGAAAGTGATCGATAAATTATAAATAAAATAAATGATAATAACATATACTTTGTTAATTATATATTTTTGAGGTTAATTATATATTTGGTTGTCAATTATATATTTGTGTGGTTAATTATGTGATGAGATTGAATAGTTATTTAATCTTATATTTAGTATTCCAAAACAGTTCTTTATATATTTTTCAAAAAATATTTTTATTATGTACAATATTTTTTATTTTTAAAATTTTAAATAAAAAAACATTGCTAACAGTATAAATAAATATCTATACGAGATAATAGTGTGCAAATATTTGATGTAAAATGTTGTCTCATTTTAGTAATAATAACTCAAACATAGTTTCTCTACACATGCAATATTTCATTAATCACTATTTTCTCTTACTTTTATTATTATTGCCATCCAAATGAGTAATTTTTTTTCTCAGTGCATAAGTATAACCATGGTTTCATGCGTGAGTCCTCGTAAAGACAATCACATGGTTGTAACATTTTTTTGTGCCTTTTCATGATTTCCGAATGGTTTGGTTTGGTGGTGTTATTGTCCAGTGGGGTATTGTTTCTCCCATCCTGTGGGGTCAAATTGCTTTTGTAATGTTAGAAACGGTCTAACCTTAACCAAACTCGTGTTACAATAAATACGATCAAGACAAATGTGTATATCCATAGTGCACACTATAGGTAACGAAATAGCTTTAAAATTAATGCCTTTAATAATACTCCATTGCATTGATGATCAGTGTATTATTATAGAACTAGCAAATGATAATTGATTTTGCAAGTAAGCATGGTACGCAACGTGGGTGGCGTATGAATATAACGGTGTGCTTGCGCTTGTTCAAAAAGTTAGATAATCAAATTTGAGCTTAGTTATCTTTGGATTGGATAGGTTACTAGGTACAGCTAACTTTCTACATTAACTGCAACTTCAAGCATTCTTATGAGCCTCTCCATTATGCTCTTTCTTCCAAGTTTATAAAACATCAATTTGTTGGTTTAGAGTTTTATGAGGTGTACCATTTGATCAGTCTTATTTATACAACGCAAGTCTTTTTTTTCTAAAGATAAATCATAAACATTTCTTTACGGTTTCAATATCAAACTAAAGTTAAATTTGTATTAATTTTACTATTGAAAGGTCAACATGATGAGATAATTTCATAGCAATATCACTTCGCATTTATATATAATGAACACAATGGTACTTTTGAGTTTAGTTGAATAGGAATCCATCATCCAACCAGAAGAGCTTTTTTTTTAATTTAGTTGAATAGGAACTCATCATCCAACCAAATGTGCTTTTTTTTTTTAATTTAGTTGAGTAGGAACCCATCATCCAACCAAAAGAGTATTTTCTATCAAATGATACGCCTTTACACTAAAAAAATATAGATATAGATTAATTTTGCTTGTCCTTGTTCGAGTATGCTCATCAGCATTCAACGCAAACTCATCGGCGCCTTAGATTAAATTTGAAAAACAGAAGTTAACTAAATAATGGGCAAATTAGAGGGTTTGGAGCATTTTTACCAACTATGGCGCACAAAGCTGACATTGTCTTGGCAGTTTATAGTTTTCAAAAGTCTTTTTTCAGGAGCAGAAAATTGCCAAAATATGATGGAAAAAAGATAAGTTAGAGCACAAAAATTAGTAATAATGTGTGCTTGAGAGGGGGCTTAAATTCATCAAATTTTCCATATGTGAATTACCTTGACCATGAATAATCAATAGTAGTATGTAATATCAAAACATAAATACAAGACGTCAAAGGTGTAAATAATGACAATGGCTATAAGCATTAAACCAACAGGAACCCGACTATTAATAGCACATGGAAGAAAAGAATCAATAAATTAATACTATGTCAAATTTCTTGAGAATCAGTCGAGTTTGCAATTCTTGTATGTCAACAAACAAGTTCTGTATCTACAATTGCACATAGGTGATAGGACACAACCAACACAGACAATTACAGAATGAAGACCAAGACCAATAACAAGGACTGTTTTGTTTGCTTGGGAATGGAGCTGACAATAGATTTTTTAATATAGATTGACACGCATGTGTACGGTGGCAAACAGTCTGCTTAAACCCTTTCCTGAAAAGTAAGAAACCACACTTGGATCATAGTTCACTCCGAGTCAAAAAAAAAATTGTTGGATGCCCATACCCTCTCTAGTGCAATAACATTTACCCAGCCAACTTAGTTCTTAATGTTCCATATGATCATCGCCTAGCATCAGCTTTATCAGCTGCAGGAACATTTTCAGGGTAACTGGATACATCCAAGTCAATAAGTGTCAGATCATATGGTATGGACCCAGAATTGGAGACGTCCAGAAGCAAGGAAGATTTGAGAACATCAGAGTTTGAAGCATCAGGCAATGAGACCGAATTTGAGGGAGTGCTACTAGAAGATAAGCTTACCAGCTGTATGTCATCTACCTTATTGCCAATTATATGCTTATTTTTTCTCACATTATCCATCTCTGGGCCAATTGGGACAAATGTTCTTGATCTGTACTTTCTTGTTCCTTCCTCCCCCCCTTCACTGTGGTTGTAGAGAACATAATCATGATATGTTGGTGCAAACTGCGACAAATTTGAATAATATCAGATTATTAATTGGAAGAGAAAAACAAGGCCAAAATTTTCAACAACTCAAGGACAGAAGTCATTCAACAAAATATGGACAGAAGTCACAGAACATAAGAAGTGAGACTCACCTGGTGGACTGTGTCATGGTAAAAGTCATTCAACTTCACAGCATGCCCAAGGCTAGCAGAAAAACCACGGGACCCCCCTATATTAGCCCCAGCGTATTCTTTGTACGGAAATGCATAAAAGTGGCCCACAGCAGCAATAAGCATCTCAACACAAATGATAAAATTTTGAAGTATAGCAGCTTCGTCAGCATTCTTGATGAATCCCGACTTTGCAGCAAGAAAGAATAGCACCCCCTAAGAAATGAAAAGCAAAAGGTCACGTTACTTCAAACCTCTAGTGTAAAAAGCAAATACATTAAAATAAGCAACAAGCTAACATATAGGCTAAAATCTTCAAACTTATAAATTAGATCCCATCACATATGAAGGTCAAATTTCCTTTTATTATTTATTACTATGACACTAAATAAGCTTAGAATTTTAAATAAAATTAGGAAAATAAAAAATCTTGAAAATGTTGATGGCAATAGTTGAGATGATAAATTTCACATGATTCAAAGTGTGTCAATCATCTGTTTAATACTCTGGCTAGTGTATGAGAAGAAACGAATAAAAAAGGTCATTGAAAGATTCAGAGTGAGTTGGCCAACTAAGTGATACTAAATAGAAAGGACTACAATGCAAGGAATGAGAATGATAGAATCCAAATTTGAGGTAGCAGAGAGATTTGAAGACTTTATTATTGGTATATCAATATGTCCAGGACAGACTGAAATAGGAGCCATCTTAACTTAATTTATTCAAAAACCCTTCTTGCTACTTTCCATATTGCTAATCTTAAGGAAAGAAAAGAGTTTTCTTCAATCACTAGCCTCAAACTCCATTCCCATTTTGAATCAACCAGTTAGATTAGAGAAGGCTTTTCTGCTTAGCAGAACCTGATTCTCCGCTCATAACATCTGATTTGACAAATGTCGGTGGTTTTAACATTTGAACTATTCATAAGTGTAACAAAATGAGAAGCTTTAATGGCAGATAAGTTTATTAAAGAGGAAGGACGCCAACAATGTGATCTAGGACACAAGAGTCCAGAATCCAAGATCTAGATGTAAAAAACTGAGAAAAACAAAATGAGGAATTACTATATTGGGACACTGAGTAAGAGACCCTACTTAAGCAAGCAGCTTTTAACTTGAGATACTTATACCGATTATTGTAAAACTTATTTTCTTGATGAATATCATCTTTCTTTTTGACATCCAGCACTTGAGCAAACATGTTGGTATGTTTTCTCATAAAACAATGCAAGGATAGCATCAATATTGAATGTGTCCTATTCATTTGCAAAGAAGATTCTGGCTGATTACCAACCATTAAAACACCCCCATTTCCGTGTCCTCATCCTTGATGTAAGTAAAACTAAGAGGCAGACTCGACAGATTTTTTAGTTTATGGAACTCAAAATAAACAGTCAAACAGCTCCACCACTGGATTAAAATTCAGTTTGCCAAGAACTTAATTTCTAACATTTTTTAAATCCTTATGTATGCAACAAAAAAAACCACGTGCTTGATCTAACTTATCCGACACCTTTCAAGGGTCATCGTCAATCATAATCATCTTCACTTGCTGGATGGCAGCAGTGTTATCAAATGGCAGCACCATGGCCGCTATGGGGATATACATGGCAGTTTTTGGGCTATCAGCCATAGACCGCCATCCACCATCAACAACACTGGATGGCAGACAAAGCTTTGTTCAACTAGGAGATTTGAATCATGACAGTGCATTTGAATAGTTTCCTAATTATGGACAACGCCAGAGGTTGGACATCATTAGCATAAATATTCTTATCCTTTCTCCAATGTTCAAAAGACTAATAAGAACAGTGGTGAACCAAGAGAAATGGATCAATACATGCCAAAAGAATGATACAAAGTGACGAAGAACTTATTGCCACACATCCTTTAATGAGGCCAGGGTTGTCAAATGATAAAATTTACAGACCCAGAAATCAGGCAGCACGGGTCCATAATAACTAATTTCCATTTAGCTTTTTAGAGGCAACAGAAAGAGATATGACCATTTTTACTCTTATCAGACCATCCCATGAAAAAGGGGACTGAGACATAAAGTTGCACATAATAGGGGAGTAGCATCAAAATACTAAGACCCAACGCTCAAACCAGAGAGAAACATGAGACAAACAGACTCAAGAGACAGACAAGTGATGGGATGGCAGTAGATGATATTCACACTGACGTGACTTCTGAAAACTTCTACAAATGGAGAGGCATTCTTAAGTAACGATGGTCTATTAACGGATGAAAAATCACTGGATGAAAGTAGACGGTAGAAAGAAAATAGACTGACAAATAACAATAGATGGGGTATGTGCTGGAATGAGGACAAAGGAACACAACTGAGGCTTTGCCTTATCAGAGATATGTAGAGATTCACAACAGAGCCCAGCCTTGATGAGGCTGAACTATACCATGGAAGTGAAAATGATAAGCAGGATCAAACCCACTTTGAGTGTTGAAATGAAAACACAGTCAGCTGAAAGATATTTACATACAAAAATTAAAAATTAAAAAAGAATCACAAGTAAATAAACTAATTCCAATTCCTAACATACAATAATTCATATATTATATTTATAACAGTTCCAAACAAGATACTGATCATCTTAAGATCAAATAAAACATAAATAAAAAAAATACAATTCACAAGAAAACTAAATAAGATAACTCCAATTCCTAACATACAATGATTTCTAACACTACTTAGATAGTGGGAAAATAATTCATATATTCTATTTCCAACAGCTCCAAACAAGTTATTGATCATCTTAAAATCAAAAAAGGCATCCTTATAGAAGAGTAGTATTCATTTTACATGACATTAACATTAAGATCCTTTTCTATGGTGACATTAAGATCATTTTCCTGTTCATCCGGCATCACATTACAACCAGTAAAGAAGAAAGTGCCGTAAATATGAGAAAAGAATAGACCATAAAAAAGAAAGATGTATAAAAATTACCTGCCAATAAGTCAAGAATACAACAGACTTTATGATAATAAACTTTGGGACTGGATTGAATGGCTGAAGCAGATCTTTGCATGCCACGTAAAACAGTGCAAGAGCATAGAGGGCCATTGTATACGAGAACGTATAGATGATCGTAAGATACAAGTATGACTGCTTTGGATTGAAATTTCCATCCTTGTATTTCCCCTTAGCATATAGAATAAGTGTAACAACAACCAAAATGGGCTTCAAGATCACAAACTGCAAGCACCCTTGCTTGCATTTACGTATGAAACGCCTACAATAGAAGTTGAAGAAATGAAAAATTAGACTTACTTATGATATGACGATCATGCCAATATGCTACAAGTCTGTATCACAATATGTTACTTCTCTGGGATGTCTAGGTGATTTTGCAATAATCTATAAAAACAAATTTACATATTGTGGGCCACATATGTCATTCTAGCCTCTTGTAGTTTTTTTAAATTTAAAAAAAAAAAGTAATCCAAAAAACCTGTGGAAAAAGACCAAATGATCAAATGCAAACTCACCCATCTAACGGTATGGGAGGAAAGCAACAAGTCATCAGACAAACTGATGGTTTCATAACCCGGCCACTCAAACTTATAACAACTGATCCAGGACCACCAACCCATGCTAGACAAAGTGACAGGAAATTGTAAATGACCCAAGCTTCGTAGCTGAAACAGTAAACAAGAGAAAATGATTAACAAATTGAACTTGGCTAATCAATATATATATTCGAATTCATAATTTTCAAATGTAGGACAAACAGTTAGCATGGTGAACTTAGATTTCAGAACTAAAAGTAAGCTGGTTAGCAAAAGAAAATACAGAAGAGTCGAATCATAATGGTAAGTGAAGAGAAGAATCGCCTTTCCATTCTTGGATGCACACTATCTAGAGCATGGTACCAGACTACAGTGTTGAACATATACACTTCAAGGGATTTCTCAACAGAAAGAGACACCTAGAATCTTAAATCGTCATGAAGTCGTGTGTTTTATAAAATGACAGTACTTTCACTATATGATATATCACTAGTAATCATTTAATCACCAAAATCACAACCTATGTGTTAACCATGAAACAGGAAATAACAAAATATACTACTACGAAAGAATTATCCAGTCTAAATATCGACAACAAAAGTAACCTAATAAACACGAAAACACAAATAACTTACACTTCCCGGATTGAATTAAAATAGATTGAACTCCCCGGTAAAACAAGGGACATAAATGACATCAGCGCATAAACCTGCCAGAGAAAATTAAATTACTGCTTAGTATACCTATTTGAAATGAATCATAAAAAGAAATGTCAGAGAATAAAAACTAGGAGTATTCCCATTGATATTTCAAGAGCACAACAACGATAACTAAGCCTTATCCCACTAAGTGGGGTCAGCTACATGGATCAACTTTGGTCATAATGTTATATCAAAGGACCATGCTTCTATCCAAATCATTAATCGAGATCTTTCTTAATAACTAAGATATGAAAATGAAGAAGAAAACAAATGGCCTAATAAGAGAAATCAAAGAACTATCAAAGAACTACGATACATGTGTAGGCATTTACAATCACTAAGCAATACGAAAACACTGTCTTCACTCTTTAAGCATAACAAATAGAGCAAGTAGACAATGTCAATACAGAACCAAATAGGTAAAACCTAGGAAATTCACTCAATAAGCTCACAAAAACTTCCACGATTTACAACTTTCTATTTTAACATAATGTACTCTGATCCAAATTCCTTC
Source organism: Vicia faba (assembly GCA_948472305.1). NCBI lineage: Eukaryota > Viridiplantae > Streptophyta > Magnoliopsida > Fabales > Fabaceae > Vicia > Vicia faba. The sequence continues at coordinate 1,195,279,298 of OX451740.1, read as the reverse complement.
ACCTCCTTTTGAGCTCTAAAGTTTACATATAAGAAGAAGTTCAAAAGCCCCAAAACTAAGTGAAAATAATGAAAGCAACTCAACATTTCAACTGTAACAGATTTAGGGTTAGGTTAATATTCAATTATGTTAACTAATAAAAACTAATCACTCCAACAAACAAAATGCAGCAATACAATTAGTCTTGAACAATTCATAAACAGTGAAAAAGATGAGAAACGAAATCGCTTAAAACTCACCGGAACCATGAAAACGATGCGAACAATATAGCGCTGGTAAGTAGGTTCAGTGTAATTGAGAAGATGCTTGTAAATATGAAGAATCGCCAAACCGACAGCTCCAACGGTGCAAAAGAAGGCGATAACATAGAAGAAAACCGGAACCAGTACCCCCATTCTGGCCAAGCTCTCTTCCGAAATTGAGATCAGTAACAAAACGCGTAAACCCTAGCCAGAAAAAGGGATGGCGAAAATGGAGTAGATCCGGGAAAATTGAATGTGGTGGATGATGAGAGAAGAGAGGTTGGGTGGTTGAGTGGCAACAATAATGGCGAGTGATGGCTTCGGTGAGAAGGAAGGGGAAGGGAGTACAGTGCCAACGATGCCCCCGAAATTGAAATTTTGGGGCCTTTGTGTAACAGCTGTTGCCTTCTGCTTTTCGGAATTCGGAAACCACCACACGCTTCACGCGAACGTGTGTGTTTTGCAACTTCCACCCAATTTCACAATTCTTCTTTACATGCTTCTTATTCTTACCACTAACTTGGATTCCAATCTCGTGGGTCATCCTTGCGTATGCACGGTTATTGGAACGGTACATTGTAATATCGTTATTTCTTTATTAGAAAAAAATTAATTAAATGTATATTAATAGAAAAATATTTTGATTAATAATTTAATGTTTTTGTTAATATTTAATAATTTCATCAGTAATTTTATATTTCTGTTAATATTTAATATTTGATCACTAAATTTATGTTCTCGTTAATATTTAATTATTTGATCAGTAATTTCATATTTCTGTTAATATTCAATATTTTGATCAATAACTTCGTGTTCTTGTTAATATTTAATATTTTGATCAGTAACTCTGTGTTCTCGTTTATAAAAATACTTTTTATAATTATGAAAAATTAGAAATAAATAAAAATTAAATTATAATTATGAATTATTATAAAATATATATATAAAAAAATGGATGGAATAGTAAATATAATGTCTAACCTGATTTGTATCTCAAATATTGTGTGTTGTCATATACTAAAGTAGATACGCCCTCTGTCTCATATTATAAGTAAAGGTCACTTTTTGGGTTCATTGAATATCTAATGTATTTTGTCTACGTATATTCAACGAACCTAAAAGTTAGACTAATTGTTGGAAACTTTGTCCATTTTCAGACGTTTCTGAAAATTAATCGTCACTTTATGAAACTTTTTGGAGATGAGCTAAGTAAAAGTTGGACTAATATTTAACCAAGGACAATTAGAAGAATGTCCAATAGTTCAAGGACAATTAGAAGAATGAATTATATCTTACAATCACAATTTATTTATGATATTCTTATAGCAAAAAACAAACTCTTAATCCTTTTTTTAAAGAGAAATATAGTGTAAACATAACAAATCAAGTATAAGACTTTCTCTATTCAACTCTCACAAAATCCAATAATTTTGTGAAAAACATGGAGACGTGGAAAAAGATGACAAAAAGAAAAACAACCAATCAGTTCAGATCTGAAGTTATACGAAGGACATTTTCGACGAGCAGAAGGGTGCGATAGCTAAGAGTACTTCACCGAAAAAATGCAAGGGGCATCAGTTTCGTTGTTAGATCTCACTGGAAGAGGAAAAAGTGAGGTTTCTGCAAGGGGCATGAGCTGGAATATAACCAATTAAAAACAAAAATTAAAAAAAGCAGAGCATGTCACTCTTTAAAGGTGCCTTCTGAATCATGTTCCAAAAACTCATCAAAATAGTTTTGGTAACAACATCCTTAACAAACTCCTTTCCAACACAGGAATGTCAAAATTCGCCTTTTAAGAATCTGCAATAAACCAGAAGATAGACTGCAATTAGTAATAGTAACATATAAACCTAAAGCATAACTCATGAATAAGTTGACATACATATTAATTATATCATCAAGTTGAGGAACAATTTAATTTTCTTTCATAAATTACAAAAAAAAAATGAACTTTTGCTTTTATACTAGAAACATGATGGTAAGTAATACACATGAATGCAAAAGGCTTATGTTGATATAATGTAGTTTATGCTATTACTAAAGTCAAAATGAAATGAACAAAAAATTTATATGTAGTTTTTCTTTAACTTTTATGTCTCATAGAAATAGAGAGAAAGGTGGAGCAAGAAAACAATAAATATTTTCTTTTGATATAGAGAATGCAATAAAGGGCTCTTGAATTTTGAATTTTAAATTTGCAATGAGATCCAAAACTGAAATGAAATGTGAAAGAGGGAAATAATTTATAATATAAATTGGAGTTTAAATTTGAAATATATAGATGTGTAAATTTAATAAGATATCATAATGCAGTCTAAAAAAGATGTAAGAATGCATTAAATGGTCTGCACAAATTGTGTTGGGTACATATCAGATATAATAATATATTGGAATAATAAGCTTTCAAATTGAAGAATGATTTTTGCAAAAGGTTGAGTAGTTCAAACATTAACCAATTGAAGGTGTTAGACAAAATAATGATATGGAGGCTTGTGAAACCAACAAGGTAAGTTGGTATTTTCCAGAGCATAGTATCTTCTTATATTATAGAAGTTTAAATTTGAAATATATAGATGTGTAAATTTAATAAGATATCATAATGCAGTCTAACAAAGATGTAAGAATGCATTAAATGGTCTGCACAAAATCGTGTTGGGTACATATCAAATATAATAATATATTGGAACAATAGGCTTTCAAATGGAAGAATGATTTTTGCAAAAGGTTGGTGTTGTACCCCAATTCCCCCCCCCCCCCCCCTAAGATTCATCTATCATCTCATACCATCATAATGCAACAAGATCACACACTAGGGTTTGGTTCTTCTCATTATCTTTAGCTTTGCTCATTGGGAATCACCAAGCACCTTGACTTGTATTTTATAATCATATATGTTTTGGATTGATTAACTTTTAACTAATAAATACAATGTATGTTTGCCCTAATTGTGGATATCATGGGTGAAAGCAACACCTTCTAGCAAGTTGATCCATAGGTTCATGAGTTTATTTCTATGTCGTCTTCAACAAGGCTTCATTGAGATTCAAGCTTCATTATTGAAGATATTTTGAAATAATATCATGACAAAGTTTATTATGATTCATCATGCCTCAAGTTGTCAAAAATAGTTCAAAGGTACAAGGGTTGGTTGAAGAAGTTTGACTTAGTTGGACAAGTCTTTAGTTTCATTGATCACAAGTGCATATCTCCCCCATTTCTCAAGATTTGGAAGTGGTTTTGGTTGTTATGGTTTCTCCTTATCATCCCCGATAACTTCTATTTCCATGACAAAAGTATTTGTGCAAGAAAGTTGATCAAAATTGCAAAGGTTTCCCAAGGCACTTTTTTTATTCTAGGAGTTAGGGTTTTAAACTTCAAAAGGGTATAACTTACTCATCTTTGGGTATTTTTGGTTGATTCTAAAGACATCCTTCTCTTCAAATGGATATCAACAAATCACTTCAAAAGTTTCAAGGAAATTTTGTGAGGAAGATACCTAATGGTGAAGAAAGATTACAAGTCCTCTAAACAAACCATCAAATTCCCATACATGACTTCAAAAGATCATACTTGGTCAATTTTCATCACCTTGAGCCTATTATTTTTCCATATTGATCTTAAAGATGCGAACTTCAACCCTTTTTTTAAGTGCAAAGTGTGAAAATGAATGGAAGATGCCCTAAGGATGCAAACGATTATAGGTCATTTTATGAAATTTTGCCAATTTCAACAAGTCATAACTTTCTCAATTTTTGGAGATTTTGAATGGTTCAAGTCTCAAAATGTCATTCAAGAGATCTACTTCATGCCATCTTTTTTGGTCAAGAGTAAAATTCAAAGGGAAGACCATGTTTGGATACAAGACATTATAGGTCATTTTTGAAGAAAAACTTAGAAATTTTTCAAGTATAGAAAGTCAACCTCTTTTTCTCAAATTTGACTCATCACAATTTTCAGATCAAGCATCTATTTAATTCCATTCTTTGCACATTGTAAATCTTGTGATCTCATCTTTCTAAAGCTTCAAGAGTCATGTCCTAAGACTCCTTGAACTGAGAATGTCATTGATTTGAACTTGGTAACTTGAATCTGAAGTTTCTTCAAAAGTCAGAATTTGAAATCCTTAATTTAGCTTCTAAACACATTTTTTCTGCGCGCTTTTGCTTCTAAACATGTTTAGTGAACTTATAGAAGTGATTAGAATATTAAAACACAATGTATGGATGGGTTTTGATCAAATTACAAGTCACGGTTTTCTTGTTTGCAACTTTACACGACTTTCCTTCAAACTTTATCATTTCACACGCTTGATCATTCAATCAGCTTCCCTATAAATAGAGGATCATCCCTCATTCATTTTCTCAAGTTAGAGAGTCAGAATCACCCTGCCAAACTTCCTTTTGAACTCAATTTACTGCAACTTCGAATTTGCTCTTACAGCCTTTCTCAATCATTTTTCTTTGTCAATTCACCTTCCTTGAACCTCACTGCAGCAAATTGAAGAAGAATTAAGCTCTAAGACTTCCTAAATCGTGCTAGTCAAATCTAGTTTCAGAGCTCTACAACTTAACTTTAATAGGTAGATTCCTTCACCAATTCTCTCAAACTTTGATACTGTTATGAAGCTCTCATCATCATGATTCTAGTCGCAACACTTATTTTCAACTGGAAGTACGTTTTGGTCATGAAATTTCAAACCCCTTTTTCAAAACTTATTTTCAAAAACGACTGAGCTACGGTTTATATAAATTTTTTGCGAGGGTACTGTGATACGGTGGCAGAATTGACTGCTATATACTAGTTTGCGTTTTTTGTTTGCAAATATTGTGGTAAGCAAGAGTCGCCATCGACTTTTCTTTTATCCAACAAAGGAAAGGGTGAAAAGAACATAAAAAGACCTTTTTTCAAGATTTTCTGAGTAAGGGGGTAGATTATGGAAAGGGAAGGTGTTAGCACCCTTTCCATCAGTGGTTTTCTACGGGCTCTTAAGTACTTGCTCATTTTTGAAAACTGTTTGTGTTTGTGTGTTTTGAAATATTTTTGTTTTCTTTATGGTAACTCTTGTATCAGTCCTCAAGAGTGTGATAAAGCGTTTTTGAAAAGATTTTTGAAAAGTGTGTAAGTGTGAAAATTTCAGGTTTGAGCAAGTACCTAACAGTTATCTACATACTCGAAAAAGGATGTTCTTTTCCTCCTACCCTTTAGACAGTGTTATCCTACTATTAGTGAGTAGGTAGCCCTATCGTTGGATATTAAGGGACAATCGAAGGGACGTTTTACAATCACGAAGGAAATTTATGGAGACGCTTTAGCAATTTTCTTTTAGGGACTAGATCATTTACCGAAAGGCAATTGTAGGGTCATCGAGGGACTATGATCTTTTTTGATTTATGGGTCTTTACTAAAGCGTTCCTGCCTCATGACTGTTTTTTTAAAGGCAACCAAAATGGGAGATACCTTAGAGGTGCGCATGTGCATATGTATTAAATTCGGTTATTTATCTTGCATTATTAAGTTTGCTAACATTTTAATTTTCAGTCTTATCATGCACGCCTAGTTACTAATAGTTAATATTTACAGAAATTTAAAGTGCGAAAATTTAAATTCCAGACTATTACAACGCTTTGAGACAATTACATAAAAAGTGCAAGAAAATAAAATGCAGAATTTTAAATCTAGACTATTACATCACATTATTAGTTACATTATTTATATAAAATGCGAGAATAAAAATAACGCGCGCGAAATAAATATTACGTCTAAAAATCCTAAGAAAAATTCTAAGTAAACAAGAAAAATCTTTTTGGTTTTATTTTTATTTATTTCAGAAAAATAATTAAACTAAATCTAAATTTAATTTAAGAAAATAAATATTGAATGAAATTAATCTAATTCTAATATTTTTTTCATTTTTTATCAAGGAAACGTTTGAAACATAAATTAAATCCTAAATTCTAGTTCATTTTAAAATAAGAAAACAGTTAAAATTTAATTAATTAATTAATTAATTAAAGCAATTCATTATTTTAATTTAAAAAAACTCTAAGTCTAATTTTTTTGTGAGTTTTTTTTATTATTTGCTTAATTAAGTAAAGAAGATAAAAGAAATTAAAACATTACCAAAAAAAAAACTATATGGGCCTGAGATAGTAGAAAAAAGTGTTGGTGTGGTTGTTGAATTCGCTGGCCCATGAAGGGAGAGGCTCATATTTGCTTCTGGATCCAATGTGGATTGGTCTTTATGGCATATGGTGAACCCGCAGATGGAGTGCGCTAGATCTGATCATATGGACATCTGATGACACATGTCTGATGGTGTATAATACACATCTAGCTACAAGGAGCATCAGATCTACGTGAAATAAGTTAGAAAATATAAAAGTGGAGCTTACTGAGGCGTTTTGTGATGTTTCAGGGCTTGGTAATGATTGCAAAAGCTTCAGGGAGCCTCCAGGAATGTATTTGGATCTTTTGTTTTAATTGAGGAAGGCTGGAACCTAAAATGCAAATTTTACAACTTTGATATTTTTTACAAAATTTGTAGAGCTTTTCCAGGCTGTATCTCATGTGTTGAAGCTTGCTAATGTGTCCTTTATATAGAGAGGAGGGAGGAGACAGGAGAACAAAGGTAATAACAACCATAAACATGTGTTTTTAAAGCCATGAATGATGTTTTTGTAACTTTGCAAAAGACATGGAATCTTGTCCTTTTTGAATTTGAATGAATGTTGACATTGCTTGCACGAAATCTTATGGGCCTAGGTTGTCCAAAACATCAACCCAAAGCTCAAATCCCATTTCTAATTATTTTATACATTTTATTTTGTATTTATTTGAAATAAATTAAAATAAATATGAATAAAATAGTTAGCAAATGAAAGGCATGGCAAGAATAATTTTAGAGGTCCTCTATAAACTTAGGAAGATTCTTGAAGTCCAATAAACTGAGCCCTTGCCTTAAAACTTCAAATTTGCTCAATGCATAATTCTTGAAAATTTCCAAATTTTCCCAACTTGGGAAAGCCATAACCTGCTCAATATTTTCTCTCATGGTGATGATATTTGACTTTTTGGAAATCCCAAGATGTATAATTCAATCCCTATTTTCATAAATTTTGCATTTGAAGATTTTATCTTGATGTAAAAGGTCTTGGCAAAATGTGGCTTTTGTTGACTTTCTGAAAATGACTTGTAATGTATGAACTTGTATATTTCAAATGTTGCATTTTTTGAACTTGAGGGATGAAGATAAGTTGTAGGTAATTAGATTTTCTTCAAAATGAGCTTTGGTTGGAAACTTTCTGATAAAGTATGAGAAAGTTATGCTTGGTCAAAGTTCATTTGACTTTTCCTATAGAAACCCTAACATGCCATTTTTTACTTTTGATGAATTAGGAGCATTTCTTGAGGAATCATGATTAAACCTTGATCAAATGATGGATATCACTTCAAAATGTTGATGATGACAAAAAATCTTGAAGTTTGACTGTACATGGGCCACAAATGACTTTTGACCTAGCACAACTTTCTCATACTTTATCAGATACTTGAGCAATTGACTGAGCAAACTTATTGTGCAAGGCATGCAATTTGGCATGGATAATATTGAAGAAATATTAAGACAATGGAGAAAATTTAGGATCCTTGGAGATTATTCATCTTGATGAAAATTGAAACCCTAGTTAGGGGTTCATTGCCTTAAGAGGAGAATTGTCTGGTCAACTCTTTATCAACTTTGAGCAATTGAGAACCTCTAGGAGTATGTCTTGAGTGAAAATGGGAGGGAAAATTTTGGGGTACAACAGGTACCATTGGAATCATCTTGAAGAGAATAAGCGAATAATATTGGTCTCGTGTCCTAATTTTATAGTTTTTGGGACCTACAGATTCGTTGGCTGGAGGTTGAAGATGACCAATGTGTCATCTATCAACCAATGAAGGCGTGCCACGTATTTTTCAAATCTGATTTAAATAATTGATTTCATGCTTTATTCAGTAAAGACTATGTTATGTACAACGCGCCTAATCCATTGGATTAGCTTACTAACGCGTTTTGACTCTCATCCATTGGTCAACATTTTTTTGACTTTATTTTATTTTCTGATTTTTATACTTAAATTGTTTTAAACTTTAAAAAAATCATAGAAAATTCATTTTTACTTCAAAAAATCTGAAAAAATTATTTTGTGTTTTGATATTTTTTTATAATTTTTCACTTTATTTGAATTGTTTTAAATGTTTAAAAATATTTTTCTTAATTTTTAAATTCTGGAAAAAAAAAACATGGAAAGAACCAATGACCTTTTGACAAATATTGGTGACCTCATTTTATTTTTATTTCTGACTTTACTATTTTTCACAATTTTTGGTTTGTTTTGCCTATTTCTTTTAATATTACTTGGACTACTTGGTTACTATCCTTTGCATTATGGAGTTGTGGACTTCTTGGACTTAGGATTAGAAGTTATGACCTACTTTGAGACCTTGTGACCTCAACTGTTATTTTGTCTGGAGTTCTTGGGGTTTACCTTGGGTTGTTTGTTTGTTTACTTTGTGTGCAGGTTATTTTAATTACATGTTTTATCTGTGATCGGGAATTCATTTGTATACAACCGTTACTCAGCCCAATTTTTGTGAAGACTTAATACAATTGAAGCTTGGTTTTCTTAAGAGGTTTATTATCTTTGCTTGTTTGGTTTCAAATTCAAATGATGTGAATTCTACATTGACTCAATATGTCAAGTGTTGGCTTCTTGTTGGTTAGACGGTTCTTTACGCTAGCTTTTACCTTATGCTTTAGGATAGTCTCTTCATCTCCTCCCACCTTCTTTAATTTCAAAAATATTCTCCTTCCTTTTGAAAACACTTCTTGTTTTTAAAACTTGAACCGTTTTCACAAATAAACTTGGAATTATGTCCATATATTTACAAAAATATTTTCTTAATCAAACTTTAATCAACTTAATAATACTTTGACATTTTTGTGAGAAGACTAAAAGTCAATAAATCTCATTCAAAATATCTTTGCCACTTTGGCTTTTTACCTTAAAATTTTCTCAAAAAGATTAGACTCTTGTCAATCTTTGTAGTGATGCGAGCTACTATACTTCTACAATATGTAGTGAAATGAGATATTTTTCACTTGGGTGTTGAGCGAGGCTTTGTTGATTCTAAAATCCAAGCCATATCCTCCACTTTGAGATGACGCAAATTCTCCTTTCTCATAATTGTGGGTAGTAAGTATATTTTCCACTCGGACAATGACGATGATGTCTCGTCTCTTAAAATTAACCAACACACTTGTGTTTTAAAATTTTTAAAAATGAACTACGAGTACCCTGATCCCCTATTGCACAGAAGGTGGTATGTAGGCATCAAAGGTACGCAATTGCGACGGGTGCAAAAATTATAAAAAATATTTTTTTTCTCATTTCCACCATCTATTTTCTTATACAACGTTTATAGCAAAATACACAGACTTTCAAAGAGGTTCCTGCGGAATACCGTAGATGTTTAGAGTGCTAATATATTTCCTTTGCATAATCGACCCCCGAACTTAGATTCTCTCCCCCTTTTTTTGGGTTATTAGCTCTTTTCCCGTTCCTTTGGAAATAATAAAGCGCGATGGTGATTTTTATTTTGATCTGTGTAAGTCAAGTCAATCTAATGGCTTAGTCTCAATATTTCTACCACTACATTTGGGTATTTCAAACGTTAACCAATTGAAGGTGTTAGATAAAATAATGACGTGGAGGCTTGTGAAACCAGCAGGGTAAATTTGTATTTTCCAGAGCATAGTATCTTCTTATATTATAGATAGGTTATCGGTTCTTTCTTTTTCTTTCTTTTTTTTTTCTTTTTTATTTACTTATAAAGTGTGGACTCCTTTAAAAAACAAAGATATTATTGGATATTTTAACTTGACACCCTCCACTTATACTTGACATCCCTCATTTATGGCATATTTATGTTAATGTCTCTATTATATATAAAAAAATTGTAAATTTACGGTGTCTAACCGAAAATTTCATCATGATACCGTAAATTTCACTTATTTTAAAGAATTTACCGTGGCTTGTGCTTGTTATTGGAAATTTAAAATTTTTGGGAAGTGCATATACTGGAAAGTACCAGAAATATAAATTTACGGTAGGCGCAAGGAAACTGGCAAGCTGACACGCACTTGGTGTCATATTGTATTTCGTCTTGTCATTCACAAACTTTATTTCATGATATTTATACGTTCAAATATGTCATGGCCTTCCAAATCCTTGTTTAGTCTATGATTGTGCATCTTACATTAAACAACCAACTTCCAACCTATACCACTAGTAACAAATCCTATCTTAAACAGAATTTATCCTTCATATATAAATGCCATTAGAGGTGTTTCTAAATGCATTTTTTCTTTTGTAATTTCCTCCTCTCTCACAACCCATAATTAATTTATCCTCCTCCCTCGCATATACCAGTCCAATGGTGCCCCTGTCAGGCTGTCTTGGAAGAAATGCATGAGCAACTATTCATTTTCAGCATAAGCTGCCATCTTGCGACAATAGGAACGAAGATGAGTCTCTGGGAAGGAGGTGCCTTTATATTTGTCAAATTCAATAACCTTGAACTTGGGAGAAATAACTACCCCACGCACGAGGCACATTGCAACAGTATTAAATCCCGAAGTCTTGATCAATAACATCGTGATGATCATCAGTATCATTTCGAGGAATTCTCGTAGGGGTCTCAACATTCACATTATTATTCCCTCCATTTGCAAAAGTGGAGGGGGTAATAGTGGCAAGCTTGGCAACACTTTGATGGAGCTCTTCTTGACCCTTGATGACAACATGAAGGGTTTCCATAAGCTGATCCATTTGGGTGCCCGTGGTGTCCATATATCGGCAGAGAGCATTCTGATTTTCTTCAAAGAGATTCGTAAGTCTTCACTGGTTGCTTATTGTATGGTAGGGATGTAGGGAAGCCGTCTTTGTTGTTCACTAAAGTCTGATTGAAAAGGGACCCCAATAAGTTTTTGTTGGGAATAATGAATGCATGATAATATGAATGCATGTTTCATCTCTATTTCTGAGGAAATACAAAGACTCGTCTATCCATAAGTATCTTTTAACAATTTTATTTTTGAAGAGCTCAACTAACAATACTTGTCTTTGGAATTCCTTAGATACGAGATGCATATACGTGATGGTATGATGTCATGGTATGTGATCTCAGCTCCACATATTATGGATAACCACTCTATAGTCCTTTGTATAACCTAAAAGTAAAGGTCTGACGTCACGAGTATGGAGTCAAGGTAACCACCCATAAGGTATATACTAAGGGTTTCTCACCTGCCGAACAAGGTTCTAGGGAAATCCCAGAGTTTACGCTCTTCCTTTGGATATTACCAACGTTCCAATTACTCGATAATTAGTAATATTTGCAGGAAAAACTCGTCTGAGTGTAATATTGCATGACAAATACTTCTGATTACTCTGTCATAGTCTCCGCACTACACCTAAAAAGGCCAGGATGGGTTAACGGTTCTACGGCTCCTCAGCTTCACAGGCTCCCAGGTTGAAAGCAATAATGTCTTCTCGATTACTCGATAAACAAAAACTACAGTCAAAGGGGCCTCCACTGAGTGGGGGATCACATGCCTCCTTCATTGGGATTACTCCCTCAAAGTTAACATGACTATACTGCATATCCTAATCTTAAGTGTAACTTAGTCCGGGTATAGGACTTGTCAAATGAAATCACCCACCCCAACATCACAAAAGATACAACATATCCAAAATAGGTGATAGAAAAAGTACAATGCAATATATACAAAAGAAAGAAATAAAGCAATAAAGAAATAAAGCGGTAAAGCAAACAAAGTAAATAAATAAACACTCAAAGAAGAAAAAAACAAAACTAGGATAGACTCGCATAGGGTCCCCAGTAAAGTCGTCAGTTGAAGCGACCGACAAAAAAACTCAAAGCTTCCACCGAACTTTATTTATCCCGAAGGAAAGGGAAATATCGAGAAAACCCCAAGAGGATGGATAAGATGGTCTTGCAACCAAAATAGAGGGTACGGAAGTCGATTATGTAAGGGGAAGGTATTAGCACCCCACACATCCGTTGTACTCAACGGGAACCATTTTGATTACTTGTTTCTAAGGGTGCGTCTATCTAAAACTATACTTGCTAAGGGAAATGAAATGGTTTTTATTAGTGCATTCGTGAGGATCTCACAACCCTTTGCCTACGTATCCCGTGAAGGAATTAGAACACCGTAGTTCTTCTAGAAAATGTTGGTTTGTTGGTGTTTTTTAGTGGACAATGTTAGCGCATGCATTCTAGCAATAGGCACGGCCTGTATCACGGTATAATGGATATAACATGCCCTTTTGAAGAAATATTTGATTTGTTGAGTTTTTTTGTTAAGTGTGAAATGGGTTTGAGTAATAATTAAGTGTTTTTGGTTTTTTTTATCAAGGAAAGAAATTTAGTTTTAATTAGGAAATATGCAATGCAAAAGAAAAGTGTAAGGGAAAAGTCTATCCTAATGTTATCATGCAAATAATTGATTCTAAAGTTCTTTTCAACACTGAAACGATCGAAAGTGAATTTAATCGCTTCATGGGATTCCTAAGGGAACATGTTATCAAGATTAACCAAGCAATCAAACAAAAGTAAAGAAATTAAGTTCTTAACATTTTTTATGATTTTTATTAAGTAATTAAAATAAAGTAAAAGAATTAAAACTCTAATATTTTTGTTGTTTTCAAAGAAGAAATTAAACCAAATTAAAACAATGATATGAATAAAATTAAGAAGAGAAAACAAGGGAGATGGGAAAGAAAACCAAAAATGGTCCTTATGAGTATTGAACTTGGAACCATTATTTTGAAACTCTTAAGTTTTACCAACGCAACCAATATGCTTGACTTGTTAATAGGCTAAATAGAAAACTAAAATAAACGAAACAAATGGATAAATGGGCTTTAACGGAAATGAGTCGGGTTAAAAGAAGCCCAATTGCAATGCCAAAAAAATTTATTGGAAAAGAAAACCCTAATACTGAAAGAACCGCTTGGCCTCCTTCTTCTCAACCTGAATTTGACCCTTAAAATCATAGTAGCCTCAACATTTTCATATATTTTTGAATCAAACTAAAAAAAATCTAAATATTCCCACTAAGATTAAATGGAAATGGTGAAGAGTCGGTGCAAGCAACCATAGATTTTGGATTAGGGATACATAATGAACATTATGGTATAAAGAAAAATCCAAAAGAATGAGAGGACGTACAAAATCATATACAAGATTTTCTCCAACACTTTCCAGCGACGTGAGGAACAAGTGAATTTATATTCTCCCTTTCTGCTTCCCGTTTCAAACCATTTTTACCTCTTCTTCTTCCTTCAGTCTTGCGTGAAAGCTTCTCTATGGTGATATGTATATTGTTTGTTTGATGTTATCAATGTTATTGCATTTTAGGAACTACTTGTGAAGCTGAACATTGTCGTGTTTTCATGCACTCAAATTACTTCAGTTTGGAGATTTGAAAACAAAGTTGATGATGTGCCTCAATTAGACGATTCAGGTAACGTCTTTGCTTGTTCATTGTGTTTTAGTTTTGTTGTTGTTGTTGTAGTTTGTGAATTAGTATATGTGGTTATGAGAACATGGGTTATGAATATTTTGAGAGGAAATATTTTGTGTACAGGGAGTTGTGAGAGTGAAGTTGGAGGTTGTTTAAGTTTGTATAGTCTATGGTGTGAGGAGATTTGCAGGGTTTGTGGTTATGAGGTATAAGATGGTTGAGGATTGGGTGAAGGTTGTATGAAGTTTAAAGAGGATAGTGGTGAGCGGCGAATTTTAGTTTTAAGCTGAAGTTTATGTATGTTGAAGCTTTGGAGAAAGTTTTGAGTAGGTTTTTTGCAGCATTTTTTAACACTTTTTCTTCCTTTTTTGTCGTGTGTATAATTCTTGTTATATAGGAGGATTGATAGGTGTTTTTTTTCGGGGGGGGGGGGGGGGGGGGGGGGGGGGGTGGGATGAATTTGAACACTTTTGGTTAACTGTCTTGTGGCTTTTTGATAAAGTTTGCTTTGTCTATTTTTGTGCAAAGTTGCAGCAGGTTGGATAGTAGCATTTGGATTGGTTTGGGACAACATTAGCAGCAGGTTCTTGGACTGTTATGTTTGTTTATGGACAACAAGCTTTTGACATGTTTTTGGACTGTTTTACAGGTTGGACAGTATGATACAAGGCTGATTTTATTTGGGATAGGGACTGGTTTATGGAGCAGGGTCTGTGCAATAATAATAAGGTTTTGGACAACAACATTTGGACTGGTACAAGTAGCATTGCAAAGCTATTTTGGTGGTTTATGGACAAGTTTGTTTTGTGCAGATTTTGGCTTGTTGTAGCAGGCTGTTTTGGCATAGGTTATGGCACAAACTTTGGACTGGTTTGTGGGGCTTTGTATCATTGTTGTGGTTTAACATGAAGAATGAAAAGTACAATTTTGGGCAAGGCACCAATTTGATATGTCATGAAGATTTCATATGGTGATAACATGTAATTTTAGCACTTTAGGACTTAGGAATTCATGTGTTTGTGTATGGTTTTGTAATGAGACATGAATGGTGATGTATGTTTGTAATGAACCTTGGAACAAAATAGTGTAGAAAATGCAGAGAGAATGAATCTCGAATAAAATCTAAAGATGGATCCTTTGAATGAATCATGATGAACTTTGTTGGAAATCTTGAATAACAATTTTAGTCAAATAAGACATGAATGTATTTTGTAACCTCTAGAATTTGAAATTGAATGAACTTGGATTTCTTGAATGATGTTTGAACCTTGAAGTGCATTCCAAGTAAAAACGGCTAAAACTTCTTTCTTGAACAAAATCTCGATGAACAAATAAAAACCTTAGGAGACTTGATCAAAATCCAATTTTAATTTAGTAATTATTAATGCTCGAATACAAGCAAGAAGTAATAATTAATCAATGAATCTTCAAACTGAACATCTTTCCTTTACCCTTGACTTAGTGATGAATAATATCGACATAAAAATCAATTATAAGTCTAAAATGTTCCAACAAATTTCATGGCCTTCTAAGCACATTTGGTTGTCGATCCTTGAAGCAAACTCGTAGACGACATCATTTGTGATATGTTGCAAAAAGAACCATCCTCTAAAGTATTAGAACTTTTAATGATCTTGCGCACATGGTTAGCCCTTAACTTGTAAAGATAAGTTAGAGAGGATGTCAAAAGGAACCAAATGCTCAATGAATCACTCAGAAATTTTGAATATCAAAGAAGTTGTGAGCTTCTGAACTTGATCTTGAAAATGTTGACTTTTTGATCAATGTGCTTTGAATCGATTTACAAACTCGATATTTTCTTGCATTCCCAGACACATTGGTGCATATTATGGACTAATAATGATGAAATATTAATTGTGATTTGAGGTTATAGACTATGCATTGATGAGGTAGCCTTTGAGAACCAATGATTAGTCATATTGAACACTTGAGGGATTCGAAATCCTAGCTGAGGCATAATGCTGAGAAACCCTGATTTTGATCACAATAGAGAGATAAACCCTAATACAAGATTTAATGAGTTTGAATGAGAGTTGGCCTCATGAGCTGATGAGAAATAAATCCATGATAACCATATTTCAAAAACTAATTCCACAGTCTATTGCTCAAGGGGAACCAGGGAAATCAACTTTATTGAATGTAGAAATCTCAAACCACTGAAAAACCCTAGCTCGCACGAGCACTAATTCTTTTGAACTAAGATGTTTTATGGATGAATATGATTTATGCGGATGAATATAGTAGAATGTATGCAGATGACATGAAAAGCTTAAGCCACCTAAAAAGTAAAAAGGGTAAGACAAATTTGGGGTATAAAACTCTCACTTTGGAGGAATATTCTTATATCTTAGGGATTCCAATCAAAAATCAGGTTTCTTTTAACACTTTGATGGAGGTTTATGGATTTACCCAGATTGCAGAGGCTCTTTATTTGAGTGGAACTATTGTGGAAGCCAACCTTAAGGATAAAAGATGCATTTCTGGTTTCCATATCTCTCTTTTCATTTCTCTCATATGGTTAAACCAAACAACCAAGATGGCAAGACCCTTTGAAAGTGTCAAGAACATCAATAATTAGAAGGAGCTCTGGAAATTAGCGGTCAAAATCCATCACAAATCAACGGCGATCTCCAAGAATAAAGAACACTTCGACATGATTCTGGTTGACAAAGAGGTAAGTCTCATGTTGTTAGGGTTTATTTACATAAATCGTTGGGCTAGAAATTTGTAGATTTAGGGTACAAAATCTGATGCATTGTTTAGATTCTGGTTTTAAATTGTTTTTTGTTCTGAAGACTGACAATGATGTTGAGCTCTGTGCATTTGGCACGAGTATAGTTTTCTTTAATCTTTCACTTTCTTCAATTTATTGATACATAGATTCTGATTAGGTTCAATAGGAAATTTAACTTCTTAGGTATTCTTGATTATGTACAACGAGAATAAGCAAAAAATTTAGAATAAAAAATCAATTTATAAATGCATGATATGAGAAGTACGCACTTGATTAATTTGCAAAATCGATTTTGATAGATCCACTCATGTTTTTAAGTTTCTTTAATTACTGGAACTTGTTTTCATGTTACAGGTATAGTGGCATCCACTATTGAGGCTAAGGAAGACAAAGAAGGTCGAGTTGGGGCTTCAAAGGCTAAGGTTCTTCTTCTTCTTCTTAGATTTTTGTTTGATCTGGTTTATCAGTTAATTGTTTGATCTTATAATAACATGTGATTATTTGTTATTGTTTTGTATAGCTTAATATTATGTTGGGAAATGCTAAAAGTGTTGACCAAAGCACTGATGTTTGAAGTAATCTTTCGAATTTGTTTTTAGAGTTTTTGTTTGGATTTACTTATCTGAGTTTATTTACTGACTTAAGCTATACGCTATTTTCAGCTTATCTTGCACATGATGTTTCTATCATGGAGAAAAACAAGAGTAAATTCCATATAAACTTTGAAGAAGTTGTTTTTAAATCTCCATGAGTGACTCTATCAAAATAATCAATGGAAATAAGCTTAGAACAACTTATAAGTTTTTTTGAAACATTTACTTATTACTTACGGTTTTGTTTATTTTATGAGGAACTGATTCAGTTGCTGACTTTTTAAATTTATTACCACGCCTTTTTAGGTTTGGTGTCTGATGCAGTTCATTTGACATTTGAATGCAGTCTTCTCACGTATAATACAAAACTAATTTATTTTGAAAGTCATTTAAACTCAATATTTGACATGCCAATAAGTTATGTTTAGCTTATCTTCATAAGCTCTCCAAGATATAGAAGCATCTTATGCAGAGTTTACCATCATTCCCATTTTGATTAGAGATAAGTTATGCTTAAGCTCTCATACAATAACTTTTATTTATACTATATATCAGTTGTGTAAACAGTTGTTTCTTTTGTTTATGTCATTCTCCCTAGCAGTTGAAGCACTTCATGCATTCGTATAAGATGAATCAAAACACAAGTTTGTGTTTCCAATGATTGTTTATGTTATAACCATGCTTCAACAGCAAAAGATTTGGCCTATTATTTTTACAGCTTCAAACTTTATGCATAAATTTTGTTGAAACTCATGAAATATATTTATCTCAAAGATTTGAAATATATTACACCTCTTGATTTTAATTAGTATTGAATTTCGTTGTTTTGTTGGTGTTGGTCGTAGACATGGTGATGCTGAAACTGTTTATGCATCTACAGAAAAACTTAAAGAGAACTTAAGAGAAAGTAAGTTGATTTCTCTAGATCCATATAAATGAAAGTTGTTGTCATTAAAAATGAAATTCTTGACAACTTCATTGTGAATTTGTTGTCCATTAACACACTTCATGTGATCCGTTTCACTTCTTTCGAATTATGTCGTAAACCGTGACATGTGAATATAATCATTAACCATATTATAACCATGCTTAATAAAATAGTATTTAAATTGCGTATACCATATAATCTTTGCATAAAAGTCTGATGTCAAATTTGTATCAACATAACACAACTCTTTATGAATAGTCATTTTGCGCAACAGGGGTGGCTTAATGCATAAATAGATAAATTGAACTATAGTAGAAATATCAGAATGCGAATACTGATAGTGAAAAATAGATATATTATAGCTCAAACCTATTGTGTTACTCCTTTTGAAAATAACAAAAAATTTATTATTTGTCCAAATATTTTTATTCAAAAATGATTTACAAGAAAAATTATATTATTGATTTAAATATTTTTATATATGAAAGTTAACTATTAATCTAGATATTTTTGTAAATAATATTTAAATAAAAATAATATCTATATACGAGCAAAAAAATATTTTGGATTTACGTATTTTTATATTAAAAAAATGATATTTATGATCAAAATATTTTTTATTCAAAAATGATATATGGAAAAAAATTTATTATTGATCTAAATTTTTTTATATACGAAAATTTACTATTGATTTAGATATTTTTGTAAATAATAGTTAAATAAAAATAACATTTGTATACAAGAAAAAATATAGTATTAATCTAAATATTTTTATATAAGAAAAATGATATTTATGATCCAAATATTTTTTATTCAAAAATAATTTACGGGAAAAAATATATGATTGATCTAAATATTTTTATATACTAAAATTTACTATTGATTCAGATATTTTTGTAAACGATACTTAAACAAAAATAATATTTCTATATGGGAAAAATATATTATTGGTCTAAATATTTTTATATAAGCAAAACGGTATTTATGATCCAAATATTTTTATTCAAAAATAATTTACGGGAAATAATTTATTATTGATCTAAATATTTTTATATAAATAACTTTACTATTAATCCATATATTTTTGTAAACAATACTTAAACAAAAATAATATTTGTATACGAGATAAAATATACTATTGATCAAATTATTTTTATATATGAAAAAAAGGATATTTAAGATCCAAATATTATTTATTCAAAAATAGTATACGGAAAAAATTTATTATTGATCCATATATTTTTGTAAACAATACTTAAACCCTAATTTACTAACATGTATATATGAAAGTGATAAATTACGAAATTTTAAAGTTACTACGCTATTACAACATTTGGGAGGGGGTGTACAAATTACAAATGGGGATTGCAAGAATGTAAGCCTAATTAATCTATTACAACTATATTGAATTGATATCAATGTACAAGGAAATGAATAAATATAAAGTACAAATCCAAATGGAAAGAAACATGATTTTTGTTTGGATTTTTTATGAAAGGGGTTTTAACCTAAACCTAACTAGAGAAAAATAATTAATCAAAATTAAATTAACTTAAAATAATTAAGAAAAGAAATTAATTAAGAAAATATTTTTAGGGTTTTTTAAGAAAGGGTTTTAAATTAAAAATAATATCAAACTAATTAAAATAAACCTAAGTTCTAAATTAATTTTAATTTACAAGAGGATAATATGGTAATTAAATCTAATTATCTAAATATTATTTAATTAAGAAAAGAAATTAATTGTTAAAAAAAATATTTTTATCTTTTGTTTTTATGGAGAAAATAAAATGAATATATTATTGCCTAAATAATAAATAAATTGTTTTTGAGATTTTTTTTATTAATAATAATAATAATAATGAAATAAATAATAATAATAATAATAAAAATAAAATATAAAATGAAAATAAAAGAAAAAAAATGAAATAATAAAAACAAAGAGCCAGGGGATGCTGAAGCAAGGCCTGGAGTTAGTTAGTAAAAATAAATAAAACAAGCCAGGCCCAAAGGGCCCAGCGCCTGCAAAAACAAAACAAACGGAAAAATTGAAAAATATGGAAAATGAAAAGGGTACCACTGGGGCTCAAACCCAGGTCCCATAGGTTAACAGGCGCACGCTTTACCACTGGAGTGGCTATACATCTGTTCATATAAACAAAACAATAAATATGTAAGGCAAATCAAGTCCTGATGACTTCATCTTCAATCTTCAGGCGGTGTACCTGTAACTTCTTCATTTCTCAACAAAAATGGAAGATGAAAAAATGAAAGTTGTTGCATTCTTCCTCACGAATCTAACCATGTAAATAACTAAAGCTAAAAGTCAAAGATAAATGAGAATTTCTCTGGCCCTAATTTGAACCCTAAAAATTTCAGAAACTTCAACTCTAAAATTCTCTAAGCTCATGCCATGTAAATGAAAACTATGGATATGTACAGCTTCGTGGCAATGAGGTCTACATTTTATCTTCATAAATGCAAGCCTAACAATGCCTAAGTAATGAGATAGAAGTTCAAGAAAAATACCTCAAAACTGGAAATCGTGAAATGCAAATGAGCTTGATTCAAAGTGCTGTAAGGACCGGGTTAACTTCCTTGAGGTCCCAGGAAGCTAATGCAATGATTAGCTTGAGCTGAAAGTGGCTGAGGAGCTCTGGAGAAGTCAAGATGCAGACCCCTGTTTTTGAAAATGGAACTTGATGATGGATGTTTTACATTTGAGCAAATGGACTTTGGATGGTTTGTATTTGATGTTTAGAAGCTTTTGGAAGTGAAAGGCCAAAGAACGCACGAGGAGATTTGGAGTTTGGTATGTAAAGTCAGAACTTGCACAACAATGGTGTTTTGAGAAAGTTTCTAGATAGAGGGAATTTGAGTGAGTTTAAGGGTCTTCAAGCTCTTCCTAGCTCACAAATAGTGACTCTATTTATAAGCAACAAGTTTGGGATGCTCTAGTTGATCAGAATTCAAATTTGCATCCTTAAGCTAAACATGTGATTTTTTGACAAAACAAGTTTCAAAGTATTGTGTACTTGCTAAGATAGAGTGGTTATGCTTTAAACAAGCTTGCTTATGACTTTGTGGATGGAGTGTGATCAGAGGGAACAAGTTAGAGGCTCAATGTGAACTTTATGCAAAAAGCTTGCTTTACAAGAATGGTATTGTTAACTTTCTTCCCAAAATGGCAATGTGAATTGGATAAAGCTTAAACCACTTGGATTATAGCTCAAAAGTTTGTGTAATCCATTAATTATGGAGTGACAAACAAGTTTGAGGCCTGCAAAGTAAAGATTATGCAGCCTAACATTGAAATTGCATTTGTGTTCATCATGAAAATGACTTATAATTCAAGTGACAAAACACCAACTTCATCTCTCCGATTCTCCCTACTCAAGAATGATCTCAAGGATTTCTTGGACATTTTGGAAAGCTTGCAATGTTCTTTACAATGCATATTTGAATTGCTTTTGAAGATTTCCCTTGGAACTATGTGAAAATTTTCCACGAAGTTAGGTCAAAAATCTGCCTAACTAGGGCAAAATTTCACTAAGTCTTTTTTAGTTCATGAGCATGTATTCATAAAATTATAACTTGAGATCCAAGCACTTTTAGGAGAAGTTGTGTAAAGAAAAGTTGTAGATTTCATGGAGATTTACAACTTTTATGTTGGAAGTTTCCTTTGAATCATCTTGTATCATAATGAAAAATTGCTCAAAGTTATGAAAAAATAAGAAATATTTTACACTTAAAATTTTTTTGAAGTTTAGAAATTTTGACTTTTCAAAATGAAATCTTGATTTCTTGATTTCTTGATGAATAAGTTTCATATTTTGACATGTTTTGGTGAATTGTGATCTTTGGTGCTTAAATTTGACCAAAAAGTCAAAGTTTGACTTTTCATTATACAGTTGACTTTTGACCAGTTGACTGCAAAATTCATCTGTCAATCCAATGGATTTGCAATGTTTTGAATCATGTCATTAGGTAAAAATGATGAAATTGGACTCTTGAGATCATGCCTTAAACCTATTGACCATTTTCTAGGTCAAAAATCAGAAATTGCCCTTTCCCAGTCAAAACCCTAATTTTGACCATTTTGCCCTTTTGGAGATTTGATCAAATTTCTTGAGGAATTATGGTCCAAACTTGATCAAATGATACTTATGGGTTTAAAATATTGATGTGGATAAAAAATTATGAAGTTTGACTGTAAATTGGCCATGGTTGACTTTTCCCCCAATACAATTGATTTTTTAGGTCAACTGCTCAATTGACTGAGCAAAAATGTGATCCAAAGCTTGAAACTTGACATGAGTAATCTTGGGGGTCCATAATGGTCCATGAAAGTCATATGAAGCATTGATAGTTCAAAAATCCTTGTGCAAACTCAAACCCTAATTTTGGTCATCAGTGCCTAAAGAGGTGTCTTGAGCTGATCAAACCCTAGTGCAGTCTTGAGCCCGAGGAGATCTTGTGAGCAAATTCTTGATAAGTGAGAGGAAAAAATTTGGGGTACAACAGCTGCCCCTGTTCAATCTTCTTAAACTTGAAGAGTTAGATTGGCATGTTTTGCCAGTCGTGACTCGAAGGTGGAAGATGATTGGACACTAGAGTGCCCAGAAATTTGCACTCGGTGATGTGATGGTTGAGGGAATGGGCTTAAAGATGCCATTTGGAGAGGTGATAGAAAGTTTTTGGATATGGGCTTGTAGATACCATCCAAGAGTGATTGTTGGTATTGTAATTCGTAAGCTGAAAGAATGAGTATCAGAATGGCGTCAGTGTCTGGAGCGTATCTGAACTGTATCTGGGAGCTGATTTTGAATGATTATCAAATTGGAATCTGTGTATGGAGAGTATCTGAATTGTATCTGAAAGCTAGTTTTGAATGAGTGTCAGAATGGCATCCGTGTCTGGAGCGTATCCGAACTGTATCTGAGAGTTGAATTTGAGTGAGTATCAAAATGGCATTCGTATCTGGAGCGTATCTGAACTGTATCAAAAGGTTGAATCTGAATGAGTATCAGGATGGCATCCGTGTCTGGAGCGTATCTGAACTGTATGTGAGAGTTGAGATTTTGAATGAGTATCAAAATGGCAGTTGTGTCTGGAGCGTATCTGAACTGTATCTGAGAAGTTGAATCTGAATGAGTATCAAAAAGGCATCCGTGTTTGGAGCGTATATGAACTGTATCTGAGAAGTTGAATCTGAATGAGTATCAGAATGGCATCTGTGTCTGGAGCGTATCTGAATTGTATCTGAAAGTTGAATCTGAATGAGTATCAGAATGGCATACGTGTCTGGAGCATATCTGAACTGTATCTGAGAGTTGAATCTGAATGAGTATCATAAAGCCATCCGTGTCTAGAGGGTATCTGAACTGTATCTGAGAAGTTGAATCTGAATGAGTATCAGAATGACTTCTGTGTCTGGAGCGTATCTGAACTGTATCTGAAAGTTGAATCTGAATGAGTATCAGAATGGCATCCGTGTCTGGAGCATATCTGAACTGTATCTGAGAGTTGAATCTGAACGAGTATCAGAATGGTGTCTGTGTCTGGAGCGCATCTGAATTGTATCTGAAGACTTTGAACATTGTTAATGGTAGCTGTTTGATTAATCTTATCCTGAAAAAGATAAAATGTTAGCTAATATGCAATGTTATGTTGTATGAAATGTATGATATGATGCATTAGTTTTATCGATGTTTATGATATATGGATGTGATGTATGCGCATGCGAGCTAATCTGCCACACTGTTGTTAGATTAGGGAAAATAAATCCCTGGCCGCTGCTGAGGATATGGAGTGTAAGTCTTCATGTCGTGAAGTTGAAGTGTTAATGAATTTCCTCTTAGAGAAACAAATTCTGTTGTAAGGGAAATTCCGTGTACTGCTTGTAAAATCCTGAGAAAATGAACGACTTCTACTGGGGATTGATAATTGGAAGCTCGTTCCGCTGAGAATTAAACTGCAAATTGTGGGGGATTTATGGAAATAGCTTAGATAGATTTACCTACCTCTTAAAGCCATCAGTAATTGTCTTTTATTTTGTTTATTTGTAAACAATAATTATGTTCAAATGCATATGTTCAACAATGAATCATTGGACGTTTTTGTAAACAAAACACAAGCGTAACGAAAAAAACAGATAGTTTTTGCACTTTCAAGGAGATATCTCTGTATTAACTTTGAGTAAGTATTTTTGTACAGTGAGACAAACACTCTAGTAGGAGAACGCTGTCGTAAGAAAAAATGAAAATTTTAATACAAAGAAAAGATAGCTATGTGTAATAATCCCATGGGGGTTCCCATTCTGCTGTATCCTTCGTATCTCTGAGCATCTTGTCTATTTGTTGCCTCGTCCGAAGATGATTGAATTGATCAGAACATATGAGTTTGTCAGTTGTCCGCAAGGTGATCCAACGGGACATAGTTATACGCTTTACATTCCCTAACTTTTGCCTGGACCGTCCTTTCGGGTTTTTAGTCCATCGGGAAACCCTTTTTTGCCCAAGCCGCCCTTTCGGGTTTTCAACTTGCCGGGTGTACAATTTTTTTGTCTTATCCCTAATTTTTGCCTGAAAGTTTTTGGTTTACTGGGATGCCCTTGTTTTGCCTAGGTGTGTCAACCAAGCGGGTCTCTTATGCATAGTATCTTTTGACTATGTCCGTGTTCGCAGGATGCGGCAGGTCATCGCCATCCATGGTGGTCAAGATCATTGCCCCACCAGAGAAAATGTTTTTGATTACAAATGGTCCTTCATATGTAGGAGTCCATTTTCCCCTGGGATCACCTTGTGGCAGTATGATGCGTTTAATTACCAGATCCCCAACTTGATACACTTGGCGTCTGACCTTTTTGTTGAAAGCCTTGATCATCCGTTTTTGATACATTTGACCATGGAAAACATCAGTAAGTCTCTTCTCATCAATCAAGTTTAGTTGATCAAATCGAGTCTGAATCCAATCTTCTTCATTCAGCCCTGCATCCTTCATAATTCTTAGAGAGGGGATTTTAACCTCAATAGGCAAGACGACTTCCATGTCGTAAACCAGAGAATGGGGTGTTGCCCCGGTTGATGTACGAGTTGTGGTACGATACCCGTGGAGAGCGAATGGTAACATCTCATGCCAGTCTTTGCATGTGACTGTCATTTTATGTATGATCTTTTTAATATTCTTATTTGCAGCTTCGACAACACCATTCATCTTTGGTCGGTAAGGGGAAGAATTGTGATGCTGGATCTTGAATTGCTCGCATAAGGCGGTGATCATAGTGTTGTTGATATTTGTACCATTGTCAGTGATGATCCTTTCCGGGATACCGTACCGGCAAATGAGATTTTTCTTGATGAAACGGGCAATAACATTCTTGGTAACGGAAGCGAAGGAAGTTTCCTCCACCCACTTTGTAAAATAATCAATGGCGACTAAGATGAAGCGGTGTCTATTAGAGGTTGTCAGCTTGATTTCCCCAATCATATCTATTCCCCACATAGCAAAGGGCCAAGGAGCTATCAAGACATTCAGAGGAACCAGAGGTACGTGCACCTTGCCAGCATAAATCTGACACTTATAGCAAGTTCGAGAGTGTTGATAGCAATCTGCTTCCATGGTAGACCAGTAATAGCATGCCCGTAGGATTTTCTTTGCCATCGTATGCCCACTGGAATGGGTGCCAAAAGTGCCTTCATGTAACTCAGTCATGATCCTTTCTGCTTCAACCTTGTCTACGCATCCAAGTAACACAGAGTCATGGTTGCGTTTGTAAGAATGTTGTTACTAAGGAAAAATTTAGCATAGAATCTCCTTAAGAACTTCTTATCATTGATTGAAGCTCCTTCTGGATATTCTTGAGCCTCGAGATACTTCTTGACTTCGTGAAACTAAGGCTGGTCAACTACTTCTTCAGTATTAATCTCGTGACAGTGCGCTGGTTCCTCCATTCGTTCGATGGTGATCTGGGGAGTCTCGTTATCCCAATTAATTTTAAACATAGATGATATTGTGGCTAGAGCGTCTACTAGCTGATTTTCTTCTTGCGGGAAATGCTCGAAGGTAATCTTCTCAAAATATGGTAGCAACGTCAAAACATGTTCTTTATAAGGGATAAGGTTAGGGTGTTTGGTGTCCCATTCCCCTTTGATCTGGCTGCTAACCAAAGTTGAGTCTCCGAATACATTTAAGGATTTGATCCCTAAGTCTATGGCAGCTTTGAGACCAAAGATGCATATTTCGTATTCCGCCATGTTGTTTGTACAATTGAAGTAGAGTCTTGCGGTAAATGGAGTATGACACCCTTCTGGAGATATGAGTACAACACTGATACCATTTCCAAGTGCATTGGATGCCCCATCAAAGAACAGGGTCCATCGGGAACCTTGTTCAGGTCCGTCATATGGCCTGAATTCTTCACAGTTATTTACCGTCATGATGTCTTCATCTAGGAATTCAAACTTCATGGGCTGGTAGTCTTCCACAGCTTGGGGATCAAGGTGATCAGCTAGTACACCGCCCTTTATAGCCTTTAGGATAATATATTGTATGTCATATTCCGCCAGGATCATCTGCCATCTCGCTATTCTCCCAGAAAGAGCAGGCTTCTCGAAGATGTATTTTATCATATCCATTTTAGATATCAACAAAGTAGTATGAGTCAGCATATACTGTCTTAGCCAGCGAGCAGCCTATGCCAGAGCGCAGCAAGTTTTCTCGAGCAGTGAATATCTGGTTTCACAGTCGGTAAACATTTTGCTCAAGTGATAAATAGCATGCTCTTTTCGGCCAGACTCGTCATGCTGCCCCAATACACACCCCATTGAGTTTTCTAAAACAGTCAGATACATGATCAATGGTCTTCCCTTGACTGGTGGCATCAACACAAGAGGCTCTTATAATTATTCTTTGATTTTGTCAAAAGAAACTTGGCACTCGTCATTCCATTTGACTACTTGATCTTTCTTCAACAATTTGAAGATTGGTTCACAGGTAGCTGTCAGGTGAGAGATGAATCTGGCAATGTAGTTCAAACGCCCTAAGAATCCTCTAACTTCCTTCTCAGTACGAGGAGAAGGCATATCTTGTATTGCTTTAACTTTGGCAGGATCGACCTAGATACCTTTGTTGCTGACGACAAATCTTAGGAGTTTCCCGGACCGTACTCCAAATGTGCATTTGTTTGGATTCAACCTCAGCTTGTACTTCTTCAGTCTCTCAAACAGTTTTTGTAAGTGATCAAGATGCTCTTCTTCTGTTTGAGATCTGGCTATCATGTCGTCCACGTAGACCTTTATTTCTTGATGTATCATGTCATGAAATAAGGCTACCATGGCACGTTGATAGGTTGCCCCAGTATTCTTTAGTCCGAATGGCATCACCTTATAGCAGAAAGTGCCCCATTGCGTGACAAACGTTGTTTTCTCCATGTCCTCAGGCTCCATTTTGATTTGGTTGTAACCTGAGAATCCGTCCATGAAGGAAAACACTTTGTGTTGTGCTGTATTGTCAACTAGAATATCAATTTGGGGGAGCGGAAAATCGTCCTTAGGGCTTACCCTATTCAAATCTCTGTAGTCCATACACATTCGCACTTTGTCGTCTTTTTTGGGCACGGGAATCTCATTGGCAACCCATTGGGGATAAAAGGTGACAGCCAAGAATCCAGCATTGAATTGCTTCATAACTTCTGCTTTAATCTTTTCTGACATATCAGGCCTCATGCGGCGAACCTTTTGCTATACTGGCGGACAATCCTCTTTTGTAGGCAGACGATGTACCACAATGTTTGCATCAAGTCTCAATATGTCTTCATACGACCAGGCAAAGACTTCAACATAATCGTGTAATAACTGAATCAGACGCTCCTTGACACCGGGTTCCAGATTGGCACCTACCTTGACCTCTTTTTTGTCTTCTTCGGTACCTAGGTTGATTGTATCCACGGGTTCTTCGTGAGGCTGAATGGTTCTCTTTTCTTGTTGTAGTAGTCTGGAAAGTTCCCCTGGTACTTCACAATCTTCCTCACCTTCGTCTTCGGTTTGGTAGATTAGATTCTCAGTGTCACAAAAGGCCATAGCAGTATCGTTACCCATGGGATCCCGAATGGATGTATACTTGCATTGTTAGTGTGAGTGTGTGTAAGGGTATAACTATCCTTGAAAGAAATAAAAATGTAAAAAGAAAAACAATGAGCACAAAAGTTTGTATGCGAAAACGTCCATGATTAATTGATGTCATATGAAAATGAGATAATAACCCTTACAAATGGACCATTGTGCCTCGGGTAAGACACAAGGTTTTAAGAGTGCGAATTATTTTAATATTACAGATCCAACAAAATGTAAATACAGATTACTGTGGGATAAAAGTGATCGGGACAAAATCTCTAGCCTCACAGTTGCTGAGCCCTCCACTGACATTTGGTAATATCCAGTCCTCCAAGTCACAACTATCTTCATCATCTTATACGGCGTTGACATCGCGGTTGCTGATCTTCAGGGGTGGTCCTCCAGCACGAGCGCGGTGCACAGCCTTTTGGGCACCTGAAGTGAAACCCATGCCAAACTTGTCAGACTTATATGGGATATTTGGGAGTTGTCCCCAGATAGTGCACCCACCTTCTTCTACCACTGCTTTGGCATCCTTCAGAGATGACATCCGGAGTGGAGGCCTTGTGATCTTGAGAACAACCTTGGTTACTGCCACATCTTGTGGGACCTCTTCAAAGTGTTGGAATGGAGTTTCAATAAATTCACCATCTAATTCCACATATCTGAAGGAATTGAGATGGCTGATCATGTACTTTTCTTCTCCATGAACGGTGATAATCTTCCCTTGAGTCAGATATTTCAGCATTTGGTGCAACGTAGAAGTGACAGCGCCAGCATTGTGAATCCATGGTCGGCCTAGCAAGCAGGAATATAAGGGACGAATATCCATTACATAAAAGGTTGAATCAAATGTTTGGGTTCCAACTTTTATGGGGATATCCACCTCCCCATGTACCATCCTTTTCGAGCCGTCAAAAGCCCTTACTACTATGTTACTTGGCTTCAATGTCAATCCCTCACAATCAAGCCTATCAAGAGCTTTTTTAGGAAATACATTCAGGGATGAGCCAGTGTCCACAAAAATATGAGTCAAGGTTGTGCCCCTACATTCAACTGAGACATGTAATGCCTCATTATGCTTCCTTCCCCTTAGCGTTAAATCAGCATCTGAAAAACCTAGACCATTATCTGCAGTTAAGCTGGCTATGCAGTCTTGAAACTGATCGGTAGATGTCTCTTGGGGTACATGGGCAATTTTCAGGATTTTACCAAGGCTTTTGCATGCGCCTCGGAACATAGTAGTAATGCCAGCATGGAAATTTTAGAGGGAGTTTGCCCCAGTTGTTCAACTACATCGTAGTCGCTTCTTTTTATGATCTTCAGAATTTCCTCCATCTCTTTCCGGGAGGTCTCATAGATAGCCAATGACTGAGCCTTCGTCTGGACAGGCTCAATCAAAATACTTTTACCTCGAGTTTCGGTTAACTCGGCATCAGGAGTGTCAACAGGGATTGTAACAGCTTTGTCAGTTGGAGTATTAGTGGGGATGATTATAGGACTGGGAACAACTTTTGGAGGAGTAACAACATGAGTGATTACGGGTCCAGAAACTGCTTTTGGGGGAGCAATTTCTGGAGAGAATATCCTTCCACTTCGGGTAATCTTGCTAGTTCCTGCAATATTACTGATATCAGAGTTAACCTTTTCAGAACTTGAATCTTCAGCGGCTGACCAATCTTGCTTGATATCATGGTAGTAGACATCCCCTCCATAATTCCATGGTATGGTTTTGTCTGACAAATACGGGACTGGTCCAAGCATTGTAATTATCAAAGGAGTTGCTTTCGGAACTGATGTAATTATAACGGGTCTTTTGGTGGAGACCCTGGAAGAATTGGCGGAAATGGTAATGATAGAAACATCTTCAAAAGGAATAGGTGGGACAAAAGTCTTTTCAAATAAAATTTATTTGTTATCTATTAGGCACTGAACGCCTGTTTTCAACAAAGGACGGCTGGTTGGTGAGGACAAACAGAAATGACAACCTTCATCATATCCCGGGAACACACCGACATTCAACAAGTTCACTTTAATAGTCAGGAGTGGGGTCATAAGTTCATCAACTGAAGCAACAAACATTTCTTCTTCAATGGCATTGGTATTATGGCCATGTTTGGCCATAGGGGCAGAAATGACATTTGGCTTTTCGGGCGCATTGAATTCAATTTCTTTTGCTTCAATGAGGTCTTGTATTTTGTTCTTTAGAGCCCAATAATTATTAGTGTCATGGCTGGGACTTTCAGAGTGATATGCATAACGGACATTGGGATGATAATGAGGAGATGTTGTGTTGGGGTTTTTTGGAGCTTCTTTCAAGGTCACCAAATTGGATCTTAGTAGATGCGGTAATACCTGAGATAAGGTCATGTTAATTTCGGTGAACTGCCTGACCAGTCTTTCCATCCTTGGTTGGTTGTTTCTTTGTTGATCAGGCGCAGGCTTAGGAATCATAACAGCCCCCACTATTAGACGGCGTTCGGCCCTATCTTGATTTCTTTACGGATATACAGCAACCACCTCTTTCTTTCTGATGAAAGGCTTCCTTACAGCTACAGAAGAGGATGTATCTTTTTGAATCTTTCCACTCTTTATCTCGACTTTTACCATTTCTCCGATCAATATCAGTTCAGTAAAACCTGCCGATGAACTTCCAATTAGGTGATTGAAGAAGGGACCAGGCAAGGTGCCCAAGAACATATCTACAAACTCTCTCTCAGATAGAGGAGGTTGAACTCTTCCAGCCAAGTCTCTCCATTTTTGCGCATAGTCCTTGAAGCCTTCATTTGAAGCCATGGACATACTCTGGAGTTGAGTACGGGTATGCGCAAGATCAGCATTGTATTGGTATTGATTGTAAAAGGCTGCAGCAAGATCTTCCCAGTTATAAACATTGGCTCTTTCTAACTGGTAAAACCAATCAAGTTGAGTTCCAGACAGGCTGTCTTGGAAGAAGTGTACCCATAAGTCTTTGTCAGCAGTATGGGGTTGCATTTTCCTCAAATAGGACCGGAGATGCATTTTTGGGCATGAGACTCCGTCATATTTGGCGAACACGGGTTCTTTGAATTTGGGAGGAATGATAATCCCTGACACTAACCCCAATTCCTCAAAGTCCAAGCCAAGCACTTTTTGGATTTCCATCGCACTCAACCGCTCTTTGAGATGTTTATACTTGTCATCAGTTGGAGGGTATTGTTCTTCAGAATAGTCTTCTTCTTCCTCTTCCTCTTCTGATTCTGACGAGACAACTATTTTCTTGCCTTTCCCATCTTGATTGTCTCTCACATCGGATGTCGTTGCAAAGTCTAAGGTCCTTCTTGTCTTCCAATGAAATCTTCTTCCCATGTTTAGGACTCCGGTTACCTTCTTTGTCTTCTTTTTCTTCTCCTCGGCTAGCAAAGTCTTCAACTCTTCTAGTCCTTTGGCTAGGGTCAAGAGAAACTATTGAAACTGTGTATTATGAGCTTGGAGGTCCTTCACTGTTTTCTCGAGATCCATCTTACTGAAATAAACAGTAGAGAGATGAGGAGACTTGTTGCAAAAGACATGTTTATGTTATGATGAATGATAAATGCATATGCAAATTTTTTCAAGGATTTTAAGATTCAAATTTGTTTTAGACAAAAAGGAAACACACGTTATATTAATAGATTAAAGCTCGAGTACATCAATGCCTTCTTGGGTAAGACAAATACAAGAAACTCTAAGATAGAAAGGTAGTACGCATCCTTTTTGGTGCAATGTAGGCATTGAGAGTCTGCTCCTTATGAAGTAGCCTAGTGAGTTCCAAAACCTTCTTCTCGCTTGCATAGAATTGGGCTTCGAAAGTATCTCTCTCCCCCTTAAGTTGTATCCAATCTCTTTGTATGTATTCAAGAGAGGTGGACATATCAGGGTGTAGGATAGTGTATGGAACATCTCCCTCCATGACAAACTCAATGATTACCTAGAGAATGGAGGGATAAGGCATCATAAGGCT
Source organism: Vicia faba (assembly GCA_948472305.1). NCBI lineage: Eukaryota > Viridiplantae > Streptophyta > Magnoliopsida > Fabales > Fabaceae > Vicia > Vicia faba. The sequence goes on along the minus strand of OX451740.1, from coordinate 1,195,247,089 downwards.
CTGAGCACGAGTTCGTATCCATTTGAGGTAAGGCTCAAGGGGGATGGAATTTTTATGCCCCAAAGTCTTGCTATCCACCTTATTCAACATCCTTCAAGCTCAGATAAATCTCTGGCGAAGATCTTGATCGTCGTTGTCATAGTCAAATACCAAACCTTGAATCTGCATCTCGTGTGGGCCATCCCTTCGGGCGTAACCAAATTGTCTTAAGGCTAAGCATGGGTTGTAGGTGATACCTACCATAATGCCAACTAAAGGGACATTAGGGAATTCTCTACAATGGTCGACAATGATAACATTCTCTTTGGATCGGGAGCACCAATGAATGTCTGAATGTTTGAGCGTCATCAACCTTTGTGACCACCTTGAACATTGCTCATTCTTTAACACAGATTGGGGAAGATACGAAATAAACCATCTTGCCAAGAGAGGGGTGCGACATATAAGGACACCTCTTTTCCTCATTGTGCGAGTGTGAAAAGAGTGTAGGATATCTCCTAGCAATGTAGGCACCGGGTTGCGGGATATAAAGATTTTGACGGTGTTCACATCTATGAGTTGGTCATGATTTGGAAACAAAACCATCCCATAAATGAGGAGATCCACAATTTCCTCAAAGGCTTTCAAATCCAAGGAGTTCCAACAGTTTTGGGCTTTCTCGAACAGGAACTTTGTTAGGAAACTCTTGACACCACTCCTTATTTCCCAATGAGTTGTGACATCAGATGAGTGCAAGTGTAGAGCTTGAGCAATATCTTCTGGCTTTGGGTCTCTTTCCGTACCGTTGAAAGGTAGTTGGTTGAGAATGTGAATCCTTAAGAGTTGGGAGAATTATTCCAAAGCAGGTATAAGTTGATAGTCGGGAAATATGAAGCAATGGTGCAAAGGATCAAAGAACTGAAAGAGCACCTTCATCATGTCCTCATCTGTGTTGGAGGTGACCAAGTTGAGTAGGCGACCATATCTCTCGGTGAATGGAGAGTTTTCAGGAATCCTTGAAGCTAGCTCCTTAAGTTGTGGAGGGATCTTTACAAAGTTGACTTGAATAGTTTTCCTGCGAAGTGAATCCATATCCTACAAAACAAGAACAAAGATGAATCCCAAAATCCTTGAAATGGTTAGTGGATGTATATGATGTTCATGATGTTATGTACAAGTATGCATATACAAACAAAATAAATAAATCCTTAGGTTTAGGCTTGCATGGAGTTTTATAGGTAAGTACCCTCTTGAAGTTTAGTTGGCTTAAACATGTCCTAGTACCGAGTTCTAAGGAGCTCAATATCACTGGTTTGTTTCCTTGGTCATTGTTTCAGCACAAGCCTCTTTAATGGTGACTGAAATATCTCAAGAAACCAAACCTCAATGAGTGTAGTATCGAGTATATACCAACTTCGGAATGCACCAAATCCGGTCATCTCACTACATTCTAAAGGCCAAGTTAGTCAAATAAAGGTTCTAAAAGTTTATTAGTGCTTTATGACATCACTCAGCGGCCCCGTATTCTCTTTGATTAATTCAAAGGCTACCGGTACCCACAAATATGTCGCACTAATGTAGTTATTGCTTAGACCATATCGGTATACCCTGCACTGTTTCCACAACGTAATGCTACTTACCTATAATGTATCCCAAATCCGGGTAGAGGATTCAAACCCAAATAAAGAACCATAATATAAAGCATACAAATCAAACAATGTAAGCAAGTTAATGTGATTTATCCCTAAGGTAACCCCACTTTTAGAATTTTCCCCAGCAGAGTCGCCAGTTTTGTGATACGGTGGGAGAACTGACTTGAGGGTTTTGCATTTGATCGCAAATGTTATGGTTAGCAAGAGTTGCCACCGACTTTTCTTCTATCCAAAAGGAAAGGTGAAAAAGCACAGGAAAGACCTTTGAGATTATTTCTTGAGTTTGGGGGGTAGATTATGAAAAGGGAAGGTATTAGCACCCTTTTCATCCATGGTTTTTAATGGTCTCTTAGTTACTTGCTAGAGCACTTACTTTTGTTTGAAATTGTGCTTTGTGTGGTTTTTGAAAGTATTTTGTAAAGAGGCCATTGTTTAGGCAATCTTTGTAATGATTCTTGTTTGTAAGAATGTATACAAAGATGTTTGATCTTTTGAAATTATTTTCAAGTTTGTAAGATGTTTTGAAAGTGTAGGTGCTTGTTTTGAAAATAGCAAGGATATTTGTTTGAAATTGAGCAAGTAATTAGGAGCATTCTACCTACTCAAAAGTCTTTCTTGTTCATTTTCCTTTCCTTTGACATTGTTGTCTTACCATTGATTTGGTAAGCAACCTTATCTTTGGATGTAAATGGGACGGGTGTGGGTCATCGTATAACCATGATTAGCAATGTTTCAAGGTATCTTAGCATTCTCTTTGAGGGACTAAGATCATTTGTAAGGCAACTTAGATAGCGTCATCGAGGGACTATGATCTTGTATTTGCTTGTTTTTGCTAAGATACCTTACATGCGTAATATGGCCATTTTGTATAAGGCAATAAAGTGGGTTTATCATAAGGGTGTATGTGTGAAAATGTGTTGATTTACATGCTTTGATTTGTCTTAATTAGGGTTTTCTATTTGTTGGTTCTAGTTTTTTCATACAAACCCTAATTTACTAACATGTATATACGAAAGCGATAAATTGCGGAATTTTAAAGTTACTACGCTATTACAACATTTGGGAGGGGGGTGTACAAATTACAAATGGGGATTGCAAGAATGTAAGCCTAATTAATCTATTACAACCATATTGAATTGATATCAATGTATAAGGAAATGAATAAATATAAAGTACAAATGCAAATGGAAAGAAAAATGATTTTTGTTTGGATTTTTTATGAAAGGGATTTTAACCTAAACCTAATTAGAGAAAAATAATTAATCAAAATTAAATTAACTTAAACTAATTAAGAAAAGAAATTAATTAAGAAAAGATTTTTAGGGTTTTTTAAGAAAGGGTTTTAAATTAAAAATAATATAAAACTAATTAAAATAAACCTAAGTTCTAAATTAATTTTAATTTACAAGAGGATAATATAGTAATTAAATCTAATTATCTAAATATTATTTAATTAAGGAAAGAAATTAATTGTTAAAAAAATGTTTTTATCTTTTGTTTTTATGAAGAAAATAAAATGAATATATTATTGCCTAAATAATAAATAAATTATTTTTGGGATTTTTTTTATTATTAATAATAATAATGAAATAAATAATAATAATAATAATAAAAATAAAATATGAAATAAAAATAAAAGAAAAAAATGAAATAATAAAAACAAAGAGCCAGGGGGGTGCTGAAGCAAGGCCTGGAGTTAGTAAAAATAAAAAATAAAAAACAAGCCAGGCCCAAAGGGCCCAGCGCCTGCAAAAACAAAATAAATAGAAAAATGAAAAAATATGGAAAATGAAAAGGGTACCAGTGGGGCTTGAACTCACGTCCCATAGGTTAACAGACGCGCGCTTTACCACTGGGGTGGCTATACATCCGTTCATATAAACAAAACAATAAATATGTAAGGTAAATCAAGTCCTGATGACTTCATCTTCAACCTCCAACCGGTGTACCTGTAACTTCTTCATTTCTCAACAAAAATGGAAGATGACAAAATTAAAGTTATTGCATTCTTCCTCGCGAATCTAACCATGTAAATAACTAAAGCTAAAAGTCAAAGATAAATGAGAATTTCTCTGACCCTAATTTGAACCCTAAAAATTTCAGAAACTTCAACTCTAAAATTCTCTAAGCTCAGGCCATGTAAATGAAAACTATGGATATGTATAACTTCGTGGCAATGAGTTCTACATTTTATCTTCACAAATGCAAGCCTAACAATGCCTAAGTAATGAGATAGAAGTTCAAGAAAAATACCTCAAAATTGGAAATTGTGAAATGCAAATGAGCTTGATTCAAAGTGCTGCAAGGATCAGGTTAGCTTCCTTGAGGTCCCATGAAGCTAATGCAATGATTAGCTTGAGCTGAAAGTGGCTGAGGAGCTCTGGAGAAGTCAAGTTGCAGACCCCTGTTTTTGAAAATGGAACTTGATGATGGAGGTGTTACAGTTGAGAAAATGGATTTTTGATGGTTTGTATTTGATGTTTAGAAGCTTTTGGAAGTGAAAGGCCAAAGAACGCACGAGGGGATTTGGAGTTTGGTATGTAAAGTCAGAACTTGCACAACAATGGTGTTTTGAGACAATTTCTGGATAGAGATAATTTGAGTGAGTTTAAGGGTCTTCAAGCTCGTCCTAGCTCACAAATAGTGACTTTATTTATAAGTAACAAGTTTGGGATGCTCTAGTTGATCAGAATTCAAATTTGCATCCTTAAGCTAAACATGTGATTTTTTGACAAAACAAGTTTCAAAGTCTTGTGTACTTGCTAAGATAGAGTGGTTATGCTTTAAACAAGCTTGCTTCTGACTTTGTGGATAGAGTGTGATCAGAGGGAACAAGTTAGAGGCTCAATGTGAACTTTATGAAAAAAGCTTGCTTTACAAGAATGGTATTGTTAACTTTTTTCCCAAAATGGAAATGTGAATTGGATAAAGCTTAAACCACTTGGATTATATCTCAAAAGTTTGTGTAATCCATTAATTATGGAGTGAAAAACAAGTTTGAGGCCTGCAAAGCAATGATTATGCAGCCTAACATTGAAATTGCATTTGTGTTCATCATGAAAATGACCTATAATTCAAGTGACAAAACACCAACTTCATCTCTTCGATTCTCCCTACTCAAGAATGATCTCAAGGAGTTCTTAGACATTTTGGAAATCTTGCAATATGCTCTACAACTTATCTTTGAATTTATTTTTAATATTCCCCTTGGAACTATGTTAAAAATTGCCTTGAAGTTAGGTCAAAAATCTGCCTAACTATGGCAAAATTTCACTAAGTCTTTTTTAGTTCATGAGCATGTATTCCTAAAATTATAACTTGAGATACAAGCACTTTTAGGAGAAGTTGTATGAAGAAAAGTTATATATTTCATGGATATCTGTAACTTTCATGTTGTAAGTTTCCTTTGAATCATCTTGCATCATAATGAAAAAATTGCTCAAAGTTATGAAAAAATAAGAAATTTTTTACACTTAGAAAAAATTTTAAGTTTAGAAATTTTGACTTTTCAAAATGAAATCTTGATTTCTCGGTTTATTGATGAATAAGTTTACTATTTTGACATGTTTTGATGAATTGTGATCTTTGGTGCTTAAATATGACCAAAAAGTCAAAGTTTGACTTTTCAGTATACAATTGACTTTTGACTAGTTGACTGCAAAATTTATCTATCAATCCAATGGATTTGCAATATTTGAATCATGTCATTAGGTCAAAATGAAGCAATTGGACTCTTGAGATCGTGCCTTAAACGAATTGACCATTTGCTAGGTCAAAAATCAGAAATTGCCCTTTCCCAGTCAAAACCTTAATTTTGACCATTTTGCCCTTTTGGAGATTTGATCAAATTTCTTGAGGAATTGTGCTCCAAACTTGATCAAATGATACATATGGGTTTAAAATGTTGATGTGGATCAAAAATTATAAAGTTTGACTGTAAATTGGCCATGGTTGACTTTTTCCTCAATACAACTGATTTTTTAGGTCAACTGCTCAATTGACTGAGCAAAAATGTGATCCAAGGCTTGAAACTTGACATGAGTAATCTTGGGGGTCCATAATGGTACATGAAAGTCATATGAAGCATTGATAGTTCAAAAATCCTTGTGCAAACTCAAACCCTAATTTTGGTCATCAGTGCCTAAGGAGGTGTCTTGAGCTGATCAAACCCTAGTGCAGTCTTGAGCCCAAGGAGATCTTGTAAGCAAATTCTTGATAAGTGAGAGGGAAAATTTTGGGGTACAACACTTATTTTATTCTTTTCCAAAATAAGTCCAATCTTATTTAATTAAACTATTTTAATTAAATAAATATTATTTATATTTAATCAAATTATTTTAATAAAATAAAATAAAATATTAATTAAATTAAATCATATTTAATTTAATTAACTGTCAATTCTCATTTATTTAATTAAATCATATTTAATCAAATAATTATATGTGTTAATATATTAAACAATTTAAATACTATTAGCACATAATTAAATTAAATTCTATTTAATTTAATCGTCCATTCCACTATCAGTACTCTATGTGTGTGACCCTGTAGATTCTCGTAACGTTGACAATAATATTAAATCACCTATTTAATATTATAAATAATGAGTGGTATCTAGTAATACATCACTGCTACCCAAGTGACGAGAATATCATGTGATCTAACATAACCTTTTTGTGATAATGATCATGTGTACAATTACCCTTTTGCTCGTATATCTATATTGAACACACGGCATATAATGTGTCTCCCTTGTATAATTCAATATTTTATTCCTTGATCCCAGAGTATACTTGATAATAATAAATAAGCCCAATATCTCATATCGACTTATTTGAGCACGACCATGCATTTTACAGTCATACTCTATCAAGGAGTCCACAAATATTTTTTCATATATGTAGAAGAGGCAAATCCCATCTAGGTCACTCATGTCCCCTAACAAGATTTGTAAAGTACCCATCAACCATCTTTATGGTCATCCTGTTACGGATAATGTTTGATTGACAATAAAGTATCTGACTCCTCATCTAAGGTCCATAGTTGTTTCAGGTTGAAGGATGGTATACATTATTATCACTATGAGAATAACTTATGACACTTACATAATAAACTATGCAGTATTCTCATGGTGGTCAATCCCGTATAAATATCACTCCTAATATTTATATCTACGTGAAGACTTGATATCTCATATACATGACTTGTGAGATAAAGTCATCAGTCTACTCACATAATAATCTCTATGGATTATTATTGTCTTATTTGACAGTAAAGCTTAACTACGGATACTTTAAGAATAACGTCCTTATGTTTAATGAGTTCTCACGATTAAGTCACACTTAATAGGTCATTAATAGACTAATTATTCTAAGGACTTTATTATGTCATATACAAATAACATAATAAATATGATGCCTAATATATATATATATATATATATATATATATATATATATATATATATATATATATATATATATATATATATATATATATATATATATATATATAAATAACATATATCAAGGTCATGATACAAAAGCATATTAAGCTCATATTGATTGGCTATTAGGGCTTACTCCAACACCTGAGCCAGTAAGGCCATCTAGCTTGGGCGGTCCATCTCTCCGTACGTCAGGGACTTTGCCTTATGGACCCCCAAAGAAGAGCCTTCAAAGAAAGTCATGTCGTGGAAGTAGGGGGAATCATAAATCTTTCATTTCCTTTCTCCCCGGTCAAATCAACTAAGTCGTCAGAACGAGGCCTCTTGAACCTCGAGCTCACTGGCAAATGAGAAGATTGCCCGACAGCTGGACCATACAAGGAGATCCCCGACCCAGTTGGAGGGACACCCATTACATCACTATCCAAGAGGCTTTTGGAAATCACTTTTTGCACCTTCTTGGCCTTAAGAGCAACATTCTTAATCATACATTCTTGAGGAGTAGATATTTTCTCTGTAATAAAACAAGCACGAATTAGCAAAGCATAGATATCAGAATCAGGGCAAGTCAAAAACAAAATGACTACCTAAATATTTCAAAGGGTCGCTACATTCGAGGATCTCCATGACATTCATAAGTTCATCCTTAAATAAGGGCTTCTCCTCCTTGCCAACTAAGACTTTTCTCCCTTTTCTCAGACACTGAATTAGGGGTATTCCCTCGACAAAGGCTAACAATCGATCATAGTTGGCCTGGTCTTCAAAATTCAGTTGGCCCACCTTCATTATGTAGTGGTCGGTCCCACGAGGGAAGTGCTCCATATCCCAATGAAAATGAAACCTTTGCAAAAGCTTCATCCTCGCCTCATCCGCCATGGTCAATACAAGCTCCCCGTCCTCCCCACGCTTGGGGACGCTCAAAAAATATTAAGAATCGCCTTCCCCGACATGGTTTGAACCAACAAGTACCAGTCCTTAAAGTATCAAAAAAATTGAAGATAGGCCTTAAATAGCTTCCCGTTCGACTATTTTAAGAAAACTCATTCGAACTACCCACCAACGGCTCTCTGCTGGAGCTGGAAGCAGTAGAAAACAGAGGGACAATAGCCCCAATCTTCAAATACTCACACACACCATCTCGAAAGCCCACTGGAAGGCTATTGAGTTAGGGTGGAGTTGTGAAGGAGCAAGATGTAGGTAGTCGAAGACAACTGAAGGTTGGTGAAAGGGAGCCAGAGCCCCAGGTCTCTGAAAACGATCTCGTAGATAGGAAATTGATTAACATTATACTTCATGCAGATCCTATCGTACTTCCCGAGGAAGAGGATGGATCAATCCTCTACAGTTTTCGATTGCTCCATCCCCGCGGCCACGACTGTGAAAGCCTCCTCGGGATACTTGGTAAAATATGATGCTATCTCTCAGGGAGCCGACGCAATCCAGTATATCCCCTCATATTCAGTTCGCCCAGAAACCACGGGTGCACCCTGCTCGGTATACTTTGCTCCGACGAGGTCTCCTCAGAAGAACTTTGACCAGACGTACACTCCTCAGACGAATTCTGGTCGGTGGAACTTCGTTCGTTCATAACCTCATCCTCGGTGCTACTAGCCATTTTACCTGAAAAACAGAGGACAATAGTGAATTTGACGTCAAATTAAATCCACCCTTCCATCGCTAATAAAGTGAAAAGGGCGTGCAAAGGAACGAGGACCCTGTCCACAACCAGAGCCATCACTTAAACAACAAAAGACAGACACAAACATGATTCCTCCTAACACGTTAGGCACATAACCACCAGGCTAAACCCTAACCCGCACAAGGAGTGATCTCCCCGACGAATGGGTTTTAAACCTCTCATGAGTATTCATCAGAAATGCATGAAGTTCATGAAAGAAACATCCATACTTCACCGAAAAACTCATCACAGCTCACCGATACTGGCCCAAACACCAGATATCACCAATAGATTCGTGGCGAAGCTGACATCCTTATATGGTAGAACCACCGTCAGACGCCAACAAACCGCCAAAAGATTCCCCCGCTAAGCTACATTAACCCTAACCACATACATCTCTAAAGGCAAAATCAGAAAATCTATCCTAAAACAGAAACGAAATTCACAAAACAATAGAAAATCAAGAAACTTACTTGGTTGAGAAAGATTAGCAGATGGCGAGTAGAAACTTTGATGGCGGACGATGGTGCATTGCAGAGATGAGAAGAAACGAGCAAGAAGAAGCAAGCGAAAAAATGAAAATGAAGCTTCCTCTCTCCCATTTATAGGAAGTTTTACTAGTACGTGAGTGGGCACGTGCCTGGGGAAGCCTAGGGGCCATCATTATTACGCCCTAGTCCACTAGAGTTGCCATCATTGTGCATTAATGACAGCATGTGGCTCGATACAAACTTGACACACAAACTCCTCAAATCTAATCAACTGTTCCTATCCTCGCGAGTCGATTGCACGAAACAACACTCGAGCTTCTCTTATGAAATTATCCCCGAAATCACGAAATGTCCTTTGCTCGCGGGCACGTCTTAAGTCATCACTCCTCTTCCCAGAATCAATGACTTAAGGCCTTCTGTTCTAGACTGTCCCAATGACTAGAATTGGTTTAATTTGCTTCTACCTTTAACATGGCCCAACAACTTTGGCCCACTAGCTTCGGCCCTTCGGTTGGGCACACTTGGTTGACTGCACCCCATGAACAGAGAAACTAATAATACCCTGAGCCATGCGCCTTCCCACATCGACAACTACCTCCAAGTCTACTCGACACACGTAGAGCAGACAACCAGAAAACATCCATAACACATCTGCCCGTAATCTCTGCCTTGCGCAGAGCAACGACTAGTTACGAGCATGACTGCCCGTTTTGACTAAGTCCTGGAAGTTACTTATTTTTTAGAAACCTAGTATCTAGGCCCAAAAATAGGAACCAATGGTCAAGCGTCGGGGACACTATATAAACCCCCACACTTGCGAGGACCATGTATCCAATAATCACTTTAAAAACCCTAATCTCTTTCGTGTATCTCTTTGTACTCTTTCTTACTTGAGCGTCGGAGTGCCTTGCAGGTACACCCCATATCCTCTCCTCAAATTACAACCAAGAAGACGTTATCTTCTCGTCCCACTTTAGGTTTTGATCAACCGACAAGATCACTTCCTTTGCATAATCTCTTATTATATCTGATCTATTAGCTCTTCAATGTGTTTTTTTCGCATTTTGTCACTCTTTAACAATGATCCATAAAATAACCTTGGATTGACATTATCATCTGACTCCATAGACATGCCCATCATGCTAATTTGTTCCAAAATCTTATACTAATATGTCACAACGTCGTTGTGGAACACATACGCTATCATTGGTTTGTTCAACTAGTGTGTACAATTAATAATGTTGTAAAAAGAATCTAATTAGAAACTTATCAGAAACTACGCGTGTAGCCTCTGATGTGAACTTGCATTGTGGTCTTTAACATGCCCTCTTATATTTCTCATGGTGTGATGGTGGATATATGCTACGATCAAGGCTTATAGAATGATTTCCCAACTCATGTTATCTATATTTTTTTCTCTTTATTCATTGTACTTTAATTTATCATATCACCCACTAGATAATCTATGAGACTAAATATTTTTTCTGCCTTATTCTTCTTTCTATTTTGACTCTTAGACGAGAACTCAAGAGTGTCTTGATAAAAAAACTATATGTCACATATGGAGGTTTTAAGTGAGCACTCTTTGAGTTTGTAATATAATATATTGTGAACTGTTGTACCCTAAAATTTGCCCTCCCATTTCTCATTAATTTCTCGGCACAAAGCCTTTGGAACTCAAGATCTAGTTAGGGTTTCATCTGCTAAAGACTCCTCCTTGCACTGTTGACCCAAATTAGGGTTTGTGTTTGCACAAAGATGTTTTGACCTAAAATGCCTAGGATGACTTTCATGCTTCATATTGGACTCCCAAGTTTATCCATACCAAGTTTCAAGTCTTGATTCCAAATTTTGCCCAGTCAATTGGACAGTTGACCTAGAAATCAACTGTATTGGGGAAAAAGTCAACTGTGGCCAATTGACAGTCAAATCTCATGAAAATTGACCCACATCAACATTATGAACTCACATGAACCATTTGATCAAGTTTGGATCACAATTCCACAAGAAATTTGATCAGATCATCAAAAGGGCAAAATGGTCATTTTTAGGGTTTTGACTGCACAAAGGCAATTTTTGACTGTTTGACCTAGCCAATGGAAAACCAAGCTCACATATGGACTCAAGGACCCCATGGAATTGTCTTGACATGCTCAACAAGTTCAAAAGATCCCAAATACACAAGATTGACAGTTGAATTTCCCAGTCAATTGATCAATTTTGACTGTATACTGAAAAGTCAAACTTTGACTTTTTGGTCAAAATCAAGAGTCAAGATTCATTTTTCATCAAAACATGCCAAATCATGAAACTTGTCCACCAAGAAATCAAAAATTGCAAATTAGGGTTTGAAATGAGAATTTTTCATAACTTAGAATTTTTCTAAGTTATGAAAAACCCTAATTTTTTCCCAACTTTGCCCCACTTTCTCACCAAGATTTATTTGGATTCAAGCAAAAGTCAAAACATGAAAGTTGTAGCCTATTGCATAATCTACAACTTTGAATCACAAAGTTTTCCCAAAAGAGGCTTGTATCTCAAGTTACAAGTTTTGGAATAAGGGTACTAAACCATTCTTAACTTAGTGAAAATTTGACCTATTTTGGCAAGGTTTTTACCTAACTTCAAGACCATTTTTCACATACTTCCCCTTGGAATTTCAATTTTCATTTCAAATATGGATTGTAGTACACATTCCAAGCTTTCCAAAATGTCCAAGAACTCATCAAACAACCTCATGACTTGAGAGAATCGAATTTTGCAATATGGCAAAAAGTCACTTTGATTCATGGCCATGTATATGTTCATAACTTGTGCAATTTTTCAAATCAGCATGCTTCCCTTGATTACAGGCCCCTAAACCATCCAACACTCATAAATTTAATGCCAACACTTTGTGCCAAAGTGTTGTTCTATGAGTTCAAGCATTACATGCAAGTTTAATCCATTTATGGAAAAAGTGAAATAACCATTTTTGAAAAGTTAAGCTTTATGTCAAAAGGAAAATCCAAGAAGTACAGATCAAATCCCTTTGGCACAAGTTTAGGGACTAATCACTCTGATCAAGACAAGGTTTTGCAGCATGTTTAGGGGGCCTCTACCTGTCTAGAACACAACTTGGCCTTTGCTTGCTTAAGTGTGAAGAAATAGAGCATAACACAAGAGAACTTTCATCTCAGCAATAGAACCCTTAAGCAAATACTATGTACACATTCAAGACATCCCAACTGAGCTAGCACACGACTCCAACACCTCCAATACCTCCACAAACTCAAAATCACCATTGAACTGCACAAAAACAGGGCTTGCTGCAGTTTGAGTGCCAACTCTCATCCCTTTCATGCTTTCTTGCTCAAAGCTCATCAAACACATTCCCTAGCATCACTTGAAGCTAACCAAAGCATAAAACACGACCTGTAACTCCTCTAATCAGTTCCACCATTTTCACTTTCTTGTTTTGCAGTTGAAGGTCCATAGCTCGATTCAAGGTGTTTCAAAGCAAAGTAAGCATTGGAATAGCATCACTACACTTCAGGCAAGCTGTACAGATCATCATCTTGCCCTGAAAGTTCCCCCATTGCCAGATAGAACTTCAACTGAACAGGTATCTTTTTGAACTTCTAACTCTTAGTGTAGGCATCATTAGCTCTAGGTTTGTGAATAAGAAGTGTTCTACTCATGCCCCTGAATCTATACATACTTTTACTTTTCATTTATTTTGCCTGAGCTATGAGAATTTAAGGTCTGAATATGGAAGAAAAGTTAGGTCAAGATTTGGGAATGTTAAAATTCTCTCTCATTTCTGAGAGTTAGGATGATTTCTTTACATATTTAGAATCGTGATTCAATGCTTAACATTTCTTGTGTTGAAAGTTTGTGCAAAAAATCAAAGAATCCAGATGTTTGAACTTGAGTACAGGCGCGTGTTTTTGGACAAGAAGCTGGCTGGAGGTTGAAGAAACACTTGGTGGGCTGGGCCTGCTTTGTTATTTCTTGTCACACCACATTTTCACTTTGACACCCCCTGAGCCCATTTTGTTTGTTTTAATGATTTTTTGATTTTTCTCTTTTTATTCTGATTTATTTATTTTTGCTAATCATATTAAAAAACATAAAAAAATATTTTTACACCATTTTCATTTTTTTTAGGCATTTATTTAGTTATATTTCTATTTGTATGTAAATAAGTACAAAAATATGTTATTTAGAATAAAATAGAAGAAAAAAATAGTGTAAGCACATGTTATTTTCATTTTTATTTTGTTTTATCTTCTTAAAATATTTTATACAAAATATACTTTTTTTTATAAATATTAAATATTATTATTTTATATATATAATACTTATTTAGTAAATAACAAAGATATTTATATATATTAGTATATTTAGGTAAATAATACAAAAAATATATATACATTTTTTATTTTATTAATATTTGACATGAAAAATACTTTTTTATGAATATACTTCATTTTATTTTATTTTTTGCATATAATTATTAAATATTATACATATTAAATAGTTAATATATTTATTTAATGAAATTAGGGTTTTACCCTTAAAACACTAAAAACCCCAAAAATATTACCTTTTTTTATTTTATTCATTTTTGTTTATTTGATATAAAAAATATCTTTTTTTCATACATATGAAAACCCTTTTTGCATTTTGCATCTTTATTTTATTTTCCATTTAATTTATGCAATTAATTATCTTGTAAATATTTCAAAATTGATGTAATAGTTAGGTTTAAATTCCTTGTCTAAATATCCCCCCATTTGAACATTTGTACCCCCCCTTCCCATATTGTGTTGTAATAGTGTAGGAATTTTACTTTTCGCACTTTAACGCTTTCTAAATATACCATGTTAGAATTAGGGTTTGTATGCAAATAAAAAGAACAAAATAGTTTGACCTAATTTCAAAGATAAACAAGCATGAAAATGGACAACACATATCACACTTGCACCCCTAGGGTATTCCACTTGTTGCCTTCAATAATGGGCCATATTGTATGTTAGGTCTCTTTGGACAAAACAAATACAAAATCAAATGATCATAGTCCCTCGATGACGCTTTCGGAAAGTTGCCTAAAATGATCAAGTCCCTTTCAAAGAAAAATTGCCCAAAGATACTTAGCACTATTGCAATTATGGTCTAAACGATGACCCGCGCCCGTCCCTTTCACCTCCTAACACAATATTATCCACCAAATGCAATGGTGGAACAAAATTGTTAAAAGGGTTAAAACATAACAAAAATCTTTGAGAACTTTAGGGTAGATAGCTCTTAAGTACTTGTCAATTTGCAAAACAAAACACTTGCCTATTTTTCAAACCACACTTCACAAACACTTTCAAAACAAACTTTCAAAAAACCTTGAAACATCTTTTCAAAAAGACAAACACCTTTTGTAAAACATTCGAGTAAAGAATTGTTACAAGAGTAGCCTAGACAAGGCATCTTTTTCAAAACATTTTTCAAAAGCCACACACAAAGCACCATTTCAAACAATTGAAAACCAAGGCAAGTTGATCTAAGCAAGTACCTAAGAGCCCATGGATAACCATGGATAGAAAGGGTGCTAATACCTTCCCTTTCTATAATCTACTCCCCGAACCCAAGAAAAATCTCAAAGGTTTTTGCTGTGCTTTTTAAACCTTTCCTTAGGATAAAATAAAAAGTCGGTGGCGACTCTTGCTCAACCGAAACATTTGCGAAAACAAACGCAAAACCATAGTCAGTTCTCCCACCGTATCACAAAACTAGCGACTCTGCTGGGGAATGATTTAAAAGTGGAGTAACCTTAGGGCTTAGATCACCCTCTTGCATGACTAATTGTTTGAATTGATTGCTTTATATCTTGGCTCTATTGTTTGGGTTTGCAATCCTACACCCGGATTTTGGGAAACATTCATAGATAGCAATACGTTGTGGAAACTGTGTGGGGTATACCGACACGGTCGAAGCAATAGCTATATTAGTGCGACATATTTGTGAGTACCGGTAACCCTTGAGTTCAATCAAGGAGAGTACGGGGCCGCTGAGTGATGTCACTAAGCACTAATGACCTAGAAACTTACTTGACCATCTTGGCCTTTTATTAGGGGTAGTGAGATGACCGGCTTTGGTGCAGTCCGAAGTTGGTAGATACTCGATACTACACTCATTGAGGGTTGTTTTCTTGGAATATTTTGGTCGCCAGTTAAGTGGCTAAACCGAAACAATGAACAATGAAAACAATCCAATGATATTGAGCTCCTTAGAACCCGGTTACTATTTATAGGACAGGTTTTTAAGCCAACTACACTCAAGAGGGTACTTACCTATGAAACCCCATGCAAGCCTGAAACTAGGGTTTGGTGTGATTTGCTTGTACATATGTTTTGTGCATACATCATAAACATCATAAAGCATCATGTGCATTCACTGACCACTTCAAGGGTTTGGATCTTCATCTTTGTTCTTGTTTTGTAGGTCATGGAAATTCCTCGCAGAAACACCATTCAAGTCAACCTTGTGAGAATATCTCCTCAACTCAAGGAGCTCACCTCAAGAATTCCGGAAAACTCATCCTTCAGTGAAAGACATGGTAGACTGCTCAGCCTAGTCAACACCAACATTGAAGAAGACATGATGAAAGTGCTATTCCAGTTCTCTGACCCTCTTCACCACTGTTTCACTTTCCCTGATTACCAGTTGGTGCCCACTTTGGAGGAGTTTTCTCAACTCCTGAGAATTCCTATCCTTAATCAACTACCCTTCAACGGTACGGAAAAGGAACCAAAGCCGTAAGATGTTGCACAAGCATTACATCTACAACCATCCGACATCGAGGGGCATTGGGAAACCAGAAGCGGCGTCAAGGGATTCTTAGCAAAATTCTTGTTTGAGAAGGCACAAGAGTGTTGGAATTCATTGGACCTTCAAGCCTTTGAAGAGATTGTGGCACTCCTTATCTATGGGTTGGTCTTGTTCCCAAATCCTGACCAATTGGTAGATGTTAACGCCGTCAAAATCTTCTTGTCCAGAAATCCAATACCAACATTGCTTGGGGACATTCTTCACTCATTTTACACACGAACAATGAGAAAGAGGGGTGTTCTCATGTGCTGTACTCCTCTCCTTGCAAGGTGGTTTATTTCGCACCTTTCACAATCTGTCTTGAAGAATGACCAAGGCTCAAGGTGGTCCCAACGGTTGATGACTCTTACTCACTCTGATGTACATTGGTGTTCTCGGTCCAGAGAAAATGTCATCATCGTCGATCGTTGTGGAGAGTTTCCTAATGTTCCTTTACTTGGAATCAGAGGAGGTATCACCTACAACCCTTGCCTAGCTTTGAGGCAATTTTGATATGCACGGAGGGATGGCCCCCATGACATGTTGATTCCTTACCTAGTTTTTGACTTCGACAATGATGCGCAAGGACTTCGCCAAAGATTCATCAGAGCTTGGGGAAGACCCAACAAGGTTGATAGCAAGACTCTGGGACACAAGAACTCCATCCCTCTTGAGCCTTACCTCAAGTGGGTACGAGCCCGAGCCCAAAGTCTGATGATGCCTTATCCTCATGTTCTCCCTGTGATTAAAGAGCCCGTTAAGGAAGGAGAGGTTCCCTACACCATCCTACATCCTGACATGCCTACATCGTGGGAGGAAATGCAGAAAAGTTAGATTCAGCTCAAGGAGGAACAAAATACTTTTGAAGCTAGTTCTACGCCAGTGAGAAGAAGGTTCTAGAGCTTACCCGCCGACTCCATGAGCAAGAGGCCCTCAACACCTACATTGCGCCAAAGAGGATGCGCAATGTCTTTTTACCTTAAGAAGTTTTTGTAATATTTGGCCCATGGGGCATTTATGTACTAACAAATTTCTTCTCATTAATATGACGTGCGTTCCTTTTTGTCTACAACAATTTTGAATGTTCTAAATCCTTGAATGCATTGCATGCATAAGCATATCATTCATCATGTGCATAAGCAGGTCTCACTCCAGGTTTCCTTATCTGTCTGCTGTTTATTTCAGTAGGATGGATCTCGAGCAAACAGTCAAAGACTTGCAAGCTCAAAATGCACAGTTTCAGCAACTCCTGACAACCTTGGCTAAAGGTCAGGAGGATCTCAAGACCTTGCTGGGGAATAAAGACCCAGTGAAAAAGAAGAAAAAGAGACTCGGAGTGGCTACTTTAGGGAGAAGATTTGACGGAGAAGCTCGGAGAGTGCTTGAATTTCCTCCTACTTCTGATGAAGGAACCAGCAAAGGAGGTGGGGCTGCGGTACCTTCCGAGTCCGATGTGGAAGAAGAAGAGGTCGAAGAGGATGAAGATTATTCTGATCAACAATACCCTCCAGCTGATGATAAATACAAGGGTTTAGAAGACAGGTTGGCCGCCATGGAGCTACAAAGAGTACCGGGTTTGGATTTTGAAGACTTGGGTTTGATCGGCGGGATTGTGATTCCCCCAAAATTCAAAGTGCCAGTGTTTGTGAGATATGATGGGCTGTCATGTCCAAAAATGCATCTCAGGTCCTACGTGAGAAAGATCCAACCCTATACGGCAGATAAAAATCTTTGGATTCATTTCTTTCAAGACAGCCTTTCTGGAGCTCAATTGGAGTGGTTTTATCAGCTAGAGGGAACCAACGTCCGAAATTGGGAAGACTTGGCCACCGCTTTTTACAAACAATACCAGTATAATTCTGACCTTGCTCCTACTCGTACCCAACTTCAGGGTATGTCACTAGGAACAGGCGAAGGATTCAAAGAATACACACAAAAATGGAGGGATTTGGCTGGCAGGGTGCAACCTCCTTTAACCGACCGCGAACTTGTTGATATGTTTCTAGGGACCCTATCTGGGCCATTTTTCAATCATCTAATTGGTAACTCTTCCGCGGGGTTTACCGATTTGATCTTAACAGGCGAAAGAATAGAAGCTGGCATCAAGTCAGGAAAGATTCAGAAGGGTGTTGCTGCAAGTGTTGAGAAGAAGCCTTTTAAGAAGGAAACAGTTGTGGTATATTCTCAGAGAAGAGCAGGGAAGACTGAGCGCCGGCCAACTGTGGGGGCCGTAATGATTCAAAATTCATCAAGTGAGCAGCCTCGCTATAACCAGTCCAGACCAAATCAACAACGAGTGGAACAGCCACAATGGCAGTTCACCCGTATTAATATGACTCCAGCGCAAGTGCTTCCCCATCTGTTGAAGTTGAATCTCGCCACTATCAAGGAGGCACCAAAGAATGTGAATACATCCTCTCCGCATTATCATCCTAATGCTAAATGCGCCTACCATTCTGACAGTGTCGGGCACGACACCAATGATTGTTGGGCACTCAAGCATAAAATCCAAGACCTGATAGAGGCGAAGGAGGTGGAGTTTGACGCTCCGGAGAAGCCTAATGTGATATCTGCTCCCATGCCAAAGCACGGCCGAAATGTCAATGCCATTGAAGAAGATTTGTATGTTGCTGACGTCAATGATCTGGTAACTCCATTGCTAACCATCAAGTTGAATTTGCTAAGGGCCGGGATCTTCCCGGGATGTAAAGAAGACTGCTATTGTTGTTACTCTCTGCCGTTTGATTGTCCGTTATTGAAGAAAGGCATCCAAGGCCTTATGGATAGTCGAAAAATTTTGTTTGAAAAAGTTTCTGCTGTTCCAACTCATACTGAAGATGTCTCAATCATAACCATTCACGCCAATCTTTCCAAGGCCGTCAAAAAGCCTGTTAAGATTACACCAGCTACGAAATCTGTTCCTTTGAAGATAACAATGCCAGGGCCTGTCCCCTATGTTTCGGAGAAGTCGATACCATGGAACTATGGCGGTGACATCTACTACCATGGTATCAAACAAATCGAAATAACTGAAGAAAGTTCGGATGATGAAGAAGCCATCATTGGTAACATTGCAGGCACGAGCAAAATCACCAGGAGCGGGAGAATATTTTCTCCAGAGATTTCCCCTCCAAGAGCAATCTTTGGACCCTCATCTACCGACAAGGTCATCCCTGCACCAATAAAACTCTCTGCTAGAACCCCTTTGATTGAGGATGTTGTTGTTCCTAGTACTGTCTCTCCTACCGCTGTTGATAAAGGTAAAGGAATCCAAGATGAGCTCGTCAGGACGAGGGCTCAACCCTTGGTCATCCCGGAAACCTCCAAGAAGGAAATGGATGAGATCTTGAGGATAATCAAAAGGAGTGATTACGATGTGGTAGAACAACTGGGGCAAACCCCCTCAAAGATCTCCATGCTGGCACTACTACTTTGCTCGGAAGCGCACGCTAAAGCTCTGATAAAATTCCTGAAGGCAGCTCATGTGCCCCAGGAAACCTCTGCGGATCAATTTCAAAATTGCGTGGCTAGCCTGACTGCGGACAATGGACTAGGTTTCTCTGATGCCGACCTAACTCCTAAAGGTAGAAACCACAATGATGCTTTGCACATTTCAGTCGAGTGTCGGGGAACCACTCTCGCACATGTCTTGGTCGACACTGGTTCGTCGCTGAATGTGTTGCCTAAGAAGGCCTTGGACCGACTAGATTGTGAAGGGTTGGAATTGAAGCCGAGTGATATTGTTGTCAGAGCTTTCGATGGTTCGAAGAGAATGGTCCATGGGGAGGTTGAAATTCCCATCAAGATAGGCACTGAGGTGTTTAAGTCTACTTTCTATGTGATGGACATCCGTCCGTCATACTCTTGCTTGCTGGGTAGACCTTGGATACATCGTGCTGGGGCAGTCACCTCCTCCTTACATCAGATGTTGAAGTATCCTGTCAAGGGAAAGATCATTACCGTCCATGGCGAAGAGGAGTACATGATTAGCCACTTGAATTCTTTCTGGTACGTGGAGGTTGAAGGGGAGTTCATTGAGACGCCTTTTCAACATTTCGAAGAAGTCCTTCCTGAAATAACAGTAGCAAAGTTGGCAGCTGAGACACCGAGGCAGATGGCCAGGATGGCATCTCTGGAGCACGCAAGAGCCGCAATAAAGGAAGGGAAGAATTCAGCATGAGGGAGTTTGCCTGACATTCCGCATAAAACAGACAAATTTGGATTAGGGTTCACCACCGCGGGCCAGAAAGCTATGCGCCGTGCGAAGATTGAAAGAGCGCCAGTCAAAATTTCTCCCTATGGAATCAACGCTTTGGAGGATGAAGACAAAGAGAGCAACATCGAAGAGTGGATTTACCCAACTTCCAAAGGAGGATTGTGCAACTGGGAGGCAAAAGACTTTGTCCCCATCACTTTTATTCATCAGTAATTTATCTGTCAAACATTTCCTTTCGGTCTGTAATATTTATTTTCGAACAATCCGCACACTATCTTTTCACCTCATGCCTTGCCCGGGGTATGTAGGTCCATTTGTAAGGGTTTTGATTATTTTTCATATCCATATGCCATGTTTAATGATTCATTGGACGTTTTTCATTTGATAAACTGCTTGTGTTCATTTTCTTTCCTTTTGCATTTTTGTTAAAGGATGGCTATCCCTTACACACACCCACGCTCACAAATGCAGGTACCCATCCACTCCGGATTCCATGGGTGACTATTCTGCTATATCCTTCAGTAACTCTGAAGATCTGGTCAATCAAGTCGAGTATGAAGATGACGAAGGTTGTGAAGTACCAGGGGAACTAGCCAGACATCTACAGCAAGAGGAAAGGGCCATTCTACTGCACGAAGAGTCATTGGAAACTGTCAACTTGGGGACCGAGGAAGAACGGAAGGAGGTGCAAGTGGGTGCCAATTTGGAACCGAGTGTCAAGGAGAGCCTGATACAGTTGTTGAATAAGTATGTTGAAATCTTTGCTTGGTCTTATGAAGACATGCCGGGTTTAGACACAGACATCGTGGTTCACCGTCTCCCCACAAGAGAGGACTGTCCACCGATCAAGCAAAAAGTTCGCCGAATGAGGCCTGACATGTCTGAAAAGATCAAAGCAGAAGTAATGAAGCAATTCGACGCTGGCTTTCTGGCTGTTACGTCCTATCCTCAATGGGTCGCTAACATCGTGCCAGTACCCAATAAAGATGGCAAAGTCAGGATGTGTGTGGACTACCGGGATTTGAATAGAGCCAGCCCCAAAGATGATTTCCCACTTCCACACATCGACATTTTGATCGACAATACAGCTCAGCACAAAGTGTTTTCCTTCATGGATGGATTCTCGGGCTACAATCAAATCAAAATGGCCCCCGAGGATATGGAGAAAACAACTTTTGTCACACAATGGGGCACTTTCTGTTACAAGGTGATGCCGTTCAGACTGAAGAACGCTGGGGCAACTTATCAACGCGCCATGGTAGCTTTGTTTCATGATATGATACATCATGAGATTGAAGTTTACGTAGACGATATGATAGCTCGGTCACAAACAGAGGAAGAGCACCTTGAATATCTAGAAAAGCTGTTTGCCAGGTTGAAAGAATACAAACTCAGGCTGAATCCAAGCAAGTGCACTTTTGGAGTTAGGTCTGGTAAACTTCTGGGATTCATTGTAAGCAACAAAGGCATTGAAGTCGATCCAGCAAAAGTGAAAGCAATACAAGAGATGCCTGCTCCCCGTACTGAAAAGGAGGTTAGAGGATTCTTGGGGCGCTTGAACTATATTGCTAGATTCATCTCTCACCTGACTTCTACCTGTGAGCCAATTTTCAAACTCTTGAAGAAAGACCAGGTAGTCGAATGGAACGACGATTGCCAAGCTGCTTTTGATAAGATCAAGGAGTATTTGCTAGAACCTCCTATTCTGATGTCACCCGTCGAAGGTAGACCATTGATCATGTATTTGACCGTCTTGGATAACTCAATGGGGTGTGTTTTGGGCCAGCATGACGAGTCTGGTCGAAAAGAGCATGCTATTTATTACCTTAGCAAAAAGTTTACCGACTGTGAGACTCGCTACTCACTGCTCGAGAAAACTTGCTGCGCTTTGGTATGGGCTGCTCGCCGACTAAGACAGTATATGTTGACTCATACTACCTTGTTGATTTCCAAAATGGATCCTATCAAGTATATCTTCGAAAAGCCCGCTTTATCTGGAAGGATAGCTAGATGGAAAATGATCTTGACTGAGTATGACATCCAGTACACCACCCAAAAAGCTATAAAAGGGAGTGTACTAGCTGACCATCTGGCTCATCAAGCTATCGAAGATTATCAACCCATGAGATTTGACTTCCCAGACGAGGACATCATGAATTTGGACAACATTGAAGGTAACGGACCGTATGACGGACCTGAAAAGGGATCCCGATGGACCATGTACTTTGATGGTGCTTCAAATGCACTTGGAAACGGTATCGGCGCGGTACTCATTTCCCCGGAAGGTTGTCACACACCTTTCACGGCCCAACTTTGCTTCAGCTGCACAAACAACATGGCTGAATACGAAGCCTGCATCTTTGGTCTCAAGGCTGCTATAGACTTGGGGATCAAATCTTTGATCGTATTTGGGGACTCGGCTTTGGTTATCAGTCAAATCAAAGGAGAGTGGGATACCAAGCATCCTAATCTTATCCCATACAAAGAACATGTTCTGACATTGTTGCCTCATTTCGAACAAATTACCTTCGAGCATTTCCCGCGAGAAGAGAATCAGCTAGCAGATGCTCTAGCCACAATGTCCTCCATGTTTAAACTCAACTGGGATAACGAGGCTCCCCAAATTACCATCGAGCGAATGGATGAACCCGCACATTGTCATGAGATTAATACCGAAGAAGTAGTGGAACAACCCTGGTTCCATGAAATCAAAAGGTATCTCGAGACTAGAGATTATCCCGAAGGAGCTTCCGTAAATGACAAGAAGTTCTTAAGGAAATTTGCTGCTAAGTTCTTCCTGAGCAACGGTATCCTTTACGAACGAAGCCACGATTGTGTATTACTCCGATGCGTAGACAAAGCTGAAGCAGAGTTGATCATGACTGATATACACAGCGGCATATTTGGCACTCACTTGAGCGGGCGTACAATGGCTAAGAAGATCCTAAGGGTAGGCTATTACTGGTCTACCATGGAAGCTGACTGCCATCAATATTCCCGTACCTGCCACAAATGCCAAGTCTACGCTGACAAAGTTCATATCCCTCCAGTTCCTCTCAACATTCTGACTGCTCCTTGGCCATTTGCAATGTGGGGCATTGACATGATTGGAGAGATCAAGCCCACGGCTTCCAACGGACATCGCTTCATCCTGGTTGCCATTGACTATTTCACCAAATGGGTCGAAGCAGCTTCCTTCGCCTCTGTTACTAAAAATGTGGTTGCCCGCTTCATCAAGCAAAATCTCATATGCCGGTATGGTGTTCTGGATAGGATCATCACAGACAACGGTACAAATCTGAATAACACAATGATCACCGCTTTGTGCGAACAGTTTAAGATTTATCATCACAATTCATCTCCCTATCGGCCGAAGATGAACGGTGTTGTTGAAGCTGCGAACAAAAACATTAAGAAGATCATTCAGAAAATGACAGTCACTTACAAAGACTGGCAGGAGATGTTACCGTTTGCTCTACATGGATACCGTACAACGGCACGTACTTCAACCGGGGCAACCCCATTTTCATTGGTATATGGCATGGAAGTTGTCCTGCCTATGGAGGTTCAGATTCCTTCTCTAAGGATTATGAAGGATGCATGTTTGAATGAAGATGATTGGATGCAGACCCGACTTGATCAACTCCATTTGATCGACGAGAAGCGACTCGCTGCTATATGCCATGGTCAGACGTATCAAAAACGGATGATCAAGGCCTTCAATAAGAAAGTCAAACGTCAGGTGTATCAAGTCGGAGATCTCGTAATCAAGCGGATTATCTTGCCGCAAAGTGATCCCAGGGCCAAATGGACTCCTACATATGAAGGACCATTTGTGATCAAGAGCATATTTTCTGGTGGTGCAATGATTCTAACCACCATGGACGGCGACGATTTGCCGCACCCTGCGAACGCAGACATAGTCAAAAGATACTACGCATAAAATAACCCGACAAGTCGAAGACCCGAAAGGGCGGCTTGGGCAAAAATGGGCATCCCGGTGAACCGAAAACCCGAAAGGGCGGTTCAGGCAAAAATTAGGGATAAAAACAAAAAAAATCTGTACACCCGGCAAGCTGAAAACCCGAAAGGGCGGCTTGGGCAAAAAGGGGTTTCCCGGTGGATCGAAAACCCTAAAGGGCGATTAAGGCAAAAGTTAGGGAATTAAAGCGTATGACTATGTCTCGTCGGATCACTTCAAAGACAATCTCTTCATCAACCAGTTCCAGGTTTCTGATCAATCCAGTCATCAGCAAACGAAGCATTGAATGGACAGATATTCAGAGTTGTGAAGGCAATAGCAGAATGGAATCCCATGGAATTATTTCACATAGCCATCTTTATTTTGTATAAATCTTTCAATATTTACGACAAAATCCTCTTACTAGGATGTTTGTCTCCTTTGTACAAATATACTCAGAAAAGTTAATACAAATACTCTTCCCAGAAATTTGTGTCATTTCCTTTTTCTTTTTCTCTTGCACTATTTGTTTTATTTTGAGAAACGTCCAATGTTTTGTTAAATAGGCATATGCATTTGAACATAATCATTTCCTTATGAATCAAGAAAGAGGATTACTGATAGGTTGAAGGTACAATTGGATATCTTGACACCCTTTCAAAGGAAATCCCCAACAAGTCTTGAAGCTTATCCCCAGTAGATTCTGGAAGCTTATCCCCTGCAGAGTACGGACGTCTCTCCCGAGCTTTATTCAAAGTTATTCCTCACAAGGGCTTATAACTGGGTTATCCTCAGCTTTTTGCTACGGAAGATCGCACTCGCCAAAATTCTTCCTACCCCCAGCGGAGTTCATCAAAGTTCCCCAACATAACTTATCAATACAATCCCCCAGAGGAACCTATCTTTGTTATCCCCAGCCAGGGAATCCTCCGGAATTCAATTCCCCTTAGAGTTTAAGTTTCAGTATCCACAGCCGAGCTAAGGCTTCAAATTATCAATCCCCAGCGGAGCCAGACTAGTGGACCTTCTCCCCACAGAATTTTGGGAGGGCAAATCTTGAGTTCCCCAGTGAAGTCGCCAAAAATACTTCCCACTAAACTGAAGATTCTCAGTCCTACCTCCCCAGCATGAGTCTATTAGTTTGGAACTCCCCAGTAGAAGTCATCAGGAATTCTCTTCCCCAGCAACAGCCAAGGAATTATCCTTCCCGGCAGCAGTCAAGATGCTTCTATCTTCAGTCATTGCGGATTCGTCTATCCTTTGCAAGACAGCTCTCCAGCTTACATGCACATTCATTTACATTCATATCATATGACATACATTGCATCATACATAATGACATTGCATATAACTAACTCTTTACCTTTCAGGTAAGATCAGTCGAAAGACTAAAATCATTATCTTCCGAGATTTCTTTCCAGGAATAGTTCGGGTGTGACCCAGACACGACAACATTCTAATGCTTATTCCAGATTTATCCAGATGCAGTTTTACACGAGCTCATCATCAGGGAACCCTACACCGGTTCTTCCTCCAAATTCAAGACTTCTGAAAACAGTTCTCGGGTTCTCCAAGTAACGGATGTTAACCTATCGCTTGTTCAGTTTCTTCTCAAGACTTCTGAAAACAGTTTATGGATTCTTCCCAACAACGGATGTCAATCTACCACTTGTTCAGATGCAACTTTTGAAAACAGTTTACGGACGCTTCCCAACAACGGATGCTGCTCTATTGCTTATTCAAGTCCAAACAGTTCACAGGTTCTCCAAGTAACGGATGTTAACCTATCACTTGTTCAGGTTCTTCTCCAGATTTCTGAAAACAGTTTACGGATTCTTCCCAACAACGGATGTTAATCTATCGCTTGTTCAAACTCTTCTCAATTTTTGAAAACAGTTTACGGACGCTTCCCAACAACGGATGTTGCTCTATTGCTTATTCAACTTCAAGATTTCTGAAAACAGTTCACGGGTTCTCCAAGTAATGGATGTTAACCTATCGCTTGTTCAGATTCTTCTCCAGACTTCTGAAAACAGTTTATGGATTCTTCCCAACAACGGATGTTAATCTATCAACTTGTTCAGATGCATTTTTTGAAAACAGTTTACGGATTCCTCCCAACAACGGATGTCAATCTATTGCTTATTCAGACCCCCAGTTCAAAGATGGTCCCAAGCATGGACACCTTCCTGATACTCATTACAGATGGCATCTTTAAGCCCATCCCCGACAAGTTTCTGTCATTCCTCCCGATGGCATCGTTAAGCCCATCTCCAAATGGCATCTCTAAGCCCATTCCCGCATCCCTTGCTTTGACGAGTGCAAATTTAAGGGCACTCTAGTGTCCAATCTCCTTTTACCCTCGAGTCACGAAAGACAAACTTGCCAATCTAACTCTTTGGATTTAAGAAGATTGAACAGGGGCAACTGTTGTACCGCAAAATTTGCCCTCCCATTTCTCATTAATTTCTCAGCACAAATCCTTTGGAACTCAAGATCCAGTTAGGGTTTCATCTGCTCAAGACTCCTTCTAGCATTGTTGACCCAAATTAGGGTTTGTGTTTGCACAAAGATGTTTTGACCTAAAATGCCTAGGATGAATTTCATGCTTTATATTGGACTCCCAAGTTTATCCATACCAAGTTTCAAGTCTTGATTCCAAATTTTGCCCAGTCAATTGGACAGTTGACCTAGAAATCAACTGTATTGGGGAAAAAGTCAACTGTGGCCAATTGACAGTAAAATCTCATGAAAATTGACCCACATAAACATTATGACCTCACATGAACCATTTGATCAAGTTTGGATCACAATTTCACAAGAAATTTGATCAGATCATCAAAAGGGCAAAATGGTCATTTTTAGGGTTTTGACTGCACAAAGGCAATTTTTGACTGTTTGACCTAGCCAATAGCAAACCAAGCTCACATATGGACTCAAGGACCCCATGGAATTGTCTTGACATGCTCAACAAGTTCAAAAGATCCCAAATACACAAGATTGACAGTTGAATTTCCCAGTCAATTGATCAATTTTGACTGTATATTGAAAAGTCAAACTTTGACTTTTTGGTCAAAATCAAGAGTCAAGATTCATTTTTCATCAAAACATGCCAAATCATGAAACTTGTCCACCAAGAAATCAAAAATTGCAAATTAGGGTTTGAAATGAGAATTTTTCATAACTTCGAATTTTTCTAAGTTATGAAAAACCCTAATTTTTTCCCAACTTTGCCCCACTTTCTCACCAAGATTTATTTGGATTCAAGCAAAAGTCAAAACATGAAAGTTGTAGCCTATTGCATAATCTACAACTTTGATTCACAAAGTTTTCACAAAAGAGGCTTGTATCTCAAGTTACAATTTTTGGAATAAGGGTACTAAACCATTCTTAACTTAGTGAAAATTTGACCTATTTTGGCAAGGTTTTTACCTAACTTCAAGACCATTTTTCACATACTTCCCCTTGGAATTTCAATTTGCATTTCAAAGATGGATTGTAGTACACATTCCAAGCTTTCCAAAATGTCCAAGAACTCATCAAACAACCTCATAACTTGAGAGAATCGAATTTTGCAATATGGCAAAAAGTCACTTTGATTCATGGCCATGTACATGTTCATAACTTGTGCAATTTTTCAAATCAGCATGCTTCCCTTGATTACAGGCCCCTAAACCATCCAACACTCATAAATTTAATGCCAATCCTTTGTGCCAAAGTGTTGTTCTATGAGTTCAAGCATTACATGCAAGTTTAATCCATTTATGGAAAAAGTGAAATAGCCATTTTTGAAAAGTTAAGCTTTATGTCAAAAGGAAAATCCAAGAAGTACAGATCAAATCCCCTTGGCACAAGTTTAGGGACTAATCACTCTGATCAAGACAAGGTTTTGCAGCATGTTTAGGGGGCCTCTACCTGTCTAGAACACAACTTGGCCTTTGCTTGCTTAAGTGTGAAGAAATAGAGCATGACACAAGAGAACTTTCATCTCAGCAATAGAACCCTTAAGCAAATACTTTGTACACATTCAAGACATCCCAACTGAGCTAGCACACGACTCCAACACCTCCAATACCTCCACAAACTCAAAATCAACATTGAACTGCACAAAAATAGGGCTTGCTGCAGTTTGAGTGCCAACTCTCATCCCTTTCATGCTTTCTTGCTCAAAGCTCATCAAACACATTCCCTAGCATCACTTGAAGCTAACCAAAGCATAAAACACGACCTGTAACTCCTCTAATCAGTTCCACCATTTTCACTTTCTTGTTTTGCAGTTGAAGGTCCATAGCTCGATTCAAGGTGTTTCAAAGCAAAGTAAGCATTGGAATAGCATCACTACACTTCAGGCAAGCTGTACAGATCATCATCTTGCCCTGAAAGTTCCCCCATTGCCAGATAGAACTTCAACTGAACAGGTATCTTTTTGAACTTCTAACTCTTAGTGTAGGCATCATTAGCTCTAGGTTTGTGAATAAGAAGTGTTCTACTCATGCCCCTGAATCTATACATACTTTTACTTTTCATTTATTTTGCCTGAGCTATGAGAATTTAAGGTCTGAATATGGAAGAAAAGTTAGGTCAAGATTTGGGAATGTTAAAATTCTCTCTCATTTCTGAGAGTTAGGATGATTTCTTTACATATTTAGAATCGTGATTCAATGCTTAACATTTCTTGTGTTGAAAGTTTGTGCAAAAAATCAAAGAATCCAGATGTTTGAACTTGAGTACAGGCGCGTGTTTTTGGACAAGAAGCTGGCTGGAGGTTGAAGAAACACTTGGTGGGTTGGGCATGCTTTGTTATTTCTTTTCACACCACATTTTCACTTTGACACCCCCTGAGCCCATTTTGTTTGTTTTAATGATTTTTTGATTTTTCTCTTTTTATTCTTATTTATTTATTTTTGCTAATCATATTAAAAAACATAAAAAAATATTTTTACACCATTTTCATATTTTTTAGGCATTTATTTAGTTATATTTCTATTTGTATGTAAATAAGTACAAAAATATGTTATTTAGAATAAAATAGAAGAAAAAAATAGTGTAAGCACATGTTATTTTCATTTTTATTTTGTTTTATCTTCTTAAAATATTTTATACAAAATATACTTTTTTTTATAAATATTAAATATTATTATTTTATATATATAATACTTATTTAGTAAATAACAAAGATATTTATATATATTAGTATATTTAGGTAAATAATACAAAAAAAATATATACATTTTTTATTTTATTAATATTTGATATGAAAAATACTTTTTTATGAATATACTTCATTTTATTTTATTTTTTGCATATAATTATTAAATATTATACATATTAAATAGTTAATATATTTATTTAATGAAATTAGGGTTTTACCCTTAAAACACTAAAAACCCCAAAAATATTACCTTTTTTTATTTTATTCATTTTTGTTTATTTGACATAAAAAATATCTTTTTTCCATACATATGAAAACCCTTTTTGCATTTTGCATCTTTATTTTATTTTCCATTTAATTTATGCAATTAATTATCTTGTAAATATTCCAAAATTGATGTAATAGCTAGGTTTAAATTCCTTGTCTAAATATCCCCCCATTTGAACATTTGTACCCCTCTTCTCATATTGTGTTGTAATAGTGTCGGAATTTTACTTTTCGCACTTTAACGCTTTCTAAATATACCATGTTAGAATTAGGGTTTGTATGCAAATAAAAAGAACAAAATAGTTTGACCTAATTTCAAAGATAAACAAGCATGAAAATGGACAACACATATCACACTTGCACCCCTAGGGTATTCCACTTGTTGCCTTCAATAATGGGCCATATTGTATGTTAGGTCTCTTTGGGCAAAACAAATACAAAATCAAATGATCATAGTCCCTCGATGACGCTTTCGGAAAGTTGCCTAAAATGATCAAGTCCCTTTCAAAGAAAAATTGCCCAAAGATACTTAGCACTATTGCAATTATGGTCTAAATGATGACCCGCACCCGTCCCTTTCACCTCCTAACACAATATTGTCCACCAAATGCAATGGTGGAACAAAATTGTTAAAAGGGTTAAAACATAACAAAAATCTTTGAGAACTTTAGGGTAGATAGCTCTTAAGTACTTGTCAATTTGCAAAATAAAACACTTGCCTATTTTTCAAACCACACTTCACAAACACTTTCAAAACAAACTTTCAAAAAACCTTGAAACATCTTTTCAAAAAGACAAACACCTTTTGTAAAACATTCGAGTAAAGAATTGTTACAAGAGTAGCCTAGACAAGGCATCTTTTTCAAAACATTTTTCAAAAGCCACACACAAAGCACCATTTCAAACAATTGAAAACCAAGACAAGTTGATCTAAGCAAGTACCTAAGAGCCCATGGATAACCATGGATAGAAAGGGTGCTAATACCTTCCCTTTCTATAATCTACTCCCCGAACCCAAGAAAAATCTCAAAGGTTTTTGCTGTGCTTTTTAAACCTTTCCTTAGGATAAAATAAAAAGTCGGTGGCGAATCTTGCTCAACCGAAACATTTGCGAAAACAAACGCAAAACCATAGTCAGTTCTCCCACAGTATCACATGAACCATGTCACTCCCTCCAATATTCACCAGCATATGATATTCATTTCTTTGCCAACTTATCATGTTTTAGAAGAATAAAAATATTCTACATTTACATAATAAATTTGACATTAATATTAAACAATAAATAATTGTCATATAAGTCGAGCACAAACCACTTTTCTAGAACCATCCTATTTCAAAAATTATTAACTCATCACCACGAGCCAGCGACTTAGGAGACTTCCCTA
Organism: Vicia faba; assembly: GCA_948472305.1. Lineage (NCBI taxonomy): Eukaryota > Viridiplantae > Streptophyta > Magnoliopsida > Fabales > Fabaceae > Vicia > Vicia faba. The sequence continues at coordinate 1,195,216,016 of OX451740.1, read as the reverse complement.
TAAAATTTCACATAATGTACCTAATTAAGAAAAGTAATGCTAACGTGTATCCCAATAGTACATGTTAAGAAACCCACAAAAAAAAAATTGTCTTAAAAAACAATAAAAAATTTAATTATCAACTTTTAATTAAATTAATACATGATTTTCAATTTTTTCTCTCTAAATTTAATTCTTAATATCTACCTTTAAAACAAATATGTTAGCATTACCCATTAATCAATACACACATCATCCATGTACAAGTAAAAAATTCTCAATAAAATTTGCTTATATATCTTGAAAACACCACTATAAAAAGATATTATTTTGTCGCACCTTATTTTCACCACTTCAACCATTATTAAAAGAGAAATGCTAATGAGTGTTTCAAAAACACTCTTTAAGTGTTTAAAATGATAAGATTTTTTAAAATTACATATATCTAATGCATTAAAAATCAAAATAATTGAATTTTATAAAAAAATATTTTTTTAAATTTAAATGTACTTTTGGTTCTTCTAGTTTGAGTGTTTTAAATAATTGATCCTCCTATTACAAAATCCACGATTCTAATCCCTTAATTTTGATGGCCTTTAGATTTTTGTGACCCCCCTCCACTTTTATAGACGTGACATCGATGATTGGGATAAAAAAATTAATTTTTAATTAGGCGGCAAGGATGACTAGAATAATTATTAATTAATATGTTTTTTAATGAATTAATATTTAATAAGTTGAATTAATATGTTTCTAAACTAGTTAATTAATTAAAACTTTTACAATTACATTCTTTGGGCTTAAATCCATTCCATTGCAACCAAGGCCCAATATACATAATAGATTTTAACATGTGTCTATTAGCTTTATAAACACTTAAATTATTTCTAATCAAAAGATGTGGGATTATATTCTAACCAAAGCATTTTTGAACTACAAAAAAAAAAATCAAATAACATAAATTTGAACTGGGAGACTAGAACACACTAAAGGAGATTGTTAAGCTGCATAAGCCTTGTGTTAATGCATTTGGATCTGATCAATTTGATATCAACCATCCGCATAAACACAAGTCTAGAAGCTTCTCTTTCAATTGATGGTATTTTACCTTCACTGCAGGTGTCCTCGTCAGTATACCCATGTCACATAATTGAACTCTGATCATGTTTATGTATGGTACAATCCATTCCATTGTGAAATCATTCTCAAAGTTAATGAACTAAAGCTTTGTTTTGAGTTTTGTGTTACTAATGATATGAAGGAAGTTGAAGGTTCATTATGTATTAAAGAGTGTGGGGTACGACCCTTATGTGCTGATGAACAACTGCAAAGTGTTTTACAACAATTGGATTTGGATTCAGAAAAGAAAAATGAGTTGAAGAAGGTCGTGGAGTTAGAATCAAGATGTAGGATAACCTTGGAGCCAAGTGAAAAGCGTTCCACAATCATTATACAAGGTTTGCAACAACTTTCCCTTTCCCTAATCTCATATATGAAATTAGTTCTTCCTACTTCATTCATACTACTTTATTAAATCAAGAGCCAATTTGATTCCACAAGTATCTCTTACTGAAGTCAATTTGATTCCATGAGTATCTCTCACTGAAGTTTAATGCATAAATGTGAATTGAATAGGATAAGGAGCAATGCCTTTACAAATATCGATAGAGAATATTAGGATGAATTGAATAGGATAAGCCATAATTTAAATCAGGCAATTTTGTTTAGATCCGATGTAAAATATAGGAACACAAGAAATAGAGTGAAATAACACAAGTTAGAAGATGCATATGTCATTTAAATGACACAAGTTTGTAATTGAGTCCCACATCGTTTTTTTCATAAACAATTTTAGTGTTCATAAAAGACATCAATGCATGTCCCAATGTCTTCATATGCACAAACTTGAAATGGATGTTATTATAAATTGGGCTTAGAACAAAAAATATTTTCAAAATTTTAATAAATTATTTTCTAAAAGTATTAATTAAAATAATTAATTATTAATTTATTTTATAAAAAAATATTAATTAATAAGTATCCTAGTCATCCTCGCTACCTAATTAAAAATTATCAATTATCGTTTTATCTTTATCCATAAAAATTCAAAAGTCATTAAAATTAAAGGATCAAAATCACATGTTTTATAATAGGAGGAGCAATTATTTAAAACATATACTAGAAATACATATAAGTTTTTTTTCATTTATTTATTTAGACTAAAACTTATTTATTTTATTTAGTGTCTCCAAAACATTCTCCTTAGCATCCACTTCAAATAATTGTTCATGTGGACGTGGGTGTCTACTTTCGTAGTCCTAATTAATGTCTAACACGACTTCATAAAATGACCGTCGATAACTCAAGTCAGTAAAACCATTAAAAAGTAGGGTTAAATACACTTTACTCCCCCTGTAAAAGTAGCGAGTTTTGATTTACCCTCCTTTTAAAAAAATTCTTTCCGCCCCTTAACAAATATAAATTCCAAAACAAAAAACCTTATAGCTCAAGATTCGCTTTGTGTTGTAAACGTGGCTTTTGATTGTTTGCTGACTGGTTAATTAAGTTCCACATTGGACTATTTGTGTCTAGGCTATCGTCTTTGTCTTATGTCCCTTTCCATCATTTCCACAACCATTCCCATTGCAAATCACTTCCTGTACCCCTTCTATCCCTACCGTCTTGCTCATCTCTTCTCTCCATACCGTGTTATACCATTTCCACTGCAAATCGTATCCTCAACCCTAATTATGTCCCTATGTTCAAATGGAGGATGATAGTGAGAGTGTTGGAAGTTGCAATTCATACGAGTATTCAAAGGTTCCTAGATGCGGATGTTGTCATCCTATAAAGATGTGGTTTGCTAACACCGTAAAAATCGTAATAGAAAATTCTGGAAATGTAGGAATGTTGGGGTAAGTTCCTGAATCTATGAGCTTTGTGAAATACCTAAACCTTTTTAGGAGTTTGATGTTGTTTTTGTTTGTAGATGGACAATAGTTGTGATCTGTTTATTTATGATGATGAAATTGCTCACTCCATTAGTGAAATCTCAAATTCTGAAAGTTATTGCAAACACTGTTGTTGTACCCCAAAATTTTCCCTCTCATTCTATCAACATTTCTCATCACAAGGCTCTTTGAACTCAAGACCAAGCTAGGGTTTGCTCTGCTCAAGACATCTCCTTGCACTGTTGACCTAAATTAGGGTTTGAGTTTGCACAGGGATTTTCTGACTTACAATGCCCAAAATTACTTTCATACTTCATGTTGGACTCATAAGTTTATCCATACCAAGTTTCATGCTTTGAATCAAATTTTTGCCCAGTCAATTGGACAGTTGACCTATAAATCAGTTGTATTGGGGAAAAAGTCAATTGTGGCTAATTTACAGTCAAACCTCATGAATTTTAATCCACATCAACATTATTAACTCATATGTACCATTTGATCAATTTTGGACCATAACTCCACAAGAAATTTGATCAAATCACTAAAAGGGCAAAATGGTCATTTTTAGGGTTTTGACTGTACAAAGGCAATTTCTGATTTTTGACCTAGCCAATGGCAAATTGGGCTCAAACATGGACTCAAGGACTCAATGTCATCATCTTGACCTATTCAACAAGTGCAAAAGATCTCAATTGCATTGGATTGACAGATGAATTTTTCAGTCAACTGATCAAAATTTGTCTGTATACTGAAAAGTCAAACTTTGACTTTTTGGTCAAAATCAAGTGCCAAGGGTCATTTTTAATCAAGATGTGTCAAAACATGAAACTTGTTCATCAAGAAACCCATTTTTGCAAATAAGGGTTTAAAGTTGAAAAATTTCATAACTTAGAATTTTTCTAAGTTATGAAATTTTCTTAATTTTTCCTAACTTTGCCCCACATTTTCACCATGATGCAATTGGATTCAAACAAAACTTCCAACATGAAAGTTGTAGTCCTCCACAAACAACTTTGATTCACAAAGTTTTCTCAAAAGAATCTTGGATCTCAAGTTATGATTTTTGGAACAAGGGTCCCTAAAACTTTTAACTTAGTGAAATTTTGCCCTAGTTTAGGCAGGATTTTGACCTATCTTCATGGCCATTTTTCACATAGTTCCACTTGGAATCTCAAGTTTCATTTCAAAGATGGATTGTAGAGCATGTTGCAAGATTTACAAAATGTCCAAGAACTCCTCAAACACATTTGTGGTTAGAGAGAATCGAAGGCTTGAAGTTGGCAAAAACTCACTTTTCATCCATGGCATATTCATGTTCATACAAGTTGCAATTTCAAGTCAGCATGCTTTGCACTAGATTACAGGCCTCTAAAACACTTCACACTCAATAATTTAATGCAAATCCATTGGTCTAAGACATTGTTTTGGTCATTAGGGCATTGTACACAAAACTAATCCCTAAGTAGAAAAAGCAAAGTTTCCATTTTTGCTTAAAATCATGCTTTATGTCAAAACTGATTTCTTGAGCATTGATCCATATCTTATGCAGCTAATAAAATCTACAAGTTGGAGGGGCCAAGGGCAAAGTATGCAAGCATAAGGATAGCCTGTACATGCCTGTTTCAATCACTTCCCACATTTTGCTTCAAAAACAAGAAACTTGTCCAAAACATGAGAACTTGAACATCAGCCAAAACAAGCTTGTGCAAACATTTTGAACATCTTTCTCACATCCCTCTGAGCCAGAAACACAATTGCTTGAGCCTCTAAACATCCCCTATCCAGAAATCACCTTCCATTGGCAAAATAGGGTAGAACCTGCAACTTGACTTCCATAGCTCAATTTGCTCTTGCGTTTTGCCCCAAGTTGGTTCAAACACCTTCCATTTCATCCATCCAAACTATCCCAAACCTCAAACACCAACTATAACTCCATTAACAGGGTTTGCCATTTTCATTTTGAGCTTGTGCAGGTTGAGTTCTATAGGCTGATTCAAGTACATTCAAGGCAAGCTAGGTATTGGAGAAGGTCAAGTGAAGTCTAAGCAAGCTCCCAGACATCTCAAGCCTTGTTGAAAAGCTCCACATTGCCATACACGAAGTCAGCTGAAACAGGTTTTTGTCAACTTCCTATCTCTCTATTTAGGAACATTTAGCCTTATGTTTGTGAATAAGAAATGTAGTATTCATTGCCATGAAGTTGTACATATGCTCAGTTTTCATTAATATTAAGCATGCTAAGAGAATTTCATCCTTGAACATACTGAAAAAACTAAGTTAGATTTTAGGGCCAGAGAAATTCTCTCTGGTCTTTGAGAGTTAGGATAAGTTGTTTATATGGTTGGATCCGTCTTGAGATGCTCTACAAGTTTGATGTTATGTGTTTTTGCAATAGAGCTCGTATACAGGATCTGGCAATTTTACAGGGCGCGCGCGTTTTCAAAATCAGAAGGTTGAAGATGAAGTTGGTTTGGGTTGGGCTTGGTCCTGGCTACTTTTGACACCTCCATTTTCCTTTTTGCACCCCCTGGCCCAATTTCTTGTTATTTTATATTTTTGCATTTTTATTTTCATTTCTGATTATATTTTATTATTTCCAAATATAAAAAATACTCAAAAATATTTTTATAATTTTTTCACATTTATTTTGCATTCTATTTTTATTTTTCTAACATAAAAAGCAATTTAATTACTTTTATCTTATTTATTAAAAAACTTGAAAATAATATGTAAATTATACTTTTATTTTTATTTTTTATTTTTATTCACACTGAAAATATTTCTCTAAATATATTTTTATTTTTGTATATATTTTATTTATTATACATATTTTATATATATATATATATATATATATATATATATATATATATATATATATATATATATATATATATATATATATATATATATATATATATATATATATATATATATATATATATATATATATATATATATATATATATATATATATATATATATATATATATATATATATATATATATATATATATATATATATATATATATATATATATATATATATACTCTTATTTTATTAGATATTTTAGAATAAAAATATAAAATATTACACTTTTTTTTAATTATTAAATATACTTTAAAAAATACTTTTTCTAAACATATTTTATTTTTTACACATACTATTTTATTTTTATTGTATGTAAATATAAATAATATAATGTATTTATTTTCTTAAAGAAAATTAGAGTTTTACCCTTAACCAAATAAAATTAATCTTTTATTTATTTCTTTATTTTTACATTAAATATTTTTACATACTTAGAAAATAAACGTAAACTTTTTGCATAATTCATATTATTTGATATATTTGTTTATTTTGTTTATTTAAATATTATCCATTTATTTATGCATTTGAGTTCAATTTGGATGTAATAGTAAATTAGGGTTTATATTTCTTGTCAAATACACCCCCATTCAAAGATTGTACCTCCATCCCCATAATCATGTTGTAATAGCTTAGACTTTTAATTCTCGCACTTTATGCTTTCAATTATGTCATGGTTAGAGATTAGGGTTTGTATGCAAAAATCAAAATCAACAAGTAGCTTGACCTAATACAAAGACAAAAATGCATGAAAATTAATACACAATGCACACATGCACCCCTAGGGTTACAATCCACTTGTTGCCTTAAAAATGGGTCATGTTATGCATGTTGGGTACTTTGGCAAAACAAAAACAAAACAAAAGATCATAGTCCCTCGATGACGCTATCTTGGTTGCCTAAACAAAAATGATCAAGTCCCTTAAAAATTTTCCAAAGATACTTGACACAATTGCTATCATGGTCTATACGATGACCCTCGCCTGTCCCGTTTAACATTCTAATACAAGGTTGTTCACCAAATACAATGGTGAAATAACACTGTCAAAAGGGTTAAAAACACATAGGAAAGATCTTTGAGTAAAATAGGGTAGATAACTCTTAGTTACTTGATCAAAACTTGCAAAAACATCCTTGCTATTTTCAAACACACTTCACAACACAATTTCAAAACATTCCCCAAATCAAAACTTTCAAACATTGAAACTTTTTTTTTCAAAAAGATAAAAACACCTTTGTATACATTCAAACAAGAATCATTACAAAGGTTGCACAACGATGGCCTCTTTTCAAAATATCTTTCAAAACCACACACAAAGCACCATTTCAAACAATTGAAAAGCAAAAGCAAGTGATCTAAACAAGTAACTAAGAGACCATGGATAACCATGGATGAAATGGGTGCTTGCACCTTCCCTTTTCAGAATCTACTCCCCGAACCCAAGAAAACATCTCAAAGGTCTTTCCTGTGCTTTTTGACCTTTCCTTAGGATAAAATAAAAAGTCGGTCGCGACTCTTGCTAAACCGAAATATTTGCGAACACAAAACGCAAAACCTCAAGTCAGTTCTCCCACCGTATCATAGAACTGGCGACTATGCTGGGGAAAAACTTTAAAAGTGGAGTAACCTTAGGGTTTATATCACCTTTTCATGCTTATCTTGTTTTCTTTGATTGCTTTACATTTGGTTCTATTGTTTGGGTTTGAATCCTCCACCCGGATTTGGGAAACATTCATAGGTAAATAGCAATACGTTATGGAAACTGTGCGGGGTATACCGACATGGTTGAAGCAATAGCTATATTAGTGCAACATATTTGTGGGTACCGGTAGCCTTTGAGTCAATCAAAGAGAATACGGGGCCGCTGAGTGATGTCATGAAACACTAATGAACTCTTAGAACCTTACTTGACCATCTTGGCCTTTTTAGGGGTAGTGAGATGACCGACTTTGGTGCAGTCCGAAGTTGGTAGTTACTCGATACTACACTCATTGAGGATTGTTTTCTTGGAATATTTCGGTCGTCAGCTAAGTGGCTAAACTGAAACAATGAACACAGAAAATAATCCAGTGATATTGAGCTCCTTAAAACCCGGTTACTATTTATAGGACAAATTGAGCCAACAAACTTCAAGAGGGTACTTACCTATGAAACCTCATGCAAGCCTGAAACTAGGGTATTTTGTGATTTGCTTGTACATATGCTTGTGCATACATCATGAACATCATAAAGCATCATATGCATCCACCAACCATTTCAAGGGTTTAGATCTTCATCTTTGTTCTTGTTTTGTAGGTCATGGAATCTCTTCGCAGGAAAACAATTCAAGTCAACCTTGTGAGAATCCCTCCTCAACTCAAGGAGCTTAATTCCAAGATTCTAGAGAATTCTCTCTTCAGTGAAAGATATAGTAGACTTCTCAACTTGGCTAACTCCAACATTGAAGAAGACATGGTGAAAGTTCTCTTCCAGTTCTTTGACCCCCTACACCATTGCTTTACATTTACTGATTACCAACTAGTACCTACTTTGGAGGAATTTTCTCAACTCCTAAGGATTCATATTCTTCACCAACTACCCTACAACAGTACGGAAAGAGAACCAAAGCCTGAAGATGTTGCTCAAGCCCTACACTTGCAACCATCTGATATCAAAGGTCATTGGGAAACCAGAAGTGGTGTCAAGGGTTTCTTGGCAAAGTTTCTGTTTGAGAAGGCACAAGACTGCTAGAATTCTCTAGATCTACAAGCTTTTGAAGAGATTGTAGCATTCCTCATCTATGGGTTGGTCTTGTTCCCAAACCCTGATCAGCTTATAGATGTGAATGCTGACAAGATTTTCATATCTCGGAATCCTGTGCCTACATTGCTTGGGGACATCCTACACTCATTTTACACACGAACAATGAGGAAAAGAGGTGTTCTCATGTGTTGTACTCCTCTGCTAGCAAGGTGGTTTATTTCTCACATTTCCTAACCAGTTTTGAAGAATGAGCAGGGTTTAAGGTGGTCGCAACGATTAATGACTCTCACACATTCTGATGTTCATTGGTGTTCTCGGTCCAGAGAAAATGTCATCATCATTGATCGTTATGGGGAATTCCCTAATGTTCCACTACTTGGCATTAGGGGAGTCATTACCTACAACCCCTGTTTAGCTCTAAGACAGTTTGGATATGCTCGAAGGGATGGCCCGCACGACATGCTGATTCCTGACTTGGTTTTTGACTTCGACAATGACGCTCAAGGACTTCGACAAAGGTTTATCCGAGCTTGTAGGATGCCCAACAAAGTGGATAGTAAGACACTAGGACACAAGAATTCCATCCCCCTTGAGCCTTATCTCAAGTGGGTACGAACCCGCGCCCAGAGTCTTATGATGCCTTACCCCTACATTCTACCCGTGATCAAAGAGCCTGTTATGGAAGGAGAGATTCCATACACCCTGTGATCGGTGGATCTGGAACTGACTGTTTAACGCTGGTTCGCGAAATGTCGCGGAAGCAAGAGTCGCCACCGTCTTTTATTTTCTCCAATATGGAAAGGACAAAAGCACAGAAAAATTCCTTATTGAGATTAGTTCTCGGTTCGGGAGGTAGATTTATAGAAAGGGAAGGTTTTAGCACCCTTTCTATCCATGGTTATCCATGGGCTCTTAGATACTTGCTCATTGTGTTTTCAAAAGGTTTGCTTTTCAATTGTGAGTGGGTTTGGAAAAAAAAAGTTTCTTTGAAAGTTTCAGATCGACTCTTGTATCAGTCCTCAAGAGTGTTTGAAAAGTTGTTTTGAAAGCTTTTTGTAAGGTGTGAAAAGTATTTTTGATTTGTTTTTGAAAAGAGCAAGTATCCATGAGTCATCTACCTACCCTAAGGAATTAAGTTGTGTAATTGTCCTTTAGGTAGTGCCATCCCACCATTGAGAGGTAGGTAGCACCACCGTTGGAGGTGTTCGGGTCAATTCGAGGTTCGGGACATGGTGATCACCAGAGCAATGGGAAGACACCTTAGAAGCTACCCTCATGCCAGGTTCCCGGATCATGAGGACTTACTAAGACATCCTCTACTCGACGATCACCTTTCGAGGGGCAAGGCAACAGTGAAGCGTACCCTAGGGGTGGTGTGTGAATTGTGTGTCATTTTCAGCTTATTGTTTGTCTTGTCATGCATTGGTGATCTACGTTTTGATTTTATTTTTGGGCATTCATTCTTTCATGTTATTGTTTAACAGTTAAAGGTGCGGGAATTTAAAATGCGGAAAAGGTAAAGGTCCTACGCTATTACAAAGGCGCGGGTCTACAACGCCAAATTAATCCAGACCCGATTTAAAATAAAGTGCAGAAAATAAATGCCTAATTAACTATTACAGGGCTTTGGAGCAAGTACATTATATTTACATCAAAGAAATAAATAAAACGCGCGAAAAGAGAATATAATCGAATGCGAGGGCGTTGAACCCTTTGAAGGAGTTAAAAATAAAATTATTAAAATAATTAAGTTAAATAAAAAGAAAGAACTTATTTTTCATGTTTTTTTTTGTATTTATGACATTAAATAAAAAATTAAATTAATTAAAAGTCAAATAATTAATTCTAATTCTAATTGTTTTTAATTTATTAAAGAAAATGCATTAAAGTTAAAACCTAGAATTAAAACTAAATTAATTATAAAATTTATTTACAAAATTAATGGTTGATGATACTTATAATAAAATATTTAATTAATTGAAAAAAAAGGTAAAAAGTGCTAAAGATCTATTTTTATTATTTTTGGGTTATTGAGAAAAAAGAATTAAATTAACAATCTAAAATTAAAACTAAATTAATTATGGGATTTATTTACAAAAAAAAAGTCATTGGTGAATTAAATTAAAATAAAACATGTTTTTGATTTTTTTATGATTTTCTGATTATTATTATTATTTTTTTATTATGAAAATATTGATTGGAAAAATCAAATGGAAATTAAGCAAACAAATAAAAATAAATAATAAAAGAGAAAAGGAATAGGAGATAGCAAACCAAGGGGGTGCAGCCCAAGTAATTCTGGCCCATCAATGGAGGCCTTATTGACTTTTTCAGGCAGCATGTGGGAGCATTGACTAGAGCTTACCACGCCCTTCAGATCTGGTCCCTTGGATGGTCTTCAGTGGCCACGTGGTGTGTTGGATGGAGGGGCATATGGTGGACTTCAGAGCTGAACCTGTATACAAGCATTAATAACAAAATAATATGAAAGAGTGAGGGGCCTGGGATCGAACCCAGGTCCTCTTGGTTATCCACGTACATGCCTACCAACTGTGCCACTTTGCTTCTTTGTAAATTAAACAAACAACAATTAATATAAAATAAAGCAGCACGCTAATGGATTTTTAGCGCGCGTTTTTGAACCAACCAATTATTGATGGCCACCTCATCTTCTTCCTCCTTGGTTTATTTTTTTTTCTGAAACAAAATAGAATAAGCAACGGTTTTTCACCGTTCCAGAATACCCCCTATTGGAAAATAACGATTAGAGCTCTGTCGCTCATAAATTGAGCGCGAGGCATGGAAACAACTGGCCATGAGCTGCTGATTCTGATGATGTGGGTCTCATAGGCCAATTTTTCCAGAACAAGGAAGCCCTCTTTTTGAACCTCTGAAAACCTAGGATATGTCAATGGCAAATTCTTGTACGATGCACGAAAACAAAATTAAACTGTTTGGTTAGCATTAGAATTGAATAAGGAACACAAATCATATATCAAAAATGGCTAAATGCGCATGAATTGAGATGTAAGAGTTTCAAATATTTTATGCACAGGGTGAGGTCATTCTTACGTTTCTGGGGATGGAAGCTTGTGGTTTTGATCCAAATGCGTTGCTTGATGTCCCAGGAATGTGATAGAATATGTCTCTTTTCTTGAATCAACCTCTAACTTTGTTTTCAGATTTGAGATTTTTTGCCAAAAGTGTGAGTTTGTTTTGAGCAGTAGGGCGCAGCTTCTGGTCCAATTTTTGTTGTGTATCACTTGTATAGGTCTTATGCAACGTGTAGGAAGAGAAATTATGGCTCCATAATGCATAGCCTTCAATTCCAAGATTCTCCATGAACCTCCATAACCAACTTTCCATTTTTGAATCCATTTTTGAATTCTTGCTTCTTTGAGCTTTGGCACGAAAATGGGATGTGCTTAATGATGTTTCAAGGTTAATCAAAGCCAAATATTCCCTTAAATTAATTTTTTTGAATTTCTCTTGATTTTAAAAGATTTAAAATTAATTAAATCCAATAAAATCAATAAAAAATGAAAAATTAATAAAAAAATCTGAAATAAAAGGTGGGACACGTGGGAAGCATGGCCAAGTTAATTCAAGTGAAAAAAGTGGGCCCCTTTTGTAAAAAATGAAATTTCAAGGATAAATGATTTTGGCCATTTCACAAAAATTTCCCAACTTCTCCAATGCATATCTTGCTCAATTTTTAAGCTTTGATCTTGTTCTTGGACATTTTGGAAAGGTCTTTAAGTCCTCTAACCAATGTCTTTGGTCCCATGTCATTTTTATTTACAAATCTCAAGTTATGGCCTTTGACCTAAAGTCCCTTTTTGTTGACTTTTGAAAATGACCTATAATGTTGAAATTGATAACTTTTTGTGAGAGCATTTCTTGGACTTGGAGTGTGAAGATGAGTTGTAGGAAATGTCTTACCCTTCAAGATGAGCATTGGATGGAATTTTTCTGATAATCCATGTGAAAGTTATGCCCTGGTCAATTTACAGTTGACTTTTTCAACTGTCCAAATAAGGAAACTTTTGCATCTTGATGATTTTTGAGCCAAGCTTTGAGAATCATGATCAAGCATTGATCAAATGATGTTTGTGGCTTCAAAATGATATGTTGACCAAAAATTTGAACTTTTGACTGTCAAATGACCATTTTGCCCCTACAGTTGACTGTAGTGCAATTAGGGTTTTTGACTGCGCAATCTTGTGCTGAAAGTCTTGAAACTTTGTATGAGGATGCTTGACCATATTTGTAGGCATGTGAGACTTGATTGGACCCTTGGAAACTCCATTTTCTTGATCAGAACCAAAACCCTAATTTGATTGGCCTTAGGAGAGTGGTTGACTGTGTGGCCCTTGAGTAGACCTTGAAGCATTTGGAGAGGATGTTTGGCAAAACTTTGAAGATTATGGGAGGGCAAATTTTGGGGTACAACAGTTGCCCCTGTTCAATCTTATTAGACCTGAGGATATAGATTGGCTGACGTGCCTTTCGTAATCCGAGGGTAGAAGATGATTGAACACTAGAGTGCCCAGAAATTTGCGCTCACATAGTAGCAGTGTGATGATGGGAATGGGCTTATAGATGCCATTTGGAGATTGATGATAGGATGATGGGCTTATAGATGCCATCTGGATGTTAATCGCATAAGAGATTCCTTAGCGAGAACCTGCATACCTGCATAAGAAAAATGAGTACCTGACGTGTTGCAGGAGCTGGTCTTCAGATGCTTGGTATAGATATGTCCTGACTGGTTACAGGAGTTGGATCTGGAGCTTCACAAGATGATGAATGAACCAGGGATGGTTACTACCTCAGCATGAACGGTGAGAGAACCTTGGGTGACTTTAACTTCAACAACGCTCGTTGAGAAAATCTTGGTGGGAATTACCATCTTCGCAGTATCGGGAAGAGAACCAATAGGCAATTATAATCTCAAAAGCGGACGTCTGAGAAAAACCTGGAATGGAATTATCATCTCACGCACCGTCGGGGAGAGAACCATAGGAAATTATAATCTCAAAAGCGGACGTCTGAGAAAAACCTGGAATGGAATTATCATCTCACGCACCGTCGGGGAGAGAACCATAGGAAATTATAATCTCAAAAGCGGACGTTTGAGAAAAACCTGGGCTGGAATTATCACCTCACGCACCGTCGGGGAGGGAACCATAGGAAATTATAATCTCAACAGCGGACGTTTGAGAAAAACCTGGATTGGAATTATCACCTCACGCACCATCGGGGAGGGAACCATAGGAAATTATAATCTCAACAGCGGACGTTTGAGAAAAACCTGGGTTGGAATTATCATTTCCACAACATTGGGGAGAGAACCATAGGAAATTATAATCTCAACAGCGGACGTTTGAGAAAAACCTTTGATAACTTCTACTGAGTCTTCATCAGAAAAATCTATTTGGGGCCGATTTAGCTGGACTAGAGAAGGCCTTGGACTGGATAAGAAATCTTTGGAGTCGATTAACTGAACCGGTCTAGGTCTTGAAATATGATTGAGAATTTAACTGAATCTTTCCTGAAAGATAGAGGTCAGTCATATGCAATGCATGATATGGATCAAGCGATGATGTTCTCAACATAAATGAAATTTGTATGATGCGTCTATGCATGCTATAATGATGTATGTGATGTTTAGGAATGTATGTTTTCGTCTAGGAAAGTAAATCCTTGACGGGTGCCGGGAAGTCATATCCTGGGCTGATGTTGAAGAATAGATTTTGCTTCCGCTGGGGATGCTAGTTACAAGAATACCGGTAGGAGAAGATGACTCTGTTGAGGAATAAACTTGGCGAATGGAAGATTCTGCGGGGAGAACAGTACTCTAACGATCTTGTTGGGAAACAAAACTCTGTGGGGACAGAGGTACTTTGTTGTGCGTTGATAATAACTTGCCGGGGATACCCTTGTTGTGCTGGAAGTGTTTAATAGACTTCACTGGGGATAAGAAGACTTTGTCGACGACGATCTTTCCATGGCTTTTGGATGAGGATAACCCAGTTATATCCTGGTAAGGAAATAACTCTTTGAATAAAGCCGGACGACGCGTTCGTGTTCTGCGAGGATAAGCTTCCAGAATTTACTGGGGATAAGCTTACTGCTGGGGGAGATGATTCCAACTTTCCTGGGGAACTAGATTGGACTCTTTTGGGGAAGTATTGAATTGTACGGGGAAGTGACTCCAATGAATGTTTGATGGACCGCCGAGGAACAATCTTTAGACCAAGACTGCCGGGGACGCTTGTTAGGAATGCATGTACTGCTGGGGAACATTGAGATCTACTGGAGGACACCCAACTTCCTTAAGTTTGATAATTTTGCTTGGAGAAGAGTGTACTGACTTGCTGGCTCACTTTCTGGGGAATTAGGATATCTGGTTATGTTCTTTAGCTGAACCTACCTTGGTACCTTGGAGGATAGAACAATTAGATTGCTTAGACAACTCTTTATTGCCCCTGTTTCTAATGTTACCTGTAATTAATCCTTTGTTTCGTATGCAAATATTTATGAGTTAGCAAATTATTGTCAATGCATATATCACAAATTGAACCTTGGACGTTCTTCGCAAAACAAAACAGAAAAAGAAAAAATAATTGGCACTTTTAACTGAAAAGTATATTTGTATTGATTTTTGAATGGCCCGAAAATAGGCATTTTGTGTACAAGAGGCTGACGTCCTAGTAAGAGAACGCCGCCGAACAAAAGAGTTTATACAAATTTTGTACAAAAGAAAATAAAACAGCTGTGTGAAATGAATGATCCCACTGGGTTTCAACTCTGCTATTGCCGTTATATCTCCGAGCGTCTCATCACTTGATGACCTAAACGAAGATGAAGCTGACTGATCGATGCCCTCTGAACTTGATGTAGATACCGAATTCTGGATGCAAAGTGATCAATGAGACATAGTATTACGCTTTTATCCCTAATTTTTGCCTGGACCGCCCTTTCGGGTTTTCAGTCCACCGGGATACCCATTTTTGCCCAAGCCGCCTTTTCAGGTTTTCGACTTGCCGGGTGTACAGATTTTTTTCATTTCATCCCTTCATTTTGCCCGAACCCTTTTGGTTCGACGGGAAGCCCTAATTTTTTCCTAGGCATGTCAGCCCAGCGGGTCTTTTTATACGTAGTATCTTTTTACTATGTCTGCATTGGCGGGGTGAGGAAGGTCGTCACCATCCATGTTGGTTAGAATCATTGCTCCTCCTGAGAACACATGCTTAACCACAAATGGCCCTTCGTACGTAGGGGTCCATTTGCCCCTTGGATCACTCTGAGGAAGGATGATTCGCTTGATTACCAGATCCCCAACTTGATATTCCTGTGGTCTGACCTTTTTGTTAAATGCCCTGATCATCCGTTTCTGATACATCTGACCATGACAGATAGCAGCAAGTCTCTTTTCATCAATAAGGTTTAATTGATCAAGTCGTGTCTGGATCCAATCATCTTCGTTCAGATTTGCATCCTTCATTATCCGGAGAGAGGGTATTTGCACTTCGATCGGTAAGACTGCCTCCATACCATAAACCAGAGAGAAAGGAGTTGCCCTGGTTGACGTCCTAGCTGAGGTACGGTACCCATGTAGAGCGAACGGTAACATCTCGTGCCAATCTTTATAAGTCACTGTCATCTTCTGCACGATTTTCTTGATATTTTTATTTGCTGCTTCTACAGCCCCATTCATCTTCGGTCTGTAAGAAGAATTGTGGTGCTGTATTTTGAACTGTTCGTAGAGCTCGGTGATCATCTTGTTATTCAGATTGGTACCGTTATTTGTAATAATTCTCTCAGGGACGCCGTATCGACAGATCAAGTTATGCCGAATGAACCGTGCCACAACAGTCTTGGTTACCGTGGCATAGGATGCTGCTTCGACCCATTTTGTAAAGTAATCAATCACTACAAGGATGAAGCGATGCCCGTTAGATGTCGTAGGTCTGATCTCACCAATCATGTCAATGCCCCACATTGCAAAAGGCCAAGGTGCGGTCAGAACATTCAGGGGAACTGGAGGAACATGCACCTTGTCTGCATAAATCTGGCACTTATGGCATGTCCTGGAATGTTGGTAGCAGTCAGCTTCCATTGTGGACCAGTAATATCCTGCCCGAAGGATCTTCTTCGCCATAGTGTGCCCACTGGAATGTGTACCAAAGGTCCCTTCATGTAGCTCTTCCATGATCTTTTCTGCTTCAGTCTTATCCACACAACGCAGTAAGGTTGAATCATGGTTTCGCTTGTACAAGATGCCGTTGCTGAGGAAGAACTTTGCCGCGAACCTTATCAGGAATTTCTTATCATTGATAGAGGCACCTTCAGGGTGTTCCTGAGTTTCCAGATATCTCTTCACCTCATGGTACCAAGGCTTCTCAGTCACCAACTCAGTCTCGAGATCACAACAGTATGTCGGTTCGTCCAATTTCCAGATGATGACCCGGGGAGCCTCATTGTCCCACTTGACTTTGAACATAGAAGACATTGTAGCTAACGCATCCGCTAACTGATTCTCCTCTCTCGGGAAATGTTCAAAGGTTATCTCTGTGAAGTGGGGGATCATTGTCAACACACATTCTTTGTAAGGAATAAGATTCGGATGTTTCGTATCCCACTCGCCTTTGATCTGGTTGATCACGAGAGCGGAATCTCCGAAGACACTCAGAAACTTGATCCTTAAGTCAATTGCAGCTTTAAGTCCCATGATGCACGCCTCATACTCCGCCATGTTGTTGGTGCAGTTGAAACATAGCCGGGCAGTGAGTGGAGTGTGAGTGCCTTGAGGGGATATGATCACAGCGCCGATACCATTACCCAAAGCATTGGAGGCTCCGTCAAAGTGCATAGCCCATCGGGATCCTTCCTCAGGTCCTTCATCCGGTCCAGGTACTTCACAGTCAGTCACTATCATGATGCTTTCATCTGGAAACTCGAAGTTCATTGACTGATAGTCATCTACGGCCTGATGTGCCAAGTGGTCTGCCAATACACTTCCCTTGATGGCTTTCTGGGTTGTGTACTGAATGTCGTATTCCGTCAAGATCATTTTCCATCTTGCAATTCTTCCAGACAGAGCAGGCTTTTCGAATATGTACTTTATAGGATCCATCTTTGAGATCAACAAGGTAGTGTGAGTCAGCATATACTGTCTCAGCCGGCGAGCAGCCCATACCAAAGCGCAGCAAGTTTTCTCAAGCAGTGAGTATCGAGTCTCACAGTCGGTAAACTTTTTGCTGAGGTAATAAATGGCATGCTCTTTTCGGCCAGACTCGTCATGCTGCCCCAGCACACACCCCATTGAGTTATCAAGTACTGTCAGGTAAAGTATCAGAGGTCTCCCTTCAACCGGTGGTGAAAATTCTGGCTACAGATACTTAATGTCACGTCCGATGTTATGACACCGTATCTGACTTACTATATGACAGTAAATACAAAAGCAGTAAACAACACAGTCAATTGTTTACCCAGTTCAGTGTGCAACAACACCTACTCTGGGGGCTACCAAGCCAGGGAGAGAATCCACTATAAGAGATGTTAATTCAGGAATAAACCAACCAGTTTATCTCCTTCACTTAAGACCTACCCAATGCAATTCTAATCTAAGTACAACTTAAACCTGAGTTCCTACTCACTCCCCCTCAATCACAGCAGTGATACATAAACAAATTTGACTTGAGAATTGTTGAAGACACTCTTCAAAACACACACTTGATTAAGCTTCACAGCTTTTTAATCAAGTAACACAATCACTCGTGCTTCACAGCTTTGAGTGATGTACACAACTAACTTGACTCTGCTTCACAGCTTTAGTCAAGTAACATTCAAACACTCTTGCTTCAAAGCTTTGAGTGCTACACAACCCTTACAATTTAAGCCTATTCCAAGACACTTATCACAATGATAATTGCTTGGAGTACAATTAACAAATCTATACAGATTACAAACTTGATCTTCTAATCAATCAGCAGGGATAATCTCAAAAACCGCAGCTCTGTTGAATATATAGCAGCTGCAACTTCAGTTAGGGTTTCCAAAAACCTAGGGTTGATTCCGTTTGACCTTAAGACCAGGTCACAGTACTTCATTGATCAGGTTAGGATTGAGTTAGGTTACTCCTCAGAAAACGCAGGATTCTGTTTAGGAAGGACTGAGTTATTTCCTGAAAAAACTCAGACTTATCCAATCCTGTAATCCTGCTAGTTCAGAACAGGATGTCATAACATCTGTTATGACATCTGAGAAAACCTGTCTACTGATTAGTAAAATGTGATCATTTTGCAAACATGCTCAGATACACACTTATAAACATCAGTATTTGAGTTACAATATTTTTCTGCACATGTACCTAAAGAGCTAGTACAACCTGAACTAGAATGTTATGACATCAGTCATGACATTCACACATATACTTGGAATTTACCAAAAATGCAAGCCAATACCTAAACACCTACAAACTCCCCCTTTGGCAGATTTTTGGCTAAAGTCCCTAAACAATCAGAGATAGATAGATAGCAGCAGAAATAAATGACAGCAGAAAAATATAGTGTTAAGTACTAATTAAGCAGTACCAAATATTCTCCCCCACTTTAGCCACAAATGGGCCAAAGATTACATGTTTATAAAGTTATACAGTTATCCAAGACAAAATAATGAGATCAGCAGCAGACAATAGCAGAACATACTTCCAAACTCCACCAGCAACACCACCACGCAGCAATCATCCTTCAAGTACTGTCATCAGACTCAGAGGAGTCAGGCTTCTTTCTTTTCTTGTGAGTAATGTCAGCATTTCTCTCTTTGTTTGATGTCTCAACATTCTTAGAGACATTTGGATTTGTTTCAGCATTTGAGTTTTCTTGGTGCAGAGGAACAGAAATGCCAGGAACTGAGTGGTTCTCGTTCAGAATTCGGGAAACAATTTTTGCTATTGCTTGATTAACATAGGCTGTCCCTTCCCTATTTGCAATTTCAGGGGGTACTGAAGAGGAAGGATGAGATGGATTACCTGTATGTCTTGTTCGCACCTCTTTGGCCTTGGTGGAGTTAATTCTATGAGAACAGATCTCCAGAACATCAGAGTCCAGACAGGAAGAGATTGTCCCAGAATCTTGATCAGATGAAGAGGTTGAGATGGTCGTATTGGATGATGATGGCGTTTGAGACATTTTGTCAGTTTTGAAGGACAAACAGCAAATGAGAAGAATTTCTGATTGATGAGAAGACGAGAGAGGAACAAAGCAAAGGAGTGCCTATTCAACTTCTTAAAACAGTGGTAGGAAATGAGAAAATACAATTTTAAACCAATCAGAACAGGCAGAAGTCCTTTGGTCTTTGTTTTAAGCAAAATTAATTGCTACAATTCCTCATGTTGGCAAATACCCAACTTACCCCTTAAGTTTTCAAATTGATTTGCATCCAAAGCCTTGGTAAAGATGTCAGCCAGCTGTAGTTCAGTGGCAACATGTTCCAATTTGATGGTCTTTTCTTCTACAAGGTCTCTAATAAAGTGATGTCGTATGTCAATATGTTTGGTCCTGCTATGCTGAATGGGATTCTTGGATATGTTGATTGTACTCAGATTGTCACAGTATAATGTCATAACATCTTGTGTGACGTTATACTCAGTGAGCATCTGTTTCATCCATAACATTTGAGAGCAGCTACTGCCAGCTGCAATATATTCAGCTTCAGCAGTGGAAAGAGACACACAATTCTGTTTCTTGCTGAACCAAGAAACCAGATTACTTCCCAAAAAGAAACATCCTCCAGAAGTGCTTTTTCTATCATCAGCACTACCAGCCCAATCAGCATCACAGTAGCCAGTCAGAGTCGGTTCACAGCCATGAGTATACAGCAATCCATAGTTGTAAGTACCACTTACATACTTCAAAATTCTCTTCACTTGATTGATATGACTGACTTTGGGATCAGCTTGGTATCTAGCACAAACTCCAACTGCAAAGGCAATATCAGGTCTGCTGGCAGTTAAGTACAGCAGGCTTCCTATCATGCTTCTGTACAGACTTTGATCCACCTTAACCCCACTTGAATCTTTGGAGAGCTTTAGATGAGTAGGAGCAGGAGTCCTTTTGTGACTTGCATTCTCCATTCCAAACTTCTTTACAATATTCTTAGCATACTTGCTTTGAGATAAGAAGATTGAGTCCTCCATCTGTGAGACTTGTAATCCAAGAAAATAAGTTAGTTCTCCCATGAGACTCATTTCAAATTCAGCCTGCATCTGGTCAGCAAAGTGTTTAACCATATGTTCTGACATTCCGCCAAACACTATATCATCAACATATATTTGGGCAACCATCAACTTCCCTCCTTCAGTTTTGATAAATAGAGTTTTGTCCAAGCCTCCTTTTCTGTAGCCTTTGTCTGAGAGAAACTTTGTTAACCTGTCATACCATGCTCTAGGAGCTTGTTTCAGCCCATATAGAGCTTTTCTCAATTTGTAGACATGATCAGGATGGGTTGGATCCACAAAACCTTTAGGTTGTTCCACATAAGCTTCCTCATTTAAGTACCCATTTAGAAAGGCACTTTTCACATCCATCTGAAATAACTTGAACTTCAGAAGACAAGCAATTGACAACAAGAGTCTGATTGATTCCAACCTGGCTACAGGTGCAAAGGTTTCATCAAAGTCAACCCCTTCAACTTGGGTGTATCCTTGAGCAACAAGTCTCGCCTTATTTCTGGTGACAACTCCTTCAGCATCTGACTTGTTCTTGAATATCCATTTTGTCCCAATGATGTTAGTTCCTTCAGGTCTAGGAACCAGTTCCCAAACTTCATGCTGCTTGAATTGGTTCAGTTCATCTTGCATTGCACCAATCCAATATTCATCAGTCAAGGCTTCCTTGACATTTTTTGGTTCTATTTTGGACACAAAACAAGAATTTGAGATGATTTCTCTTGATCTTGTGATGACTCCACTATTAGGATCTCCTATGATGAGCTCTTTTGGATGATCCTTCTGAATTCTGATGGAAGGAGTCTTGTTAGCTTCCTTTGATTCTGATTCTGTTGTGGTGGAGTTGGGTAGATCATCCTGTTGGGTTGAAGTCTCAAAGAATGTCTCAACAGTACAAGGAACATCTGTTTCTTCATGATAGTCATCAATTATGACATTTATTGATTCCATCATGGTTTTGGTTCTGGAGTTGAATACTCTATAAGCTCTGCTATTTGAGGAGTATCCTAGAAATATGCCTTCATCACTTTTGGAGTCCAGTTTTCTTCTCTGTTCCCGATCAGACAGGATATAGCATTTGCTGCCAAACACATGGAAGTACTTCACAGTTGGTTTTCTTCCTTTCCAGAGTTCATATATGGTGGATGAGGTTCCCTTTCTCAAGGTGACCCTGTTATGAACATAACAAGCTGTATTCATAGCTTCAGCCCAGAAATACATAGGAAGTTTTTTGGCATGTAACATTGCTCTGGCAGATTCTTGTATGGTCCTGTTTTTTCTTTCCACAACTCCATTTTGCTGAGGTGTTATGGGAGAAGAAAACTCATGACTGATTCCTTCTGAAGCACAGAAGTCATCAAACCTGCTGTTTTCAAATTCCTTGCCATGATCACTTCTGATTCTGACAATACATACTTCCTTCTCTCTTTGAATTCTTTTGCACAGTTCTCTAAAGACTTCAAATGCATCTGATTTTTCTCTAATGAAATTAATCCAGGTGAATCTGGAAAAATCATCCACAACCACATAGGCATATCTTTTACCACCAAGACTTTCTACTTGCATTGGTCCCATCAGATCCATATGGAGGAGTTCTAGAACCTTAGTGGTGGTCAGATGTCTTGACTTTGGATGTGACATCCTTGTCTGCTTGCCCACCTGACATTCACCGCAAACTCTTCCTTCATCAATTAGCAGTTTTGGAATTCCTCTGACTGCCTCCAAGGAGATGATCCTCTTCATACCCCTTAGGTGGAGATGGCCAAGTTTTTGGTGCCACAGTTTCACCTCTTTCTCTTCTTTTGCAATGCAACACACAGATGAGAAATTAGTATTCTCAGCCTCCCATAAGTAACAGTTGTCTTTGGATCTGACTCCTTTCATTACTGTCTCTTGTTTGTCATTGATTACAAGGCATTCAGATTTTGAGAAATTGACCTTGAATCCTAGATCACACAGTTGACTGATACTAATGAGATTAGCAGTCAGTCCTTTCACCAGCAGTACTTCATTTAGACTTGGAACTCCAGGGCAGTTCAAATCACCAACTCCTTTGATTTCACCTTTAGCCCCATCTCCAAAGGTCACAAAACTGGTGGTGTGAGGCTTAACATTATTGAGGAGGTTCTTGATTCCAGTCATATGTCTGGAACATCCACTGTCAAAATACCAGTCTTCTTTTGCAGAGACCCTCAGGGAAGTGTGAGCTATCAGTGCAGTAGCCTTTTTCTTCCATTGAGGAGCATGTGGTACCTTTTTAGACTTAGGTTTGACACCTGAATTCTGATTAGGGTATCCATGTAATCTGAAGCAAAAACGCTTTATGTGGCCATATCTACCACAATGATGACATTTCCATCTTTGGTACCTTTTCCTCATATGTTTCTGTTCCTGATGTCGAGAGTTGTGTTGAGACATCTGTTTTGGCATTTGCCTACCAGAACCAGATTTCGTTGCTTTCATAAATCCTAGACCAGATCTATTTCCCACATTTTGTCCAATCTGTAGGATCTCTTCCAATTTGTCAGTTCCATTTGTCAACATCTTGACAGATTTTGTCATTTGATCCAGTTGTGAATTCAGCAATTGAACTTCTCCTTCTAGAAGACTTATAGTTTCAAGGTTTTCCCGTTTTTCAGCCTCCATCTTTATGATGAGTTTTGATTGTTTCTTATTCTGCACACAGACTTCAGTACTTCTGATACACAATTCCTTGTATGTTTCAGCCAGTTCTTCAAAAGTCACCTCTTCATCACTTTCAGAGGTACAAACACCAGTTAAAGCAGTAACTCGTTTGGTAGTCTCTTCTTCAGAATTACTTTCTGAATCACAGTCGGACCAAGTAACTGTCATTCCTTTTTGTTTCTTAAGAAAGGTAGGACATTCAGCTCGAATATGCCCATATCCTTCACAACCATGGCATTGAATTCCTCTGCCTTGAACTCCCTTCCCATCTGACCTTGATCTTTTGCTGGAACTGTCAATGTCAGAGGAAATGTTATGAACATTAGACCTTGACTTTGGATCTATTCTTTTGATGAGTTTGTTGAATTGTCTTCCTAGCATGGCTATAGCTTCTGAAATGTTTTCTTCAACATCAGTGTTGGACATAAGTGCTATGCTTTTGTTCTTTTTGACATCATTAGTGATTCCCATCTCAAAAGTCTGAAGAGACCCAATAAGTTCATCTACTTTCAACTTGCTAATGTCCTGGGCTTCCTCTATGGCAGTCACCTTCATTGCAAATCTTTTAGGCAAGGATCTGAGAATCTTCCTCACCAGTTTTTCTTCTGACATTTTTTCTCCCAGTGCTCCTGAGGTGTTGGCAATCTCCAAGATGTTCATGTGAAACTCATGAATGGTTTCATCTTCCATCATTTTTAGATTCTCAAACTTAGTGGTCAACATCTGAAGCCTTGACATTTTTACTTTGGAAGTTCCCTCATGAGTAGTTTTGAGAGTGTCCCAAACTTCCTTGGCCAGTTCATATTGATGAACTAATCTGAAAATATTTCTATCAATCCCATTGAACAAGGCATTTAGAGCTTTGGAATTTCCCAGGGCTAGCTCATCTTCTTCTTTACTCCAATCTTCCTCAGGCTTCAGACTGATTGTCCCATCTTCCTCAGTTATGGTGGGATGAATCCATCCTTTGTCAGCAGCTCTCCAAGCCTTTTTGTCCAGAGATTTTAGGAAGGCAATCATACGAGGTTTCCAGTAGTCATAATTAGTTCCATCCAGAATGGGTGGTCTATTTCCAAAAACTCCTTCTTTGTCCATAGTGCCAGAAAGTGATATCCCTAGATCTCACCCAGTAATACAGGCAGGGTGCCTGCTCTGATACCAATTGAAAATTCTGGCTACAGATACTTAATGTCACGTCCGATGTTATGACACCGTATCTGACTTACTATATGACAGTAAATACAAAAGCAGTAAACAACACAGTCAATTGTTTACCCAGTTCAGTGTGCAACAACACCTACTCTGGGGGCTACCAAGCCAGGGAGAGAATCCACTATAAGAGATGTTAATTCAGGAATAAACCAACCAGTTTATCTCCTTCACTTAAGACCTACCCAATGCAATTCTAATCTAAGTACAACTTAAACCTGAGTTCCTACTCACTCCCCCTCAATCACAGCAGTGATACATAAACAAATTTGACTTGAGAATTGTTGAAGACACTCTTCAAAACACACACTTGATTAAGCTTCACAGCTTTTTAATCAAGTAACACAATCACTCGTGCTTCACAGCTTTGAGTGATGTACACAACTAACTTGACTCTGCTTCACAGCTTTAGTCAAGTAACATTCAAACACTCTTGCTTCAAAGCTTTGAGTGCTACACAACCCTTACAATTTAAGCCTATTCCAAGACACTTATCACAATGATAATTGCTTGGAGTACAATTAACAAATCTATACAGATTACAAACTTGATCTTCTAATCAATCAGCAGGGATAATCTCAAAAACCGCAGCTCTGTTGAATATATAGCAGCTGCAACTTCAGTTAGGGTTTCCAAAAACCTAGGGTTGATTCCGTTTGACCTTAAGACCAGGTCACAGTACTTCATTGATCAGGTTAGGATTGAGTTAGGTTACTCCTCAGAAAACGCAGGATTCTGTTTAGGAAGGACTGAGTTATTTCCTGAAAAAACTCAGACTTATCCAATCCTGTAATCCTGCTAGTTCAGAACAGGATGTCATAACATCTGTTATGACATCTGAGAAAACCTGTCTACTGATTAGTAAAATGTGATCATTTTGCAAACATGCTCAGATACACACTTATAAACATCAGTATTTGAGTTACAATATTTTTCTGCACATGTACCTAAAGAGCTAGTACAACCTGAACTAGAATGTTATGACATCAGTCATGACATTCACACATATACTTGGAATTTACCAAAAATGCAAGCCAATACCTAAACACCTACAGGTGGCATAAGGATGGGTGGTTCTTGGAGATACTCTTTGATTCTGTCAAAAGCAGCCTGACATTCATCATTCCAACGTACTACCTGATCTTTCTTCAGCAGCTTGAAGATTGGCTCACAGGTAGCAGTCAGGTGTGAGATGAATCGAGCAATGTAATTCAGGCGTCCTAAAAAGCCTCTGACTTCCTTCTCTGTTCTAGGAACTGGCATCTCTTGAATAGCTTTAACCTTTGCAGGGTCCACTTGAATACCCTTGTCGCTTACAACGAAGCCTAGCAACTTCCCAGATCTTACCCCGAAGGTGCACTTGTTCGGGTTCAACCTCAGCTTGTACAATTTCAGACGGTCAAACAGTTTCTGCAGATGATCAAGGTGTTCTTCCTCAGTTTGGGACCTTGCGAACATGTCGTCAACATACACTTCTATCTCATGATGGATCATATCATGAAATAAAGCAACCATGGCACGTTGGTAGGTTGCCCAAGCGTTCTTTAGTCCAAAAGGCATGACCTTGTAGCAGAAGGTGCCCCACTGAGTAACAAATGTAGTCTTTTCCATGTCTTCAGGAGCCATCTTGATCTGATTGTAGCCTGAAAAACCATCCATGAAAGAGAACACCTTATGATGAGCTGTATTATCAACAAGGACATCAATGTGAGGTAGAGGGAAGTCATCTTTGGGGCTGGCCCTGTTCAGATCCCTGTAATCGACACACATTCTGACCTTACCGTCCTTCTTAGGTACTGGCACCACATTAGCAACCCACTGAGGGTAAGAAGTCACTGCAAGAAACCCGGTATCGAACTGCTTCATAACCTCGGCTTTAATCTTCTCAGACATCTCTGGACGCATACGGCGGACCTTTTGCTTGACCGGGGGGCAATCTTCCTTAGTTGGCAAGTGATGGACCACAATATCGGTATCCAACCCAGGCATGTCTTCGTAGGACCAGGAAAAGATCTCCATATAATCATGCAGCATTTGAGTCAACCGTTGCTTCACGCTGAGCTCTAGGTTGGCACCAATTTTTACCTCTTTCCTGTCTGCCTCAATACCCAAGTTTATTGTTTCCACTGGCTCTTCATGGGGTTGAATTGCCCTTTCCTCTTGAAGTAACAGTCTTGCGAGCTCGCCAGGTACTTCGCAATCATCTTCACCTTCGTCTTCGGCTAAGTTGATAGGATTTTCGAAGTCATAATTGGCAGTAGCAGAGTCGTTACCAGTGAGATCCAGAGTGGATTGAAACCTGTATGAGTGAGTGTGTGTAAATACAGCTGTTTTGCAATATGTAAAGAAAGGAAAGAAAAGGAGCGCAAAATTTGAAATGTGAAAAACGTCCAATGCTTTTATTTATGATATATGACAGTGACAAACAAAAGCCCTCATAAATAAGACCAAGGTGCCCCGGGTAAGACACCGGGCCATACAGTTTCAAGTTATTGTTTATTACAAATCCAAAACAAAGAAGTTCATTACTGGGGAACAAAAGTTATGGGTGTAAAGTCTTTAGCAGTCCAATTGGTCAATCCACCAACAGTCGTCGGGTAGATCCAGCTATCGAACTCTGACTCCTCCACTTCGTCTTCCTCTCCAATAGCATTCACTCCTGAGTAGGTGATGAGCACAGGAGGTCTTCCAATTCTCGCCTTGCGCACTGCCTTCTGAGCTTCTGTGGTGAAACCCAGCCCAAACTTGTTAGTCTTAGGAGTAAAGTCAGGGAGCTTGCCCCAGTTTGCACATTCACCTCTTTCAATCACAGCCTGGGCGTCCTTTAAGGAGGCCATCTTCAAAGGAGAAACCTCTTCGACCACTGCTTCTGCTGCTGCCAACGTTTGTGGAATCTCCTCAAAATGTTGAAAGGGGGTCTCAATGAACTCCCCATCCATTTCCACGTACCTGAAGGAGTTGAGGTGGCTGACCATGTATTCCTCTTCCCCTTGCACTGTTACAATCTTCCCCCTGACCGGGTACTTGAGCTTCTGATGCAACGTGGAGGTCACAGCTCCAGCCTTGTGGATCCACGGGCGACCCAACAAACAAGAATAGGATGGATGGATGTCCATCACATAGAATTTCGAATCAAATACCTGTGACCCAACCCTGATTGGGATGTCCACCTCACCATGTACCATTCTTTTGGACCCGTCAAAGGCCCGGACAACAATGTTACTTGGTTTGAGCTCTAGACCTTCACAGTCCAGCCTATCCAGAGCCTTCTTGGGCAGCACGTTTAATGAAGAACATGTGTCAACTAGCACGTGAGCAAGAGTAGTGCCCCTGCATTCAATGGAGACATGCAGGGCATCATTATGGTTCTTCCCTTTCGCTGTCAGATCGGCATCAGAGAAACCCAGGCCATTGTCAGCGGTTAGGTTGGCCACACAGTCGGTGAACTGATCAGCAGATGTCTCTTGGGGTACGTGGGCTGTCTTTAAGAAAGCAATCAGAGCTTTGGCATGGGCCTCTGAACACAGCAGCAGTGACAACATGGAGATTTTGGAGGGGGTGTGCCCCAGCTGTTCTACGATGTTGAAATCACTTTTCTTTATTATCTTGAGGATTTCTTCCATTTCCTGCCTGGAAGCCTCAACAATTGTCTTTGGTGCCTCCATCCGGGCAGGCACATCAGCAGCAATCCCCTTGCCCCGAGCACCAGATGACTCGGCAGCAGGGGTGGAAACTTGGTCAGGGGGTGAAACAGGCACACTGGCAGGTGTGATGATCAAAGGCCTCTGAATTACCGGAGGAGCAATGTCTGGTGAAAATAGCCTTCCACTAAGAGTGACCTTAGCAGGCCCGGTTATGTTGGAGACACCAGTATCAATGTTGAACTCTTGTTTCACACCCAGAACGTAAACATCTGCCCCATAGTGCCATGGGACAGCCTTATCAGATTTGTAGGGGATGGGCCCCGGAACAGTAATGGTGATGGGAGCAATCTTGTGAACCGGCAAAATTTGGACAGGCTTCTTTGAAGGAGCCTTGGAAGGGTTGTTGAAGATGGTAACAATTGAAACTTCTTCAACAGGAGCAGCCGGAACAGCAGTCTTTCTGAACAAAATCTCTCTACTATCCATCAGGTTTTGGACGCCTGACTTCAGCAAAGAACAACCAGCAGGGGAAGCAACACATAGGGGGCAACCTTTGCTACATCCCGGAAATAAACTGGCTAGCAACAGGTTCCTCTTGACCGTCAGCAGCGGGGTAGCAACATCATCCACCGAAGCTACATACAAATCCTCCTCAACAGCATTCACTCCATGTTGGGGCATGGGAGCGGTTACAACATTCGGCCTCTCGGGTGCCTCAAACTGTATCTCCTTTGCATCAATAAGGTCCTGAACCTTATTCTTTAGGGCCCAACAGTCATCTGTGTTATGCCCCGGGCTATCAGAATGATAAGCACAACGAGCATTTGGATTGTACTTAGGAGATGTAGTATTGGGAAACTTCGGAGCCTCTCTGACAGTCACTAAATTGGTGGATAGCAACTGTGGCAGGATCTGCGATAAGGTCATGCTCAAACGGGTAAACTCTCTCCGGGGTCTTTCAGCCCTTTGAGGATTGGTCGGCCGGGGAGCGGCAGCAGGCTTGGCAATCATTACCGCACTGACAGATTGGCGGCGCTCAGGTCGCTCTGGTCTCCGGGAGCTATATACAGCACTAGCCTCCCTTTTGAAGGGTTTCTTTTCAGCATTGGAGGAGGCAACCTTATGTATCTTCCTCGATTTTATACCGGCCTCGATCCTTTCACCAGTCAGGATCAGATCAGTAAACCCAGCATAGGAATTACCAATGAGATGATTGAAAAATGGACCAGATAGGGTCCCCAAAAACATATCCACCAGCTCCCGGTCTGTCAATGGTGGTTGCGCCCTGCCAGCCAGATCTCTCCATTTCTGTGCGTACTCCTTAAAACCTTCACCCGACCCTAGCGACATACCCTGGAGTTGGGTACGCATAGGAGCGAGGTCGGAATTATATTGATACTGCTTGTAAAAAGCAGTGGCCAGATCCTCCCAGTTACGAATGTTGATTCCATCCAACTGATAGAACCATTCGAGGTGAGTCCCTGAAAGACTCTCCTGGAAGAAGTGGATCCATAAGTTCCTGTCTGCTGTGTAAGGCTGGATCTTCCTTACATAAGAACGGAGGTGCATCTTGGGACAGGAAGCCCCGTCATACTTCACAAAGGCAGGTGCCTTGAACTTGTGTGGAATCACCACCCCAGTAGATAACCCCAAGTCTCCGAAATCCAGTCCAGGCACACGCTGAATTTCCATAGCTTTTAATCTGTCCTCCAGCTGCTTGTACCGGTCTTCAGCAGGAGGGTACTGTTCGTCGTTGAAGTCTGTTTCAGTATCAGAGACCACAGGAGTAGGGATCTCCCTTTCTTGGTGACTACCTTCCCCCACAGATGGAGTAGTCCTCTCAGCCTCATTTTGCAAGGTGTTCCCGAGTCTGCGCCCAGTGTTAAATAGCACAGTCCTCTTCTTCTTCTTATTCTTCTTCAGAAGCATAGCCTTCAGCTCTTTTTACCCTTGAGCCAAACCCATGATCAGCTCCTGAAATTGGGCGTTCTGCGCCTGAAGGGCCTTGATAGATGTCTCGGTTGATGATTCAGGGTTCATGATGCTGAAATAAACAACAAAGAACAGTCAACAGCCTGAAAAGAAGAGTACCTGTGATGCGTATGATGAATGATATGTGTTTATGCAATGCATTCAAGAGTTCGAAAATTCAAATTTGTTGTAGACAAAAAGGAACACACGTTATCATTAAGGAAATAATTGTTCAGTACATTAAAGCCTCATAGGCAAACATTACAAAGCAGATCAGTCCCAAAAGACACTACGCATCCTCTTCAGAGCAATATAGGTATTGAGATTCCTTTCCTCGTGCAGTAGGCGGGTGAGCTCCAGGACCTTTTTCTCACTGGCATGTAGATTGGTTTCCAGAGAATTCCTTTCTTCCTTAAGCTGGATCCAACTCTTCTGCATCTCTTCCCAGGACGTGGGCATGTCAGGATGTTGAATGGTGTAGGACACCTCTCCTTCCAAGTCTGGCTCTTTGATCACGGGGAGAACATGAGGATATGGCATCACCAGCTTCTGGGAGCGGGCTCGTACCCATTTGAGATAAGGCTCCAATGGGATGGAGTTCCTGTGCCCCAGGGTCTTGCTGTCTATTTTGCTGGGCATCCTCCAAGCTTTGATAAATTTCTGGCGAAGTCCTTGCGTATCCTTGTCGAAGTCAAAAACTATGTCAGGAATTAACATCTCATGAGGGCCATCTTTCCGAGCATAACCAAACTGTCTCCAAGCCAGGCACGGGTTGTAAGTAATACCTCCTCTGATTCCAAGTAAAGGAACATTAGGGTACTCCCCACAACGATCAATGATGGTGACATCCTCTCTGGACCGAGAACACCAATGTATATCTGCATGTGTAAGAGTCATCAACCGTTGTGACCACCTCAAACCTCGCTCGTTCTTCAAAACCGATTGTGGAAGGTGCGAAATAAACCACCTTCCCAGGAGGGGAGTGCAGCACATAAGAACACCCCTTTTTCTCATGGTTCGAGTGTAACATGAGTGAAGGATGTCCCCCAGCAACGTAGGTATAGGATTCCTGGACATGAAGACCTTGACAACACTGATATCTATAAGCTGATCTGGTTTAGGGAACAACACCAACCCATAAACAAGGAGGGCTATAACTTCTTCAAAGGCTTGTAGGTCAAGGGAATTCCAACACTCTTGGGCCTTCTCAAACAGAAATTTTGCCAAGAATCCTTTGATACCATTTCTGGCTTCCCAATGCCCCTTGATGTCAGATGGTTGTAGGCATAATGCTTTAGCCACTTCTTCAAGTTTTGGTTCCCTTTCCGTACCGTTGTAGGGTAGTTGATTGAGAATGGGAATCTTCAGAAGCTGGGAAAACTCTTCTATAGTAGGCACCAGCTGATAATCCGGGAAAGTAAAACAGTGATGCAGAGGGTCAAAGAATTGGAAAAGGACCTTTACCATCTCTTCCTCAATATTGGTATTGACCAGGCTGATGAGTCTACCATGCCTTTCACTGAATGACGAGTTCTCGGGAATCCTGGATGTAAGCTCCTTAAGCTGAGGAGGGACCTTTATAAGGTTGATCTGAATTGTCTTTCTGCGGATAGTTTCCATGTCCTACAAAACAAGAACAAAGATGAAGATTCGAACCCCTGAAATGGTTAGTGGATGCATATGATGCTGTATGATGTTATGATGCTATGATTAAACACACCACAAATATTTACAAAGGCAAACATGTAAGGCACACAAGTCACACAAGACAAGCCCTTAGAGTTTAGGCCAGCATGGGGTCTGGGTATTACCCTCTTGAAGTTGGTGGGCTCAAACCTGTCCTATCAAAGTAACTGGGTTCTAAGGATCTCAATATCATTGGATTGCTTTCATTGTTCATCGTTTCGATTTAGCCACTGACTGGCGATCAAAATATCCCAAGAAAACAACCCTCAATTGAGTGTAGTATCGAGTATCAACCGACTTCGGAGTACACCAAAGTAGTTATCTCACTACCCTAAAGAGGCCAAGATGGTTCAATTAAGGTTCCTAAGGTCTGTTGATGCTTCACGACACCACGCGGAGGCCCCGTACTCTCCTTGATTGACTCAAGGGTTACCGGTACACACCAAAGTGCCACATCAACGTAGCAGACTGCTTCAACCATGTCGGTATACCCCGCACAGTTCCCTCACAGCCTTGTTGCTACTTTCTAAGAAGGTATCCCCAGATCCGGGTTAGGATATATAGAACTCCCAAGACAGTCCCACAATTTAAAGCAAACAAATCAAAGCAATTGAAAACACAGTGATCTTAGTCCTAAGGTACACCTCACTTTAAAGATTTTCCCCAGCAGAGTCGCCAGTTCTGTGATCGGTGGATCTGGAACTGACTATTTAACGCTGGTTCGCGAAATGTCACAGAAGCAAGAGTCGCCACCGTCTTTTATTTTCTCCAATATGGAAAGGACAAAAGCACAGAAAAATTCCTTATTGAGATTAGTTCTCGGTTCGGGAGGTAGATTTATAGAAAGGGAAGGTTTTAGCACCCTTTCTATCCATGGTTATCCATGGGCTCTTAGATACTTGCTCATTGTGTTTTCAAAAGGTTTGCTTTTCAATTGTGAGTGGGTTTGGAAAAAAAAGTTTCTTTGAAAGTTTCAGATCGACTCTTGTATCAGTCCTCAAGAGTGTTTGAAAAGTTGTTTTGAAAGCTTTTTGTAAGGTGTGAAAAGTATTTTTGATTTGTTTTTGAAAAGAGCAAGTATCCATGAGTCATCTACCTACCCTAAGGAATTAAGCTGTGTAATTGTCCTTTAGGTAGTGCCATCCCACCATTGAGAGGTAGGTAGCACCACTGTTGGAGGTGTTCGGGTCAATTCGAGGTTCGGGACATGGTGATCACCAGAGCAATTGGAAGACACCTTAGAAGCTACCCTCATGCCAGGTTCCCGGATCATGAGGACTTACTAAGACATCCTCTACTCGACGATCACCTTTCGAGGGGCAAGGCAACAGTGAAGCGTACCCTAGGGGTGGTGTGTGAATTGTGTGTCATTTTCAGCTTATTGTTTGTCTTGTCATGCATTGGTGATCTATGTTTTGATTTTATTTTTTGGCATTCATTCTTTCATGTTATTGTTTAACAGTTAAAGGTGCGGGAATTTAAAATGCGGAAAAGGTAAAGGTCCTACGTTATTACAAAGGCGCGGGTCTACAACGCCAAATTAATCCAGACCCGATTTAAAATAAAGTGCAGAAAATAAATGCCTAATTAACTATTACAAGGCTTTGGAGCAAGTACATTATATTTACATCAAAGAAATAAATAAAACGCGCGAAAAGAGAATATAATCGAATGCGAGGGCGTTGAACCCTTTGAAGGAGTTAAAAATAAAATTATTAAAATAATTAAGTTAAATAAAAAGAAAGAACTTATTTTTCATGTTTTTTTTGTATTTATGACATTAAAGAAAAAATTAAATTAATTAAAAGTCAAATAATTAATTCTAATTCTAATTGTTTTTAATTTATTAAAGAAAATGCATTAAAGTTAAAACCTAGAATTAAAACTAAATTAATTATAAAATTTATTTACAAAATTAATGGTTGATGATACTTATAATAAAATATTTAATTAATTGAAAAAAAAGGTAAAAAGTGCTAAAGATCTATTTTTATTATTTTTGGGTTATTGAGAAAAAAGAATTAAATTAACAACCTAAAATTAAAACTAAATTAATTATGGGATTTATTTACAAAAAAAAGTCATTGGTGAATTAAATTAAAATAAAACATGTTTTTGATTTTTTTATGATTTTCTGATTATTATTATTATTTTTTTATTATGAAAATATTGATTGGAAAAATCAAATGGAAATTAAGCAAACAAATAAAAATAAATAATAAAAGAGAAAAGGAATAGGAGATAGCAAACCAAGGGGGTGCAGCCCAAGTAATTCTGGCCCATCAATGGAGGCCTTATTGACTTTTTCAGGCAGCATGTGGGAGCATTGACTAGAGCTTACCACGCCCTTCAGATCTGGTCCCTTGGATGGTCTTCAGTGGCCACGTGGTGTGTTGGATGGAGGGGCATATGGTGGACTTCAGAGTTGAACCTGTATACAAGCATTAATAACAAAATAATATGAAAGAGTGAGGGGCCTGGGATCGAACCCAGGTCCTCTTGGTTATCCACGTACATGCCTACCAACTGTGCCACTTTGCTTCTTTGTAAATTAAACAAACAACAATTAATATAAAATAAAGCAGCACGCTAATGGATTTTTAGCGCGCGTTTTTGAACCAACCAATTATTGATGACCACCTCATCTTCTTCCTCCTTGGTTTATTTTTTTTTCTGAAACAAAATAGAATAAGCAACGGTTTTTCACCATTCCAGAATACCCCCTATTGGAAAATAACGATTAGAGCTCTGTCGCTCATAAATTGAGCGCGAGGCATGGAAACAACTGGCCATGAGCTGCTGATTCTGATGATGTGGGTCTCATAGGCCAATTTTTCCAGAACAAGGAAGCCCTCTTTTTGAACCTCTGAAAACCTAGGATATGTCAATGGCAAATTCTTGTACGATGCACGAAAACAAAATTAAACTGTTTGGTTAGCATTAGAATTGAATAAGGAACACAAATCTTATATCAAAAATGGCTAAATGCGCATGAATTGAGATGTAAGAGTTTCAAATATTTTATGCACAGGGTGAGGTCATTCTTACGTTTCTGGGGATGGAAGCTTGTGGTTTTGATCCGAATGCGTTGCTTGATGTCCCAGGAATGTGATAGAATATGTCTCTTTTCTTGAATCAACCTCTAACTTTGTTTTCAGATTTGAGATTTTTTGCCAAAAGTGTGAGTTTGTTTTGGGCAGTAGGGCGCAGCTTCTGGTCCAATTTTTGTTGTGTATCACTTGTATAGGTCTTATGCAACGTGTAGGAAGAGAAATTATGGCTCCATAATGCAT
This sequence comes from Vicia faba, assembly GCA_948472305.1. Taxonomy (NCBI): domain Eukaryota; kingdom Viridiplantae; phylum Streptophyta; class Magnoliopsida; order Fabales; family Fabaceae; genus Vicia; species Vicia faba. The sequence goes on along the minus strand of OX451740.1, from coordinate 1,195,180,751 downwards.
AGCCTTCAATTCCAAGATTCTCCATGAACCTCCATAACCAACTTTCCATTTTTGAATTCTTGCTTCTTTGAGCTTTGGCACGAAAATGGGATGTGCTTAATGATGTTTTAAGGTTAATCAAAGCCAAATATTCCCTTAAATTAATTTTTTTGAATTTCTCTTGATTTTAAAAGATTTAAAATTAATTAAATCCAATAAAATCAATAAAAAATGAAAACATTAATAAAAAAATCTGAAATAAAAGGTGGGACACGTGGGAAGCATGGCCAAGTTAATTCAAGTGAAAAAAGTGGGCCCCTTTTGTCAAAAATGAAATTTCAAGGATAAATGATTTTGGCCATTTCACAAAAATTTCCCAACTTCTCCAATGCATATCTTGCTCAATTTTTAAGCTTTGATCATGTTCTTGGATATTTTGGAAAGGTCTTTGAGTCCTCTAACCAATGTATTTGGTCCCATGTCATTTTGATTTACCAATCTCAAGTTATGGCCTTTGACTTAAAGTCCCTTTTTGTTGACTTTTGAAAATGACCTATAATGTTGAAATTGATAACTTTTTGTGAGAGCATTTCTTGGACTTGGAGTGTGAAGATGAGTTGTAGGAAATGTCTTCCCCTTCAATATGAGCATTGGATGGAATTTTTCTGATAATCCATGTGAAAGTTATGCCCTGGTCAATTTACAGTTGACTTTTTCAGCTGTCCAAATAAGGAAACTTTTGCATCTTGATGATTTTTGAGCCAAGCTTTGAGAATCATGATCAAGCATTGATCAAATGATGTTTGTGGCTTCAAAATGAGATGTTGACCAAAAATTTGAACTTTTGACTGTCAAATGACCATTTTGCCCCGATAGTTGACTGTAGTGCAATTAGGGTTTTTGACTGCGCAATCTTGTGCTGAAAGTCTTGAAACTTTGTATGAGGATGCTTGACCATATTTGTAGGCATGTGAGACTTGATTGGACCCTTGGAAACTCCATTTTCTTGATCAGAACCAAAACCCTAATTTGACTGGCCTTAGGAGAGTGGTTGACTGTGTGGCCCTTGAGTAGACCTTGAAGCATTTGGAGAGGATGTTTGGCAAAACTTTGAAGATTATGGGAGGGCAAATTTTGGGGTACAACACACCCTCCTACATCCAGACATGCCAACATCATTGGAAGAATTGCAAAGGAGTTGGATACAACTCAAGGAAGAACGAAATACTTTTGAAGCCAGCTTCTATGCCAGCAAGAAGAAAGTTTTGGAACTTACCCGCCGACTTCACGAAGAGGAGACTCTCAACACTTACATCGCACCAAAGAGGATGCGCAATGTATTTTTACATTAAGAATTTTGTAATATTTTGCCCATGGGGCATTTATGTACTAGCAAATTTCTTCTTATTAATATGACGTGTATTCTTTTTGTTTGCAACAACTTTGAATTTCTGAATCCTTGAATGCATTACATGAATAACATATCATTCATCATATGCATAAACAGGTCTTCACACCAGGTTTCCTTATCTTTCTGTTGTTTATTTCAACAAGATGGATATAGAGCAGACGGTTAAAGATCTGCAAGCACAAAATTCTCAGTTCCAACAACTCCTCATGACCTTGGCAAAGGGTCAGGAGGACCTTAAAGCACTGTTAGAGAAAGAGAAGGAAAAAGACAAAGAGAAAAAGAAGAAAAGGACTGGTATGGACACTATGGGAAGAAGGTTTAAGAGCCAGGCTAGAAAGGTCCTCGAGTTCCCCTCAAAGTCTGATGAAGGGGTTGGTAAAGGTAAAGGAGTTGCAATGCCCTCTGAGTCTGAAGCTGAAGAGGAAGAGGAAGAAGAGGAGGAGGATTACTCTGAGCAGCAATATTATGACACCCCAATTAATTCAAGTGTTAAATAATTAGGAATTTAATTATTAAATTAATTAAAGGCTTAATTAATAATATTTTGGATTAAATGGATGAATTAATTATGAAATTAAAAAGGAAGACCGGGGGGTGTAAGGTTGAATTAGAGGTGTGTGAAGTAAAAAGCTCTACTAAATAATAACTAATTTATTACTATTATTTGACAAATAATAAAAGGAATACAAAAAGAAGGATAAAAAGGAAAAGAAACAAAGGTTATTTGGAAAAGCCATTATACGTGAAATTGGAGAAGAGAAGAGAAGAGAGGAAAAAGCCAAACGCCGTGAATTCGAAGGATCGTCGCGAGGTAAGGGGTGATTTCGATTAATTACTATGCCTTATAGATTTTGGGATCAATAGAATTGATTAAGCATGTTAGGAATCTCAATTTAGGATTTTCTAGGTTTGTAGAATTTGTCCCTAATGTTGTCAAATTGTGTGGAATTGAACCAATTGCATGATATAGGATTGTTAGGAATGGTTGAATTGTGTTATTTGACATTATGTTGATGTTACTTGGGTGATTCTGGTGTTAATTGATGTGGTCATTCGTAATGGAATGTTGGAATTGAATCATGAACAACCTGCTGTCAACAAAATTGGAGTTTCTGCTACAGGTGGTCGCAGGAACCGGTTCCCAGTGGGGAGGAACCGGGTTCCACTGTGTAAATGTACAAAAACTGGAAAAATTGCACGTAGGAACTGGTTCCTGTATAGGTAGGAACCGGGTTCCCATACATTTTCCAGAAGGGTGATTTTTGGACTTCGCAGGAACCGGTTCCTGCATATGTAGGAATCGGGTTCTGGTGTAACTTTTTGAAAAATATTAAACTTTAAAAATCCGTAACTTTCAAACCGTAATTCCATTTTAGTCGCCGTTTTGGATGTTGTTTCTTAAATTAAATACTCTATTTTATAAAATGAAGAAAATAACTGTAACTTGATTTTATTTTGAAAATGTGTTGACTTTCCGAGTATGCGGTTTGTTATTATGTGCATATTTGGTGTATATGCAATGGTGTATCCATGATAATTGATTGTATCAGGTCTTGGTGGATGAAGTGCATGTTTATGCTGTTTGATATGTGTATGATAAATAATGATATCATGTTTTTTTAGTTTTGGTTCAGTTATGATAAATTGATGTATTTCATAGACTGATTTGATGTTACATGCTGGTGATGTGCGTGCATATGCATTGTTTTGGTGAAGTTAATTCCTATTGTGTGGAATTTGACTTGTATTGTCGTTAACTGATACCCGGGTGATGATGGGTGGTTAGGCTGGATTCGTGTCCGGTGTTTATGGACGAATCGATGGTTGTTGTATCCGGTTAATGATGGATCAGTGTTGGGTGACTTGGTCACGTGTTGGTACCACATGCATTGTGTCTGCATTTGTGTTTGCATGGAATTGTAACATGTTAGGATGTCTTCCAGTGTTACAATTCTTTGGTTGATTATTGATTTGTGCATAATGACTTGTATGATTGGAACTGCATGTTGAATCTGAATTTATGCTAAAATGGGTGAAATAATATACTTGTGATATACTGTTGATTGAGAAGCTTATAATGTATGTTAATTATGAGAAATCTCACCCTTACTTTAACAATTTAAGATTAAAGTTAGCAGCTCAGGAGTTGGTGAGGATGGCTCTAGAGCTATGTTACTTTAAGTCCGCGTGTCAGTGTCGTGCTCTGATAGGTTGTAACACTGGGGGAAACGTTTGAATGATGAGTTTTATTTTATACTCTATTGTTTAATTTATGTTGAGAATACTTATGAGGTGAAGTTATTCCGGTTTTGAGACATTTCCGCTGTGTAGAACATGATATTGATTTGAATATTTATCTTAATAATTCCTTCAGTAAAGCATGATAACTGTAGATTTGAGGTTTTTATATTTATCTTGGATTGTGACATCCCTGTTTTCCATGTTACTCTGATTTAATTAATATATTCGCGGGTTATTTAGAAGGGGTGTTACAATAGTGGTATCAGAGCATAGTCGGTCTTGTCTTGTGTTGTTATCCCTTTTGTATGCGACTAGTGTAAGATGACATTGTCGATGCTTGTGTGTTGATGAGGTTGTTTTGTAATGTTACAGAACATTGGCCGGAAGAGGTAACGGAAGAAACGACGATGCTCTTGCTGAAGCATTGGGAATGTTGGCTGGAGTACTCGGAGGGAACCAGCAGGAAGCTGTGATTGGTGCTGACCGGCAATTGGGGAATTTTCAGAGGAATAATCCTCCGTTGTTCAAGGGTGCACATGATCCCTAAGGTGCTCAGAAGTGGTTGAAGGAGATCGAGAGGATCTTCAGAGTAATTGATTGTGCTGAAGGGCTGAAGGTGAGATACGGAACTCACATGTTAGCAGAGGAAGCTGGTGACTGGTGGGTTGCTACCAGAACTGAAATGGAAGAAGATGGTATTGTGTTGACTTGGGCTGTGTTCAGGAGGGCTTTTCTGAGGAGGTACTTTCCTGAGGACATCAGAGGCAAGAAGGAGATTGAGTTTCTGGAACTCAAGCAGGGTAACAAGACTATCAGTGAGTATGCTTCGAAGTTTACTGAGTTAGCAAAGTATTATGCTCATTATACTAACGATGCAGATGGAGAATTTTCCAAATGTATCAAGTTTGAGAATGGTCTTCGTGATGAGATTAAGCAGGGTATTCGGTATCAGCGTATTCGAAGATTTCCTAATCTGGTTGACTGTAGTAGGATTTTAGAGGAGGATCTTGCTAGCACTAAGTCGAATGCTTGAGGGTATGTTGATAGGAAGGGTAAGCAACAGATGGATTATGGTAAGCCTTATGATAGAAGTAATCAGAGACCCGGTGGTTGGAAGAAGTTTGGTGGAGGAGATTCTAGTTCTTCCATTAAGTGCTACAAGTGTGGTGAGACAGGACATCGTATGGTGGATTGCAAAAGTAATGATAAGAAGTGTTTCAAGTGTGGGAAACTCGGCCATGTGGCCAATGATTTCAGAGTAAGAGTGGTGACTTGTTACAACTGTGGTGAAGAAGGTCATACTCGTCCTCAGTGTACAAAACCCAAGAAGGAGCAAGCTGGTGGTAAAGTCTTTGCATTGTCTGGGTCAGAGACTAAGCCAGATGATCGGCTGATTAAAGGTACATGTTTTATTAATGACATACCTTTGATTGCGATTATTGATACTGGAGCTACGCATTCTTTTATTGCTTTGGATTGTGCTAAAAGATTGAATTTGGAAATTTCTAATATGGATGGAAGTATGGTTATTGATACTCCTGCGTCGGGTTCAGTGACTACTTCGTATGTTTGTAGGAATTATCCTATTGTGATTTTTGGTAAGGGTTTCGGTATGGATTTGGTGTGCCTACCGTTAGAACAACTTGATATCATCCTTAGAATGAACTGGTTGGAATTCAACCAGGTTCATATCAACTGTTTTGCAAAGACGGTTATTTTTCCTAAAGAGGTTGGTATCGAAGATGTGACTATGTCGGTTAAACAGATGAACCTAGCTGTGAAAGATGGTGTTGTGGTATTTATGTTGTATTCTGCAATAGAAGCGGAGGGAAAAACAAAGAGTGATGGATTGCCAGTGGTGAATGAATTTCCAGAGGTGTTTCCGGAAGACGTTAGTGAATTGCCACCTGAGAGGGAGGTAGAATTTACTATAGATTTGATTCCTGGAACTAGTCCGGTGTCGATGGCGCCTTACCGTATGTCGGCATCTGAATTAGCGGAGTTAAAGAAATAGTTGGAGGAGTTACTTGAGAAGAAGTTTATTCGTCCGAGTGTTTCGCCGTGGGGTGCTCCGGTGTTGTTGGTTAAGAAGAAAGAAGGTTCAATGAGATTATGTGTTGATTACAGACAGCTGAATAAAGTTACAATCAAGAATCGATATCCTTTACCGAGGATCGATGATTTGATGGATCAACTAGTTGGAGCTTGTGTATTTAGTAAGATTGATCTGAGATCTGGATATCATCAGATTCGTGTGAAGTCGGAAGATATTCAGAAACTTGCATTTAGAACGAGGTATTGACATTACGAGTATTCTGTTATGCCGTTTGGAGTTACTAATGCACCTGGTGTTTTCATGGAGTATATGAACAGGATATTTCATCGGTATCTTGATAAGTTTGTGGTGGTGTTCATTGATGATATTCTAATTTATTCGAAGAGCGATGAAGAGCATGCATAACATCTCAGAGTTGTGTTGGAATTGTTGAAAGAGAAGAAGCTTTATGCAAAGTTGTCCAAGTGTGAATTCTGGTTAAGTGAAGTAAGTTTTCTTGGACATGTAATTTCCAAGAATGGAATTACTGTGGATCCTACGAAGGTAGAAGCAGTATCTCAGTGGGAAGCGCCGAAGAATGCTTCTGAGATCCGTAGTTTTCTGGGTCTTGCAGGTTATTACAGGAAGTTTATAGAAGGATTTTCCAAATTAGCGTTACTATTGACTAAGTTGACCAGGAAGGGTCAGATGTTTGTTTGGGATGTTGAATGTGAGAAAGGATTTCAAGAGCTGAAGAGGAGGTTGACAAGTGCTCCGATCTTGATTTTGCCAAATCCGACTAAGTCTTTTGTTGTGTATTGTGACGCATCATTAATGGGATTAGGTGGTGTGTTGATGCAAGATAAGCAGGTGGTGGCTTATGCTTCGAGACAATTGAAAGTACATGAAAGGAATTATCCGACTCATGATTTGGAGTTGGTAGCTGTTGTGTTTGTTTTGAAGTTGTGGAGGCATTATTTATATGGTTCTCGGTTTGAGGTGTTCAGTTATCACAAAAGTCTGAGGTATCTCTTTGATCAGAAAGAGTTGAATATGAGGCAGAGGAGATGGTTAGAATTTCTAAAGGATTATGATTTCGGTTTGAATTACCATCCTGGTAAGGCAAACGTTGTTGCGGATGCCTTGAGTAGGAAGTCCTTGCATATGTCGATGTTAATGGTCCGTGAGTTAGATTTGGTTGAGCAGTTCAGAGATTTAAGTTTGGTATGTGAAACTACTCCAAATAGTGTGAAATTGAGTATGTTGAAACTGACTAGTGGTATTCTGGAAGAAATTCGGAATGGACAGAAGTCCGATGTTGGGTTAGTTGATAAATTGACATTGATCAACCAAGGTCAAGGAGGCGAGTTCCGGATTGATGAGAATGGTGTTATGAGATTTGGTAATAGGGTGTGTGTTCCGGATGTTGTAGAGATTAGGAAGAGTATTTTGGAAGAAGGACATCGTAGTGGATTGAGTATTCATCCCGGTGCTACTAAAATGTACCATGATTTGAAGAAGTTGTTTTGGTGGCCGGGAATGAAAAAGGAAATTGTTGAGTTTGTGTATGCTTGTTTGGTTTGTCAGAAGTCGAAGATTGAGCATCAGAAACCGTCGGGATTGATGGAACCGTTGTTTGTTCTAGAATGGAAATGGGATGGAATCTCTATGGATTTTGTGTCTGGTTTGCCAAGGACATCGAAGAATTGTGATTCTATTTGGGTTATTGTTGATCGGTTGACGAAATCTGCTCACTTTATTCCGATAAGAATGGATTATCCGATGGAGAGGTTGGCAGAATTGTATGTTGAGAAGATTGTGAGTTTGCACGGTATTCCTTCTAGTATTGTGTCGGATCGAGATCCGAGGTTTACATCTAAATTCTGGACGGGATTGCAAGAAGCTTTGGGTACTAAGTTGCGTTTGAGTTCCGCTTATCATCCACAAACAGATGGTCAGACGGAGAGAACGATTCAGTCGTTGGAAGATTTGTTAAGAGCTTGTGTGTTGGAGAAAGGTGGAGCTTGGGATAGTTATCTACCATTGATTGAGTTTACCTACAACAATAGTTTTCATTCGAGCATTGGTATGGCTCCGTTTGAGGCATTGTATGGTAGGAGGTGTCGGACACCGTTGTGTTGGTATGAATCTGGAGAGAGTGTTGTGATTGGACCGGAAATTGTCCAACAGACTTCGGAAAAGATTAAGATGATTCAGGAGAAGATGAGGACTTCTCAGAGTCGTCAGAAAAGTTATCACGATAAGAGGAGGAAAGATCTTGAGTTTAGAGAAGGAGAACATGTTTTTATGCGAGTTACTCCGATGACTGGTATTGGTCGAGCTTTAAAGTCAAAGAAGTTAACTTCACGTTTTATTGGTCCGTTTCAGATTACCAAGAGAGTTGGGAAAGTTTCTTATCAGATTGCTTTGCCGCCGTCACTTGTAAATTTGCATGATGTTTTTCATGTATCTCAGCTAAGGAAGTACATTGTTGATCCGTCTCATGAGATTCGGGTAGACGATATACAGGTACGAGAGAATTTGACTGTGGAAGCGGTACCTGCGAGAATTGAGGATCGGAAGTTGAAACAGTTGCGAGGCAAGGAGATCGCGTTGGTAAAAGTGGCTTGGGGAGGAGCAGCAGATGGAAATGTCACTTGGGAGCTGGAGAGCCAGATGAAGGACTCGTATCCCAAACTGTTCGTCTAAGGTATGTTTTCGAGGACGAAAACTCTTTTAGTTGGGGAGAGTTGTGACACCCCAAATTAATTCAAGTGTTAAATAATTAGGAATTTAATTATTAAATTAATTAAAGACTTAATTAATAATATTTTGGATTAAATGGATGAATTAATTATGAAATTAAAAAGGAAGACCGGGGGGTGTAAGGTTGAATTAGAGGTGTGTGAAGTAAAAAACTCTACTAAATAATAACTAATTTATTACTATTATTTGGAAAATAATAAAAGGAATACAAAAAGAAGGATAAAAAGGAAAAGAAACAAAGGTTATTTGGAAAAGCCATTATACGTGAAATTGGAGAAGAGAAGAGAAGAGAGGAAAAAGCCAAACGCCGTGAATTCGAAGGATCATCGCGAGGTAAGGGGTGATTTCGATTAATTACTATGCCTTATAAATTTTGGGATCAATAGAATTGATTAAGCATGTTAGGAATCTCAATTTAGGATTTTCTAAGTTTGTAGAATTTGTCCCTAATGTTGTCAAATTGTGTGGAATTGAACCAATTGCATGATATAGGATTGTTAGGAACGGTTGAATTGTGTTATTTGACATTATGTTAATGTTACTTGGGTGATTCTGGTGTTAATTGATGTGGTCATTCATAATGGAATGTTGGAATTGAATCATGAACAACCTGCTGTCAACAGAATTGGAGTTTCTGCTACAGGTCGTCGCAGGAACCGGTTCCCAGTGGGGAGGAACCGGGTTCCACTGTGTAAATGTACAAAAACTGGCAAAATTGCACGTAGGAACCGGTTCCTGTATAGGTAGGAACCGGATTCCCATACATTTTCTAGAAGGGTGATTTTTGGACTTCGCAGGAACCGGTTCCTGCATATGTAGGAACCGGGTTCTGCTGTAACTTTTTGAAAAATATTAAACTTTAAAAATCCGTAACTTTCAAACCGTAATTCCATTTTAGTCGCCGTTTTTGACGTTGTTTCTTAAATTAAATACTCTATTTTATAAAATGAAGAAAATAACTGTAACTTGATTTTATTTTGAAAATGTGTTGACTTTCCGAGTATGCGGTTTGTTATTATGTGCATATTTGGTGTATATGCAATGGTGTATCCATGATAATTGATTGTATCAGGTCTTGGTGGATTAAGTGCATGTTTATGCTATTTGATGTGTGTATGATAAATAATGATATCATGTTTTTTTGGTTGTGGTTCAGTTATGATAAATTGATGTATTTCATAGACTGATTTGATGTTGCATGCTGGTGATGTGCGTGCATATGCATTGTTTTGGTGAAGTTAATTCCCATTGTGTGGAATTTGACTTGTATTGCCGTTAACCGATACCCGGGTGATGATGGGTGGTTAGGCTGGATTCGTGTCCGGTGTTTATGGATGAATCGATGGTTGCTGTATCCGGTTAATGATGGATCAGTGTTGGGTGACTTGGTCACGTGTTGGTACCACATGCGTTGTGTTTGCATTTGTGTTTGCATGGAATTGTAACATGTTAGGATGTCTTACAGTGTTACAATTCTTTGGTTGATTATTGATTTGTGCATAATGACTTGTATGATTGGAACTGCGTGTTGAATATGAATTTATGCTAAAATGGGTGAAATAATATGCTTGTGATATACTGTTAATTGAGAAGCTTATAATGTATGTTAATTATGAGAAATCTCACCCTTACTTTAACAATTTAAGATTAAAGTTAGCAGCTCAGGAGTTGGTGAGGATGGCTCTAGAGCTATGTTACTTTAAGTCCGTGTGTCAGTGTCGTGCTCTGATAGGTTGTAACACTGGGGGAAACGTTTGAATGATGAGTTTTATTTTATACTCTATTGTTTAATTTATGTTGGGAATACTTATGAGGTGAAGTTATTCTGGTTTTGAGACATTTCCGCTGTGTAGAACATGATATTGATTTGAATATTTATCTTAATAATTCCTTCAGTAAAGCATGATAACTGTAGATTTGAGGTTTTTATATTTATCTTGGATTGTGACATCCCTGTTTTCCATGTTACTCTGATTTAATTAATATATTCGCGGGTTATTTAGAAGGGGTGTTACAAATATCCTCCTACGGATGATAAGTATAAGAATTTAGAGGATCGGCTGGCCGCCATGGAAGTACAAAGAGTTCCCGGGTTGGATTTCGAATAACTAGGGTTGGTTGTTGGGATCGTCATTCCTCCCAAGTTCAAGGTACCTATATTTGCTAAATATGATGGTTTATCCTGTCCAAAGATGCATCTGAGATCCTACGTCAGAAAGATCCAACCTCACTCTTCTGATAACGATTTATGGGTCCACTTTTTTCAAGATAGCTTGTCGGGTACGCAATTGGACTGGTTCTATTAACTTGATAGATCTGATGTTCATAACTGGGAGGACTTAGTTGCTGCTTTCTATCGACAATACCAATACAATGCAGATTTAGCTCCTACTCGTACTCAACTATAGAGTATGGGTATGGTTTCTAACGAGAGATTTAAGGAGTATGTCCAGAAATGGCGAGATTTGGCTGGAAGGGTGCAGCCACCGTTGTCGGATAGAGAGCTGGTTGACATGTTTTTGGGGACCCTGTCAGGTCCATTCTTTAATCACTTAATCAGAAGATCATCTGTAGGGTTCACCGAATTAATACTGACAGGTGAAAGGGTCGAAGCTGGCATTAAGAGTGTTAAAATTCAGAAGGATGCAACTGCTTCCACTGCTGTCAAGAAGACCTTCCCAGCTAAGAAAGAAGCTTCTGTTTTTTACTCCCAGAGAAATCAAGGAAGGACGGAGTGCCGACCAACGGTGGGGGCTGTGATGATTCAGAACTCTTCAACCGATCAACCTCGAAGCAGTCAACCTAGGGCTAACCAGAATAGGGTGGAAAGGCCACAACAACAATTCACTCGGATCAATATGACACCGGCTCAGGTCCTCCCTCATCTGTTAAAGTTAAACCTTACCAACTTGAAAGAAGCGCCAAAAAACCCAAATACCTCTTCTCCCTATTATCATTCAAATGCAAAATGTGCATATCATTCGGATAGTGTGGGGCATGACACCAACAACTGCTGGGCCCTTAAAAACTAGATCCAAGATTTGATAGATGCCAAGGAGGTAGAATTTGATGCTCCCGAAAAACCTAATGTGATATCCGCTCCTATGCCAAAACATGGTCATAATGTCCATGCCATCATAGAAGATCTTCATGTTACTGCTATTGATGACTTAATGACTCCATTGCCAATGATCAAGATGAATCTGTTGAAAGCTGGGATTTTCCAGGGCTGTGAAAAAGATTGTTCCTTTTGTTCAACCTTGCAATCCGATTGTCCGCTGTTGAAATCAGGCATCCAACGCCTGATGGATACTCAAAAAATACTCTTTCAGAAAACTCTTGTTGATACTGTTACTCCAATCAATGACATTGCTATAATCACCATTTTCGACAATATTTACAAGACCTGCAAAAGGCCTGTTAATATTACACCTGATATAAAGTTTGTACCGCTGAAGATTACCATGCCAGGGCCTATCCCATATAAGTCCAACAAGACGATACCATGGAATTATGGAGGAGAGATCTTCTACCATGGTGTCAAGCAGATCGAATCAGTCCAAGAAAATTCCGATGAAGAAACTCTTGATGTGGGAAATATTGCGGGGACAAGTAAGATAACTCGTAGCGGAAGAATATTCTCTCCGGAGATTGCTCCTCCACGAGCAGTCTTCGGACCCTTAAGTGCTCCTGTGCCAGTAAAGATATATGTACGAAGTCCAGTGATTGAAGAAATTGTTACTCCCGAGGTTGAACCCTCTGCTGTTATTGCTGATAAAGGTAAGGGAATCGAAGAAGCGCCCGTCAGGACGAGGGCTCAAGCTTTGGTTATCCCCGAGACCACCCAAAAGGAAATGGAGGAAATCTTAAAGATAATTAAGAAGAGCGACTATGATGTCGTAGAGCAGTTGGGGCAAACCCCTTCAAAAATCTTTATGCTGGCTCTATTACTCTGCTCCGAGGCTCATGCCAAAGCCTTGATCAAATTTCTGAAGACGGCACACGTACCTCAAGAAACTTCTGCGGATCAGTTTCAAGAGTGTGTAGCCAGCCTTACAGCCGTCAATGATCTGGGCTTTTCTGATGCCGATCTAACGTCCAAGGGAAGAAAGCATAATGATGCGCTGCATGTTTCAGTAGAGTGCAGAGGAACCACACTTGCTCATGTTCTGGTTGATACCGGATCATCCTTAAATCTCCTACCAAAGAAAGCATTGGATAGGCTAGACTGTGAAGGTTTGACTTTAAAACCCAGTAATATCATTGTTAGAGCCTTCGACGGTTCTAAGCAGATGGTTCACGGAGAAGTGGACATACCAATCAAAGTGGGTACGGAAATTTTCAACTCTACATTTTATGTGATGGACATTCGTCCTTCATATTCATGCTTGTCGGGAAGACCATGGATCCACAATGCTGGGGCAATCACTTCTTCTCTACACCAAATGCTCAAATACCCGGTCCAGGGTAAGATCATAACAGTTCATGGTGAGGAGGAGTATATGATAAGCCACCTTAACTCTTTCCGTTATGTGGAGCTAGATGGTGAATTCATAGAAACACCTTTCTAACACTTTGAAGAGGTTTCTCCTGAGGTTGCGGTAGCCAAGACAATGACTGATGTGCCTACCATTACCAAGCCGGTGTCCCAGATGTCATCCCTTAAAGATGCGGAGGCTGTAATCAAAGAGGGAGGAAGTACAGTATGGGGTCAGCTGCCAGATTTTCCTCACAAGACAGACAAGTTCGGATTGGGTTTCACTGCTGCTAGCCAGAAAGTTGTGCATCGCTCCCGGGCTGGAGGACCACCCTTAAAGATCACTCACCATGGAGTTCATGCTTTAGAAGATGATGATGAAGAAGGTAACTTTGAAGATTGGATATTTCCAACCATTGAAGGGGGACTAAACAACTAGGAGGCGAAAGACTTTGTTCCCATTACTTTCATCAATCAGTAATTTATCTTTTGAACATTTCCTGTTTGGTCTGTAATAACTTTTAAACAATTCATACACTCTTTTGCCTTGTGCCTTACCCGGGGCATATAGGTCCATTTGTAAGGGCTTTGATTCTTCATTTTCATATGCCATTTTTAATGAATCATGGACGTTTTTCATCTATAAACTTTTGTGTTCATTTTCTTTCTTTTTACATTTTATTTTGTTTAAGGATGGCTATCCCTTACACACACCCACACTCACAAAATGCAGGTACTCATCCACTCCAGATTCCATGGGTGACTATTCTGCTTTGGCCTTCAGTAACTCTGAAGATTTGGTCAATCATGCCGAGTACGAAGGTGATGAAGACTGTGAAGTGCCTGGAGAGTTAGCTAGACTTTTGCAACAAGAAGAAAGGGCTATTCTGCCCCATGAAGAGTTGTTAGAGACTATCAATTTGGGAACAGAGGAAGATAGAAAAGAGGTTAAAGTGGGTGCCAACCTAGAGCCAAATGTCAAGGAGCGCTTAGTTCAGTTGTTGAATGAGTTTGTTGAGATCTTCGCCTGGTCCTATGAAGATATGCCGGGACTAGATACAGATATTGTGGTTCACCGTCTCCCTACAAGAGAAGACTGTCCACCAATCAAACAGAAAGTCTGCCGAATGAGGCCCGACATGTCTGAAAAGATCAAAGTTGAGGTGATGAAGCAGTTCAATGCTGGCTTTCTGGCTGTTACTTCCTATCCATAATGGGTTGCTAACATTGTGCCCGTGCCTAAGAAGGGTGGCAAAGTCGGAATGTGTGTGGACTACAGAGACCTAAACAGGGCTAGCCCTAAAGATGATTTTCCACTACCACACATTGACATGTTGGTTGACAACACATCTCAACACAAGGTATTTTCCTTCATGGATGGATTCTCGGGATAACACCAGATCAAAATGGCCCCCGAAGACATGGAGAAGACTACTTTTGTTACGCAGTGGGGTACCTTCTGCTATAAAGTGATGCCATTCGGACTGAAGAATGTAGGGGCAACCTATCAGCGAGCCATGGTATCTTTGTTTCATGACATGATACATCATGAGATTGAAGTCTACGTAGACGACATGATAGCCTGTTCACAGACAGAAGAAGAACACCTCGACCATCTGCAAAAGCTATTTGTTAGATTGAAGAAATATAAGCTCAGACTGAATCCTAGCAAGTGCACTTTCGGAGTCAGGTCCGGTAAACTTTTGGGATTTATCGTCAATAACAAAGGCATTGAAGTTGATCCTGCCAAAGTCAAAGCTATACAAGAAATGCCTACCCCCCGCACTGAAAAGGAGGTTAGAGGTTTCTTGGGACGCTTAAACTATATTGCAAGGTTCATCTCTCACCTAACATCTACCTGCGAGCCAATCTTCAAGCTGTTGAAGAAAGATCGGGTGGTTGAATGGAACAATGATTGTCAAGTTGCTTTCGATAAAATTAAGGTGTATTTGCTGGAACCTCCTATCTTGATGCCACCCGTCAAAGGAAGGCCTTTAATCATGTATCTGACCGTTTTGGATAATTCAATGGGGTGCGTACTGGGCCAACATGACGAGTCTGGCCGAAAAGAGAATGCCATTTATTACCTTATCAAAAAGTTCACCGACTGTGAGACTCGCTACTTACTGCTCGAGAAAACTTGTTGCGCTTTGGTATGGGCTGCTCGCTGGCTAAGGCAGTATATGTTGACACATACCACTTTGCTGATTTCCAAAATGGATCCGATCAAGTACATCTTCGAGAAGCCTGCTTTATCCGGAAGAATCACTAGATGGCAGATGATGTTGACTGAGTATGATATCCAGTACACAACCCAAAAAGATATAAAGGGGAGTGTACTAGCTGACCATCTAGCTCATCAAGCCGTCGAAGATTACCAATCTATGAGATTCGACTTCCCTGACGAGGACATTATGACATTGGACGACATTGAAGGTAACAGACCGTATGACGGACCTGAACAAGGATCCCGATGGACTCTGTACTTTGATGGTGCTTCAAACACACTTGGAAATGGTATCGGCGCGGTACTTATCTCTCCAGAAGGTTTCCATACACCTTTCACTGCTAGACTCTGCTTCAGCTGTACCAACAACATGGCCGAGTATGAAGCTTGTATCTTTGGTCTCAAGGTTGCTATTGACTTGGGAATCAAATCTTTGGTTGTATTCAGGGACCTAGCTTTGGTTATCAGTCAAATCAAAGGAGAGTGGGATACTAAACATCCTAATCTTATCCCATATAAAGAACATGTCCTGACATAGTTACCTCATTTCGAGCAGATCACCTTCGAACACTTTCCGTGAGAAGAAAATCAGCTAGCTGATGCTCTAGCTACAATGTCTTCCATGTTTAAACTCAACTGGGATAATGAGGCTCCCCAAATTACCATCGAGCGAATGGACGAACCTGCGCACTGTCATGAGATTAATACCAAAGAAGTAGTGGAACAACCTTGGTTTCATGAAATCAAAAGGTATCTCAAGACTCGAGAATACCCTGAAGGAGCTTCAGTCAATGGCAAAAAGTTCTTAAGGAGATTTGCTGCCAAGTTCTTCCTGAGCAATGGTATCTGTGATCGGTGGATCTGGAACTGACTGTTTAACGCTGGTTCGCGAAATGTCGCGGAAGCAAGAGTCGCCACCGTCTTTTATTTTCTCCAAATGGAAAGGACAAAAGCACAGAAAAATTCCTTATAGAGATTGCTCTCGGTTCGGGAGGTAGATTATAAAAAGGGAAGGTGTTAGCACCCTTTCTATCCATGGTTATCCATGGGCTCTTAGATACTTGCTCATTTGTGTTTTCAAAATTGGTTTGTTTGCTTTTCAATGTGGGTTTTAAAAAAGTTTCTTTGAAAATTCCAGTTCGACTCTTGTATCGGTCCTCAAGAGTGTTTGAAAAATTGCTTTCGAAAGCTTTTTGAAAAGGTGTCGGTGTGAAAAGTATTTTTGAATTTGTTTTGAAATTAGAGCAAGTATCTAGAGTCGTCTACCTACCCTAAGGAATTCGTCTGTGTAAATGTCCTTTAAAGTAGTGTCATCCCACCATTGAGAGGTAGGTAGCACCACCGTTGGAGGTGTTCGGGTCAATTCGAGGTTCGGGACATGGTGATCACCAGAGCAATAGGAAGACACCTTAGAAGCTACCCTCATGCCAGGTTCCCGGATCATGAGGACTTACTAAGACATCCTCTACTCGACGATCACCTTTCGAGGCAAGGCAACAGTGAGGCGTACCCTAGGGGTGGTGTGTGATTTGTGTGTCATGTTCATTTGCATTTATCTTGTTCATGTCAAAGTGATCTATGTGTTTGTTTTTATTTTAGTCATTCATTCTTGCATGCATTTATTAATAGTTAAAAAGATGCGGAAATTGAAAGTTCTAAACTATTACAAAGGCGCGGGTCCACATCGCCAAATTTAAAATCCAGGACCCGATTTGACGGAAAGTAAATAAAGTGCGAGAAATAAAATGTCCGAGTTTACAAGGCTTTGGGAGAATTACATTAATATTATAAGAAATAAAATAAAATGCGCGAATTGGAATTAAAATTGGAAGCGAGGGCGTTGGACCTTTTTTAATGAAATTAAATGAAATTAAAAATTAATTAATTATTTATTGAAATAAAAGAAGTGTTTTTTAGGTTTTTTTTTTGTATTTATGAAATAAGAAAATTAAAATTAAAATTAAAAGAAACCCTAATTCTAAGTTATTTTTAATTATTTGAGAAAAATGTTAAAGTTTAACTTAATTTACTAAAGAATTTATGTACATGTTTATTTACAAAATAAATTAGTAGTTAATAATAATAATAATAATGATGAGAAAATTATTTATTAAAAAAAATGATGAAAAAGTAAAAAACCCTAATTTCTACATATTTAATTTATTAAGAAAAATATTAAGGTTTTGAAACCTAAATTAATCTAATTAATTGTTTAAAGTTTATTTACAAAAATAATAATAGTAAAATTAATATTAATAAAATAAACATTTTTTTTTTATTTTTCTATATTTTATATTTATTATGAAAATTATTTTATGGAATTAAAAGAAAACAATTAAAAAACAATTAAAAGAATAAAAAGGAAAAACAAATAAAAATTAAAAATTGAGCAAACCATAGGGGGTGTCTGGCCCAAGGGGAGGTTTTTTGAAGTATTGACTCCTGAATACCGTGGTCTGCATTCTTTGGCCATTGGATTGAGTTTCATGCATAAGTTGTTCTACTTTGGCCATTTGGCTTTTGGCTTTTGGTCATTTGTGTTCTGGCTTCAACGTTCCTTTAATGTCTGGCTTAATGTCTGCCTCGCCATGTATTGGTGTCATGCATAAGTTTTTCTAGTCTGGCCATTTGGCTTTTGGCTTTTGGCCATTTGGCTTTTGGCTTTTGACTTTTGGCTTTTGGCCTTTTGGCTTTTTGGCTTTTGACTTTTGGCCATTTGGCTTTTGGCCTCAACGTCCCTTAATGAACTTGCATGGGATCCTGTCTAAATCTGCAGTGTTGAATCTCATGAAAACATTAAATAAAATCATAAAATGCAAATAAAGCCAATATATGAAGAAATTTAATGTTTAGGCACAATATGGCATGTATGAATGATTATACCCTTTTGATCATGGAGATCAAATCAACCTTACCCTTACTGGAAAAGTAGTGACATGAATGATTTTATGCCCTTTAGATCATGGAGATCAAGCCAGCCTTACCTTTACTGAAGAAGTAATAAGATGTTGGTTTGTAACTGAGATGGCTTGTTTATAGTGAGAGAGAGATTTGTAATAAGGATTTCAAGGTTTTAAGGTTCTTGAAAGAGTTTGATATTCTAACAGTGTTGTGGCAAGGTTTTTTCTCTCTTTTTCTCCTCCTCTTTC
Organism: Vicia faba; assembly: GCA_948472305.1. Classification (NCBI taxonomy): domain Eukaryota; kingdom Viridiplantae; phylum Streptophyta; class Magnoliopsida; order Fabales; family Fabaceae; genus Vicia; species Vicia faba. The sequence goes on along the minus strand of OX451740.1, from coordinate 1,195,162,466 downwards.
TCCTCTCTGGTTTGTGTGAAAAGAAGGTGATTATATAATGGAAATTAGGGTAAAGCAAATGGGCTTTGAATGTGCAATTGGGCCTCCAATATTCACTTGAATTCGTCACTTTCCAGGCTAAATCGCAGGGACTTAAGTGCATTTTTTGAAGTTGAAATGTGAAAACAAAATGTAGCCGACATTGAGAACTAACTCCTGTCCGAAAATCGACTCAATCGGATAAAAGGTGAATTAGTTATGAATTTTTGAAGTTTCAGCTCAGACAAACTTATTTTGGGCTCCAGTGTCGACTCTGACACGTTCTTCAATAAAAAACTGGTATTGATCGGTGCATAATCCGGTCTCGACTTTTGAAGCAAAGTTGTAGATCTACGAGTCAGGGACCTTGTGTAAAAATATGAGCCCAATCCGATAAAAATTGACCGAGTTATGAATTTTCGAAGTTTCGGCCCAGATGAAATAATATTCAGCATTCAGGATTTTCAGCGTGTCACGCACTCTGAGCAAAAAACGAAGGCCTTTTGAATACCGTTTGAACTCAATTCCTTCTGTGAAAATGTAGTCAACTCAATTTGTGAAATTTTGGCGCCGGAACCAGCTCGATACGATGAAAATCGACCAAGTTATGATTTTTTGAACATGACACAAATAAACTTCTGTCACAAATTTTCTGCACGAAAATACCTGATAAATCCACATTTTTGAAGACCTTCTGATCGAAATTGGCTTCCAGCCGTGAGAGATGAAAACGTAGATAATGTCAAGACGGAATTTTGGCCACCGGAACGGGTTCAAAATGAGTCACGATCTTCAAGTTATGAATTTTTTAGCGCGTAAAAACTGCACTTTCAGCACACTTTTTCACCATATTTCTTCAAGAAAACTCGCACATTCGGATACCTTCTTTAAAGAATTGACTCTTGAGTCGAACCTGAATTTGAGAATACGTTATCAGAGATATCTTGGCGAAAGAATACCTGAATATGACGCGCCGGGTTGGACTTGTGAATTTTTCTTGAAATATTTTGAGAAATATGGGAGGGCAAATTTTGGGGTACAACAGTATCCTATATAAGCGCAGCCATGATTGTGTTCTACTTCGTTGTGTGGACAAAGTTGAAGCTGAGTTGATCATGACTGAAGTACATAGTGGCACATTTGGAACCCACTTGAGCGGGCATACGATGGCTAAGAAGATTCTAAGGGCAGGCTACTACTGGTCTACCATGGAAGCTGATTGTCATCAATATTCCCGTACTTGTCACAAATGCCAAGTCTATGCTGACAAGGTACATATTCCTCCAGTTCCTCTCAACATTCTAACAGCTCCTTGGCCATTCACGATGTGGGGAATCGACATGATTGGAGAGATCAAGCCTACGACATCCAATGGACATCGCTTCATCCTGGTGGCTATTGATTACTTTACCAAGTGGGTCGAAGCAGCTTCTTTCGCCTCCGTTACAAAGAATGTGGTTGCCCGCTTCATTAAACAGAACCTCATATGCCGGTATGGTATTCCTGACAGGATCATCACGGAAAACGGTACAAACCTGAATAACATTGTGATCATTGCTCTGTGCGAGCAGTTCAATATTCAACATCACAATTCATCTCCCTATCAGCCAAAGATGAACGGTGCTGTTGAAGCTGCGAACAAAAATATCAAGAAGATCATTCAAAAGATGACAGTCACCTACAAGGACTGACATGAGATGTTACCGTTTGCTTTGCACGGATATCGTACCACGACACGTACTTCAATAGGGGAAACCCCTTTTTCTTTGGTATATGGCATGGAAGTTGTTTTACCTATGGAAGTTCAGATTCCTTCCTTGAGGATCATGAAGGATGTTGGTTTAAGTGAAGACGATTGGATTCAGACTCAGCTTGATCAACTTAACTTGATCGATGAGAAGCGACTTACTGCTGTTTGTCATGGTCAGACATATCAAAAACGGATGATCAGGGCTTTCAACAAGAAAGTCAGATGTCAGGTATATCAAGTTGGAGATCTTGTAATCAAGCGGATCATCTTACTGCAAAGTGATCCTAGGGGCAAGTGGACTCCTACTTACGAAAGACCATTTGTGATCAAGAACATCTTTTCTGGTGGGGTAATGATTTTGACCACCATGGACGGCGACGACCTGCCGCACCCTGTGAAGGCAGACATAGCCAAAAGATACTACGCATAAATGACCCGACAAGTTGAAAACCCGAAAGGGCGACTTGGGCAAAAATGGGCATCCCGGTGAATCGAAAACTCGAAAGGGCGGTTCAGGCAAAAATTAGGGATAAAAAAGAAATATGTACACCCGGCAAGTTGAAAACCCGAAAGGGCGACTTGGGCAAAAAAGGGGTTCCCGGTGGACCGAAAACCCGAAAGGGCGGTCCAGGCAAAAGTTAGGGAATTAAAGCGTATGACTATGTCTCATCGGATCACTTTAAGGACAATCTCTTCACCGACAACCTCCAGGCTTATGATCAATCCAATCATCTGCGAACGAAGCGATGAATGGACAAGATACTCAGAGTTATGAAGGCTATAGCAGAATGGGAACCCCGTGGAATTGTTACACATAGTCATCTCTCTTTGAATAAATTTTTCTCATTTTTTATGACAACATTCTCTTACTAGGATGTCTGTCTCCTTTGTACAAAATACTTACACAAAGTTAATACAAAGATACTTCAAAGTGCAGAAATTTGTTTACCTTTTCTTTCTTTTTACACTTGTGTTTTATTTGAAAACGTCCAATGATTTATTAAAATGAGCATATGCATTTGAATATAATCACTGCTTACAAATAAAACAGAATGAAAAAGGATAATTAGTGATAGGTTGAAAGTATAGGAAGACGTCTTTGTGCTATCCCGGAGGAAACCCCCTGCAATATATCATTCTGATCCTCAACAAGAGCTAAAACCTTGAAATAGATATCCCCAGCAGAGTTCTCCTCAAAACAGGAATCCCCAGCAGATTAGCATACAACCCAAACTCCTGATTTTCCCGACAGGATAAGCATTCTCCCCACAGAGTTATCTCCCAGCAGAACGAAGATTTTCTGGTTCTCATTTCTCCAGTTGGAGCCTCCCAAATTTTAATTCCCCAGTAGAGATCATTAGAGTTTTCCTTATTCCCCAGGAAAGTCATGAAGGATCCTCATTTCTTCGCAGAAGTTGTCAAAATTCTTGTTAATCCCCGCAAGTCACCAAGGATTTTCAATCCCCAACAATATACGAGGGTTTCTCGTTCTCAACAATCAAAGATTTTGAATCTCCAACAACAGTCAATGGTTTATTTTCCCCAGCAGCAGTCAAAGAGTTCATTGTCTCCAGTTATCAAGGATTTATTGTCCTCAGCAAGACAGTTAACCAACTTACATGCGCATATATTACATTCATATATCATGAACATTGATAGAACACATTTTATTGCATCATACATGTCATGCAACATAACTTTATGTTTTAGCTAACATTTTACCCTTTTTAGGATAAGATTAAAAGCTACCTCTAACAAATGTTCAAGGATTCCAGATACAGTATAGATACACCCCAGACACGACGGTCATTCTATTACTCATTCAGACTTCAGCAATCGAATATAGACAAGATACGCTCCAGACACGGAATCCATTCTATTTCTCATTCAGATTCAACTATCAAATTCAAGTCCAGATACACTCCGGACACGGAAGTCATTCTGTCACTTATCCAGATCCCAGTTACAGTACGAATACACTCCAGACACGGAAGTCATTTTGCTACTCATACAGATCTCAACTTCAGATATAGTCCAGATACCCTCCAGACACAGTTGCCATTCTGTCACTCATTCGGAATTTATCCCCCGCCTAGAGATGCTCCATACACGGATGTCTTTCTGTCGCCCATTCAGAATACAGATACACTCCAGACACGGCAGTCATTTTGATATTCATTCGAGAATCAAATACAAGTTACAGTACGGATACGCTCCAGACACGGACGCCATTCCCTTGCTCATACGAATCCAATCTCCAGATACAACTCAGATACATTCCAAATACAGTTACCATTTTGATGTTCATTCTACTGATATTCAACAAACATTTTTGATGGCATCTCTAAGCCCATCTCCATCAATATTCTATCATCTCCAAATGGCATCTTTAAGCCCATTCCCTCAGCAATATTTTGGCGAGTGCAAATTTACGGGCACTCTAGTGTCCAATCCTCTTTTACCTTCGAGTCACGAAAGGCAAACTTGCCAATCTAACTCTTCAGGTTCAAGAAGATTGAACAGGGGCAACTGTTGTACCCCAAAATTTTCCCTTTCATTCTATCAACATTTCTCATCACAAGGCTCTTTGAACTCAAGACCAAGCTAGGGTTTGCTCTGCTCAAGACATCTCCTTGCACTGTTGACCTAAATTAGGGTTTGAGTTTGCACAGGGATTTTCTGACTTACAATGCCCAAAATGACTTTCATACTTCATGTTGGACTCATAACTTTGTCCATACCAAGTTTCATGCTTTGAATCAAATTTTTGCCCAGTCAATTGGACAGTTGACCTAGAAATCAACTATATTGGGGAAAAAGTCAATTGTAGCCAATTTATAGTCAAAACTCGTGAATTTTGATCCACATCAACATTATGAACTCATATGAACCATTTGATCAAGTTTGGACCACAACTCCACAAGAAATTTGATCACATCACCAAAAGGGCAAAATGGTCATTTTTAGGGTTTTGACTGTACAAAGGAAATTTCTGATTTTTGACCTAGCCAATGGCAAATTGGGCTCAAACATGGACTCAAGGACTCAATGTCATCATCTTGACCTATTCAACAAGTTCAAAAGATCTCAATTGCATTGGATTGACAGGTGAATTTTTCAGTCAACTGATCAAAATTTGACTGTATACTGAAAAGTCAAACTTTGACTTTTTGGTTAAAATCAAGTGACAAGGGTCATTTTTCATAAAGATGTGTCAAAAAATGAAACTTGTTCATCAAGAAACCCATTTTTGCAAATTAGGGTTTAAACTTGAAAATTTTCATAACTTAGAATTTTTCTAAGTTATGAAATTTTCTTAATTTTTCCTAACTTTGCCCCACATTTTCACCATGATGCAATTGGATTCAAACAAAACTTCTAACATGAAAGAATCTTGGATCTCAAGTTATGATTTTTGGAACAAGGGTCCCTAAAACTTTTAACTTTGTGAAATTTTGCCCTAGTTTAGGCAGGATTTTGACCTATCTTCATGGCCATTTTTCACATAGTTCCACTTGGAATCTCAAGTTTCATTTCAAAGATGGATTGTAGAGAATGTTGCAAGCTTTACAAAATGTCTAAGAACTCCTCAAACACATTTGTTTTTAGAGAGAATCGAAGGCTTGAAGTTGGCAAAAACTCACTTTTCATCCATGGCATATTCATGTTCATACAAGTTGCAATTTCAAGTCAGCATGCTTTGCACTAGATTACATGTCTCTAAAACACTTCACACTCAATAATTTAATGCAAATCCATTGGTCTAAGACATTGTTTTGGTCATTAGGGCATTGTACACAAAACTAATCCCTAAGTAGAAAAAGCAAAGTTTCCATTTTTGCTTAAAATCATGCTTTATGTCAAAACTGATTTCTTGAGCATTGATCCATATCTTATGCAGCTAATAAAATATACAAGTTGGAGGGGCCAAGGGAAAAGTATGCAAGCATAAGGATAGTCTGTACAGGCCTGTTTCAATCACTTCCCACATTTTGCTTCAAAAACAAGAAACTTGTCCAAAACATGAGAACTTGAACATCATCCAAAACAAGCTTGTGCAAACATTTTGAACATCTTTCTCACATCCCTCTGAGCCAGAAACATGATTGCTTGAGCCTCTAAACATCCCTTAGCCAGAAATCACCTTCCATTGGCAAAACAGGGTAGAACCTGCAACTTGACTTCCATAGCTCAATTTGCTCTTGCGTTTTGCCCCAAGTTGGTTCAAACACCTTCCATTTCATCCATCCAAACTGTCCCAAACCTCACACACCAACTATAACTCCATTAACAGGTGTGATACGGTGGGAGAACTGACTTGGGTTTTGCGTTTGTTTTCGCAAATGTTTCGGTTGAGCAAGAGTCGCCACCGACTTTTTATTTTATCCTAAGGAAAGGTTAAAAAGCACAGCAAAAACCTTTGAGATGTTTTCTTGGGTTCGGGGAGTAGATTATAGAAAGGGAAGGTATTAGCACCCTTTATATCCATGGTTATCCATGGGCTCTTAGTTACTTGCTTAGATCACTTGCCTTGCATTTTCAATTGTTTGAAATGGTGCTTTCAATTGTTTGAAATGGTGCTTGGTGTGTGGGTTTGAAAATGTTTTGAAAAGAGGCCATTTGTTGTGGCAACCTTTGTAATGATCCATGTTTGAATGTATACAAAGGTGAATATCTTTTGAAAAGTTTTCAAGATTTGAAAGTTGTTTTGAAAGTGTGTTGTGATGTGTGGTTTTGAAAAATAGGCAAGTGTTTTTGTTTTGCAAGTTGGCAAGTAACCAAGAGCTATCTATCCTAAATTTCTCAAAGATCTTTCCTATGTTTTAACCCTTTTAACAATTTTGTTCCACCATTGTGTTTGGTGGATAATCTTGTGTTAGGATGTTAACGGGACGGGCGCGGGTCATCGTTTAGACCATGATTACAATGGTGCCAAATATCTTTGGGCAATTTTTCCTTTAGGGACTTGATCATTTTTTAGGCAACTTTCGAGAGCGTCATCGAGGAACTATGATCATTTGATTGTTTTGTTTTTGCCAAAGATACCTAACATGCAATATGGCCCATTCTTGAAGGCAACAAGTGGAGTACCCTAGGGGTGCAAGTGTGATTAGTGTTATCCATTTTCATGCTTGTTTATCTTGAAATTAGGTCGAACTATTTTTGGTTAATTTCACATACAAAACCCTAATTCTAACATGACATAATTAGAAAGCTTTTAAATGCGAAAAAATAAAAGGTCCTAAGTTATTACAACACAATATATGGGATGGGGGTACAAATGTTCAAATGGGGATATTTTAGCAAGAAATTAAACCTAAACTATTACATCCAAATTGAATTATACAAACTATTTAATATACAATAATTAAATAAAGATGAAAATATAATAAATGTGCAAGATGCAAAAAATGGTTTTTTATATGTATGAAAAGTATTTTTATGTGTCAAATAAACAAAAATAAAATTAATTAATTTTTGGTATTTTTATGCATTTAGGGGAAAACCCTAATTTTATGAATAAAAGGTATTTATTATATAATATATGCAATATTTATTAATTATGTGCAAAAAATAAATAAAAGAAGCTATATTGTAAAAAAAGTATTTTTGAGGTCAAAATATTAATAAAAATAAAATGTATTAATTCTTTGTATTTTCCCTAAATATACTAATAAATATATAAGTATTTACATTATTTATTAAATATATATTATATGTACAAAAAATAAAATATTTAATATTATATAAAAAAAAGTATATTTTATGTAAAATGTTTTCAAGAGATAATATAAAATAAAAATCAGAAATAAAACATGTTGGTATTGTTTTTTTTGTATTTTAAAATAATAGTATATTTAGGTTTAATTTTATACAAAACTAAATAAAGCCTAATAAATATCAAAATAAATGCAAAAAAATGTGGGAAAAATGATTTTAATATTTTTTCATACTTAAATAAAAATATGGAAACAAAATCAAAAGGAAAAAATGGAAAATGACAAGTAAAACTCAAAAGGGCCAGGGGGGGTGCATGTGAAATGCAATGGTATGAAAAGTAAAACAACTCAGGCCCAGCCCATGAAAAGGTTGTCTTCAACCTTCAGACAAAATATTTGAAAAAAAACGCGCCTTCTCTTGCTTCAAACACAACTCCTGATTCCTGGACTTTTAGCACAAACTCATAACATGAAAGATGTCAAGCATCAAGCCACGATTCCATACATATAAAAAACTTAACCTAACTCTCAGAAATAAGAGAGAATTTCTCCATCCCTAATTCTTAACCTAAGTTTTTGTCAATGTTCAGGTCTCAAATTCTCTCAGCACATGCAACATAAATGGAAAGTAAAGATATGTATAGCTTCAGGGGCATGAATATAACATTTTTCATTCACAAACTTAGAGCTAACTCTTCCTATATTGAGAGATAGAAGTCCATGAACTTACCTGTTCAGCTTGGACCGTGTATGACAATGGAGGCTCTTTCAAGGCAAAATGAGGATTGGTACAGCTTGCTTGAAGTTCAAGGAGGCTATTCCAACCTTTAACTTGCTTTGAAACCAACTGGATCAAGCTATGGCAATCCACCTGCAAAACAGAAAAAATGAAAATGGTGATGTTGGTTAGAGGTGTTACAGGTCGTGTCCAATGCCTGGGATAGCTTGCATATATGGTATGGAATGTGTATGAACTGGATTTAGCAAGAATGCACGAATAGATTGGCTTATGGAAGTCCAACTGCAGAGGTTATTCTGTTTTCTGCAGTGAGAGGGTGTTTTGAGGTTTGATGATGTTTGGAAGGTCTTTGGCTCGTGCTCTAGCTTAGGTCTGATGTTTGGAAGGTGTACAACAACTATGCTTAAGCTTGTGTTGGCTGAAATGAGAGTTGGTGTTGGTTATGCCAAGTTACTTCACCCTTAAGCAAGAAAAATCAACTTGGTTCTCTAGACTTGTACAGGCCCCTCTAATATGCTGCAAAACATCCCCCTTGATCAGTGTGTTATGCTTCTGAACTTGTGCCCAAAGATATGGCCTTGTACTTCTTGATTTTCAAACTTGACATAAAGTTCCACTTTTCAAAAATGGATATATTGCTTTTTCTAATTATAGCTTAATCTTGTATGCAATGCTTAGACACATAATATAAGGCTTGAACACAAGGGGTTTGCATTAAATTTATGAGTGTGAATGAGATAAAGGACCTGTAATCCATCTTAGAACATGCTGAGTTCAAAATGCAAAGTTATGAACATGTAAATTGGCCATGAACAAAGTGAATTTTGCCCATATTGCCAAATTCGATTCTCCCTAACCATGAGGTTGTTTGATGAGTTCTTGGACATTTTGGAAAGCTTGGAATGTGTAATACAATCCATCTTTGTAATGAAAATTGAAATTCCAAGTGAAAGCATGTGAAAAGTAGTCATGAAGTTAGGCAAAAATCCTGCCTAAAATAGGTCAAAATTTCCTCTAAGTTAAGAATGTTTTGCACCTTTGTTCCAAAAATCATAACTTGAGCTACAAGCTTCTTTTGAGGAAACTTTGTGAATCAAAGTTGTAGATTTTGCAATGGACTACAACTTTCATGTTTTGACTTTTGTTTGAATCCAAATGCATCTTGGTGGAAAAATGGGACAAAGTTAGGAAAAAATTAGGGATTTTCATAACTTAGAAAAATTCTAAGTTATGAAAATTCTTCATTTTAAACCCTAATTTGCAATTTTTGATTTCTTGATGAACAAGTTTCATAATTTGGCATGTTTTGATGAAAAATGAATCTTGACACTTGATTTTGACCAAAAAGTCAAAGTTTGACTTTTCAGTATACAGTAAAAAATTGATCAATTGACTGGAAAATTCATCTGTCAAGCTTGTGCATTTGGGATCTTTTGAATTTGTTGAACATGTCAAGACAATTACATGGGGTCCTTGAGTCCATATATGAGCTTGGTTTGCCATTGGTTAGGTCAAACAGTTAAAAATTGCCTTTGTGCAGTCAAAACCCTAAAAATGACCATTTTGCCCTTTTGGTGATCTGATCAAATTTCTTGTGGAATTATGATCCAAACTTGACCAAATGGTTTGTATGAGTTCAATATGTTGATGTGGGTCAAAAATCATGAGGTTTGACTGTCAATTGACCATAGTTGACTTTTTCCCCAATACAGTTGATTTCTAGGTCAACTGTCCAATTGACTGGGCAAAGTTTGGAATCAAGACTTGAAACTTGGTATGGATAAACTTGTGAGTCCAAAATGAAGCATGGAAGTCATCTTAGGCATTTTAGGTCAAAACATCTTTGTGCAAACACAAACCCTAATTTGGGTCAACAGTGCAAGGAGGAGTCTTGAGCAGAGGAAACCCTAACTGGATCTTGAGCTCTAAGGGTCTTGTGGTGAGAAAATATTGAAGAAAAGGGAGGGAAAATTTTGGGGTACAACATTTGCACCTGTTCAATCTTCTTGCACCTGAAGAGTTAGATTGGCAGGTTTGCCTTTCGCGTCTCGAAGGTAAAAGGAGATTGGACACTAGAGTGCCCTTAAATTTGCACTTATCAGAACAATGGATATGGGAATGGGCTTAGAGATGCCATTTGGAGATGGGCTTAAAGATGCCATTTGGGAGGTTTGTTGAACTGTAGTGTGACGGGTCAGAAGAATGAGGATCAAAATGGTATTCGTGTCAGGAATGTACTTGAACTGCATCTAAGGACTGAGTTTGTATGAGCAGAAGAATAGCCTCCGTGTCTGGGGCGTATCTGAGCTGTAACTGTGTTTGAAGTGTAGAACGAATATCAGAATGACTGCCGTGTCTGGAGTGTATCTGTACTGTATCTGGGTAACAGAGAAACCTCTGTATGGGGCAACTGCGTGCTGGGGACAAATTCTGAATGAGTGACAGAATGGCAACCATGTTTGGAGCGTATCCGGACTGTATCTGAAGTTGAAAGTTGTATGAGTAGCAGAATGACTTTCGTGTCTAAAGTGTATCTTAAACTGTAACTGGGATCTAGATAAATGACAGAATGACTTTTGTGGCGAACGCACTGGAGAGAATCAAGCTGTTGTTGTAAGGGTCAGAATGGTATCCGTGTTTGGAATGCCTTGAACCTTGAGGTGGATAAATGAATCTGAATGAGAGATAGAAGGGCTGCCATGCCTGGAGCGTATCTAGTCTGTATCTGATTGTTATAGTCCGAATGAGTAGTAGAATAATCGTCGTGTCTGAAGTGTATCCATACTGTATCTGAATAGAGATTCTAAATGAGTAATAGAATGACCGCCGTATTTGGGGTGTATCCATACTGTATCTGAATAATTGTTAATGATAGCCTTTTAATTTTAACCTGAAAAGGGTGAAATGTTAGCTAAAACACAAAGTTATGTTGCATGATATGTATGATGCAAAATATGTTATATCAATGTTTATGATATGAATGTAGATGAATGCGTATGTAAGCCGAAGAGCTATCTTGCTGAGGATAGATGAATCCTAAAGAGTCTTGACCGCTGCCAGGGAAAGTGAATCCTTGACTGCTTGCAGGGGAAGACAAAATTTTGATTGCTGAGGATGAGACATCCTTGCCGACTACTGTTGGAGAAACAGGGGCTTGGGTTGTATACCAATCTTCTGGGGATTCCTGTCTTGAGGAGATCTTCACTGGAGAACCATCTGATTATCCTGTGAGGCACTGAGAATGAACCTTCTTTCTGCTTGGGGAATACAAGATCTTCAATCGTTGAGGGATCTTAGGGCCACTGCTGGAGAACTGGCATTCCTTGGTGACTTGCGGGGAATGAGAATTCCTGAAGATCTCTACTGGGGAAGTTCAGAATCTGATAGACTCATGTTGGAGATGTATGATTGAGAATTTTCAGTTTGGTTGCAGGTATCTCTGTGGGGAGAAGTTTCACTAGCCTGGTTTAGCTGGGGATTGATGGCAGGGATTCTTAGCTCCGCAGGGGATTGGATTTTCAGATTTTTAAGGCTCCACCGGGGATTCCGCAACTTAAATTCTGAGGGGGATCGAGTTCTGGAAGGCCCTCTGGCTGGGGAATTCGGAGTTTAACTCTACCGAGGATTCCTTCTGAAAGGGCATTAAGATATATATTTGTACCTTTAACCTATCAGTAATCATCTTTCTTGATTCATAAGGAAATGATTATGTTCAAATGCATATGCCTATTTAACAAAACATTGGACGTTTCTCAAATAAAACATAGGTGCAAAAAGAAAAGAGAAAAGGAAGACAACGCAAATTTCTGTACTTGGAAAAGTATTTGTATTAACTTTCTATAAGTATATTTGTACAAAGGAGACGGTCATCCTAGTAAGAGGATGTCGTCGTAAAAATTGAAAAATTTATACAAAAGAAAGATGGCTATGTGAAACAATTCCATGGGATTCCATTCTGCTATAGCCTTCACAACTCTGAACATCTGTCCATTCAATGCTTCGACTGCCGATGATTGGATTGATTAGGAGCTTGGAGCTGGTTAACGGAGAGATTGTCCTTAAAGTGATCCGACGAGACATAGCCATACGCTTTAACTCCCTAACTTTTGCCTGAATCGCCTTTTCGGGTTTTCGATCCACCGGGAAACCCCTTTTTGTCCAAGCCGCCCTTTCGGGTTTTCAACTTGCCGGGTGTACATATTTTTTTGTTTTGTCCCTAATTTTTGCCTGAACCGCCCTTTCGGGTTTTCGGTCCACCGGGATGCCCATTTTTGCCCAAGCCGCCCTTTCGGGTTTTCGACTTGTCGGGTTATTTTATGCGTAGTATTTTTTGACTATGTCTGCATTCGCAGGGTGCGGCAAATCGTCGCCGTCCATGGTGGTCAGAATCATCGCACCACCAGAAAATATGCTTTTGATAAAAAATGGTCCTTCGTATGTAGGAGTCCATTTGCCCCTGGGATCACTTTGCGGTAAGATGATCCGTTTGATTACGAGATCTCCGACTTGATATACTTGACGTCTGACTTTCTTGTTGAAGGCCTTGATCATCCGCTTTTGATACGTCTGACCATGGCACACAGCAGCGAGTCGCTTCTCGTCAATCAAATTTAGTTGATCAAGTCGGGTCTGAATCCAATCATCTTCACTTAAACCTGAGTCCTTCATAATCCTTAAAGAGGGAATCTGAACTTCCATGGGCAGGACAACTTCCATGCCATATACCAAAGAAAATGGGGTTGCCCCGGTTGAAGTACGTGTCGTCGTACGGTATCCATGTAGAGAAAACGGTAACATCTCATGCCAGTCCTTGTAAGTGACTGTCATTTTCTGAATGATCTTCTTAATGTTTTTGTTCGCAGCTTCAACAGCACCGTTCATCTTCGGCCGATAGGGAGATGAATTGTGATGATAAATCTTGAACTGTTCGCACAATGCGGTGATCATAGTATTATTCAGATTTGTACCGTTGTCCGTGATGATCCTGTCTGGAACACCATACCGGTATATGAGGTTTTGCTTGATGAAGCGGGCAACCACATTTTTAGTAACAGAGGCGAAGGAAGTTGCTTCGACCCATTTGGTGAAGTAGTCAATGGCAACCAGGATGAAGCGATGTCCGTTGGAAGCCGTGGGCTTGATCTCTCCAATCATGTCAATGCCCCACATTGCGAATGGCCAAGGAGCTGTCAGCACGTTGAGAGGAACCGGAGGAATATGAACCTTATCAGCGTAGACTTGACACTTGTGGCAAGTTCGGGAGTGCTGATGGCAGTCTGCTTCCATGGTAGACCAGTAATAGCCTGCCCTTAGGATCTTTTTAGCCATAGTATGCCCGCTCAAATGGGTGCCAAATGTACCGTTGTGCATTTCTGTCATGATTAACTCCGCTTCAGCTTTGTCAACACATCAGAGTAAAACATAATCATGGTTGCGCTTATAGAGGATGCCATTGCTCAGGAAGAACTTGGCAGCAAATTTCCTTAGGAACTTTTTGTCATTTACAGAAGCTCCTTCGGGATACTCTCTAGTCTGGAGATACCTTTTGATTTCGTGAAACCAGGGTTGTTCCACTACTTCTTCAGTATTAATCTCATGACAATGCACAGGTTCATCCATTCGCTCGATGGTGATTTGGGGAGCCTCGTTATCCCAGTTGAGTTTAAACATAGAAGACATTGTGGCCAGAGCATCCGCTAGCTGATTCTCTTCTCGCGGGAAATGCTCGAAGGTAATTTGCTCGAAATGAGGCAACAATGACAGGACATGTTCTCTGTATGGGATAAGATTAGGATGTTTGGTATCCCACTCTCCTTTGATTTGAATGATAACCAAAACCGAGTCCCCAAATACAATCAAAGATTTGATCCCCAAGTCTATAGCAGCCTTGAGACCAAAGATGCAAGCTTCATACTCCGCCATGTTGTTCGTGCAGCTGAAGCAGAGTCGAGCCGTGAAAGGAGTGTGACAACCTTCCGGGGAAATGAGTACCACACCGATACCATTTCCAAGTGCATTTGAAGCACCATCAAAGTACATGGTCCATCGGGATCCCTTTTCGGGTCCGTCATACGGTCCGTTACCTTCAATGTTGTCCAAATTCATGATGTCCTCGTCCGGGAAGTCAAACCTCATGGATTGATAATCTTCTATATCTTGATGAGCTAGATGATCAGCCAGTACACTCCCTTTTATAGCTTTATGAGTGGTGTACTGGATGTCATACTCTGTTAGGATCATTTGCCATCTAGCTATTCTTTCTGATAAAGCAGGCTTCTCGAAGATATACTTGATAGGACCCATTTTGGAAATCAACAAGGTGGTATGAGTCAACATATACTTCCTTAGTCGGCGAGCAGCCCATACCAAAACGCAACAAGTTTTCTCGAGCAGTGAGTAGCGAGTCTCACAGTCGGTAAAATTTTTGCTAAGGTAATAAATAGCATGCTCTTTTCGACCAGACTCGTCATGCTGGCCCAAAACACACCCCATTGAGTTATCCAAGACGGTCAGATATATGATCAATGGTCTTCCTTCGACGGGAGGCATCAGAATAGGAGGTTCTAGCAAATACTCCTTGATCTTATCAAAAGCAGCTTAGCAATCGTTGTTCCATTCGACTACCTGATCTTTCTTTAATAATTTGAAAATTGGCTCACAGGTAGAAGTCAGATGAGAGATGAATCTGGCAATATAGTTCAAGCGCCCCAAGAACCCTCTAACCTCCTTTTCAGTACGGGGAGCAGGCATCCCTTGTATTGCTTTTACTTTTGCTGGATCAACCTTAATGCCTTTGTTGCTGACAATAAACCCTAGAAGTTTACCAGACCTAACTCCAAAAGTACACTTACTTGGATTCAGTCTGAGTTTGTACTCTTTCAACCTGGCAAACAGTTTTTTCAGGTGTTTAAGGTGTTCCTCCTCTGTTTGTGACCGAGCTATCATATCGTCTACGTAAACTTCGATCTCATGATGTATCATATCATGAAATAAAGCTACCATGGCGCGTTGATAAGTTGCCCCTGCGTTCTTCAGTCCGAACGGCATCACCTTGTAACAGAAAGTACCCCATTGTGTAACAAAGGTTGTTTTCTCCATGTCCTCGGGGGCCATTTTAGTTTGGTTGTAGCCCGAGAATCCATCCATGAAGGAAAACACTTTGTGCTGAGCTGTGTTGTCAATCAGAATGTCAATGTGTGGTAGCGGAAAATCATCTTTGGGGCTGGCCCTATTCAAATCTCGGTAGTCTACACACATCCTGACCTTGCCATCTTTTTTAGGAACTGGCACGATGTTAGCAACCCATTGTGGATAGGATGTAACAGCCAAGAAGCCAACGTTGAATTGTTTCATCACTTCTGCTTTAATCTTCTCAGACATGTCGGGCCTCATTCGGCGGACTTTTTGCTTGATCGGTGGACAATCCTCTCTTGTAGGGAGACGGTGAACCACGATGTCTGTGTCTAAACCCGGCATGTCTTCGTAAGACCAGGAGAATATTTCAACGTACTCATTTAACAGCTGTATCAGGCGCTCCTTGACACTTGGTTCCAGATTGGCACCCACTTGCACTTCCTTCCGGTCTTCCTCTGTTCCTAAGTTGACAGTTTCCAACGACTCCTCGTGAGGTAAGATGGCCCTTTCCTCTTGCTGTAAAAGTCTGGCTAGCTCTCCTGGTACTTCACAACCTTCGTCATATTCATACTCAACCTGATTGACCAGATCTTCAGAGTTATTGAAGGACATAGCAGAATAGTCACCCATAGAATCCAAAGTCGATGGGTACCTGCATTTGTGAGTGTGGGTGTGTGTAAGGGATATCCATCTTTAAACAAAAATGCAAAAGGAAAGAAAATGAACACAACAGTTTATCGATGAAAAACGTCCAATGAATCATTAAACATGGCATATGGATATGAAGATAATCAAAACCCTTACAAATGGACCCACATGCCCCGGGCAAGGCATGAGGTGAAAAAGTAGTGTACGGATTGTTCAAAAGTAATTATTACAGACCAAAGGAAATGTTTGACAGATAATTACTGATTAATAAAAGTAATGGGGACAAAGTCCTTTGCCTCCCAGTTGCGTAGTCCCCCCTTGATGGTTGGGTAGATCCAATCTTCAATGTTGACCTCCTCGTCTTCACCTTCCAAAGCATTGATCCCATAAGGAGAGATCTTGATGGGTGCTCTTTCAACCTTTGAGCGGCGCATAGCTTTCTGCCCCGCAGCAGTGAATCCTAAACCATACTTGTCTGTTTTGTGAGGAATGTCCGGCAACTGCCCCCATGTTGAGCTCTTCCCTTCCTTCATTACGGCCTTCGCGTCTTTTAGAGATGCCATCCTGGCCACCTGCTTTGGTACCTCAGCTACCACTTTTGCTACTTCCACCTCAGGAGAGACTTCCTCGAAGTGCTGGAATGGCGTCTCAATGAATTCACCTTCTACCTCTACATATCGGAAAGAGTTCAGGTGGCTGATCATATACTCCTCTTCACCGTGGACGGTTACTATCTTTCCCTTGATAGGGTACTTCAGCATTTGATGTAGGGAGGAGGTGACTGTCCCAGCATTGTGTATCCACGGTCTCCCCAATAAGCAAGAGTATGACGGACGGATGTCCATCACATAGAAAGTTGAGGGGAAAACCTATGTGCCAACCTTAATGGGAATGTTTACCTCCCCATGTACCATTCTCTTTGACCCGTCAAATGCCCTTACAATGATATTACTTGGCCTTAACTCCAAGCCTTCACAGTCTAAACGGTCGAGAGCCTTCTTAGGTAGTACGTTCAGAGAAGAACCAGTATCGACTAGAACATGGGCCAGAGTAGTCCCTTGGCATTCTACTGACACATGTAACGCGTTGTTGTGTTTTCTTCCTTTCGAGGTTAGGTCAGCATCAGAGAAACCTAACCCGTTGTCTGCTGTAAGACTGGCTACACAGTTTTGGAATTGGTCGGCAGAGGTTTCCTGGGGTACATGGGCCGTCTTCAGGAACTTTATCAATGCTTTGGTGTGCGCCTCTGAACAAAGTAGCAATGCTAACATGGAGATTTTCGAGGGGGTTTGCCCCAGTTGTTCTACCACGTCATAATCACTCTTTTTAATTATCTTCAAGATCTCCTCTATCTCTTTCTTAGAGGTTTCCGGGATGACCAAAGGTTGAGCCCTCGTCTTGATGAGCTCATCTTGGATCCCTTTACCCTTATCAGCAGAAATAGGAGGGACAACAACAGGAACAGCAGCATCTTCAATCAATGGGGCTCTAGCGGAAAGTTTTATTGGTGCAGGAATAACTTTAGCAGCAGATGAGGGTCCAAAGATTGCCTTTGGGGGGGAAATCTCTGGAGAAAATATTCTCCCACTTCGGGTGATCTTGCTTGTGCCGGCAATGTTTCCAATGCTGGCATCTTCTTCATCAGAGCTTCCTTCGGTTACTTCAACTTGTTTAATACCATGGTAGTATATTTCTCCACCGTAATTCCATGGTATTGTCTTTTCAGAACTGTAGGGGACAGGCCCTGGCATAGTTATTTTCAGAGGAACAGACATTGTAGCAGATGTAATCTTAACAGGCTTTCTGACGGCCTTGGAAAGATTGGCGTGAATGGTGATAATTGAGACATCTTCAGTAGGGGTTGGAATAGCAGAAACTTTTTCAAACAGAATTTGTTGACTGTCCATCAGGCCTTGGATGCCTTTCTTCAATAACGGACAGTCAATTGGCAGAGAGTAACAACAGTAACAGTCTTCTTTGCATCCTGGGAAAATCCCGGCCTTTAACAGATTTAACTTGATGGTTAACAGCGGAGTTATCAGGTCATTGACATCAGAAACATACAAATCTTCCTCAATAGCATGGACATTTCGACCGTGCTTCGGCATCGGAGCAGATATCACGTTTGGTTTCTCTGGAGCATCGAACTTCACCTCTTTGGCATCTATCAAGTCTTGAATTTTATTTTTCAGCGCCCAACAATTATTTGTGTCATGTCCGACGCTAACGGAATGGTAGGTGCATTTGGCATTTGCATTGTAAGCTGGTGAGGTCGTATTCACATTTTTCGGCGCTTCTTTGATATTTGTGAGATTCAGCTTTAACAAGTGCGGAAGAACTTGCGCGGGCGTCATATTAATGCGGGTGAACTGCCGTGGTGGCCGTTCTCCCCATTGTTGTTTAGGTCTGGACGGGTTATTGTGGGGCTGATCATTTGGTGGATTTTGGATCATTACGGCCCCCACAGTCGGCCTGCGCTCACTTCTTCCCGCTCCCCTTTGAGAATACACAACAGCTGTTTCTTTCTTCGCTGGAAATGATTTCTTAGCAATTGTAGATGCAGAGGCATCCTTCTGAATCTTCCCATTCTTGATATCGGCTTCTACCCGCTCGCCAGTCAGAATTAATTCAGTAAACCCCGAGGAAGAGCTACCGATCAGATGATTAAAGAATGGACCAGACAGGGTCCCTAGGAACATATCAACAAGTTCTCTATCAGAAAGAGGTGGCTGCACCCTTCCAGCCAGATCGCGCCACTTTTGGGCATATTCCTTAAATCCCTCACCTGAGGCCATTCCCATACTCTGTAGCTGAGTGCGGGTTGGTGCCAGGTCAGAATTATACTGATATTGGCGATAAAAAAGCAGCTGCCAGATCCTCTCAACTACGTATCTCCGACCTTTCCAGCTTGTAAAACCAGTCTAGCTGAGTGCCAGACATGCTATCTTGAAAGAAATGTACCCAAAGGTTTCTGTCAGATGTGTGAGGTTGGATTCTTAGGACATATGACCTTAGATGCATCTTCGGGCAAGACAGCCCATCATATCTTGCAAAAATAGGCACTTTGAACTTCGGGGGGATCACAACTCCAGCAATTAATCCCAAATCTTCGAAATCTAAGCCTGGAACTCTCTGCAGCTCCATAGCTGCTAACCTGTCCTCCAAACTCTTGTACTTGTCATCAGCCGGTGGGTATTGTTGTTCTGAGTAGTCTTCGTCTTCTTCAGCCTCTTCTTCTTCAGCTTCGGATTCGGAAGGTACCACATCCCCTTTTCCTTTACTGTTTTCTTCTTCGGATGCGGAAGGAAATTCAAGAACCCTTCTGGCTTCACCTTCAAACCTTCTCCCCAAGGTAGCCACCCCGACTCTCTTCTTCTTCTTCTTCTTTACTTAGTCTTTGTTCCCAAGCAGGGTTTTCAGATCCTCCTGACCCTTAGCCAAGGTCATCAGGAGTTGTTGAAACTGTGCATTCTGAGACTGCAAGTCCTTGACCGTCTGTTCGAGATCCATCTTACTAAAATAAACAGCAGAAAGATAAGGAAACCTGGTGTGCGACCTGCTTATGCACATGATGAATGGTATGCTTATGTATGCAATGCATTCAAGGATTTAGAAAGTTCAAAATTGTTGCAAACAAAAAGAACGCACGTCATATTAATAAGAAGAAATTTGTCAGTACATAAATGCCCCATGGGCCAAATATTACAAAAACTTCTCAAGGTAAAAAGACGTTGCGCATCCTCTTTGGTGCGATGTAGGTGTTGAGGGTCTCTTCCTCATGGAGTCGGAGGGTGAGCTCTAAAACCTTCTTCTCACTGGCGTAGAAGCTGGCTTTAAAAGTGTTCCGCTCCTCCTTGAGTTGGATCCAACTCTTCTGCATCTCCTCCCACGATGTAGGCATGTCAGGATATAGGATGGTATAGGGAACCTCTCCTTCCGTAACGGGCGCTTTAATCACAGGGATAACATGAGGATAAGGCATCATTAGACTTTGGGCCCGGGTTCGTACCCACTTGAGATAAGGCTCAAGAGGGATGGAGTTCTTGTGCCCCAGTGTCTTGCTGTCAACCTTATTAGGCATCCTCCAAGCTCTGATGAATCTTTGGCGAAGTCCTTGCGCATCGTTGTCGAAGTCAAAAACTAGGTCAGGAATCAACATGTCACAAGGGCCATCCCTCCGTGCATATCCAAATTGTCTCAAGGCTAGACAAGGATTGTAGGTAATGCCTCCTCTAATGCCAAGCAATGGAACATTAGGGAACTCTCCACAACGATCGACGATGATGACATTTTCTCTGGACCGAGAACACCAATGTACATCAGAGTGAGTAAGGGTCATCAACCGTTGTGACCACCTTAGGCCTTGGTCATTCTTCAAGACAGATTGTGGAAGGTGCGAAATAAACCACCTTGCAAGGAGAGGAGTACAGCACATGAGAACACCCCTCTTTCTCATTGTTCGAGTGTAAAATGAGTGAAGAATGTCCCCAAGCAATGTTGGTACTGGATTTCTGGATAAGAAGATTTTGACGGCGTTGACATCTACAAGCTGGTCAGGATTTGGGAACAAGACCAACCCATAGATAAGGAGGGCCACAATTTCTTCAAAGGCTTGTAGGTCCAATGAATTCCAACATTCTTGTGCCTTCTCAAACAAGAATTTTGCTAAGAAGCCTTTGACACCGCTTCTAGTTTCCCAATGCCCCTTGATGTCAGATGGTTGCAAGTGTAGGGCTTGAGAAACATCTTCAGGCTTTGGTTCCTTTTCCGTATCGTTGAAAGGTAGTTGATTAAGGATAGGAATTCTCAAGAGTTGAGAAAATTCCTCCAAAGTGGGCACCAATTGATAGTCGGGGAATGTGAAACAGTGGTGAAGAGGGTCAAAGAACTGGAACAACACCTTCATCATGTCCTCTTCAATGTTGGTGTTGACTAAGCTGAGCAGTCTGCCATGTCTTTCACTGAAGGGAGAGCTTTCCGGAATTCTTGATGTGAGCTCTTTGAGTTGAGGAGGGATTCTCACAAGGTTGACTTGGATAGTTTTCCTGCGGGGAATTTCCATGACCTACAAAACAAGAACAAAGATGAAGATCTAAACCCTTGAAATGGTTAGTATATGCATATGACGCTTTATGATGTTTATGATGTATGCACAAACATATGTACAAGCAATTCACACCAAACCCTAGTTTCAGGCTTGCATGAGGTTTCATAGGTGAGTACCCTCTTGAGTGTAGTTGGCTTAAAAACCTGTCCTATAAATAGTAACCGGGTTCTAAGGAGCTCAATATCACAGGATTGTTTTCATTGTTCATTGTTTTGGTTTAGCCACTTAACTAGCGACCAAAATATTCCAAGAAAACAACCCTCAATGAGTGTAGTATCGAGTATCTACCAACTTCGGACTGCACCAAAGCCAGTCATCTCACTACCCCTAATGAAAGGCCAAGATGGTCAAGTAAGGTTCTAGGTCATTAGTGCTTAGTGACATCACTCAGCGGCCCCGTACTCTCCTTGATTGAACTCAAGGGTTACCGGTACTCACAAATATGTCACACTAATATAGCTATTGCTTCAACCGTGTCGGTATACCCCGCACAGTTTCCACAATGTATTGCTATCTATGAATGTTTCCCCAAATCCAGGCGTAGGATTGTAAACCCAAACAAGAGAGCCAAGATGTAAAGCAATCAAAACAAACAATTAGTCATGCAAGAGGGTGATCTAAGCCCTAAGGTTACTCCACTTTTAAAAAAAAATCCCCAGCAGAGTCGCTAGTTCTGTGATACGGTGGAAGAACTGACTTGGGTTTTGCGTTTGTTTTCGCAAATGTTTCGGTTGAGCAAGAGTCGCCACCAAATTTTTATTTTATCCTAAGGAAAGGTTAAAAAGCAAAGCAAAAACCTTTGAGATGTTTTCTTGGGTTCGGGGAGTAGATTATAGAAAGGGAAGGTATTAGCACCCTTTCTATCCATGGTTATCCATGGGCTCTTAGTTACTTGCTTAGATCACTTGCCTTGCATTTTCAATTGTTTGAAATGGTGCTTTCAATTGTTTGAAATGGTGCTTTGTGTGTGGGTTTGAAAATGTTTTGAAAAGAGGCCATTTGTTGTGGCAACCTTTGTAATGATCCATGTTTGAATGTATACAAAGGTGAATATCTTTTGAAAAGTTTTCAAGATTTGAAAGTTGTTTTGAAAGTGTGTTGTGATGTGTGGTTTTGAAAAATAGGCAAGTGTTTTTGTTTTGCAAGTTGGCAAGTAACCAAGGGTTATCTACCCTAAATTTCTCAAATCTTTCCTATGTTTTAACCCTTTTAACAATTTTGTTCCACCATTGTGTTTGGTGGACAATCTTGTGTTAGGATGTTAACAGGACGGGCGCGGGTCATCGTTTAGACCATGATTGCAATGGTGCCAAATATCTTTGGGCAATTTTTCCTTTAGGGACTTGATCATTTTTTAGGCAACTTTCGAGAGCGTCATCGAGGGACTATGATCATTTGATTGTTTTGTTTTTGCCAAAGATACCTAACATGCAATATGGCCCATTCTTGAAGGCAACAAGTGGAGTACCCTAGGGGTGCAAGTGTGATTAGTGTTATCCATTTTCATGCTTGTTTATCTTGAAATTAGGTCGAACTATTTTTGGTTAATTTCGCATACAAAACCCTAATTCTAACATGGCATAATTAGAAAGCTTTTAAATGCGAAAAAATAAAAGGTCCTAAGTTATTACAACATAATATATGGGATGGGGGTACAAATGTTCAAATGGGGATATTTTAGCAAGAAATTAAACCTAAACTATTACATCCAAATTGAATTATACAAACTATTTAATATACAATAATTAAATAAAGATGAAAATATAATAAATGTGCAAGATGCAAAAAATGGTTTTTTATATGTATGAAAAGTATTTTTATGTGTCAAATAAACAAAAATAAAATTAATTAATTTTTGGTATTTTTATGCATTTAGGGGAAAACCCTAATTTTATGAATAAAAGGTATTTATTATATAATATATGCAATATTTATTAATTATGTGCAAAAAATAAATAAAAGAAGGTATATTGTAAAAAAAGTATTTTTGAGGTCAAAATATTAATAAAAATAAAATGTATTAATTCTTTGTATTTTCCCTAAATATACTAATAAATATATAAGTATTTACATTATTTATTAAATATATATTATATGTACAAAAAATAAAATATTTAATATTATATAAAAAAAAGTATATTTTATGTAAAATGTTTTCAAGAGATAATATAAAATAAAAATCAGAAATAAAACATGTTTGTATTGTTTTTTTTGTATTTTATAATAATAGTATATTTAGGTTTAATTTTATACAAAACTAAATAAAGCCTAATAAATATCAAAATAAATGCAAAAAAATGTGGGAAAAATGATTTTAATATTTTTTCATACTTAAATAAAAATATGGAAACAAAATCAAAAGGAAAAAATGGAAAATGACAAGTAAAACTCAAAAGGGCCAGGGGGTGCATGTGAAATGCAATGGTATGAAAAGTAAAACAACTCAGGCCCAGCCCATGAAAAGGTTGTCTTCAACCTTCAGACAAAATATTTGAAAAAAAACGCGCCTTCTCTTGCTTCAAACACAACTCCTGATTCCTGGACTTTTAGCATAAACTCATAACATGAAAGATGTCAAGCATCAAGCCACGATTCCATACATATAAAAAACTCAACCTAACTCTCAGAAATGAGAGAGAATTTCTCCATCCCTAATTCTTAACCTAAGTTTTTGTCAATGTTCAGGTCTCAAATTCTCTCAGCACATGCAACATAAATGGAAAGTAAAGATATGTATAGCTTCAGGGGCATGAATAAAACATTTTTCATTCACAAACTTAGAGCTAACTCTTCCTATATTGAGAGATAGAAGTCCATGAACTTACCTGTTCAGCTTGGATCGTGTCTGACAATGGAGGCTCTTTCAAGGCAAAATGAGGATTGGTACAGCTTGCTTGAAGTTCAGAGATGCTATTCCAACCTTTAACTTGCTTTGAAACCAACTGGATCAAGCTATGGCAATCCACCTGCAAAACAGAAAAAATGAAAATGGTGATGTTGGTTAGAGGTGTTACAGGTCATGTCCAATGCCTGGGATAGTTTGCATATATGGTATGGAATGTGTATGAACTGGATTTAGCAAGAATGCACGAATAGATTGGCTTATGGAAGTCCAACTGCAGAGGTTACTCTATTTTCTGCAGTGAGAGGGTGTTTTGAGGTTTGATGATGTTTGGAAGGTCTTTGGCTCGTGCTCTAGCTTAGGTCTGATTTTTGGAAGGTGTACAACAACTTTGCTTAAGCTTGTGTTGGCTGAAATGAGAGTTGGTGTTGGTTATGCCAAGTTACTTCACCCTTAAGCAAGAAAAATAAACTTGGTTCTCTAGACTTGTACAGGCCCCTCTAATGTGCTGCAAAACATCCCCCTTGATCAGTGTGTTATGCTTCTGAACTTGTGCCCAAAGATATGGCCTTGTACTTCTTGATTTTCAAACTTGACATAAAGTTCCACTTTTCAAAAATGGATATATTGCTTTTTCTAATTATAGCTTAATCTTGTATGCAATGCTTAGACACATAATATAAGGCTTGAACACAAGGGGTTTGCATTAAATTTATGAGTGTGAATGAGATAAAGGACCTGTAATCCATCTTAGAACATGCTGAGTTCAAAATGCAAAGTTATGAACATGTAAATTGGCCATGAACAAAGTGAGTTTTGCCCATATTGCCAAATTCGATTCTCCCTAACCATGAGGTTGTTTGATGAGTTCTTGGACATTTTGGAAAGCTTGGAATGTGTACTAGAATCCATCTTTGTAATGAAAATTGAAATTCCAAGTGAAAGCATGTGACAAGTAGTCATGAAGTTAGGCAAAAATCCTGCCTAAAATAGGTCAAAATTTCCTCTAAGTTAAGAATGTTTTGCACCCTTGTTCCAAAAATCATAACTTGAGATACAAGCTTCTTTTGAGGAAACTTTGTGAATCAAAGTTGTAGATTTTGCAATGGACTACAACTTTCATGTTTTGACTTTTGTTTGAATCCAAATGCATCTTGGTGGAAAAATGGGACAAAGTTAGGAAAAAATTAGGGATTTTCATAACTTTGAAAAATTCTAAGTTATGAAAATTCTTCATTTTAAACCCTAATTTGCAATTTTTGATTTCTTGATGAACAAGTTTCATAATTTGGCATGTTTTGATGAAAAATGAATCTTGACACTTGATTTTGACCAAAAAGTCAAAGTTTGACTTTTCAGTATACAGTCAAAAATTGATCAATTGACTGGAAAATTCATCTGTCAAGCTTGTGCATTTGGGATCTTTTGAATTTGTTGAACATGTCAAGACAATTCCATGGGGTCCTTAAGTCCATATATGAGCTTGGTTTTCCATTAGTTAGGTCAAACAGTCAAAAATTGCCTTTGTGCAGTCAAAACCCTAAAAATGACCATTTTGCCCTTTTGGTGATCTGATCAAATTTCTTGTGGAATTGTGATCCAAACTTGACCAGATGGTTTGTATGAGTTCAATATGTTGATGTGGGTCAAAAATCATGAGGTTTGACTGTCAATTGACCACAGTTGACTTTTTCCCCAATACAGTTGATTTCTAGGTCAACTGTCCAATTGACTGGGCAAAGTTTGGAATCAAGACTTGAAACTTGGTATGGATAAACTTGTGAGTCCAAAATGAAGCATGGAAGTCATCTTAGGCATTTTAGGTCAAAACATCTTTGTGCAAACACAAACCCTAATTTGGGTCAACAGTGCAAGGATGAGTCTTGAGCAGAGGAAACCCTAACTGGATCTTGAGCTCTAAGGGTCTTGTGGTGAGAAAATATTGAAGAAAAGTGAGGGAAAATTTTGGGGTACAACAACAGGGTTTGCCATTTTCATTTTGAGCTTGTGCGGGTTGAGTTCTATAGGCTGATTCAAGTACATTCAAGGCAAGCTAGGTATTGGAGAAGGTCAAGTGAAGTCCAAGCAAGCTCCCAGACATCTCAAGCCTTGTTGAAAAGCTCCACATTGCCATACACGAAGTCAGTTGAAACAGGTTTTTGTCAACTTCCTATCTCTCTATTTAGGAACATTTAGCCTTAGGTTTGTGAATAAGAAATGTAGTATTCATTGCCATGAAGTTGTACATATGCTCAGTTTTCATTTATATTAAGCATGCTAAGAGAATTTCATTCTTGAACATACTGAAAAAAACTAGGTTAGATTTTAGGGCCAAAGAAATTCTCTCTGGTCTTTGAGAGTTAGGATAAGTTGTTTATATGGTTGGATTCGTCTTGAGATGCTCTACAAGTTTGATGTTATGTGTTTTTGCAATAAAGCTCGTATACAGGATCTGGCAATTGTACAGGGCGCGCGCGTTTTCAAAATCAGAAGGTTGAAGATGAAGTTGGTTTGGGCTGGGCTTGGTCCTGGCTAGTTTTGACACCTCCATTTTCCTTTTTGCACCCATCTGGCCCAATTTCTTGTTATTTTATATTTTTGCATTTTTATTTTCATTTTTGATTATATTTTATTATTTCCAAATATAAAAAATACTCAAAAATATTTTTATAATTTTTTCACATTTATTTTGCATTTTATTTTTATATTTCTAACATAAAAAGCAATTTAATTACTTTTATCTTATTTATTAAAAAACTTGAAAATAATATGTAAATTATATTTTTATTCTTTATTTTTATTCATACTGAAAATATTTCTCTAAATATATTTTTATTTTTGTATATATTTTATTTATTATACATATTTAATATAATATATATATATATATATATATATATATATATATATATATATATATATATTATATAATATATATATATATATATATATATATATATATATATATATA